>JAPDRO010000014.1:0-600000 GCA_030247885.1 Taxawa tesnikishii (nom. ined.) | reverse complement strand
CCTTCAAAAGAGCTTTGGTTTGGAAGTACTTACCTCTCATCGGACTAGCCCCTCCAGAGGGCTATATGCCGCGTTCTCTATTCTCCCAACTTACCTACCAGATGCTATCGCCAACCCAGCACTTACCTGCTAAGGGACCTACCGACGTGCCGCTCTGCTCGGCTTCGGGGTCCCCATCTCAAGGTCCGGTCCTCTGCAAGCGAAGTCCATACCGGAGCTCCTTGGTCCACTGGGCCACGGACGGTTCTTATTTTTCTTTGCCTCCTTGCGGGCCTTGCTCCTCTTCACCAAGTACACGATGAAAAAGACGAAGACGAAGAAGGCGATCGTGAGGATGCCGAAGATGATGATGTTGGTGATATTGGTTCCGCCTTCTCCGGTTGCCATGGCCGTGTTGAGATGAATTCTTCTGTTTTGGTTGGGCTTGATGAGAAACGAAAAAGTGGAGAAGACTTTGAGCTGTGTTGGAACGTACCGGATGTTTGTGATGAGACAGGAAGGTGTAAAGGGGTGGACAAGACGCGGCTATATGTTGTTGTGCTTGTCAAAGGGTTGAATTATTGTTTCGTTTGTGCAGAACAATGCGTTTGTGAACGCGTCTTTGTTGTTCTCGTAGCACAATGCCCTCATGAATCTCGCCAAGACACCAAATCAATGAGTAACAACGTCTTTCGTTAGAGACAAAGCCACGAGCTTCTGGGCTCGCTTTGTTTGCTCAAAGAGTTACACGAAGACCTAGTCCGTAATAGGAAGGCGTCCTCGAGGCACCGAAGCGACAGAGTCAGGACAAGCAAGGATGGGAGGGCGTGAGCGAGCACTTGGTTGGTAGCGGTTGGCTCCACCCCTGTCTCTTGCAATACGCATCCATTCATCGTATCGGTAATACGCCATCGCCCCATTCCATTTCCATCCTCGAATCCGGAAGAAGAAACCTCGCCATCTCGATGTCCTCTGATAATACACACGGATTTCCCATCCGACCCCACGCTGCGAAATTAGGCAATTTTTCTTCTTTTCCCTGCCCTCTTCGCTTCTTCACCATCCGAATCCTGCGCGCCATCTTCCGTCTCCCATTCCTCATCCTCGTCCTCGTCCTCCACAACCACCCGCTTTGCCTTGCTCCTCCTCGTCTCTTTCGTCGTCTCTTTTCCCTTGCCCTTCTGTGCCGCACTGCTCCTTTCCCTTCTCTCCGCCATCTCGAACAAGCGTTCGTAGTCCAATTTCACGTTCTCAGCCGTCGCCTCGAGCTTCTCGACTCTCTCCTCGTGATCGAGCTGGTTCAGCGTATCGCGGTTCGTGTCATAGAGTCTTTGCTTGACGTACAGTCGCCAAAAATAGTACGCACGGTCGTGCTCATTCGTGCTCTTCTCTTTCCGCGTGATACGTGATGTGCTCCGATGTAGTCGCGGGATCCGGCTCAACGTCTGCATCTCGACGAGGCGGGCGAGCTGGCGTGGCATGATCTTGGAGGCAAGGCGAACCCGTGATTTGGTCTCTTCGTTGACGATGGCTGAGCTGGGTATAGGCTCAGAGCGTCGCAGTTGAGCTGCGGGAATATTGGTGTTGATACTCAAAGAGGCGAAATCGGGGTTCGTGGCGCGCAGGTATGTGAGGTCGCAGACGTCACGCATATCGTCAAAGGCTTCGTTGGGGTCCTCGACGGTGAATTCGAGCACGTTGGACGGTGCGGTCAGACGCGAGAACATGGCGTTGTAGAGGCGTGCGCCATGACCGGAGCCTTGGTAAGGTGGAAGGATTAAAAACTGCGATAGGCGCTCGCGACAGGGGAGACTGAGCGGAGACTTGAATGAGGGCGGAGGATTTTCGGGCTGTGCCCACAGAATGGATCCGAGGTCCCAATTTCTAGGCTGAGGAAGGTCTATCCAATCTTCTAGAGGCATGTCGCGGCTCGGTAAAGTGAAGACGCGGTATGCAGTCGAGTAGCCGATAAGAGAGTATGGCGTCTCGCGACTGGCATCAACACCAGTGTGCACTTGATATAGCAAGTACAGTTTCCAGCGCTCAGTCGTCCATTCTTGGTCCAACTCAAGGGCAGAGCCTCCTTCGATGAACAAGGGAACCAATATCTGCATGTTTTCTAGAATCTCGCGGGCTCTGGGATTATCTAGCGGAGCCTCATACAGTTCGTAAGCGTCATCCCCGATCTTGTACTCCTCAACTAGTTCTCCAGGCGGTGTCCATCCTGCTGTGATTGATCTTGATAGAATTGCCGATCGGGGATCGTCCGTGAAAGCAGAGGAAGGCAGAAAGCCTTGTAACGCAGCGTGAACATCTGTCGGCTTTACGTCGCCTATACCAGGAAACTGCTTGTTCCACTTTATCTGTAAATGGGGTTGGAGATTATGCGCCGCAAAGGCGAGATCGATCTTAAGGCCTCTATATCCGAAGATGACTTCCTGTTCGCCGAAGATGGGGTATGTGAATTGAGGATTGAACGAGGCAGCCTCTGCCTTGCGACCATCTCGTACTAAGGATATCGTAAAGGCCTCGTTACTATTTGTTGACCCTGGCGACACGTCAGATGAATGCAGAACGCTTCAGCTATACAGAGGTAGAACCTTACATTCCTCTACCTGCGCAGCTATCTCAGCAGTGAGGGCCGACGATTCGGGCGTTTCTGATTCGGCCATATTATCGTTTGCGGTAGTTGTGATATTGAATTCGATGCCGCTAAGAAGATGTGTAGTTGAGGTCGATGTTACTGCGTGCAACGGCTGCACTCTCCAGAAGATGGATTGAGGAGACGCGTCGAGGTTCGCGTGACGCGCCTAAGCTTTGAGAATGGCGGCCGCTAACGGTTAGCTGCCGACAGTCCTGTTTCCAAAAATGGATAGGTATCGAACTTGTAGCAACACTGCCATTGAACCAGACGAAATCTTGTAGAAACGTTGGACTTCCTTTCAGATCACAGTGAACGACGTCTTTCCTCTTACGAGTTTTAGCGACATCTTGGCCGTTGGCTCAAAGAGATCTCCTGTATTCATGCCAAGCAGTTTTCCGATCGGTATGAGGTACGATCCGCTGTCAGCGTAAACCGTGCGCGTACGTAGAATTCAGCAAGGTCTACCCATCAACTTTGTACCACTGCATTACAATGGAACATCTTGTCTTGCGGGTTTAAGCGTAGAAACTCATAGCCCATTGGACGCGTCGTTCGTTGCAACTATTCGCTCTGCCCAAGATGTGGGACGGCCTCTTCATGCTGCTCAGTTTGAGCATTGTCATGGCTATAGCGTGAGTAGGCCGAATCGTGTCTTCGTACTCCGCCAAACCGTATCTGACATCGCCCAGCTCCTTTCTTGCCGGGTCTCTACCACTGTCCTTCGCCTTATCCTCCAAACAACTACGCTTCATAACCGCGATTGGCACCGGGGTGCTCGTAGGCACGTCGCTTGTAGTTATCATTCCCGAAGGAGTTGAAACACTATATAGTGCGCATGGCAACAATCACGCGCATAAGGCTCGGGCTGTCGCATTCACAGCGCGTTCACTCAACGGCCTCACGCTGGATCTGCCTGGTTTGGAGTACTCCGGCAAGCTCACGCCCCGCGACTTGGGAATACCACCAGCAGTCAAGATCGCGATCAGAGAGGCACAAGATGAGGACGACGATGCACAAGAGGGGAATATGACAGGACCAGACGATGGACGGCCAGTGGATGCCGTAACACCGTCAGACGAGGATGCCACACCGCCCAAATCGACGGACGAGGTGTTAGGACGCGAGGGCGTAGGGCACGACCGAGAACCGCATGTATGGGTCGGCATCTCGCTGATCCTGGGATTCATACTCATGTACCTCATTGACCGAGTCCCGCATCTTGCCTCTGCGTCTGCTCAACCACGCCGGTTCTATGTATCGCTGGACCGATTGACGCTACGAAGGTCGTCACAGACCGATGAGGATGCTGATGACAACTTCCCACCGCCAGACGGTGCTCATAAGCCGCGGTCTTCCTCTACTACGGTGGGATTGGTGATACACGCTGCGGCTGACGGAATTGCGCTGGGCGCCTCATCCACGACATCCTCAACTAGGCTTGGGTTCATTATATTTCTGGCACTGATGATCCATAAAGCTCCTGCGGCTTTTGGGTTGACGTCCGTACTGCTCAAACAGGGCTTGTCTAAACGCCAAGCCCGAACGCGTCTTATCGTCTTCAGCCTCGCTGCCCCTGCTGGTGCGCTTGCTGCCTGGACCGCTGCCAACATATTCGGAGGAGGCAGCTTTGGTGGTGAAGAGGGAACCAAGTTCGCGACCGGAGTCTTACTGCTCTTCTCCGGCGGCACCTTCCTGTAAGTTCAGCACTTGTGCGTTATTGGATCTTTGTTCTGAATCGAAACAGATATGTCGCCATGCACACGATGCAGGACAACGGACACGGCCATGCGGGCGATGGATCAGGTCAGGACGGGTATGCTGCGACACCGACATACGATTCTTACCAGCAGCAAGCAGCGCACAAACAGGACGGAGCTACGCTGAGCGACACTCTGGCGACCGTAGCGGGCATGCTTCTGCCATTGTTAACGCAGTTCGGCCATGCTCATTGATTTCGAAGTTCTTCCGATCATGTAAGCGTAGGCGTCTGGGCTGGTGGCATAGACTGGGACATGTTGGCGGAACGACAACGATGGACGACACTTGATTTCACGAGCCATGTACCACGTATTTCTATATATTTGCAAAGCATGCTCGAGTCGCGTGAAGGTGAGCGGGGAAAACCCTGGTATAGATTGCAGATTATAGATTATATGCAGGGTTTTTAGTAATATTTCTTGATGCCGATGGCGTCAACGAATCGTACGAAAGCGGCGCTTGCGGAAGCGCCAAGCAGGAAAGGGACTTGTTCCTCTCACAACTTGGCAGCACCGCAGAGGCACCACGGCGACACCACACTGCATCTGGCTGCTTGCTGACAGTCACGCTGCTGGTCAGACCGACGTCTGTGAACGAGTGTGGGAAGTCTCCCGACTTGCGTGTCCGAATCCAAACCTACAGGTCATTCCCACACATCGTTCCTTCCCCGCCCACACAGATACCCGGGCACTTTGACGCCCGCGGAGTCAGCAACTGCTCGCCCGCAGGTGGAGCGGTTGGGCGGTCTGGAAGATAAACCGTTTCGAACGAAACCAACGATACAACCGCGAAACCGCCTTTACCGAAGCGATACAATATATTGCATTCGCTGCCAGCCGCTGACGATACTCTACTGGACCTGCGTTAATAGAGCAGTGTCTGGCCGCAAAGTCGCTGTCTCACTTGTGCGCACGCAATCTCGTGGCCGGCCCCTTAACTACCCAACTACCCGCAATTCCAACTACGGCCCACGGGACCTACTGCTACGCTGCCGCTGCCGCCGCCGTACCTATCGTCGTGCACACTCGTTTACCATCACCGAGACTAATACCCTCTGTTTGCGCAACAAGATAGCCACCCACCACCACCCGTACACTCTCCGCCCAGCATGGAAGAA
The DNA here is from genome assembly GCA_030247885.1 of Taxawa tesnikishii (nom. ined.). Lineage (NCBI taxonomy): Eukaryota > Fungi > Ascomycota > Dothideomycetes > Dothideales > Taxawa tesnikishii (nom. ined.). The sequence continues at coordinate 594,502 of JAPDRO010000014.1, read as the reverse complement.
GGCTCAGATTGGCCCCTTCCTATCGCCAACAGCAGCGCCCTATTTCTCTCCTCGTAGATTTCGATAACGACCTCGATGTTCCTACTAAACCGTCATCATCAAGATCTTATGCGCAAAGGCATCAGCGATCGAGCGGCAGCATGCCCCGATCCATACCTCGACCCATACAGACGACGCCGTCACCCTCCATGCCTATATCCATACCGGTGAACCCCAATGTAATACCGGGCAACTTGCTTCCCTCTGCCCCGGCTTCACCGCCGACTCCAGCGCCCTCACCGACACCTGGCCAGCGCGCACCCGATTGGAGCACGGCTACGCCGCATGAAGAGGTTGGAGTGGTCGACAGCGACCTAGATTTGAGCGATCCAGGCAGTAGTGGCACATACAGGCATTCGAGGAGAGGAACAGGCATCGGGTATAGCCACATCCGGAGTCGGTTCGCAGACATGGACAATGAGGAGCGCAAACGGATGCTAGCCGAACTGCTCAACATGTGCGACGGCAAGCTCTTGGGCTTTGTTGCGGGATTTGTGGGGCCGCGTTTGAAGAAAGACCCCTTCACGGTGTTGCCCAACGAGCTCTGTTTACGCGTTCTTACCTTCATCGACGACGCCAAAACCCTTGCGCGGTCATCGCAGGTTTCCCGGCGATGGCACGAACTGGTTAGCGATGATATGGCGTGGAAGACGCTCATGGACAAGCACGCTTACCGGAGACTGTCTGACGAGGCACCCCCGACTACTGTGCAACGCCCAATGTTCTCCCAGGAAACCCACCACAGCTCGTCATTCGCCCTATCATCGCAGGGTTTCCGAGGCGTACACAACCCTGCTTTAGCGGGCTACAGCAATTCCGCGCCGGATTTGAGTAGGAGTAAGAGTCTGGACCGAGGAAGCTCTATGCCTGCAATGTCATCGCGAGCCAAGCAGCAGCAACGACCGAAGACCGTCTCGTACCGTTCGCGTTTCAAGCATCAATATCAGGTTGAGACCGCGTGGCGGCACGGCGGCGTTGTCGAGCAAAGGCAGATCACGCCTGACCAGGGTGTTGTCACGAGCCTGCATCTTACAAAGAAGTATATTGTCGTCGCGCTGGATAATGCGAAGATTCATGTTTTTGATACCGAAGGGCGGCATCTGCGCTGCCTGCAGGGACACGTGATGGGAGTGTGGGCTATGGTTCCTTGCGAGGATACGCTCGTCTCCGGCGGATGCGACAGGGATGTGAGGGTATGGGATATGTCGACTGGGTGAGTTTATACAACGGTATTGACAACGGACTGCAGCTGACATAGTCCCTGCAGCAAATCCACCCACATCCTCCGCGGACACACTTCCACCGTCCGTTGCCTTAAGATGTCAGACGAGCGGACCGCCATCTCTGGCTCTCGAGACACGACACTCCGGATCTGGGATATCAAAGAGGGTCTCTGTAAGCATGTTCTCGTCGGCCACCAGGCCAGCGTCCGCTGTCTCGAGATCCATGGCGACATTGTAGTCTCTGGAAGCTACGACACCACGGCCAGGATCTGGAGCATCAAGGACGGCAGGTGTCTGCGGACGCTTCAAGGACACTTTAGCCAGATTTATGCCGTGGCTTTCGACGGCAGGAGAGTGGCGACTGGCAGTCTGGACACAAGTGTTCGGGTATGGGACGTCAACGACGGGTAAGTCAAATCGAACCGTGTCTTCCTTCTTCGTCCTTTCCTATTCCCCCTCAACACAAACTAACGCATCGGTTTTTAGCAAATGCCTCGCCATCCTCCAAGGCCACACCTCCCTAGTCGGACAACTGCAGCTGCGCGCCGACACCCTCGTAACCGGCGGCTCCGACGGCAGCGTGCGCGTCTGGTCGCTCCAAACCTACGCGCCCATCCACCGCCTCGCGGCCCACGATAACAGCGTGACCTCGCTGCAATTCGACGAATCCCGCATCGTCTCCGGCGGCTCCGACGGCCGCGTCAAGGTCTGGGACCTCGCACGCGGCGGCCTTGTCCGCGAGCTGGGCATGCCCGCCGAGGCGGTCTGGCGCGTCGTGTTCGAGGAGGAGAAGGCGGTCGTGCTGGCGTCGAGGCAGGGGAAAACGGTCATGGAGGTGTGGAGTTTGCGCCGCCGGGCGAGGAGGAGAGGAGTGGAAGAGCGGGCGGAGGGGAAGGTGGGGCGCGGAGAGCGAGCAGGAGTGATAGTCCGGCTAGCTCGCCGCCGGATGTGCTGATGGAGGGTGCGGGGAGGTGGAGAGAGAGGGAGCGGTACCGGGGTCTTCTTCTTCTTCTTCTTCTTCTTCTTCGTCCGAGGAGCAAGATGAGGAGATGGAGGCCGGGTCGAGGGCGGATGTCGAGATGGCGGATTATGGGGATCATCTGCAGGAGAGTTTGAGGAGGGATGCCGCGTTCTCAAGCGGGGACAGCGCGTATGCGGGCACGAGTTTCGATCCTCGGAGATCCAACGAGGGTCACTCGGGCCGCGATGCGAGCTAAATTCCTTCTGTGCGCTGGAGCAGGGCACTAGATCTGGAGTTGTGGGAGAATCGAGCGAGGAAGAGGTACGGGGGCGTTTCCGTGGGTCAACATGGATCTCTTCCTTACAGTGGTAGGGCATTGCGATTGGGAGTTGGAGTTGGAGCTGGGCTGATCTGCCGGCATCTGGCGGTGAACGGAACGGCATTCGTTTCTCTTGTCTGCGTTCTACATTGGTGGGCGTATGAATGGGAAGGGTTGGAAAGATGGGCATATGGATGGGGTTCGTGGCGCTTGGCCTGTTTATGGGGGCACACATGCTGCCATCTCTCTCACAGTATGAGAAGCACATGGAAGAGGTAGTGACTCCAGCGTTCTTTCATGGAGGAATGAGAAAGAGTATAACAAAGTTTTTCCAATCACCGAGCAGTTCCTTTTCTCCATGTGTCGCTCCGTACGGACACCATCAGCAGGACGAGAGGCGTCCCCTGGACCAAGTAGGAATTCCTCACAGTCCCTCCATCTCAAACTTCTTACGATTGGTACAAACAGCCGCTGGACCCTTCACCACAACCGACGATCCTCACACATGAAACTCCATCCCGATCCCGTCTCCATCGGTTTTGTCCACGGTGGAAAGATAATCCTCCAGCACCGACACGCTCCACGTCCCAGACCAGGACACTGCCTTCGTCAGCGCCGGCCACCGATAGCGCTTACCACGCCGATACCGAACAGCATCTCTCTCCCGCCCGCAGGCGCAACCTTGGCGATGGCAATTGAATCGGACCTCCGCGTCGAGAGCGAGGGGAGTGATTGTTTCCTCGTGAACTTCTTCATCACCCCCGTCCCCGTGTGGGCTTCCTCTTGAGAACAATGGCATCCCGAACACTGTTTCGCCGGCGACCGCGTTACCTTTTGAGTGAGAGAGAGAGAGAGACAGAGAGAGGGGGAAACTGAACGTACAAGAAACAGGTTAAAACAGACACCTCGCTGCTATCGACGTACGGGGTTGGCATGATATGCGCTGTCCTGGGAGGTCCAGAACAGGTTCGGATGATGCGTCGGCGACGGCGTCCTTACCGTGTGGTTTCTCCAGTCGTCAACGGCTCTTCAAGGTTTGGTTCGACGCCCCTAGCCTTCCGTTCGAAAAGCGAGACAGACCGTCTGCTGCAGTGGTTGTGAAAGCAGTTTTCGAGATCTTCCGAAAGCGGGTAACCAGATGCGTTGATCGGGACCGGGGGTCTATAGCTTCACGGACCGCTCGAGTTGTTGTGGGGAGTATAATAGTCGTGGACCATCGAGGGTCCCTCGATCTTCCCCTTGACCTTGAGGATTCCCTATGGCGGTCTCCTCCGCTTCGGAGGGCACGGGATTCCCTCTCTTCCGCTTCTTGTGCTGGAAGGCCATAGTGGAAGTTTCGGAGCAGGTACTATGCGCCGCTGCCCACCAATCACCAAGGCACGCGCGACGGCAGCAATGGTAGCAGATCAGTCTGAGATAGTGGTCATAGCGGCGACGTTGGCCGGTTCGTATATCCGTGCGTACAGTCTGCGAATTGATGTTCTTATACTACAGATCTGGAGACGAAAGTGTTACAGACGATACGGCACTTGCTGTCTGAGAACCAGCCACGCTCTACTTCTTTGTCTGTAAAGATGCTGGTGGGTGGTCTCGGAAGGGGCACGATAGGGTTGAACATCAAGACGACGATGAGGAGGCATGAGCGTTTGAAAGACCTTCCGTGCCTAATAGAAGGTTTCAATGTGCGTCACTCTTGTCTTTTGAGGCTGTCGATGGTGGTCATCATGCCATTTGAGCGTTTCACGAACTACCTGCTTGTTCTCGACGCTGTGCTGAATCGCTGCACCCTTGCGCTTGAACGGATTCCCACACACAGTTAGCGTGTCCGATGCCGAGGCTTGTGTTGGCTTTTCCCTGATTTCAACGCGAAGGCAGCAGAACCAGTATACTCAAAGGTCTCATCCAGGTAAGGATGAAGCCTCGGATAAGTCATTGCCTCAAGGGTATAGTCCTGGTCAGAGTTCACGGACCCTCCATCGCCCGACTCATCCTGACTCTGCTGAATAAAATCATGAATACCTTTCTCGGGCCCTCCCTGAGGGTTGCCGAGACCGGGATTGTCAAGAAGCCCGAGATTTTGCCCGGCAAATGTGCCGGTTTTCCTTGCTTCACTGAGCTCCTACACAGGGGATTAGCGACATTGGTTACGTGCATGGCACTGCGACCGTTCGACGTACCTGTAGGAATTGCGAGCAGCGTCGTGCCGAAACGCTGCGATCGGCGTGCTTTGCGAGGAGGTTCTTCACCCGTTCAGCGGCGTCGGCCGTTTCCTGGATTGTAGGGTCGCCCTCGTTGCTCAGGACGAACAGCATCAAGGACGTTGCAGCAAAAGACACGATCAGAGTGGTGAACCAGATGGCTTCATTGAAGAGACCTCGTTGTTCGAGAGCTTCGGCAAGCCAGACCACTTGCATCGCCGCTTTGACGCAAGCGGACCCGCACGCGTATGCCCTGTAACGGATCTCCCGGTACGGCCGGAGGGATTTACTGGCGTGATGGAGGAAGGGCCTGTACAACACCATCTGCACATGCGCATACGACAGACGGAGCAGCAACTGCGATCTAGCATGATCGTCAGAATTCGGCTGCCATTTATATCAATGATCTACCTCGCTCACCTCATGTATCGCTTGTCTCGCTCAGCTTCGTGATCCAATGTCTGTGGCAGCTCGCTGAACCAGGCGCCGAGCTCGTTCTCAATGGTGATAATGTTTCCATACTCGACGCCGTAGAACCCGTTCTTGTGACGGATGGGTTTCGTTACCGGATGGTTCATCTCAACGGCTTTCGCGAGTATGTTGATCAGTTTCGCATGCGCAAACGTCGCTCCGGTCCGGGCATCGTGGTCTCCAAAGTTGCAAGATGCATTTGGCGGAAGCAAGCCTGTCTCTGGAGGCGGGTGGAGGTAATCACTGTTCACTTCCCTCAGCGTTTTTGGAAGCCCGAGTGCAACGGTCACGTAGGTGTCCAGGATATTGAGCACGGCGAAGACGCGCCGCCGCGTTTCTCTCTCACTCTGAGGAAGGTCCTGACAGGTTGAAGTTGCGTGAAGGCCCATTCGGAGGGAGGCCGCAACAGCCGCGCAGATGTAAGAGTAGCAGGTGCTCATCATGTAGGATGCTTGCAGATATATGATTAAGCACAGAACGGTCTGCAGTGAGATAATGTCGTGACAGTCGGCGATATCTAGGATGTTTCGACTGGCACGAAAGTAGCGCATGCTGCGAGCGCGTCAGTGACCTATCGCGTGACATATCGGGCGACCCACCCCTGGTGGAAGCCATCATACCCTTTGAAAGCCGCATTAGTAGGCGACCCAGCGGTCTCTTTATCAGTCCGGGTTGGCTCAAAACGCCTTCCAAGGGCCAACAGCGCATAAAGGTAGGCCAGAGATTTGCGATCCTTCTCGTCGTACTCATCACGCTCTGTGTCATACATATGGTCGACAACTTCTTCCACAGCCTTGCGGTCTATGAACTGTAGGTTACAGGTTGCTTCGTCCACAGCGACAGTGACGCAATCAAGAAGCCTCTCCTTGGACGGAAGCAGTGCAAACGACTCCCATGAAATAGTCTTCTTCTCGGGCGGAGAGGCGCTATCAAAGGCATGTATGAAGTCGTCTTCCACCGCATCGCCCTCCGAATCGCGCTGTAGGCCTGCAACGTCACTGCACAATCTGCGCATTCTTTGTAGAAGACTCAATCCTGAGAAGTTTCCCCAGAACTTTTCCGGATTACTGGAGGAATGAGTGTCGTCTTCAGATGTGCCAACCATCGTCTCCAGCACATCGTCGCCGTCTGTCGGCTCTGTCTGCTCTGCTTGGGAAGTTGGAGTAGGGTCGTCGCCTGATCTACTGGAGCGCGTCGCGCTCTTGCTCGGATTTTGTTCCTCTTCTTCCCTCTCTTCGCTTAAGTCGTCCGCATTTCCCAGTAGTGTCTCCAGCTCGCGCACTCTTCTCTCGAGCGTCTGAATGTAGCCGGGCGTGCTGCGCCGCCGGTCGTCTTCCTCGTACGAGCATGCTGTCTCATTGTCAGTTTACGCAGTCAGCTTCCCTACTCGCAGCCCACACATACTGAGGTTGTGGGTTACGCAAGAGGCGCATGGCGCCTCCCGTTGCATTTGATCTTCCTCCGTCTGCATGCAGCGCAGGCGCGGAGAATGCGCCTCCTCTTGGGTGGAGGCGCCGTCGTTGGCTCCTTGTTTGTCTCTTCCATGATTCAACAGCTCCGGCAGGTGTTAGCAGTAACTCCGTTCCATCGTAAAGCAATCTGTTGTGTGAGAGGCCCGGCGAGTTTCGCGCCTTGGTGGCATGTCTTTCAGAAGAAGCGCATTGCCGAAACGATGACCGCGGTCGAAGCGAGATGGGACGCTGATCGTAACGGAAGACAGATAGCGAGGGTGCCGTGTTCAAGATGCACACGTTAGGCGACTGTCATCCAGTAAAGGTTGCTGGCAGGGAGTTGTTACGCGTGTGTCTGCGGAGCTTCTTGTGCACTGGGAGCTCCTCCAGCTGCAACATCCTTGCGAGCTGAGGAGCATCGGGTGCGGCTTTGGTACTGCCAAGAACTCCAATCGGCAAAATCTCACTGAAACAAGCAATGGCAATGCTTCATTGGCCAGTTCTCACAAATACCTTGTAGCTGCGGAGCGACCTCCTGGCCTGCCTGCCACATCTAGTAGTGCGATCCGCAAAACTCCGGATTTTAGAGTTCCAGAAAACGAAGTCGTGGCGGTTTGGCACGTTTGGCCGACCGTCATCTAGGAAGTTTGCAGAAAACGGTATATGCAGCCTGCATGTGCTACGTCTTGCTGTCACGTCTTGTTCAGGTGAGACAGGGCTAAGCGTTCACTCTCGTGGGTATCACTGGAACAGGATAAAGCACGGTTTAGATCGCATTGAAAGACAAGCGAACGCGCAAAACAATTCGCGGGAGGAACCCGCTACATCCGGGCTCTGCTCCTCGAGCTCAACCACAGTACACACCAGCAGGACACCCAACCGCGGTGCCCTTATAATTCCCACTCACACCCGCAATCTGCAGAATAGCACCCACGATCCCACCCAGCCCCTCACCAGCAATGAACCCAGCAGCCACCGCATAGCAATACATGGCGCAAGCCGCAGGGTAATTTCTCCGCCAGAAGAACACAATCGTAGCGCCCGTCGCCATGGCCATAGGATATGTCGTCGTGTTCAAGATCATCGCGATGCCGATCGCATTGGGGTTGGGCACGTAACCCCACCATTCCGGCTTCAGAAACCGGTACTTGACCGCCGTCAGTAGGATGGCGAAGATGCCCAACGCGATGCTGGTGTAGCCGGAGCTGGGTGGGATGGGCAGGGAGGGAGAAGATACGGCGACGGCGATGGCGCGCCAGGCTCCGACGTCTGGCGCTGGGAATGAACAGTGCGCTTGCAGGGAGAGGTCGTTGATGCACGGGTAGGCGATGGAGAAGACGACGTAGAGGCCTGCAGACATGAAGATGGAGACGAGAGCGCCGATGCATTGGGCGTAGAACTGAACGCGTGGGCTGGCTCGCAGCAGATGTGTCGTTTTGAGATCTCCGAGCATGTCGGCGGATTGCTCCGAGGCGCCAAGGGCTAGCATGCCGCCGGTGGTGTTGAGCAGCTGGGAGTCTTTGATGGCATAGTGTCCTTTTGTTGCGCCGCCGACAATTAGCTGGGAGGCGTTACCAATGGTGGTGACGGGGATGATGTTTGTACGGCCTGCTGATTCTGCGCCAATAAAGGAGAAGATGAATGCGAGGACAATGGACAAAAGTGTCAGGCCAACGTTCTGATGGTATTGCAGGCCGAGCACCAGGCAAGAGAAGAAGATGGCGAGGAGGATGCCGCCAGACCACATCCACCACGGCACTTGCTCATGAGCTGGAGCAGGATCTTCAATCAAGTCTTCCTCGTGTACTTTGATCCGACGGAACCGCTTGGCAACGGGCGAGATGGCCTGAACAAGATACGCCCACAGCGTCTTATAATTGGCGGCGACCTCTGCGAAAGAGCCACAGAGGAGGAGCATGGTGCCGGGCCAGACAAGCCAGTAACGAGGGCTGGGTGCATTCACCGGGTCGTCAAGGACCATGCCCATGTAGTTCATGTAGCCCGGGTATTCCGGCGAGACCGCCTCACCGAACGCTTTGCCGGTGGTGATGAGCGCAGGAGCGATGATCCCCAAGCCAGGAAAGCACCACCGAAGAAAGAGTACGACGCGTTGATGCCAGTGAGCATGCCCGCTCCGATAAAGGCTGGTGTAAACTCGAACACCCAGTTCCAATTCTCGACGTAGATGGCATCGGACCATCCGAGCCTGTAGAGTGTCCAGCCCCAGTGCCAGTCCCAGAGAATGCCTGGTGCATACTCAGAGACGACGCGCAGTGTGATGGCACAGGCAAAAGCGATGATCAACGCCTTTGTCTTCTTCCTAGCATTGGCCTCGGCATTCTTGCCCGTGTGAAGAGAGCGTATGGTATGGGCGGCTGCCACCTGGGACACTCTTAGCACCCATGAAACACGATCGATTCAAGGCTCACTTACAGCGCTTGGGAAGGTAAGTTTCTGCTTCAGAATGTAAAACTTCCGCAGCGGTATAGCGAAGAACATGCCGTAGTAGGCGCAACAGGCAGTGAAGGTGATAAGTTTGCCAAAATCCTCCTTAGGAGAAGAGCCGAGCAGGCCCAGCTGGTAAGCGGCAGGGAAGCCAGAGGTGAAGAGAAGGCCGAGGGAGCCCGCAGCAGTGGCGGCCGACTGGCAGCACACGTTCTCTTTAGGGCCAAAGTAGCCTCCGCCGAGATGCTTCGGAAGAGCACGGGACAAAGGTTTCAGGATAGCATAGCCAAAAATGGAACCAAAGAGAGAAGCTCCGAATGTCCTGAGCATACACGTCAGCGCTGCAGTTTGTGTGGCATCCTGCGTTACTCACCAGCCCGTCTTCAGGCCCAAATAGATGTTAGACGCCGAAATGACCGCACCAAGGATGCAGCCAACAAGGACCGCGCGGACTGTGAACTGCTGCGTCTCCAGCTCCTCTCCAGGCAAGGCTGGAAACGGGTGCTCGTGGGACAACGCTTCGATCTCGTCTTCCTCGTCTTCTTGGACCTCACGAAGCTCGCCCTTCTCCATGGTAACGCTGGGCTCGAGGGAGCTCGGCTTGCTGATGTCTTTCGCAATTCCGTGAACAGTCAGGTCGGCGACATCATCTGACTCTGACTTGATGCCAATAGCACCACCCGTATTGCTCATCTTAGAGGCAGGATGGGGAGAATGATGGTCCAATTACTTCAAAAAGGGTCTTTTGACGACCTGGCATCCTTGCGTATGGCAAAGCGCGGGCATATATGTACCAGAACTGCCATGACTAGCGTTTGTTTATTTCCGTGGGAAATACGGCAGCAGTAACAGGACGTACAGAGGTATCTAGCAAGCTTCCTCATTCGTACAACTTGTTGGCCGGCGGCAATCACTCGCCATACTCTGCGCAAATGGAGAGCAGCATGAACGGAGGGGTTGGGAGGGGAAGGATAAGCTTTTGCAGCATGAGATAGGAGGCTGAGTCGCGGCAAGCTCGCTATTGGAAGAACTGCTGCACGAATAACAAGGGTATAGATTATAGTCCTGATAAAGCAATGAACGTCCAGACAAGCATTGTAGGTCTTGTGTTGCGGGGTCGGGGTCGAGTAGGGTGGCAAAACCACGTGAAATGCGCGCTACGACAAGGTGAGAAGGTGTGTCTTTGTGGCAGATAAGCCCAAGACGCTGGAGAGCCGTATCCCTGCAGAGATTCCGCCGGGGTTTTCAGTATTGATTTATTGGGTATACGGTCTGCTATCAGAGTACCATCGCATACTCCTCGGAGCCTGCGATACTGATAGTCAAGTCCACAATGGTCTGTGATAGCGACTAAGTTAGATACTGCAAAACTGTCCTTCAAGATAACGGAAAATGACGGAGGGCCTGATCAGGGGATCTCTGCATCAACATACGAGAGATACCGGAGGAAGAAGACAATCAAGCCAGTCAGGCAACTCCCACGAGTCTTGCAAAAGAGTGACAGATCAGAGGCGCTTTGCCACCATGCCGTAGACGATGACATCCTTCGTCATGCCCCGTTGCGAAAACATGTTGCAAGGCTTGTGTCCTTTGCGACAGCGCTATTGAAGGAGTTGTGCACCGCTCGCGTGACGCAAGGAATCTGCGAAGGTGCAAGTCTCAACCTTCCGATTCTTTAAGCAAAGCACGCGTGTCCTTCGGGCCGAACAAACTCTGCCGCCGGATCCTGCCCACAGTAGCCGACCACAGACTGTCGATGCGCGACTTAGTCTTTGGCATCTCAATCTTAGAACCCTCCCGCCAATCTTCGGGCAGTGGCGGGTCTCCTGTAGCTGCTTTGATGGTATAGCTACTGTTCTCGACTCCCAGGTCTTCATGAGGCAATAAAGGAGGGCTGAAACCGTCATCATCAGTGGCATCCGCATCTCCACCGTCAGCATCTTGGAGCAGTGTGGGAGATAAAGGATCGACGTGTGATGACCGCTTGCGACGGCACTCTCCTTCGGTAGGTACGAAGACGTTTAGCGTGGATGCGTTTGAGCAAGGAACGTTTGGCGAGATTGTGTTCGGTGTGGGCGCATCCGGTGTGTTCGCCTTAGATGTGAGCGGGAGCCAACCTTCCTCTGTATATGCGCTGAATCTGACTTCCGAGTTACGGCGGACGGCCGAGTTCCTAAGCAGCGAGCGGGGAGGAATAGGAGGAGTTCTGGAAGGGCTGGGAAGAGCTTCGTTCATAGAAGATCTTGATGATGAAGATTTGGAAGAGGAGGAGGACTCCCACGGCCTTTGAGGAGGTCGATGCGAGGAGCTTGTGGATCTGCGCTGCAGACCATGGGCCAGGAAGGCCGGGAGACGTGACAGGACCGGTGAGAATGCTGCCAGAGAGACTGGTGAGATGGTCTGTCGTAGACGTCAACGAGAGTTTACGACAGGCGTTCCAGCGATAGGACAACGGACTCACCTCCAGAACTTCTCCATGCCCAGCATCATCTGAGAGTCGATCGCTTTGCTCTGGAGACTTCTCAGGAATGACTGGCCTCAGTCCCGGAGATACCCTGACAAGCCTTGGAATATTGGGATCATGCCAATTAGAAGGACCAGACTCGCCTATCTCTGGCATTCTTTCATGCAGATACTGACGGACCGCAGATTCCGTTCTCACACGAGCGCATGCGGTCATCAAATGCAACGATTGTTCGCTAGTAAGGTAGGGAAACTCCCGCTGTGAGGGCCTTTCTTCGCATTTGGGCGGCACATCTGGAGGCGCTGAGCAGGGATTGATCCTGCTTCTCTTGCGGCTCAAGACCCTCCACCAACGGTTTCTGTCCGCTAGCACGTCGTCTTGCTGTACCAGGTATGCAGGTTGTTTTTCGTGCTTGATCGTATTTTTCCTGCGCAGCATGGGCATGGGACTGTGATCTTGCGGTCGTGATAACGACGGTTGGATCCAGTCATCGCAGACGGGCATTGAACGACAGCGGTTTCTTGAGCGCACAAGGTCATGGGAGCTCGAGGCCGAATCCATGTGATCTGGCCTCTCCTGGTCCCTGTCCAACGGTCCTACGGCTGCGAGTACATGTACAGACCGAGAGAATTGTTCGTCAAGCTCTTGAGGCGGATTGACTGGGTCAATGTCTCCGTGGTAGAGAGAACGCTTTCGAAGTTTCCGTCCCATGACTAAAGATGGGGTGGCCAGAGCAAGCGAAGAACTATGTGCTCTTGGATAAACAGGAAACCATGACCTTGAGAATTGTGCTACAACTGCAACTGGAAGGAAGGCTCCAGTCTGGAAGTTGTCTTGCAGGATATGGGCGAAAGAACTCGCATGACCGGGGCAGCGATTGAGTCATAACGTCTGGTTTCCAGAAGTGTGGTCGTAATCTCAAACTCCGCGTCGTAGCTTTCGGCTGTGCTTTTCCTGGCGATGATTTGCTTATACCCAGTCCCATGAATGGTGTGATGAAGCTCGGCGGGGTCCAGCGGCCACCAGATGTGGTATGGGCAACCGCAGCTCTGTGGATTAGCTTCGAACTGGCTCCAGAGCATCCACAATCCACAGTATCTACGTTGGAGTGGGTAAAGCTTAGCAGCGGGCATTTTCCTCATCAAGATCCTTAGGTTGGTCGGAAAACGTATCAATCCACGTCGAATTCCCGGTGGAATTCTTCCTCGTTCATCAGAAAGGTGGCCTCAACCCCTCTATAGCACTGGCCATTATTTGCACGAAGACCTCCCCAACTTCCTCCACATTCCTCCCCTTGACGCCCTGATCCTCGAAGCTCGTCGTCTTCTTCCCCTCCAGCCCGCACGCAACGATACGACGGAACCAAGCTAAGTCAGTGTTGACGTTCAAACCAATCCCATGGCTGGTAATATTCCTGCGCAAGTGGACGCCAAGCGCGCAAATCTTAGACTCCAGTGAGGTCCACACTCCCGGATGCTCCGTCGTCATGGCTTGAATTCCGTACCGTGCGCATGTCTTGATAACGGATTTCTCCAGCAGACAGACGTAGTTCCTGGGGGTCAGATTGTGCTGCTTCAGGTCGAGGACAGGATACGCGACGAGTTGGCCCGGACCGTGAAATGTGGTTTGGCCGCCCCGCATGGCTTCGTGGAATTCCGCATGGCCGTCAGCGCGCAGATACTCTTGCTGAGAAGAAGAGACATTGCCGACTTCGCGCCTGCCACACGTATAGACAGGCCAGAACTGGGCAGTGATAATGGTTGGAGGCGGTCGTTGTACCTTGTCAGGAGTTGCTTTGTGGGCGAGGAAGGCGGCCACCAGGCGGCTCTGGATGGCCGATGCCTTGCTATATGGTATAACACCTGGCAGATGGAGGTGTCGTAGACGCATTCTTGTCTAGCTGTTGTGATAGCAGATTTTCAAGGAAACATGAAGGGAGCGATGATGAGATAGATCTATTTGCAGATCGCTGTTGGCTGCGGAAGCACTGCCGCCCCGCTCCGCCCCGTTGTCGATCTGCTTGGCAAGACTGCATCAAAGTGTATGCATTTGCTTACTCACTTTTCGTTGTCGAGCTATGCTCTCTTAAGCGGATTCCTCAGAGTTGGTCTGAAAGAATGACCAAGCCCGGGTAAAGAATTCCAAAGGAGGAGCGGTACAGTGCTCGCCCGTCATGGCTCCAACAACAGCATCGGAAAAGCCCAGCGGGCACAACAGCAGAGGTCCGAAACTGGCTCGTCTTCCCAAAGGCAAGCATTCCGATCAGCACTATCTGTTTGTGCTATGGCTGACAATAGGCACAGGCGCCAAAGTATCCAAACGCCCACTTCTGCGTCCCGCCATAGCATCCCCGTACACGGGCTCCTCCGTACAGAAAATCGTGTACGTCTCGTCGCGCAGCTCGTTCATGTCAGTCGTCAAGCGAGTCCAAAAGTTACTCGCACTCGCTTCAGCCCGGTCGACACAATCGGTGCGTGCTGGAGTTGGAGACAGAGGCGACATCAATCAAATAGCCGCCGCATTGGCCGAGAAGTCGCTTCAGAAGAAGCCGGGGAGGAAGAGAAGGTGATGATCAAAGCAACTGGAAAGGCGATTGAGAAGGCCCTTGGGCTGGCGTTGTGGTTCCAGCAGAGGGAAGAGTACGGGATCGAGATCAGAACGGGGAGTGTGGGCGCCATTGATGATATTGTGCCCGCCTCAGATGGCGAAGAGGAGAAGGGGAGGTAGACAAAGAAGGGGACCACAATATGGATGCAGAAGAGGGAAAGGATGAGACTACGACGGAGCTGCCTGAATCACGGATTCGGTATACCAGCGTCGTCGAGATCGGCGTATGGTCGAAGTAATACCAAACCAGCCTGGTCTATTTTCCACGTTACATGGTTGCGGTTTGTTCATTCCTTGCATACTAGATACCCATCTACCTTTAGTGGAGGCAGACGATGCGCTTTTTCGAAGGTCTTAACTTCATCTGTCGAACCTCTGGGAACCGCGGGCTCCATACAAGACCAGCAGTGAGCTGATGGCTTTAGACATCAGAAGCGTCTTCTGCCCCAGCCTAGGATCTCATTAACCGCAGCAGAGAAGTTTTCTACCTTCATCACGGAGCCGAGGGAGTCCTTGCTTCCATCAACACGAATCTCGTACCGACGTTTTTATGCTCAAGTTTTGGAACTTTGCTTCTGCAACTGTCAGAAACGCGGCAACGCCGCCGCTCTGGGGCTGTATTGATCAGTTATACGGCTCCCTTGCTCTCTCTGTGTCTGCGCTTTGACCGATGCCGTCGAGTATGCGGCTTGAAACGGCGCCGTGCTGATTCCTAACATGACGGTGCAGCCTGCCACGGGCGTGTGATGGCTGTCTTAGATGACCGGCTCCGATACCTCTGGATTGCTGATCTCACTGACTCATACTGCGCTCAGCAGTGTTCTTGCTGCTCACCAGTTGGTATGTGCTGGTATAGAGATACCTCCGCGAGTTGATCCGTTCGGTATGTCACGAACCCCTTCAAAATTCTGTTTTAATACGATCTCCAAGCCTTTCCCTTTGCGGGCTAGCATAATGCTGATCCTTTCCGTTGAGACTGCAGCCCATGCGTTTCCACAGGGGAAGCAGCGTTCAAGGCTGCCACTCCCAGCCGTGGCGCCTCCGCATTCTCCAGGGTCTATTGCAGCAAGAGGAAATGGGAGACAAGGGAACTGTGTGCATGCCCGAACGAACCGGGTTAATAGAAGCGGTGAGAAATAGAGTGGTCAGAACCACTCATCAGGATACACGGTATAGTGTGCTTCTCACGAGCTAGTAACACAGTCGGGGTAGGAAGTACGACTAGGGGGTTCATAAAAATTCGACCTGATGTTACGAGTGAGAAGCATTTCTGGTATACCGCGATAAGTCATGATCCCCCGCCAGAGTACCCCTCCATTCGAGTCTGGTCTCAAACCAACTGGAACCCGAACGCCTCGTGCATGATCGTTGTTCCCAAAGAGAGTTCGAAACCTTACTCACGCTCAGGGAAAACCCTGGCCTGCCCCTGTCCGAAAACGCCCTGAAGCAGTCTCAGCCTCCTTCCCAACGGCATCTTCACACGCCCATGGTAAAGTCATGCTCAATCCCGGGCGTTACACTAGCGATAAATTTCAAAAACACAACCAGGTACTGATCAACCCTGATGGCCACGCCCTCCTCTTCACCCCCTTCATCCCCTTCACTCAAGACCTCCCACTCATCGCCACCCTCCTCCCTCCCGTCCTTGCCACTCTTGCCAACCTGTAGCCCCTTGGTCGCATCCACCAGGCCCTCCATCCCCTTATCCCCAACCTCAATACCCTTCTTCATCTTCTGCATGCGCAGCTTGAGGGCAGCGTCGGCGCGGTCGAGCAGGACTTTCATGACGCTGGCGTGCTTGCAAGGGTGCACAGAGGCGGTTTTGATGGTGGGGAGACGAATGGAAAGTCCTCGAGAGTGACAGTTTTATCTTTGTAGTCGCCGACGATGTCCTCCATCATTGCGGTTGGTGGGAGGGGGTAGGCGGCGCGCCGGGGGTCTGAGATTGGTAGCCGGACAGGTAGAGGCGCGGGGTGCGGTAGTAGGGCGTGTAGGTTATGTAAAGGGTGTAGGTGCGGAGGGGCCTGTTACGACGCGCTTGTCAGCAAATCATAGTCTCTCCCTAGTATCTGTGGCTTTGCGTAGAAAAGGGCATGCGGTACTTACGCTGAGCCGGAGGCGGCTTTGGGATCCCGGATAATCGCCTCCTCGTCATCATCATCGTCCTCCATATCCGGGATATCCTCTTCGTCGTCCTCTTGCTCGCCCATATTCCCCGATTCATCCACCGTCCTCACATCCTTTATCCGCTCCTCCGCACTCTTGCTCCTGTCGTTCCCACCGCCCGTGCTCAACCACCCCTCCTCATCTCCCTTCTCGCCCACCACCATCTCCTCACCCCCGTCACCCGCAAAGTTATCATCCAGTCTCCTACGGCACGGCACCCCGCGTGTGACCAGGTACTGCTTGCCGGGCGGGAAGTAAGGCACGCGCTGTGCGGGCGTGGAAGCGTCGGCCCAAGACCAGGAAGGAAACTTGTAGACCAGGAAGTCGCCCGCTAGCAAGAACTCTTCGGGGGTTATCTGGCCAGTTTGCCGGAAGGTGGAGGTGGTGGCGAGGGGCGCGTATTTGTCGCGGACTTTGTCGAGGGCGCTGTGGATGAAGTTCATTGTGTGGTAGATGTGTGAGGGTGATGTGGCGGGGTATTTGTTGGGGTTTGGAGGTGTCGATGTAAGGGAGAGCTTTGTTTTTGCTGTGGGGCTTGTCTAGTAGGTAGGGGGCTTGGTATAGACGAGCGCTGGTGTTTTAGTTGATGTTCGAGTGATAAGGCAGGCAGGCAGCTGCTTGGAGGTGAATGACACATCCGGGGCAGGCAGGTGGGGTTCTTTGTCTGTCACATGCTAACAACCAGAGTCAACCGAACAACATAACCACCACTATCAGTGTCTGGGTAAATGCATACCAAATTCGTTCTCCTAACACAATATTACACCGATATCATGATCTCCAGTAGCCATTCATTCAACTCGACTAACTGACCACGGAACAATCCTCTTTGAAGATCAGCTCGCGGCTGATACGGTCAATGAAGCCGCCTGGTCCTTATTACATTGTATGCCTGTTTGAAAGGGGTCTGCAGAAGATCCTCGACTCGGTTTGATTGCAGTGTGGAGGTTGGGAATGAGTGTATGGTAGTTATCTCCACCAGGACTATACCGACGGAAGCGGTGAGAGGAAAGCGTGATGCGAGGTTTCTGCCGTGACTAAATCTCCATTCGCAGCGGGCGGGGTTCTCCATCACATGCTCGAGGGTCATCGACTAAACAACTAAATGACGACCACCATCAAATGGCAAGCCATGGACAATGAAGAAGTATCCTTCTCTGCCCTTCCCATCATAGATCTCTCATGGGCCTCATCTACCTCTAAAAAGCCTCTACTACTCAAACAACTACACGATGCCTTGTTCAACGTCGG
The DNA here is from genome assembly GCA_030247885.1 of Taxawa tesnikishii (nom. ined.). Taxonomy (NCBI): domain Eukaryota; kingdom Fungi; phylum Ascomycota; class Dothideomycetes; order Dothideales; species Taxawa tesnikishii (nom. ined.). Next base: position 576,907 of record JAPDRO010000014.1, on the reverse strand, counting down.
CTTCCTCTACATCAAGAACCACGGGGTACCCTCCTCCTACATCTCTGATCTTGCCTCTCTTCTGCCCTCCTTGTTCGATCTACCCGATAAACAGAAGAATGCGCTGAGCAAGCTGAACTCCCCGCACTTCCTAGGCTACAGCGGGTTCGCAGAAGAGACCACCCTCGGAAAACAGGATCTGCGAGAGAATGAACCTTTTCCAGCTACCATGACGCTGTACAAGCGCTCTCCTACCGCTTCGTCCATCTGATCGAAGAAGCCTTCGATATTCCGACTGGAACATTCGATGACTTCTTCCGCACCAGCGGGAGCGCCAGGGGTGGCAGCGACCAGCATGCGTCTGCATCTTGGATGCCGCCTCAACATCGCATCAAACTGGTCAAATATCCTCCAAACACCTCCGTCAACAACGCCTCAGACCGCGGACAGGGTGTAGGCGCGCACAAGGACTCAAGCGGATGGCTAACCTTTTTGTACCAAGTTGGCGAGGAGGAAGGGCTGGAAGTGTTGAACACGACGGGTGACTGGATCGCCGCGCCCCCGTTAGAGATACTTTCGTAGTCAACTTCGGAAATGCGTTTGAGGCGGCTACCGAGGGTGCTGTGAAAGCTACCGTGCATAGGGTGAAGGTATACGCTCCCTTCGATCCGATCTCCACTGCGATTTATAGAGCAAGAGTGAGGACAGTTAGCGGATGATGTGCTGATGGCAATAGGCGCCAATCTCTTCATCCGCTCCGCGGTATTCGATTCCATTCTTCCAGGGCCTGCCGCTCGATATGACGGTGTCGGAGATTCGGGCGTATATCCCAGAACACGTCCGTAACCTTCGGATAGATACCGATGGTAGTGCCGAAAGCCAGACTTCAAGCTTCTTGGATCCTAGATGGGATAGCCTTGGCGAATCTCAGCTGCGCAAATGGATCAGGTCCCATCCGGACGTCGGTCGGAAGTGGTACGGCGATGGTGTTGTAGAGTATTACACGCAGTAGTCTCCATGTAAACCATCGTACCTTATAAAGGTCATCAATCGTCATTCGTATACTCGTGCCCTCCCATCCGTGCCATTCATGCAGAATGAATTTCTGACGCTTCGCGTCTCCCAACCACCAGTCCTCATAACTTTTAGCCGACCTTTTCATATCCTTCCCTCCTTCCTCAATCCCTCATACAAGGCCCATGCAGCCAACGTCTTCCCATCCCTCGCCCCCTCCCTCCACAGCTCCTCCAACCTAACAACCTTCAACGTGATCTTCTCGCCATGATCCCTCAACCCCGTCAACTTGCCCTGCCAATCCTTCAGCTCTTCCCTCGGGATCCTCTTTTGGTACAGAAACAGTGGAATAAACTCATCGCAGCCGCCCGGACTGGGATACACCGCTTTGTGCAACTTCTCACCGGTGCCTTGGTGCGGATCGTCGGATAGGGTAAGTGCGGTCATGTCGATCAGTTCTTCGGCCTGCACCTTGAGACCCGTCTCTTCTTCGATCTCTTTCGCAGCGCCGCCGGAGAAGGTCCCGCTGTCGTCGAGCATGCCGGCGGGGATCTCGGCGAAAGCGAGCGTGCCGGCTGCGACGCGGGGTTGGATGGCTAAAAGGACGTGTTTATCGGTTTCGGAGGAGGCGTCCACGTCATCGGGTTGGAGGATCAACTGTCACCCCAAGCGCCATGAGTTAGTTGGGCCCGATCGTACGTTCGCTCTCCCGACGCACACACGAGGTCCTCGCGTGACGGTGATATGGTAGTGTTGGGAAGAGGGAGAACACATACCAGCATAGCCACGCTCCCGCCCCTCAAGAACACAGCTCCGGGCAGGTACTCCCCGTTATCATTGGTGATCTCAGCCTTTAGCTTAATGAATCCAATTCTTCCACCGCCGAAGTGGTCGACCGCTTGCACGTCGATCTTGCGCAGCTTGTACGGCGACGCGTGGAACGTGTGCTCGGTTTGCGATTGGGTCTTGAGCGTATTCTGTAATGTGCCGATCCAGTTCTTGAAGGCGGGGAAGGATAGCAACTGCTCGCGTGTAAGGTCAGAAGGTAGGTGGACGGGAATTTCTGGGCTCCAATTGGGAAGTGTGAAGGTCGACATTACGGCTTTCGGGACGCTGGAAACGAAGGCTTGTCGAGTGAGGTGGCTGAGATGGTTGGCTGTGAGTTGCAGTCGATTTAACATGGAGCGGTTCGGCTTGTATGGTTGTTGCAATGGGAAGGATGGTTCGATGGTTCGGAATGCGATGACGTTCATTCACTTCGTGTGCCAAGAGAATCACATGCGATTGGCACGAGCAAGAAACTATCGCTCACCGCCCTCATTAGCGTTGTCTGGCTGAGTATGTATGTACAGCTTCGCCAACCGTCACCGTAAACTCTTCTTTCTCGAACAGCAAGCTAGCATGTCAAGTGGGGAGAAGGAACACCAAAAAGACCTGGACACGGTACTGTCAACGTATCAACTGCATGTTGGTCACTGGAGGGGAACGAAAGCTCTGAGGAACATAATCTAATGGCTGCACCAACAGACTACCCGTTTGCTCATGTAGTGTGCATTACTTGTACTTCCCAAGAACAGGACTTTGTGATAGATGGAAGATGATCTCCACGCTAGTCGATTTAGAACCTGATTGATGCTATAATACATCGCTATCCGCCCCTTCTCATCATGCCGTTGGGCGCCCTCAAGGGCACTTGAAGAACCGATAGTGACACCCGAGGAACCAACCGGAAGCTCAATCTTCCAAATCCTCAGATCTCTCCTGACTCCGATAGTACTCTCTCTCAAGTCCTAGACGACGAGCGATCCTACCATTGTCGCTAGTACTTACACTTCTTCAACTCTTACTGCAAGCTCTCCTGCTGACTAGGCAGCAGCGCCTCCCTCCTCCCACTCGCACTCTGCGACCGAACCTGCTGTTCGGATGATGCTCTTTCGAGTCCTTGACGACGAACGACACTACCGCGGTCGCTGATACTTGCCCCTCCTCATCTCCTCCTGCAAACTCTCGTGCTGACTCGGCAGCGGCACCCTCCTTCTTCCACCCGCACCGTTCGATTGGTCCTGCTGTTGCGCCGCATCATTCGCACCAAGCATCCCAGGAAAGCCAGGCATAGGAGGGAAGCCCGGCATCGGTGGAAATCCTTGCGGCAGGCCCTGAGGAAGGCCTTGTGGTAATCCTTGTGGGAGACCCTGCGGCAGCATACCAGGAATTGGCGGCGGGGAGCACCAGGAAAGCCGGGTATTGGGGGTGGGATGGGAAGCTGGCCTCCGAACATGTCCTTTAATTTACTCAGATCCACACCTGGAGGAAGAGCTGGCGGAATCGGCGGTCCAGCCTGCGGTGGAGGCACGGGAATGTTGACACCGCCAAAGCCGGGCATGCCGGGCATCGTTTGCGCGCCACCGGTACTGGTACCGTCTGGAAACGCGGGCATGGATGCGGCAAGGCCTGGTAGTCCTGGAAGGATTGACTGCTTTGACGGCATTTGCTGATCCACAAGTCCTTCTGCCTCGTCCTCCTCCTCTTGCTGTTCCTCTTCTCTAGCTCGGTCCCTGCCCCATTCCTTATTACCCGCCTTGTCTTGGCCGACGTGCCATTTGTCGGTTTTGTAAGCAGTCTCGCCTGGCCTTGGTCGGGTCCAAAAGCGTGTCGCACGGTCATTCGAACCGGAGACCAGAATGTGGCCTAGTGGGTGCCAGTCAAGGCTCCATATAGCGAAGTCGTGCGCAAATGGGACGCGGTGAGCCGGGTAGATGGTCTGTGCAGGCATATCTGAATTTTCAGGTACGTCGTATGGTGAAAGCGTGGGTGCTGTACCGGCGGGTAGGTTCTGCTCGTCCAAAAGATAGTGATGCATTGAGCCATCAGAGCCACCAGTCGTCAGCAATGATCCATGGAAAGGGTGCCAGACAATCGTGCTGATGTCCTTCTCGTGTCCGCGTAGTAGGAAGACGTCGCGCATCATACGGATATCAAAGATTCTGGCGGTTTGGTCTCGCGCGCATGAGGCTAGCAAGTTTCCATTCTTCGGTTCGAAAAGCGTCTTGCTGACTGTGTTCTTGTGTCCGTGTAAAGTGGTGAGACAGCGTCCGGTTCGCGGGTCCCAGAGCTTGATCTGGTGATCCTTTGACCCAGACACTAGCAGTCCCTTGGTCGGATGCCAATCCACACATTTTGCGTCCCACTGATGGCCAGTGAGTACAGACTCTTCTACTCCGCCAGCGAAGTCGAAGATCTTGAGGGTCGCGTCATCGGCAGCCGTGACAAACTTCACGTCTGTAGGAGCAAAGGCAACGTCTCTAACGGGATCGGTATGCGCTTGAATAGATTTTACGTTGTTGAAATTGGGCTGCCAGTACTTGATGATGCCGGCTTGCTCTGCAGAGATGAGCCAGTCGTCGCTGTGTGACCATGCTGCGGCTCGTACGGCACTGTCGTGAGCCTACCTGTTGTTAACGTGGATCCAGAGTAAGAAATAGGAGGAGAACGAGTTACGTTACGCACCTGCATAATCGTCTCGAAGTTGAAACCGGTTCCGTTCCATAGTGTGAATTCTCCGCTCGTCGAGCCAGTGAGCAGACGTCTTCCCTCCGGCGTCCATCTTACTACATTCACAGGGTGCCTGATCTTGTTTGTTGAGGAATGCAAGTATTTCGCAGGTATGCTATCAACAGCATGTCCTTTGCGCGCAGCAGGAGGTAACATCTGAGGCTGGTCAACGACGGATCGCGTGTCTCAAAGTGTCCATATCAAAATACTCACGTCGACCACATAGCTTGGGCTTGGTCGCTCCGCTTCGAAGCCGCGAGTTGCTTTGTGTGGAGGTTTTCGATCGCGTATCCAATGTGCAACGGTGGAACTGTAGTCAGTGGCAGGTCCTGCAGGAACGGAGTGATTAGCATTGGCTCGAGCATCTCTCCTGAGCGAAGTTGCACCCACGAGCAGAAACGGCTCGTAAGACCCGTCAGAGTCTGCGTCGGACATGGCGAGTTGCAGGAGAAAAGGGTGGGAAGGATAACGCGATGTTTGGGGAGGGAAACGCAGACGCCGTCAAACAGATACACGGAAGGTCAAACAAGACCCGGATGCTATGACGTGATAGAGAGCAAGCACATAGTTTTGCACAGACATCTACATTGCCGCGCTGCGTCTAGCCCAAAGCCAGGGGCGTGGTATTAAGCCATGTTCCGTTTTTGCTCCCTTGCTCCGTTCATCTCGCTCTAATCAAGTAACAACGCTGAGTTGGAATCTTGCGGATCCGAATCGAGGAAACAAATTGAACCTTTCCGTAATTCGCCAAAACGAAATTGACAAGAGTAGACAAATAGATGTTTGAGCTTACTTTTCAGATTCCTCCTGATGCGAAACCCTCCTTCATGGCCACCGCCATGCTCCGCCTGGAAGCCGCCATCCATTGCGGAGGCCGTATTGCCACAACGAATTTCGACTAGAAACCCGAATCGAGGTTCTTGCGCAAGAGAGACTTGTTGCCGTGGGTTTTCGTTTTCGGAGTTAAAGAAAGAATGGCTGGAGGGAAGTTCCTGGTCGAGGAACGGGGCACGATGCTATAGAACAGACTGCCTGGGAGCTTGTTCTTCCGTGACGCGTAAATGGATCCCGATGAAAGAGAAGTTGCTCAAGTCACAGAATCGTTTCTGAGGCGAATGTGATAGATGAGATCTTCCAGTCCAGTTCACGCGTCGAGTTAGAGTGAGAGAGAGCTTGGACCCTCGATGCCAAGCGAACTGGCGAATTGTTGCCGGTAACCGAGCTTGTCTTCGAGCCGTGACGACCTCAACCGCAGCAGGAATCCCCAACTCCTCCTCGACATGTGAAAAAGCATCAGGCATGCTGTCAGAACAGACGTTTATCCTTCTCTCTGGGCGAAACCTTCTGGTTTCCTTGTCCAAACACCAGTACACTTTTCGCTGAGGTGGAACCGTTGTACCATATCGTTTCGTCCATTCGTTGTTCTTGCTGGCATTGCCCTCCTGGGAAGGATTGCACTTTCTTTGCCAGATCACTGGATGCTAGGTCACTAGAGCGATCGTCTCTCGAGTGCAGATATGGCATCTCTGATCGATGCCGCTGTTGCAACAAGCCATGAGTTGCCCGATGGGGACTCTACGAAACCCAGGAAATTCGGAGACTCAACCACCAAGTTTACCCATGGTGTTACAGAACCGCCGAGGACGCCGACGCCGAGATACAGGCACACGTTTGCCGTGCACTCGAAAGGCAGAGCATCATGTCTTAGCCACGATGCAACGGTGTCCCCTAGCTTTCTGGGTTTCCGCAATCTAATGGCTTTAGTCTTGCGTACGGCATGTGGCATTTAACATAGTATGCTCTCTGACTGACTGTGCTACAAGTTGTTTCGAATTTGCGCCTGATGATTGAGAACTTCAAAAAAGTAAACCAAGATGTGCTGTTGCTGCAAGAACTTTGCTGATCAACGATAGTACGGCGTCCTTATATGCATCCGTTGTCATGACTATCGGCGTCAAGATGTCATCTACGGGAGCCTTCTCTATTTTCTCGTGCCTTGCCATCTCTTCGTGGCGTATGTTATTGAACTAGCAGCCGCACAGCAAGCGAAGAGTGCTGTTGCGCGGATGCGGAAAGCGGAGTCAGCAGATGCTAAACCGGGCCAAAAGGAGCACGAAGAGCGTGCATTCAGAGCGGCATGGTACGTTGTAGCCTTCGCCCACGGAGTCAATGCCACCTTGAACCTCGTCATCGCGACAGTCGTTGTGTACTACTACATCCATCACCCGGGAATTGGCACGCTTTGCGAGCTTCACGCGGTCATTGTCTGGCTAAAGACTTGTTCGTACGCCTTCACGAATCGAGACCTTAGGCATGCCTTGCTTCATCCCTCTCCTTCCGAACCAGTGCCGGAGCTCTACAAGGCCTGTCCATATCCGCAGAACATCACGCTGCGCAATCTTACCTACTTCTGGTGGGCTCCTACTCTAGTTTACCAGCCTGTGTATCCCCGAACCTCCCACATCAGGTGGTGGTTCGTCATGAAGCGAGTTGGTGAAGTCATTGGCCTCAGCATTGCCATCTGGATAGCGAGCGCACAGTACGCCGCTCCGCTTCTCCAGAATTCCTTGGGTGGCATATCTTCACTGGACTTTACGTCGATCTTGGAACGCCTCATGAAACTTTCTACGATATCCCTGTTCTGCTGGCTTGCAGGATTCTTCGCCCTTTTCCAATCGTTCCTGAACGCACTGGCCGAGGTTATGAGGTTTGGGGATCGTGAGTTCTACAGCGATTGGTGGAACAGCAGCACTGTTCGAGGCTACTGGACGAGCTGGAACAAGCCTGTCTTCCAATTCATGAAGAGGCACATCTATTCCCCACTAGTAGCAAGGGGTCTGTCGCCCACGGCGGCACAAATCGTGACCTTTCTCTTCTCAGGTGTGCTTCATGAGTTGCTGGTGGGCGTGCCCACGCACAACATCTTGGGTACGTGATCTCATTCGGCACCCTCTCTTCGCTAGTCCAAGCAGACTTGGTTATCCTTAGGAGCCTCTGCTGACAGGAACACCGCAGGCGTCGCTTTTGCCGGAATGGTCTTTCAGCTTCCACTCATCTCCATCACCGATCCACTGTCCAAGATGAAGACCATCAATGGCAAGCTTGTTGGCAACTTGATATTCTGGATATCATTTTGTCTTGTCGGCCAGCCTCTTGCAGCACTACTGTACTTCTTCGCGTGGCAAGCAAAGTACGGGAGTGTCAGCAAGCCTCAGTGGCCCGTTGTGGCTTAGTTAGCTACGCTTGTTAGTTAGGCTCTCGGTGACTAGATGTCATGTGTATGAGTACGGACAGTGCGGTCATTCCTAGCCCCAATAAAGCGATCCGAAGGATTCCCGCATCCCTGAGGTGGTTGCTTGCTGACAAAGGATGTGCATATATATTACCGTGGCCTTCAAATGACCTCGTGTTCGTCTTGAATGCTAGTAGAATGTTGTAACGCCTTTGTTTCGTGCCTATTCATCGTTTGTGACGTGTGGCGGCATGTTTAATAAATACAGACTGCACACCGATTCCGCGTGCGAACATCCACCTATTCGACCAGTAACTTGGCAATCATCTTTCCAAGACCTTGATGGCATGACTGTCACTCGGCATAACCCTTCACATGTATTGATGCCTCCCTATTTGCAGCCTTGCACTTCATGGCATGATCTCGCCGTTGGCGATGACAAAGCACCGCTGGTCTGCGGAATTCCGAGCTACTGAGTACGCACGTACTCAGTAATGGGCTACCTTCTCACCTATCTCTGCTGCCTTGATATACCGGTATCACGAACAATTGCGTTTTCCAAGGACTGTTCTTTTCAGACAGAACACAGGACACAACAAACTGAACACAATGTCGCTCACTCTCACTGTTCCTCCCGAGTACGGGTACGTCTATTCGAGTCTACATTCCTATATTTCATCGACCCCAATCCTGCCAGCTCCCAGTACCGCCATCAAGCGAAAGACTTTGTTTTGTCTCGACGAACACGATAGCTGCTTTGCGCAAAACGGCGCTCCAGCTGCACTCCGGGCCAGAATACGAAGAACGAAGAACAGCAAGCCCACCTTAGACCCCTCCACTAACCATCCTCACCAGCTATGTCATCCTCACCGTAGCCGGTACCTTCTTCCTTAGTACCTGGCACGGCGTGCGCGTCTCTGCATTCCGCAAGGCCGCCGGGCCTCAAGTCACTTACCCAGCCCCTACGCCGATTCGTACAACATGTCCTCCGCCGATCCGGAGCTCAAGAAGAACATGTACCTGTTCAACTGCGCCCAGCGCGCGCACGCAAACTACCTCGAGAACCACTCGTCCGTTATCGCCGCCATGCTCATTGGCGGAATCAGATACCCGGTCGTTACTACGTTGATGGGGCTGGGTTGGAGCGTCTCAAGAGTAGTGTATGCGCTTGGATACACGGCAAAGGACAAGGAGAATGGAAAGGGAAGATTGGCGGGAAGTCCGATGTGGTTGTTCCAATTCGGGCTGTTTATTATGACAGGGGTTACAGGATACAAATTGGCGTTCTGAAGGATGAGCAATGCGGATAGCGGAGCCATGTGGTGATGCTCATGGTGGGTTGTAGAATATGGAGCTGTAGTACTGTTGTGTTATACCAGACATTCATCAATCAGGGCTACTGTTTTTCAGAGCTTTGACCAAAACACGCTCAATCGGACTCTCCAGGTTGCAAGATAGCGACTAACAGCTTAACGAGAAGGACATTCACTGATGTGGGAACAAACGCTCTTCCTGAACTTTTGCTTTTCTACAAGAACTACAAAAAGACCATGGGAGCTTCAGCTCAGCTAAGGGGTCAGCACTCTCTCTTTCTACGGTCGCCGCGACCGCACTCAGCTGCTAGACAGGTGACACTGTTTCTTCAGGGCACGACAAGCGTCAATCCACCACTCACCGTGGGTGGATTTCGCCGTGAACGACTGACAACACTGAGGATCAGGCTCGAGCCACTTGTGCGCGTAGAACAGGTCGCCTCCCTTATCGCCTGCGCTGCGAAATTACCATCTCTGTCAGATTATCCTAAATTTAGAAGCATGCCAGCCGGCGAGGAATTCTCACTTTGGAAGTGGGTCAGGAAGGACGTGGACTAGAGCTCTGGACTCTTAGGGATGTATCAGATTCACGCGTCCTTTTTCATGCCTAGCTATGAGCATCGTAGAATGCGTGGTCTTTCGCCGCCCTTGTGGGTGCGGTTTTCCAGTTCATCCATCCACTCTCCTCACTCCTGCTCCGGATTTCTCCTCATTACCACCATCACGAGTTGCTTTCCTCTGGAGCAAAAGCCTATCAAACGGATGTTGCGGCGCAATAGATGCTGATGATTTTTGTGTGGTTGACAAAGACAAGAATCAAAACTCACCGTATGCCCTGTATCAGCGGGATCGGATTCCCACTATATACCATGAGGGAGAGTCAGAGACTCGGTCTTCACTTGGTGTGATAGGGAGCGGCCAAGAAGCAGGTGGCGGAAGCCTAGGCAATGCTAAGAGGCTGTCATGTTCCCGTTCATCAACATTCTTTCAAGCCTGAGCTGAGCTGGGCTATACTGCACCATTGAAGAGCTTCAAGGTTGTTGTTTGGTGGAAAGAGTGTAGCCGTCTGGCTTGGAAGGCCCATCCTCCGATGAAGGATGCCCCTTCGGTGCCGCTACCCGGCCGCTTTCCGCGGTTGGCATGCATTGTCAAGGGAGCATTTAAACCCCCAGCATCTCACAGAATCAACACTCAAATCTCTAGATGGCGTTCGTTCGGAAGCTGTTCTGTTGCGCATAACCTATAACGTATACTTCAAGACGTCAACAACCTCGCCCCATTTACCGAACTCGAAGTCGTCGACGTCCCGAGCGACGACTTCATGTAACACGCCGTCCCGGATAGAGAAACATCCACACACCCGCTCGTGCTGGCGCATTGGGAGATACATGAGGCTAGACCGCCGCTAACGTAGACCATTTTCAGGTTACCAGCCGCGTGGTCTGTAGAACATTCGAGGAGGAAACGTTTCGAGTTCGAGACATAGATCTTGCCATTATCCGAGGGGCAGCTGGCCGTGGTAGTCGTGGGCGTGCTGGCGGCGGAGGCGGAAGTTTTCGTCGAGGATTTTACCGTGCTGCTGCTGCTGCTTGTGCGGGTGACGGTTGTAAACGTACTGGAGGTGCTGCTGCTTTTGGCTGACGACGAGGTTTTGCTTGTGGACGAACCAAATTACTACTGGGGGTTGTTGAGGTCGTGGTCGCCTTCGTGCTGGGAATAACGGAGGATGACGTTGAGCGAATACTGGCCGTGCTTGAAGTCCTGGACGAGACGCTTGTTGAGCTTGGCGATACCAAGCTTGAGCGAACAGTGCTCGAGGTCGTCGTAGGAGAAGAAGAAGAAGAAGAAGAAGAAGCAGCCGGCGATGTTGAGGTCGCAGATGGTGTTGATGCTTGTGAAAGGGTTGCAGACGGAGTAGCAGGTGAGGCAGCGGACGAAGTGGTGTAAGGAGCGGGAGACGAAGCAGACGTCGCCGATGCTGAACTTGAGTCTTCGTAGACTTTGATGTAGTTCACCTCCCAGTAAGCTTCCGAGAAAGCTGTCGGATTGTTTGCCACGTAGCTAATACATCTGAGTAAAGTCAGTAAAAGACTTCCAGATCGCAGGATGATGGAAACACGTACCCACTCGCACCGCTTGAGGCTGAAGGGCAACCCGATGACGAGTAAACGGATCCAGCCCAGTCTCCGCAAAAGGTCGTATCGAATACGATCCGATGGTTGACGAAGTGGGTAGGGATGTCACAGCCGCTATCGTCAAAGTTGACCGCTGGAGTACCAAAGGTGCTGACATCAGGCGCACCGGAGGTGATTGACGAAGGGACGGATCCACGTGGAAAGAACCATATTTTGATGAAATCCGAGGTCCACTGCATAGCATAAACACCGCCGCCGTTCGAGTTGAAGCTGGTACCGTAGTCGCCCGCAATAGATGGCTTGACTCCACAGCCAGCCGAATTCCCACTACCATAAGCACAGTCGGTCGTGAGTACCGTGCCAGTCTGATCGGGAAAAGACATAGTGCAGTTGAGAGCAGTGTGAGCGGAAATAGAATTACTGGTTTGCAGATTCACGCCTTCGATGATATCGATCTCGCCGTGAGCGGGCCAGGTACCATCTCCGACAGTCCAAAAGGCGGGCCAAACGCCGCAGATGGAGCCCGGCATGTGTTTGATATCGACCAGGAAGAGACCGTCGTTGTAGTTTGTTTTTCCCTCAAGGCGTACTGAAGGACGACCGCTTGAGCTGGTGGCGTATACGGTCGTGTTGTCGACTCCCACTTGGCAGTACCTTGGCCGAAGCCGATGAGACCGCTGCTAGTTGCTGTGGTTTCGTCTAGGTACTGGACAAATCCATGAGTAGGGTCAGAGCCGGTGTAGAAGTTGAAGTTGTTGTAGAAGCTGTTGCCTGCATAGACGTCTTGGAGAACGTAATTGTAGGTGGTGGCGTAGACACAAGATGACAGGATCGAAAGAACGGCAGAGCTGATGCTCAAAATTCGGGTATGGAAAAACATTGTCAAGAACGAGAGCGGGTGCTGAACAAACGAAAAGGTCGAGGGAACAATGAAGATGCTTTTGAAGGAGCCATGCTGCTTCTGTACCGAAAGGGTTGAACTCTCGACTTACATCCAGCTATACGCACCGCGCGTCCTACAGAAGTCGTGCCGTATCCGTCAGCCACAAAAAATGCTACCAGTGTGGACATGGCTTCTTGCAGCAACCTCATTCGCCAAGTCCAAGCTTCGAAGAGGTATACTGCTCGGCCGTGCCGTTTGGGCGTCGTCTGGACATGAGTTCGAAGGTGCACGGGACTGGATACCAGTGTCTAGTTCCGGAAGGTGGGTTGTTAAGGTATTTCTCTTGTAGCTGAGGATCTTCCAGACCATGGTCGCCGCCGCGCTACTGGTGTGTGGATCTGACTTTTGATTGGCTGCATAAATCTGTATGTGGCTTGAAGTGTACAGATCCGCCGGTTAAACAGAAGCTGTCCTTGGCACGTGCCTGAAGACTCATAGAACCTAGAGACGCACATGCCCGACAGCACTCCGCCCCCTCTCGCACACGTTGAGTCGAGGTGCAGAGGTGGGTGGAAGCATGCCACAAGTCTTGTCGAAGAAGGCGGTTCATTTCCCCTCTAGGCTTAGTAATCTATGTAGTGAGCCGGTTAGATCCGAACCACTATCTGATACAATTCCGTTGTCGCAGCTCAGTACCACTACCACTCTCCTGCAGTCTCCTCCGTTGTCGTGGGACTGCACACCGTGCTACAAGTGCGCCCATCGAGAAAGACATCATGAGCATGTATCTGCTCAGTCACTTCTCCCATGGCGAACGTCTCTGGGAAGACCATCGTTCATCGTTGGCCATGTGCGATATATTCCTTCAGCCGGACATTGTCGCGATCGATGAACTTGCAGGTGATCACGAAACTCTGAGAGCACGGGTAGACGAACTAGCAAGTATGCGAGGATTGTTCCCTGATGTCCAAGCCAACATGGACGAAGTGTGAGATAAAAGTTCCCATCGGGCCTCAGATTACTGGGATGGGCATGGCGATGGCCGATAATCCGACAATCCGCGCAACATTCCTGCTCATAAGCAGTCAGTCAGGACGCTTGGCATTCTTCTGGAGAACGGACTAAGAACCTTGGACGGGACCGGAAAGAAGGGGTCATTCTCTCGTTTCCAATCGTAACGGCGAAACATATAGACTCTCTGGATCTCCTTCTCCCCACTAATTCAAGCGGCCGTGCCACAGGCCCGATTATTGGGCGATCAGTCGAACTGTTTTCAAGATGCCTGTGTTATCTGAGCTGGACTATCTTGTACCTGGTCGTCTAATCCGATGTTTCGTCCGTACCCATAATCAGCGGTCCCTCATACACGTTCCTCTGATGGAGAAAGTAATATAGCGCTCCGCCCACGATCCAGCCGCCGAGAACCACCGAGCTGTAGTTCATGTTCTGAGCATTCACCGGCTGATAGTTCGGGAACATACTGAACAACATCGCAATCAAACACCACACAATGGCCACGCAGTTAATCGTCGCCCCCAGCGACCGAGACGGAACGGACCAAAGGACTGAATACGTTGTGCAGAGGAAGTACTCCGTCCGAACAGTACCATGTACGCCACGGGCAAGACGTATGAAGCGTACATACCCAGAATGGCCATGGATAGGATGGCGTTGAAAGCTGTCGTGTTGCCGACATAGATCAATCCCAGCAGCGCTTGCAGGACTGTCAACAGAAGGCACATTCGTACTGGAACCTGCAGGGTAGGACTTATGTGCGCAAAGTATCCGCTCCAGGGCAGTGCCCTGTCGCGCGCGAAGGACCACGCGGTTCGGCTGGTGGAGGTGAGGCCCGCGGCATTTGCGGCGGTGGCGATGAGCGAGATGATGAGAGTGAAGATTGTGGCTGCGGCAGGGCTGTTGGTGACATTCAGAAAGAGTTGCATGAAGGGGAAGCCGGTCGGTGTTGTGAGGAGGGTGTCGAGGTCGCCGAGGCAGAAGAGGAGGATGATACAATAAATCAGTCCAATGACCCCGTTGACGACGATGGAGCCGACCATGGCGAGCGGGACGTAGCGAGCGGGATGTGGGAGTTCTTCTGCTAACTGGAGAGGTCAGTGTTAGGAGCAACCACGTGGACAAGTGGGAGATCACTTACATGTGCAGCAGCGTCGTAGCCCAGGAAAGGATACACAGTCGACAGCAGCCCGACAAGCCACGAAATGCCATTGGAGCTCCAACCACTTGTGTTACTGAACTCAACGAAGACGTAGTGTCCAGTATGTTTCGGTTCAGCCATGACACCGAGCGTGATCACAATAACCACAAAGCCGACAATATGCAGCACGCCCGAGACCAAATTGGTTGTAGGGAGGATGCGCGAACCCCAGATATTGACAGCCAGCGCATATGCCAGGACCAGCCAATAGAACAGTAGACCCTGCCATCTCTGCGGCGTGTAGCTAGGATCGTTGAGAGTAATGAGTGCCTGGAGCTGGAGACCGGCGGAGAAGGCTGCTGATGCGGTCAGTACGAGCTGTCCGCCGATGGAGATCCAGCCGGTGAACCAGGAGGCGACGGCTCTGGTGTGGGATGGAGCGAGACAGGCGACCCAGTGGTATTGTCCTGAACATATGTGTTAGCGCCAGCGCAGATCTCGGCCTAGTGTAGGTTGTCGTTTACCTCCAGCAGTTGGCCACACGGATGCAATCTCCGCCATTGAAGCAGCAATCGCGAGTGTTCCAAGGAAAGAGATGATGCTGTTACCCACGGTGTCAGCCCCGGACCTCGCCATTCTCCATCCCCCTTACTCACTAGTTGTAAAACAGACACGGCGGTCCTCCATTGATCAACGCCTGTGCGACGACTGTCGAAAGAGCCTCCCATGTCGCCATAAGACACACGAGCAGAGATCCCAAGGACCAGACGGAAAACTCTCGCCTCAGCTCTTCGGTCTGACCAATTCTCTCTGACACCATCTTCTGCAGAGGGATCTCGACATCGGCCGCATTGCTGCCTCCTTTGCTTGTAGACTTGTTCGTGGAAATTTGTTGGAGACCTGCTCCCTGGGCTGAGGACTCGGCCATGGCGAATTGAATATACGAAACGACCAATTGTTGGAAATACAGGGCGTATCCGTATGATGCTATTGTACCAAAGACAGTAGGATTGATGAATTTAGCTCAAGAGATGATGAGACGACCCATCTAGTAGGGGATACGATGGTTCAAGTGTATGGTCGCATCAAGGTCGGTAGTGATGAAGGGCCTGGTCTAGCCTGGCCAGCCACGGAAACAGTCCGCTTTTGACTTGCACAGCGTTCCGTTGCCACCACCACTCCAGTCTCCCTTATCCCGCACAGTGACTGGTACAACATAACTCGATTGGTCGATTCTCAAGGAAGATGGTCATTGTGGGCCGCAGATAGCCGCATCTTGTATATCGCAACCGTTGATGTTTACGTCTGTTCGTCAAGACCGCCCACGGCGCGCAGCGAGATCCCCGTCCCTGTTGCTGACAGACCCGAGGCGTCAGCAATATGGCAGAAACTTTCCAGTCCACCATTGTGACAACGTATGCAACCATATGTGTTTCTTAACCAAGTTGTGTGAGTGTCGTGCAGTGTACAATGGAAGCAGAGGGCGGACAAAACACATAGTATCCCAACCGCAATCGCGCACAGGCACGCATCAAGAGGCATGGAAATGTCATATACAATTTAGGGTATATCAAACTCGACATCAGTCATATCCAACTCCTCTCATCTCACAGGAAATAGTTTTTCTGCAAATCAACCCAACCTCACAGCTTGCTGTCGCCCCCATTGCAGCACGACCCCTTTGGCACCTCCTGACTAGCCATGTTTTTACTACTCGGGACATCAATGCTCGGGTTCTGCTCAAAGAAATCCGTCGGCCTCAGATGGATCTGATGTATTTCTACCGGCATGACCGGCCAGTCCTCCACCCTTGGGTTATGCGTAAGCCCGAAGACAGACCAGACGACGACATCATCATCCTCAACGTTGTCTTTCCTGGCAACGGCGTCCGCAACACCGTCGACCTCTTTGGTGGATTGTAGAGTGAAGCGTCCGCCGGCGTACAGTTCGTCGTCTTTGTACTTTGTCACCCAAAGATGGTGCTGGGCGAACGCGGCACGCTGCGCTTGCACGGATTCCGGGTCTGCGAGGAGTAGCTGTGTGGCCGGGGGCGTGAGTTTGTAACCCACGGGCTTGCCGCTGATGCGGTTCTTCTTCGACCTGTTGACGATCTTGAAGATGCGATTGTGTTGAGGCGCGGCATCCGCCCACTGCGATGTCGTGATGGGCGTTTGACGGACCTCGTAGAAGTTACCCTTGGGGTTGGTCTTTGGGTTCATAGGTACGCGGTGTGATTCTTCCTGGATCACGGTGTTGGCATGACCATCGATGGCGGGGTCGATACGGACGGCGAAGATGTGTTGGTGGTTTTGCGCGAGGACGCCCGGGTTGACGACGTTGCCGTAGTCGCTGGTTTTGCCGGGGTCGATGTTCACGCAACTGACGATGCCGGTCGCGCGCGTCTCGATGTCAATACCGCCGGATTGGTCGAACTTGTAGGCGAAGATATACTCGTAGTTGGCAAGAGTGATGATGAATTGGACGACTAGCTCTCTGCTCCGTGTGACCACGGCGCGTCCGGTCCGCCAGTTGGTGTGCTTCCAACCAATGCCGTTGTCCTGCTCGTGCAGACAAATGACGTTAGGGTGTTCCTTGACCTCGTTGTTCGAGCCGACGATGACGCTGTCGAAGTACTTGATCACACCAAGGCAATCGCAGCCAAGCGCGAGGTTGTTTGCACAGTTGCCTGCACCTCCGTCTCCGAAATCGAAAGCCTGCTTTCGCTGGAATGGTGGCCTCGCGTCGGCGTATGGAACGGTCATCTCGCTTATTGCGAGTCTGTAGAAGACGCTGCGTCCGGCGTAGTGCACGTCGTGGATGACGGCACCCTCGCGAGGGTTGAAAGAGACACGGAAGCGCCACTTCTGCCATTCAACGAGAGACTCATCTGTGACCTTGAAGGAAGGCCCATCAGGCTGAACTACATTCAGGGTTTTAAGGTCTTTCCTAGTCCCGTTGGGAAGCAACTCCGGCACGTACTCAGCGTTCGTGCAATGCTCCAAAACCTTGGTATTGTGCGTTTGGCCGGTCAGATTGTCTCCTTTGCCGCCAGTTGCAAGGCGGTCGATGCGGATGATTTCACGCTTGTGGGCATCCATGACTGGAATGAGCGGCAATGGGAAAGCGTAGAAGTTGGAATCCGGGTTGCCGTTCCTAGTGTCTTGAGCGAAGATAAGACCCTGGAAGTAGCGGCGGTTCTCATCTTCGAGGTCAAGACCTCCGTATGGCCAAGGCTCGATGACAACCTCAAAGCCTTCCGGGAGAGTGAATTCCGAAATAGCTTTCTGGAACTCGGGAGATGCTTTGCACACTTCCACAAGAACGTCAAATTCCGCGCTAGGATGTGTCAGTCATGAACGTTCTAGACTGGGTAAGGAGGGCTCACAGTGTCAGCGAGGCATGATGCTCTTTGCCAATGACCTCGTGCTTGACCCTCTTCTTGCTGTTGACATCGACGATAGCTTCATGGAAACACGGAATCTTGTCTGAGCCAATAACATCGTATTGGCATTTGGCAAGACGTGCGGGACGGGGGTTGTGGGAGTAAGACGGCCGGAGTGCTCGAGGTCGAGGAATTTGATCAACTCTGCCTTCTCGGGTTCTTGCAGGTAGATCTCCCGGAAGTCGATTACTTCATTGGGATGGTTTTCAAGAACAATCTGCTTGGCTTGTTCGGTCTCTTGGAAGGACAAGATCCGGAGAGGATGGACAGGCGCCATAGTTGGAAGACAGTAAGACAGTAATTTTGGGTTGGGAGACGTAGAAGGAAGACAAAGAAGGAGAAGAAAAGGACAGAGAACTACCTAAATAGCCAGAAAACTATGGCAGCATGGAGTGATATGGACGAAAAGGCGCCTGTCCCGATCTGCAAAGTACAGCCGGGGTGCTTCGCATGGGTTTGAATGCGCCCGCATGCAACATCCACATCGGGCAAGGGCTCAACTCCTGAGCCGCGCGGAACTGCAGCGCTGTAACGCCAATGTGTGGAGAAGTTCATTGCTGTCGTTCTCCCGCACCACTCTCGGCCCCGAATGGCGGAACGAGACCAGCGGAAACTTTTGATAATTAGATGGAGTCCGCGGCGGCCGATATGACATCCTTGACATCTTTTTAATACGCCGCCGAGTTTGATACGATCAACAATATTCCTAACGCCGTTTGGAGAAGGAGGCGCGTCTTGTGATATCAAGAGTTGTGGTCGTAATTGCATTTGCATTCGCAAGGCGGAGCAACATTGAGAAAATGAGAGGAGATCCTCGTTTTGTCTGTTCAGAACGACACTACACAGGAGAGAGGAGAGGAAGACTCGCTTGTAGTCTTTGCCATACTGCAAGCGAGCCGGCGCCTCAGCTCAACCGCGACAAGCACAACGCTCACTCCTGCGGTCTCTTCAACCTTCATGCTATTCATCGCTGGAACACTGATTGCCACGGTTATTCACACTCAAGAGCTGATAAAGGACATCGCCACTCGATTTAATGTCACGAACGCACCTTATGTATACAGAAGCAAATCTTTCTCAGCTATCTAAATAAACCGCATGTGGGTTCCCTATAATCGGCTGTACATTTCGCGAACTGTCTGGGATTGCTCCATCGTACAAAGATGCTGAAATGATGACGGCAGGATTCCGTACCGCAGTGCAATCGTGTCGTGCGAACGACTTCGACTACGAAGAAGTGGAGCCAGGGAAGTCATGCTGCAACTGCAACGCTCTTGCTACCGCTCGCATTGCTTTGGTGGCGCTTGTTCCTCTACAAAATCACACCGTTGCCCAACCGGACATGGATGAGACGACGTTGTCGTTCTAGTGCGTCTTGAGCGCCTCGAAAATACTGCCAAAGCCCTCCGTAAGGGCGCTCTGCCACCTGTACAGGGAGCCTCCACCTCCTCGATTGTCGCCACCATTGAAGGATAGCGGAGCACTTTCTCTTCATCGGAAGCATGGTCATGTCGAGAGCTGGTGCCCGTTGAGCGCATGTGCGAACCAGATATACCGCGCATCTGCTTACCAACGAAGGACGAACGTAGTGGTGTCAACTACATGCATCACATCCTCTACGCTCCTTCTGTGCTTGATCTAATAGATCCGAACTACAACTACCCGCCAGACGACACAGAGCCGGTGAAACTTGCGCTGCTGCTCGCCGTGCTTGCAACTACCGCGTATTCTTGGAGTGTGTTTGCCTCGAAAAGAGATGCCCAATACGCGTCGTTTCTGTGGCTCGAAGCCGCCCTCGACGTGCTACTTGACACACGGCGCATGGAAAGGATCCCTCTGGAACATAACCAGGCAACGGTTGTTGGGTCTTACCTTGTCTACAACGTCGAAGGTCTCACACTTCGTTTCCGCCTGCTACGTAGCACTGCTATTTTCCTCATCCAGCGATGCCCTGTCTATTTGGGAGCTAATGTTTGCCGTAGCGGAATCCGCCAGTCTTGGGCGGATCGAGCGCTTGAGCTAAGAATATCCTCGGGCATTTGAATGAAAGATTACAGAGAGGCTAGCTTTTCTTTGCCATCAGAGACACCAAATGCATCATCGGGCATCGAACTTGATGCGTTACATGAAACGTCGGTGCGATGAAGCATAAAATTTGGCAACTATTTGAGTGTACTAGACTTGGAGAAGGAATGAGACAAGCTCTTCACCGAGCTTATTGCCTGTCCGCTGGTAAACTCCGACAGTCCCGACATCATGCTATGAAACACACCGCAAGGATGTGCACTGCTTCGTCTAGAGAAGCGGATGCAGCAATTTTCATCCTGGATATTTGCCGTACAGCGACCTTCCACGGTATCGCTAACCGGACCCTCTCATTACCCCGATTGGTGTCGGTTATTCGCAGCAATGGGAAATACAATCCCTCGGAACAGCAAAGTTCTCAAAACTCCGATGCCCTCCCTTGAGACAACGTACACATCATATGGATCCTGAAGCTGAAAGCCCCTAGCCGCACATTGGGAAGACCGAAAACTTGTTAAGATTAACGCTACTCGCTTCTGTGTACATGTTACAAGGAACTCTCACACCGTTAGAAGCGGAGTCGTCCTTCAAGAGGGGCTCAAGGTCTTTGATGTACGCGAATTAAGAGGTGTGTTGGGTGATAAGAAAGAGTGTTAGTGACAAGACCCTGATAGGATGTGAAGTTGATGGGAAGCAGATGGTGTGTTTGAGGCCCTAACATCGTTCAGATCCAGGGTTGGCAATGAGTGAATATTCAATCAGTTTTAATCAATATATTCAGTACTGGATAACTGGATAACTGAACATTTCGATGCTTAATATTCAGCAATTCCACTGAATTCTGCTGATTGAATATTCACTTATTGCCAACCCTGTTCAGATCAGACATACCAACGAAAGAGAGGGAGGGTTGACAGGGCGGTCGGGTACGTATCGTCATTTCTGAACGTTCTAGAAGTCCCTTAGTGAAAACCCCAGCCTGGCAAAACCAGCCGCAAGCCAGTTTGCTTGCACATGCAACTCAGGGCTATACAGGCCGAGATAATAGCTGATGTGAGCTTCTCTATCGTTCACGCTTCCTTGACTCGCTCACCGCGTCGTAACCTTCCACCTCACCTCAACGTAGACTATCTTCCCGATTCGCTCGAAGACGCAGAACGATCTCGCCCCTGGCCTGAAGTCCCGTGAGCGTGCTATCCACAACTCTCGCCTCATGCCCACGCGGCGCCTCATCGGCCTGAACACCTTGGAGTTTGTCGAGTGAGGCGCGTAGCTCGGTAAGGCATGTTGTCTCCTCCGTCGCATCGTCGTACTTTTCCGGGCATGATCTCCAGGCTTGGTGCCAGCGGATCTCGGCTTCCAGACGGTACTTCTGTCGGAGGTCGTCAGTCGGTGAAGCTGTTGCGAAGAAGCACACCGCGTACCTCGCGCTCGAGCCAGTCTTTGATGACGGTGCAGAGCAGCATGTTGGTTTCGATGAGGAGTGGGGTGGGGAGCTTGGGCTCGAGAAGGAGCTGCTTGGCGAGAGATATACACTCTTCTGGGGTTGAAGAAAGCAGAGACTTTGCTTGGGTGAAGACGTCCACGTGCTCCTCTTTCGTCGGCCTCACGACTACCTCTTCCGTGTTTGCGGTCTGTGTTTGTGTCTGGTGGACCTGGACTTGTAGGGGAAACGGGACATGGGAAACGGAAACGGAACTAATGTGAAAAGCTTACTGAAGTGATGGTGTCTGTATCATGAATAATGTTTGAGGCCATTCACTTTCAGAACCTTGAAAAAGATGTTGTATGTTCCATCACCATAGGCATCTTTCCATCAAGCTACATTTCGCCGCCTTTGTTAGCGCGGATTTTCCAGCCATATCTATCATTTCTCTTCTCAAGTTAGGCACGTTCTTGGGACGAGTTCCGTCACCTACGAAGGGAACGTCCTCACGGCAACCTGTAGTAGCGCTATGTAACACCTCATGGCCACATTGTAGAAACTGTTCCAGTTCTCCCCTTTGCTAACCAGCACACGCGTACCTTCTCATAATTCAAACGTCCGGAAGTCTGATCCATTCACTGAGCTTGAATGCAAGCGAGTGATGTTGAGGAAACACGCCCTGTCATCTGCTTGCTTCTCAGTGGTTCTTGCCGTGTTGTGTTTGTGAAGAAGACACTGTATGTTGTACCACAATGAGCATTTCCTGTCACGTAAACTCTCACCTCCTCCGCTAGCGCGGTTCGCTTAGTACATGTATACCCCCGACCTCACTACCTGCGCAAGGAGCTCACATACCCCTGGCTGAAGGAGTATACAGAGACAGGATCGCCAGGCTCCCTTGAGATTGTCAGAGTAACGCTGGTAGACAGATGTGCCAGAATCCGATCGACATGTTTAGAGGCCAACATCGCACGTTGAGCTAGGACGTCAGCATTTCGTCCATTGAGATGCTCTTTCAATAATCCAAAAAAACATCTTTCGTATTTCTCGTTAACCAAGTGCTCATGTAAACTCAACGCACAGCAAAATTTCAAATGCATCCATGATTCGTCAATTCAACCCCTCGTGACGGTTCCTCCTTCTAACAGGCACCCCCTGTCCTACCGATTCTCCTCCTCCATCTTCGTGCCTTCCGCCCGTCCCTACACCCCTATACCTCCACTCAAATCCAGCCAGATTCTCAGCTCGAAAGCAAACGCGTCTCAGAAGTTCCACCTCCTCCCCTCCTCGGCCTCAAAACGGGCGCCATATCCACCTGCTCCCTCCTCCCTCTCCCACCCTTCACAATCTTCCCCTCAACATAATCGATCACAAACTCCTTGACCCTTTCCGCAGTACTCTTATCTTTATTCTCCTTCAGGTTCCGGCGTTCCTGCAACGTGCGCTCGTCGAGGCTCGAGGAGAATTCCTCGGGGCCCGCCTTGCGCGGCATGTCGTGGTGCGTGGACAGGAAGGTCTCCGCGAAGGTCTCGATGCGGGAGGTTAACGTGGCGTCGTGGATCCCGTCGCTGCGGAGGGCGAAGGCTGGGGTGGGGTGGGATGTTGTGGCGTGGATGTCTCGCTGGCAAGGGGAATTAGCGGTTGGGCGGCTGGTGTGGGTTGTTGGAGTGGGAGGAGGGGATGGGGAAGAGTAGAAGAGGAGGAGGAGAGGGAGGATTGAGGAGGGCAGGGGCAGGTGGTCAGACGCGTGTGATGGGGTGAGGTGAAGCTTACCTCTGACAGCCCTTCTTTCCATGCGCGTTCCACCTCTTTGAACGTGGGCACCGTATGCACTGGGCTAGCCAGCGTGGTCGTCGCGAGGGCGAGCAGGAAGAGAGAAGCGAAGTGGGCGGAAAGTGCGACCATGATGGACTCTATAACGGTAGTCTTCCAATAGGTGTCTTCGGTACTTTGACTGGGCGCCGTCTCGCGAAGGAAAGCGAAAGTGTGTACAGAAACGAGAGTGTTAGAGATGTTGTCGATTGATGAAAAAGGAGAGAATACAGAAGACGATGCAAACCTATTATACCTATTCTCCCTTTCACCTGTACTGCGTGACAAATCCCAGCATGAACACCTACCGCCCATGGGCCGTCAGGCCTCTGCAAGGCACGCAGGTATGAAACCCGCCATCCACCTTGATGCGCGTCAAGTGCCCTTTGAATCTGGGTGATTTCCCAACTCGGCTTGACAGCGCCGCACAAGTGGCTGGCAGGGCCATGGTGAGACTGCAGCGAGGTGGGGTTTGTGTTCCGTGCCAGACGCCAATGTAAGACGTGTTTATGAATGTTGAGGGCGACGCGTACGGCTGGAGAGGTTTCGGTTTCGGCAAGGGAGTAAGGGACATTCCTCGCAACGCCCCTTCCAGACAGATTCCAGCCAATCAAAGAAGTTTCAACGATACCGCCAACACAGCACGAGTACCTGCGTCGATAAACGGACTGCAGGAGAGCATGTGGCAGCGGATGAGCGATTTGCTTGCTACAAGACGTGATGTAGAACTGCGGCTCTACACCATTCTGCAATTCAGGATCTGCGTAACCCAGGCCCATGCTCATGCCCGTACGGTTTTAGTACGTCAGCGGTCTCAGGACCGTTCCTGTATGAAGGGGAAAGAGAAAAAGGAAAAAGAAAAGAAAGAAAAAGACTCCAATCCGGTGGATAGAGTTGGGTATCTGGCAAACCGTAAGTAATCCCCTTAGCCACCCCTTCTAGCCAGATGTATGCGCCTCGAAAATCCCAGTCCTTCACGGGGCCAACCTCTATGATCGTGACCAAACAAATGAAAGATTCTTCCGAACGAGTGATTTTTGTACGTTGCACAAATATGTGCAGACGTAGAAAAGTATCAGAGCTTCCGGAAGCCCAGCTGACCGAGCGGAGCGCCGAAATTCACGCTCGGCCTCTTGCGCAGCCTGATGCCCTGATCCAGGCTAGGTACTTCCTCATCGTCGGTCAATGGACCGGGAGAGCGTGCTTTGGAGCTCGCTTTGCTGGTAGATTCGGATTTGGCGTCTCCCCGGCCCGCTTGGTCTGCGGATGCACTGCTGCTTGTCAGGCATGGAAGAAGGATAGGTGGCAAGCCGATGCAGTGATGCTTACCCTGCTTTCGCTCCGATATGGTCGCCTCGCTCAGCAACATAGACGCCTGGACTTGGTACCTGAAGGACCAATGGTTGGTTCTCCTCTGGATGGTCCTCCACGTCCTTCAGCCTCGCGTCCAGCATCTCCATTGTGAAGTTCTCAGCTCCGGGGTTGTTGGGCAATCCCGGCATGTTTAACGGGCCCTTCAGGGGCTTATCATCCTCAGAACCCTCAGAGAGCAACGCGTTGAGCTGAGTATTCGCTCGTGTAGGCGTATCACTCAGTCTCTCCGAGACGCTGCTCGCCCGACTGGGGCTGAAATCCACCGGCCGCGCAGGCAACTTGATCGGAGTATGTCCTGCGAGATGGCGGTTCGCTGCTGGAGGTGGTGATAGGGTAGCTCGTGTTGCTGGCGGTGAAGGAGGCATCTCCGCTCTAATTTCGGTTATGACATCCGGATCGATCTCTACCTGACCGTCCGCTCCAAGCTTAGGTGCGGGTGGAAGCTCAATATGCACTGGCGCTGACTCTCTCTTCAAGCTTGATGCCCTAGCACGTCCTGTCCCCGACAACGGCGCGGTGGCTTCGTCTTCAGCGATGCTCGCAAGCCGGGAGCTTACTCCGCTCGACCGACAAGGCGGGGTGAGGTTGTGGTATATCCGCTGGAGGGGAGATGATCGGTGAGCGCGCTGGGCTGTACAGCAGTGATTAGCATCAGATCGTTCTTTCACAAAGAACGAGTGCTCTGGCGCGCGACAGGATTCATACCTGTGACCATCTACGGAAGCCTTCAGAAGGGCTTCCAGATTCGCAATACGGCGATGTAGGTGATCCTTCTCCATCTGCCAACACTCTCTTTCGACTGTGAAAGCCTGCAATGCCAGCCGCAGCGCCTCGTCCTTCTTCGCTAGAAGGATATCCATATCGGAGTTGGAGTCGAATGAGACCGTCGTGTCTTGGATCTTGTCGATTGGTGGAGACATTATCGAACCGGGCGTCATCATAGATTGTTGATAGAATGGCATAGTTGCTGGACCACGCGACAGAGGCATAAGGACGTCGTTTGGCGTAGGTTCGAAAGCGAGCGGAGGAGACTTTGGGGGTTTCTGGGTGGCAGTGGGAGCTGAAAGGGCTGCAGAAGCCAGCTGGGGATCGACTTGCTGATCAGACATTTTTCATGCGATTGCTGCAGCAATGATTGGATGGGTTGTGGTTGAGATGGTGTTTGAGACAGGAATGGCAGTCGGGGGCTAGAGCATGCTCCTGTTATGCGGTGCAGTGTGTTGTCGGTGGATCAACGTGGCAGGCAAAGGTTCGCGTGTTAGAAAGTCAGAGGCCGAAAAGGCGCTGTTCCTGGATTCCCTACCCGTAATGACGAAGATGAACCCTGAGCTTATGCAGCCTACCGGGCGCCTTGCTCGATAAAGAATGATCTGCCGGATCTGCCGTCCTCTCTACCGCTCGCTCGGGCACGGATACATGCCCCGACACGCATCGACAGCAAGTACTGGCCCGCTGGCATCCACACCACACCGACACGCGAGGCGACCGACAACTCCCGTCGGGTTTGGGGCATTTCATTCGAAACCGATTCATCAGCGAGATGTCCGCCATCTATCACAATCTCCTTTTGTTTCACGATGTATATGCACGACTCGCTTCCATGTCGGTGCGGTATCGGTCCGTTTATATCGCCCCAGCACCTCCACACAACGTATCGGTTCAAATGCCGCAGCTGTTCCTCTACCCGACCTTCACATAATTTGCCGGAAAGCTTCCTTTAATGCCTCGCAATTCCCCATCCCACCAGTCATCTGTGCTGTCTGTCTTCTTGATCACCTTGATTCTGTCCCCCTCGCGGAACGCGAGGTCTCCGTCGCTCTGGCCAGCAAAGTCGTACAACGCCGTCACGAACTGGCTCTGCATAGATGGCAGCCGTTTCGGAGGCGGAGGCGGTGGTGGCTTCTTTTTCGATGCAATGCTCGATGCTACCGACGATGTCGATCGGTTGCGAGTGAAATAATCGCCTTGAGCTCCTGGTGATGCTCCGTAGCTACTACCCAGTGGCGTCGGGCCTCCCATGGGTGTTGCGTAAGGCGTCGAAAAGGAGCTTCTACTGGAGTTCCGGCCGTCCTCGCCGCCAGCGCTGTATGGCGATGCAGGCACTGGACTCGCTGCAGCGGGAATTCTCCCGTATGGTGTACCGGGTGCCGAGCCACTAAACGAAGGTTTACTGGATGGGATCCTTGGTCTCTCACCGCCAGCCTGAGCGCCAAGACCCGGTCGCGGCGGCCTCGGCGGCGGTGCCTCTTCCTCCTCATCACCAAATGGAGTCTGGGTCATTTCGGGAGTGCCGACCAGTTTCGAAGATGCTCCTGGCTTTGAGAAAGATCCGCTTTGGCTGCTGGTACGCCTTTGGGCAAACTTGGCACGGATACCGAGACCACTGATGGTGTTGTTTTTCTCAGGCATCTCCATAGGCTGATGAACTGCTTTACCGTTCGCGATGAGCGAGAGACTGCTTTCTATTTCTCGGCGCATCGGCGTGAACTCCGTGTCCCAGCTCGAGACGACCTGCTCCATGGGAGGCGCAGGAGACGGCAATCGATGCTGCTGGCAGTAGTCGTTGAGAGACGTGTACAAGCTTCCCACTAGATTATGCTGGATCATAACTTGAGTGGTAAGAAGATATGGGAACAGGCTGTGTACGGCAGCGCAAACTGGTGGCAAAGCCTTTTGAGCTGATCATCTGCGGCATTGTACTCCTGATGTACATCAGCACCGATCTCGGGGCAACAGACGGCCTTGCACTAACATCCATTGCGGCCCTCTCATCGCTCTCATGCTTTACCAAAGCCGCTTCATCCTTGGCAGACCTGGTTTCCTTCCGTCTCGCGTGATCGGCGCGGGAATGGTAGCGCTCAAAGTCGAGCTTGCAGTCCTCTCGCCTCTTGATGATTTTCTTTAGCGGTTTCAGGCTGTCTCTTGCATCCATAGCAGGACGGACAAGCCTTGCTTCGATCATCTTGATCTCCTCGCTCAATTCGGTTTTCAACTGCGTATACGTCGACTGTAACTGATCGGTCTTGTCGAGATACTTCTGCGGTGTCTGCACAGGAGCATGGTCCATCTTGCTCGGAGTGCCTTCGCCCCCAATGGGTTTGTAGATAGACGCAAAGTTCTCGGCAATCAGGAGCTCTTCCTGTAATATCTCACCCCAGGCATTTTGCCAGGCTTTGGTGGCTTCGGCGAACTGTGTGAATTCAGCATTCAGTACCATCTCGCGTACGAACTGGCCACTCACGGTCGTCAGTGCCTTCTCGGTCTCGTTGAATTCGTGCAGAACAGTGCCAACATCTTCCTGGTCCGCAGACCTCTTTACGAACTTTCCAAACTGGCGCTGTACGCGTTGCATATTGCCAGCACTGTAGCGAACGAGAGGATGAACCAACGCAAGAAGGAGTGAACGATGTCAAGAGCGCAGGTGTCATTACGAAGTCCGAGTCGGCCCAGCCACGCAACCTCTGTGGAGATTGAGAATCAAGGAACTAGCGGGGTGAGATGTCCCGCCGGCAAGCCTAGCCGTCATCGCTAGTACTGTACATGCACCCGAAGTACGCAGCAAGATGTCTGATTGCTGAAACAGGTTCTTTTCGGTCAGTAAACGCTGTGATACCGCACCAGAAGCGCATATGAGCATATGAGTATATGAGCACAAAAGACTTGAGTTGTTGTAGCTGGTGTGATCAAGACGTAGTGCAGCACGTGGCGGCTGTTTTGTTCTGATCTCGGAAGGCGCTTTCGCAGGCGACCGCGGAAGCCTTGTCGCGTTTGCTCCGTGACGCCTTCTACGCGTCTTCCGTCCCACGTACTATCTTCTATCTTCCATCTTCCTTGACACCAGCACGCCACAGCACCCGTCGCACGTACGGAAGTTGACTACTGTGGCGACAGCAACACCATGAATGATAGGCTGCTTACTTGCGTGCACCAACCTGACCGCGGATAATGACAACCGCCATCTACCGCAGCACACCTAGCCTAGCTATCCCACCCAGTCAGAACACCGCCCCTGTTCTTGAGTTCAACTGTCTCTACACCCACGATATCCGTCGTAAACAGAAGAGGTGGCAAGATGGCTTCCTCCGTTACCATACGTTCAACAAGCGGATCATGCTCTACGATGTCCCGAGAAATTTCGTCGGAGATACACACTGGACTTCGGGCGAAGAGTTGCAGGAAGGCGATGAGGTGACTCTCGAGAAGAGCGGTGTGATGGTTCAGGTGGCGGACTCTGTGGGAAGAACAGAAACAGACCTCAGCGAGCTGTTGCGTAGGAAGGACAAAGATCGATCATCTCCCACTAGAGCACCATCTTCACCTGCGCCTCGAACTGTTCCTAGACCCGCTCAAAGCAGCGCTGCAGGGCCCCAGTTGAGACACAAATCGTTGAATGCGCTGCTCGGAACATCGAGAGGCCCGATAGGGAAATCTATGTTGCCTACGAAATCTCCGTTTGAGCTGCGCGGCCAAGAGAATGGAAACTGGGAAGAAGGAAGGACTCCCAAGCGCCAAAAGACCCAGGATTGGAACGTCACACGGACAACAACCACGTTGAAGCCTAGGCGAGAGGATCCCCTTTGGGCAAGGACTGCCGACTCAAGGCAACAGACGGGTAAAGCCTCAGCAGGCAACGCAGCGAAGACCCTAGCAAACCAAGGGAAATTGGTTGTCAAAGAGGTGATTGATTTGCTTTCTGATACGGAGGAAATTGCGGAAGAGCATGCTCAGAATGCACCCATTGAGGAGGCTGTGCCACCGTCATCACCTCTGCGCGTTTCTGAAAAGACACCAGCAGTACCGACATCAATTCGAAGATCATCTCCTGCCTTTCAAACACAAGACACACCGGCACCGCTTCGAGTTCGCAAGGAAGCTGTGGCTGCTGTTCCTAAGCGAACAATAGTAACCAACAAGCCCAGATCTCTTGACCGCAGGACTAGCGAGGCCAGAAAGTCGCCTCCAGTGAGCACGTCTAACAAAATCACTGTCACGCAGCCTTCTGGACTTGCGCCGGCAGAACCAGCAGCCTCAGTTGTTGACGTGACTTCACCATCAATCAAACGAGGCGCAGCCCTGAGATTAGCAAGCAGTACTCCGAGAAAGATGCTGATCTGCGAGTCTCAATTGCCGCGCACGTCAAGCGGTGGCCGCACTGCCAATGTTGTAAAGCGGCGTCCGAGCGCCAAGACAGAGGCACAAGCACCTTCAGAATCAGAAGCTCCGAAAACTCAAGAGTTGAATCCCCATCGCAAACGTCTGCAAGAGCGCCTCGCACAGATAGGGAAAAAGAAACGAAGCTTGTTGCACAGCTCGCAGGATGATTTGGGAGCGGACGCTCTAGATATGCCGCCATCTCCTCGGCCGCCTGGAGTCTTAGACAGCAGGCATGTTGTAGTGAGAAATGAAGCGTCACCAACACCCGAGCCTGATCCGTTTGAGGACATGGCGTTCGATTATGGCCGCATGGACCAGCAGCTCATGAATGCCACAATAGCTGAACCAGCAGAGCGTGACCCGGCACCTGCTGAACCCACAGGGAAAGAGCAACAGCGACCTTCCCGGCGAGTCATTTCCGAGACATCAAGCGAACAAACAAATCCTCCGCAGCGCAGATCCATCCCTCCTACGAAATCTGCAACAGAAGACGTGGCGGGACTAGTCACAACGAAACCGTTCAAGAGACTCAAGGCGAATCAAAAGTCTACTGCAAAACTTGACCTTCTGTCTGGCGCGGATCCTGTGACTAGTACGTTGTTGGCAAAACCATTCAAGGCACCTTCTATGGCTGCGCAGAAAGACAGTCCGCCACCGCCGAAGGATACAGACTTAGGGCCTTGGAGCAAGGAAGCGTTTGATCTGATGGACTGGCGGCCACCTGATAGGGATGCAAATGGGTTGAAGATTGTTTCCGGACTAGCAGACCAATAAGACGTGGGCGGAGGGGTTGCAGGTGGGAGATGGCCTGTTGGGCTTAGTGGAGGCGTTGACGCTCCTATATTTTGAGCGAACGGTAACTGTTGGTTGCATAGCGCAGGCGTTCCGGATGGTATGGTGCGTTCCTGGGAAAATGCGTATGGCTTTTCGCGAAGAAGATACCCTCTGAACGGACTAAATCGTAGGTGTGTTATGAAATACAAGACAATGCTCGACAAGCTATTCGATTGTTCCCCAGCAACCAACGCCAAGATGTACATATATACACCGAGCCTCGGGACTCTCGTCTTCATTTCCCTTCCTGCATTGACTATAAGAAAGTGCTATCTCCTAGCACACCTTCGAGTAACACTGCTGAAACAGTCCAAAGCATTCTGCTGCCCTCGGCCCTCGAGCAAAAATGTGATGTCGTCATCAGACGCCGGAACACCGCTCTGTCCGGCGCGCAAGTGCGCTGGGCACCACATGTTACCTTCAACAATCATTGTGCTCCCTTGTAATCTGGGGCGAGACTAGGTAACGAACTGAGGTATTTGTGACAGCATCCAACACCGTGGCGAGACCAAGTTTCTATAAGCCGCTCCTGTTTCTTCCTCTCCTGCTTTATATGCTGAATATCGCTCGTGTCGGCATCGTGAAACGCTCATTCTCGACCACATCGAAAACAATGGCCGGACCACCACCTCCCGTTCCGCTTGTGTTGTGCGGCAAAAACCCGAGTTTGGCGACGAGTTTTGTGGATGCGTTGAATAACACTGAGTATGATGGTATGTTGTCAATCTCTCCTACTGCCCTCAGTCGGTATCTTCACAAGGGTTCTCCTATCATCTTGCCCCGTAACATCAAAACATCGGAGCATCAGGCTATCAGGAGCATCATACAACCTCCCTCATACCCTCTGTTCTCCAAAAACTTTTCATCAACTATCATCCCATCTTGAAACCCAGGATGGGCGGGCCCAAGCAAGGGCGCCCGCTGAGCTCACATCCCTCCCAGTAATCCACGTCTGCCACGACCTCCAGACCGCCAAGTCCGAGATCCCCGCCCTGCTTCGCGGCCAACCCGTTCCGAACCCGTCTTCCCACCTCAGCAAACTCCCCAACAAGGACAACCCCATCGTCCCCAAAGCCGTCGTCATCGGCAAGGGGTTCAGCGAGGAGGAGATGGACGATATCATTGCCACAGGCAGGTAAGTTTTATTCCAGCAATCTGCATTTGCCCAGGTTTCCAACGTGCAATCAGATGTGGGCAGGGTTGTGCGAGCTGACGGCTTTCTAGGCGGGAGGAAAAAGAGGGTAGCGGGGTGCTCTGGCTCAAGCCGGATGATGAGAAGATCACGATGGCGATGAAGGCGAAGATGGTGTTGAGTGCGGGCACGATGATTGCGCCCATGGTGGCGGACAGGGTCAGGCAGACCTTGAAGGAGAGGGGCGTCGTGCCTGGGGCGGAGGGCAAGGTTGAGGGTGGGGTTGTTGGGTTTTGAGGGAGTAGAAGGAAGGGGAGGGATGTTGGCTACTGTTCTCTTGTCCTTTTGATATCCTGAACATCCTGCCTCTTTATCCCGGACTCTACCTGCTACGGATGAGGTCATTGCCGGGATGGTATACCAACGGCTCCATCAGTGACTCTTGGAGTTATGTCGAGGTTGTTGCCATCGACCTGCCCGCACGGTCTGTCGCGCTTGTGGTCTTGCAACCAGCTGAGGGCTTGGCCTCTCTGCTGTGAAAATAAGCTGCGACGTTCAAGAGAAGAACGAGTATAGATACTTCGAATGATAACTCGTAAGTAGTCACTGTTCTTCCAGCTCCATGGGAACCAGTTCATCATGACCGACGAACTGAGTCACGTATTTCTAAGCCTCACACGAAGGAAAGGTTGTCCAGCATGTAAGACCAGCTCCGCGACAAGCATTGTACATCTCCGGTTCTAGATTGCCGTAGGGTCCCATTTCCCACGGCTGAGCGGTGAACAATCCCTTTGCCGCAATTCAATGAGCAACGGATCGGAGAAGCGATGGTGATTGTTCTTTGTTTGACCTTGCTTATCCTATCATGAAGGTCTTCGCAGCACATACTGCTCATCTTCCCACACCATCTCATGCCTCAAGATCTCCGAAACCTCATCCTTCGTGTACCCCAAAATATGCATGACATCCAGCAGACCATCCGCATTAAGCTTCGCAGGTGCCTGCATCTGCACCTTCGGCTTCGCATTAAACGCGACGCCCAAACCCGCCCTATGCATCATAAGCAAATCATTACTCCCATCGCCCACCGCAATCACGTTCTCCAACGGGATGCCGTTTTCGTTTGCGATCGACTCCAAAAGTATCCTCTTCCTCTCCGCGTGCACGATATCCATCCCCGGCACCAGCGCACCCAGCAGGTGCCCATCCTCTTCGACGAGGTGGTTCGCGTGCGCGTAATCCAATCCCAACTCTCGCTTCACCCACTCCGCCAATGGTGTAAACCCGCCACTCAGCACGGCCGTCTTCCACCCCAGCCTCTTCAACACGCGGATCAACTCCCTCGCGCCCGGCGTGAAGGTGATGACAGCCGTGCGCAACTGCTCCCAGATCGTCGTCGGCACGCCCTGCAACAGCGCCACGCGCGCTCGCAACGAGGCCTCGAAGTCCGTGTACGGTGCCTCGCCGCGCATCGCCGCTTCCGTGATCGCGGCGACCTGGTCGTACCGCCCGACGGCGCGCGCGAGCTCGTCGATGACTTCTTGCTGGATCAGCGTGCTGTCCATGTCGAAGACGGCGAGACCTGGGGTGCGGTGCGCGAGGTAGAGGGGTTGGGGTTGGATCACCAGTTCGATGTTATGCCTTTGGCACAGGCTCAGGATCGGGGCGGAGCGCGAGATTGCGGCGCATTGCGCCTGCGTGGGCACTTCGATCTTCGTCGGCAGTGGTATGCAGATCTCCAGTATCCGGCATGGCGACTCGAGATTCGAGGCGTCGGTTTCGGGCTCAGCGTCGAGGAAGCGGTGGGGTTGTGTGAGAGAGCGTCGTACGGATAGCTCTTCTTGTAATGTGTAGGTCACGATGGGGACGATGGGGTTCCATTGCTCTTGCGTGAGGGCGCCGGATCTAGAGAAGACAACGGCGATGACGGAGCGCTTGGGCAGAGAGCCGGCGGGCTTGGCTTTTGAGACGCGGCGGGCTTTGGGGAGGTTTCTTGCTGTTGTTGAGATTGAGGGGGTGTTTCGTATTGTGGGGTGAAGTCGAAGACTTCGTAATTGACGGACATGGTGAGAATAAGCTGGGGGATGAGGGTGGTTTGGAAGGAGGCTGCTAAATATGACTACTGTACTTTTTCTGAGGATGAGTTGCCCGAGTGGGGTTGAATGGAGGGAAACGCATTGGCGAATCAGAGCGCTTTCCGGCCGCAGCTGTGTCTCTCTCTCTCTTCTCCCCTGCCCTGTTCACTCAGACTGTACACGTACCCAATCACTATGAGGTACTAGAATATCCCCGGTGTGTTGTCTGTCACAATGATTCTGTTTCACGGTCTGTCGGCTATCGCTCTACATCCGGGATAATCTAGTCTTCGTACGGCAGTGCTGCGCCAGGTTTGCTGCATACGCGTATGGTCGATCGTCCCTTTCTTGTACACCGAAGATGTTCTCGTCTCACCTTCGTTCTACCTCCATAGCTACGTTCAGAGGCAGTATTGAAGCCTTTTCTATCGCCACTCGAACTTTCCCGCCTTGTGTCTTCTATGTTCGGCGAGCCAATGCCTCGGCATCTCGTCCCCACACCGCAACGAGCGCAGCAGACGGGATAACACATCAAGTGCCTTGCCAAGCGTAGCGTAGCAGCGCAGCAGCAGCAGTCCCGGCTGAACTTCAGCTGGCCGTACCTACTAGATCAACGTACCTCATACAGCAAGCACGGGCCGGTCAAGACCTAGTTTGGCAATTGATGCTAAGCTAATGATGCAGCCACAGCGGCTGAGATCCCTTGGGATAACTCAACTAGATGGACCAGGATGTTTGAGTTCAATATTGAAGCCCAGTCACCCGGTCCTCTCGCATGGCGCAGGTTCCGGTGGACACTTATGATACCGCAACTTCTCCAGAGGCCAACCGAGGAAAGTCGGCTAATGTATAGACTTCCTCACAATGCTGCGAGATGCAAAAGCCGTCATCAAATCTTCCACTTTGTATGTATCCTACCAACGCAGGCCCGAGATCATCACTGATTGGAACTTACACAGCTCTGTCTTCTCCGCTTTACAGACCGGACCGCTCCTGGTGGTGGCGCTGCTCGTCACGGGATACTTTGCTGGAACAGTTCACTGGCAAAAACGAGATGTTCATGACGATACTGATGTCTCGACTGTCTCCGGCTTCTACGAGCCTGGAGCGTATCTTGCCTGGGTTTCCACCGCTGTTTCTGCCGTCTACCACTCAAGAAGCCCAGCCTTCAACGCAAAGAAGCACACAGGCACTAGTACCGATCTTGAGTACGGACAAGGCCGAGGAAGTCGACACTCAATCCAGCAGCCTCAAGACAGAACTACAAAAGTGGACAGTGACCTGGTTGCAACAGTCATGTACTCTATGCTCGCGGCTGGAGATCTGCTCCTGAGATCATGCAACACAGATTTCGGGCCATCCCACGCAGCCGCGGATCGTGTCATGCAAATTTCTTGGATCTTGTCGACTTTCTGCCTGCTCAACCGATTCTTCAACCGTAGCCCATCCGAAGATTCCTTTGCCATTCCGTCGAGCCGGACTTTAACCTGGATAGGAATGTGGATCGCTAGCTCCATCTCCATATTCGTCGACAACATTGCCCGAAACCTTCTACGAGAAACCACTTACAAAGTCTTTGCTCGGCTTGTCGTTGCTGCAGCTCTGGCAGTGGTTACGATCACCGTCGTGATGACATATGGCAAGATTGTCGATGGCTGGGAAACTATCGCCGTAAACATCGGTGTGCTTCTCCTCTCGGCGGCATACATGGCAACACCGGCGCATTGGCATTACGACGTGTCAAGCAACATGGTGCCTAACACGGGCACAGACATCACAGAGATGGACCAGCTAGCGGCTCTCTTGGGTGCACTCGCCAATCTCATCTTTCCCCTATTGTTCAAGAAACTTCCAAAAACCTTAGGGGAACTAACCTTCCAGTCGACAACGCCGTCATACAGAGTCTGGGTTGGCACGATCTCTCGTCTCAGCAGTAACGATAATGCTCGTACGTCACATGACGACAGGGCTCCAGTCGGTTCAACTGACTGACTGCTCGTCATCGCAATATAGCCACATCGCCAACTCTTTTGGATGCTTACGCCACATCTACAGCCGGGATATGTTATGCTTGTCTTCAGCCGTCAGCGGCAGTCACATAGGCATCGGCAATCTAGCATCTAGGCCTCTTGGCGCTTACCCACCAATGCCGTGCGCAGTAGCTACAACACGAAGGAAATGTCTTCGAGACGTCAAAGCAGGCGGACCATAGTGCAAGAAGACGCAACTCCGATTCAGTTGATATAAAAACCGACGACTCGTATTACATTACATTACAAGGGGTATATAAGTAGGCGCAGCAGATATGTACAAGGGATCCAATACATGCTCTCCCCCAACATACCCTCTAGAGTCCGACGGCAACAGCACCGAGAGCGAGAAGAACCATGGAGATCTCGACGCCGAACTTGCCCGCAGCACCAGTGAAAGCAGCCGGCATGGTAGCAGTAGCCGAAGCGGAAATGGTTCCGTTCGAGGCAGTGGTGCTGTTGCCCGTGCTGGTTCCGTTCAGCGTGGTGCTCGCAGTCGCCGCGCTGGGCACGACGACCGCGCTGTAGGACGAGCAAGTCGAGTTCGCGGCGATCGGGCAGTCGTCCGTGATGCAGATGGACTCGAGGACGGCACCCTGGGCGGGGATGACGGTGGCTGCTGGCGCGCAGCGGTAGCCGAACAGCTCGTTGAGGGCCTTTGCGACGATCTGGATGTCGTCGTTTGCGACGCCGAAGGAGGCGGCGGCCAGGCCGACTTGCTGCACGAAGTACCCGACTTCGGCGCTGTCGAGCGCCATGAACTTGTGCGCGTCGTACATGGAGGCGTGGCCGCTGTAGGCGGGGAAGCCCGGCATCGAGTACTTGCTGCAGCCGAGCAGGTAGCCGAAGTAGGAGTACAGGTGGGTGAGCAGGAAGCTGGCGGAGAGCGTTAGTGATGGGGGATTTTGCGTGGAGGTGGAGAGATATGGTAAGGGCTTACTATTGGTTCGCGCTCGTGCTGTTGGAGGGCATGTTCATCATGAGAGGAGTAGCTCCGCCACCGTCGAGGAAGTTGACGGCGACACCCTGGTTTCCGCCACGGTTGGTCGAGGCGAGCTCGCCATCGAAGTATGGCAGGAGGTTGACCTCAGTGCCATTGTAGGTGCCCTTGGCGAGAATACCGGGGACGGAGACGCCCACGTTAGGCTGGGTGTAGTTTCCGATAACGGCAGTGTTGACGAGGAGGGTCAGGAGAGTGTACTGGTTCTCGCCAGTGTTGTTCTTGAGGAGGGCAGTGGTGTAGTAGTCGCATATGGGGGTATCGGAAGGCCTCTGTGCGAGCGCAGGCACGGTGGCCGCGAGGATGGGAAGGATGGTGGTGACAAGCATAATGACCGATTTACGAAAACTGACTGCTGGAGTTGAGGGATAAGAAAGAACAGAATTTCAGGTGCCGAGAAGCTGTGTGGTGATGGACAAGATGGAACGCTCGACCTGGCCGTCGGTATGCCCACCTATATACCTGCATTCCACGTTGTTCGTCCTCGTCTTTAGCGCAGAACAACAATGAAGTCACTGAAATTGGATACTTCCTTTAGTGACGCACCGCGTCCTGGAGAAATGGGACAAGGTACAGCGCAAACGGGCACCTGACCCAATTGACAGAGTGTTTTGATCGCAATCAGATGCTGTTAGCTCCAGGAACGTTTGTCGGCTGCTGACCTTCCCGACGCTTGGTATCATATGCGTGCCAACCGTTCCATTGCATACTGCTTACGGGGAGAAGACCTCAACCGCCAGGCAGCCTGATCTGGAGGCTGGACGGACAGTTGCGGGCCAAGAACGCAGTCGGATACAAAGCGCTCCGGCGCATGGCAGCAAGTGGTGGCCGTTGAAAGAAGCTTTTCTGGGGGCGCGTTGGCGCCATCAATAGCTTGGCCCATAACCATAACAAATAACACGGCACGTGCGCATAACGGGTATTCTACGAAACATCTGTCATCTCGATTCCTCCTATTGGATAAATCTGCTTCCAGTTCCAGACTGAAGCAACGGTCAGAGAGATTGTGACGGCAGAGGATCCTTATACCCCACTTGTGGACGGACTAGATTCCAAACAATGCCACCGTCGCACGGAGGGCCGCCCTAGATTGGTGTAGATCAGGAACCCGCGTCGTTTGAGATGGCCTGCGTGATTTTGTGCCTGTCGATCACTGCACGCTTTTGGTTGTTTGCTGCTTGCTCCCTCGCCGCAATGGGAGGCAGCAGATACTGATAACGGCAGATGAGCCTTTCAAGCCTCGTAGGTCAGGTACTGTGTGTCGTCTCTTTATTCCCCTTCGCTCCATTCCTCCAATATCGCCATCACTGCCCAACATGATGCGCCTTCCTGCGCATGAGCCGCATCCCTCCAAAAATCTCGGTCCTCGTCGCAAACGGAAGCCAAGGTGTCTTAATCCTTCGCACACCTTCCGCCAATGTTATATGAACTGTGTTTCACGACGGATGTGCCCCTGCGTGTCCAGCAGCTGCAATCAAGCCTTTGCCTCGCTCCAACTCTTCAACCTCTCCGTCGATGCCTTAGCTAGCGTGCTTCCACACAAACGATTTGGACGATCACAAGTTCTGAGATCCTGCTCTTTCCCGCAGCAGGCTGTGATAAAAGCCTTGCAATCTGCTTCGGCGTCCGTCGGCTTCGTTATTCTGTTTCGATTGTAGCATGTTGTCGACAAAAGCGATCTGCAACCAGTCCGTACAGCTCAGCCCTTTTCGTAGCGGACGGTAAGGCATGCGCGATTGGAGTGCCTAGATGGTTCCTTTCACGCCTTCGCATGCCTCAGCATGTCCATTCCGAATCACGACACCGACATGATCAGAACTAAGTATTACACATGAGGTACGCTCAAGAAACCGAGTTTCATAATCACATACCAAGTCTCCTTTCCTACTCAGCACACTCATACAAAAAAACCCCCACCACCCAGGCCCAACTTCAGCATGGGAAAGGAGGAAAAAGCATAAGACAGGCAAAGCACAGTTCGGAGATAGAAAAAAGGAAGAGTCTGTACAGGAAAAACGAATGTCTTTTATTGAGCCTTTCCCACTCGGACGAGGCAGGACGATAAACGAAAACGCCAGATACCCAATGCAACCACCGTCCGCTTTTCGTCGCGGGCAGTCCCGAATCCTGGTTTGAACAAAGGAAATACGTGAGGTGAAGATTTCAATCGTCGATCGTGCGCGGTTTCGACTAGTGTGGCTCGTGATGTAGGAAGGCGTCGGCGGGTGTTGCATCTGGTCGTGAACTTGAAGTGTCTTTAATCGGTTGTCTATGCAGGACGGACGTGAGTTTCAGGATCCGTGTGTGATCTCGCTGACTCTGCCGATTTGGTAGTCGTCGTATGTCTACCAAGGTGAGGACGGTCAATACAGGATCGCAAGGCTTTTCGCTACAACTGACTCATACGTTACGTCCATTTGGGGGCATTGAAGCGTGGTGCAGCATAAAAGCGTGGCTTCATGTCAGGGATCCGTGTCGGAGCGAGCGTACTCCCTATCATACCGCGTCTCTGCTGTAGATCGTGGTGCCAGACTGGACAGTCATTCACCTGATCTTCCATTCTCCGTTGCCTATCTGCATGATGGTGATTCCGATAGCCACGGCCATGACTGCCCACGCCGTTGGGATGCCGTAGTAAGAGAGTTGTGGGGTGCCGTTAGCACCTCCATCTTGTGGACCTAGCACTTCTTGTCCGAGCAACCGCATCAGGGTAGCAGCTTGCTCCTTTGTGATGGACCCGTTTGATTCCACCCCAGCCTTCTCCAAGAGAGTGGCCACCGCCACTTCGCTGTCGAATTTGGGCACCACCACGTGGCCGTTGGTTTGGCCTTCTTGTACAGAATCCACACCTGCGCTTGCGCTGGATCGGCGACGGCGTGAGGGTGAGCGCTTGGACTCAAGTTCAGCGTTTTCTTTCCTCTTCTGTTCGATCATCTCCGCAAGACTCTGGCGAACTTCATCACGCTCCGATTCTGCAACTTCTGCACGGCGGCGGTAGGCCTCCATTTGTTGCTTCATGTCGTCCATTGAAGCTCGTAGCCGCTCGAGCTGCGCTTGGAGGTCGGGCACTGATATCGTAGGCTCACTAGCCTGCCGGTCGTCTTGTTCGGGTTCTTCAGTGACAGCATCTGAGGCGGCCTCATTCTCATTCGGAGACTCTGTTGACTCATGTTGCACGTTAGACTCGAGCTTCTGAGCTCGTTCCTCTGCGCTCTCTCTCGCGGTGCGCTCGGCCTGGAGCTCATTTTCAAGGTTCTTTACACGGTCTTCAAGGCTCGGTATCTGACCTTTGCGAGCTTTAGCTCATGTGCCAAGATGAGCAAAGCGTGAGA
The DNA here is from genome assembly GCA_030247885.1 of Taxawa tesnikishii (nom. ined.). NCBI lineage: Eukaryota > Fungi > Ascomycota > Dothideomycetes > Dothideales > Taxawa tesnikishii (nom. ined.). Next base: position 537,008 of record JAPDRO010000014.1, on the reverse strand, counting down.
ATGGTCGCTTCTAGTGGGCGAATTGTTGCCAAAGGATGGAGGACGTGCTGTGCTGGAGCGAAGCAGCAGAGGTTGTATAACGGGATCAGCCAGAGCCTGAGCCACATCCGGCTTCTCTGGCAGGGGCTGTTGTGGTGGTGGCGCAGGTGGTTCTGAGAACTGCGCCTTGATGTCGGCCTTTGTCTTTGTAGGTGACGTCCGGTCTTGCTTCTCTGAGGCTAGCTTAGCCTCTTTCGCAGCCGCTTTCAGCTCGCCATTCAGCATTCCTTCAATGCATTGTTTCGTGCGTGCAAGGTCCTGAGATTGCTGCTTTGCTAAGTTGAGTTCTCGCTGTCCGATGCCGTCAGCAACACTCATACACAAACCTGAGCTCACTCACGTTAAGTCTCTTCACGATGGTCTCTGTTGTGACCGGCGTGAGCCACATGCGCTGCCATTGCGGTTGTTGCATGCCAGGCTGATCCCTTCCCATTGCCGCCGCCAGCATAGTTGCCTTTGCGCTCTGCATCGACCCTTGGCTGCCCGTTCGTTTCAATTGTTGCCCTGCACCGAATGGAGCTCCAGTCGAGGGATCAATGTCCCCAAAGTTGACATCCATGCTTTGACCACCATTAATGCCAGCATAGTCAACCTTTGCAGCAACCTTATGATGAACAACAGTCTTCTGGTCTTCACTGACAATATCGATGCCGAGTTCCAGAACGTCTTGATCTCGCAATTCATGTGGTTCCGATTCTTTGTTCTCTTGTGACAATCGCTGTCCATTAACAAATGTGCCATTCGAGGACTTGACGTCTCGAATATAGATTCTGCCGTTGCGCTCGGCATAGACCTCTGCATGTTGCCGGGAAAGCACCTTGGAGTCAAAATAACCGTTAGCGGGAGTTGGTGCCGTCTTTGCGTTGGTCTGCCGTCCGACTCGGAGGACATCAGGGTAGAAAGGGACCGTAATGTGTTTGCGCTCGAAAGTGCCGTTCATGGGTGACAGACAAAGCAGTGCTGAGGCATCTGTTTGGATGCCATTGCGTATTGTTCCGTTTTGCTGTGTTTGGCCGTTTGCCATTTGCTGCGAAGGAAGCATTGGTGCATGTAAAGCTGCAATCGCGGAAGTTGCAGAAGGCCCGGAAGATGCTGATGAAACCGCTTGAGGTCGGGTAGTGGTCAATCCAGCAGTTGGTTCAGCTTTCCCGGGCGGCCATATGCCCCTGGTAGGTTTCTTCCTTGTCGTCCAATTTGCGGAATCCGAGGAAGCTGTTGAGCTGCCGTTCGATTGCGTGGAAGAGGCCGAAATGGTCGAGTTTGAAGATGCCGAAGAGTGTAGTGAAGAATTAGAGTTGGTCCGTTGCGCATTCTTGCGCGGTCCAGGCATGAACATTCGGCTCATGTCCTCTGAGCTCATTGTGCCGGCACTGTTCTGCGGTCCACTAACGCTGTTCCATCCTGTCCGGGAAGGTGGTTGGAATGATACTGGGGAGCAACTGCCGTCATTTGCAAAGCAAAGAAGGTGCAATTGCTGAGTATCCAACAGAGCACTTATCCTCTCCAGACCCTTCTTTTGACAATGTTTGAAGCTTAAACAATGCCTGCGCTCACAGTGTAACGATATCCGAGATGGCGACCAGAAGCATGTAGCGTGAAGCTGGGGATTTCCGCTATCAATCGGTGTTGTTGCGGCAGCAGAGGTCGGCACGGCTGCAAGAGAGATGCAGTGGCAGTGGCAGCGGCAGCAGGCGTTTACAGTTGTTCGACTGCTCGCAAGTGGTTTGTGAAGGCTGTCACTGCCAAGATTGGAGATCGTTGTGTGTCGTGTGCTGCCGATTTCAGGGAGGAGCCGGGCTGTTGTGCCGCTCAGGTCCGGAGTTCGTAAACGTCGTCAAGCGTAGGTATTCGACCAATGTGACGTTGCGGCGCCGCGAGTGCCGAGTGGACAAAAGATCTAGGGAGATGTTTTCAGGTATGGGTTGCGGCCGGTCGCTAACACTCGAAGACGCCAGTCAGCCCCGAAAGGGAGGCCTCGTAGAGCACAGACTCCAATAGGATCTCCGCGTTGGTGGACGGTCGATTGGCTGTAGCTGCCGTCTACATCGGGAAGCGGTAGGTCGACAGAGTTTTGGGGAGTTCCAGCAGGCCTACGGCTATAGCCTCATGCGCATATTCAAACAACAAGGTATGAGCGTGTGTTGCTGCATCGATGCCAAACAAGCTCCACTTTTCGTATGCTGACTCAGCGATCATGACAGCATTAGCCGCGGCTTCAAACGGGCGAGAGCTCGACACTCGGTACTGTACAGGCACACGACCTTGTGGGCCGGAAACACGATCCAGCGCATATCACTTATTCGAGCACAGCAGGAGACGAACAGCAAAATGCCGATTCCGGTCAACAGCTTGCCTCAGGGCGCTCACGGCCCCTCGACTTTCGACAAGCTGAAGATGGGCGCTATGATGGGTGGCAGTACGTCGCATGGGAGCTAGTACATGATGCGCAACGACTCACAACGCGCCAGGTGTCGGTCTCATCATTGGATTCATCTTCGGTGCAACAAACATCATCAGATTCGGTCCTGGGCCGAACGGCATGATGAGGACGCTAGGTCAATACATGATGGGTTCTGCGGCAACGTTTGGGTATGTCTGCATGTATCGCCGTTGTTGCAACGGAGCTGATACGAGATTAGATTCTTCATGTCTATCGGTACCACAATCCGGACAGAGAGCTCGCCCATAGCCACCGAAGCATTTAACAGGGCACTGGCCCACAGGAAGCCAGTCATCATGCCTAGGCAATGGAACAGGAGGGCGCAACCTATGGCTGAGGGGTCTTGAGGACGAGATGCTGGGTGCTGAGGGGGCATGAGCGGCTAAGGAACAGCAAGGGAGATAGCATCGTATGACTGCAGGACATGAGGAGGCGTTGTAGGAATACCAGAATCACGTATGTTGCTTTCAATCTGTACAAAAGAAAAAAGTCACATCACTACGAATGACAATGAGAACTTCAGAAAGAGCAGCACGGAAGAACGAACTTGCGGAAATTCCGAGATCTTTCTTCAGCGGAAAACGGATAACTATGGGAAATAAGGGAACTGACCGCCACAACCAACAGCGCCGCCGTTGTTGAGTGTTCAAAGCAGCAGGTCCAGTGCTCCACTTACTGGCATCTCAACTTATCAGCGCGTCTGCACGCATGCGCTGTATATGGGACTTCGTTGTAATGCTCACTCATGGCTCCAATTAGTAACATCGGAACGTCAGGACCCTGATACTTCGGCGCCCTAGGTCGTGTGTTTGTGTTGTCTCATTGATGCTAGCAAGATACGAAGAAAACGCAGGATAAATGGTACACCAATGCGGTCATGCTTCGACAAGGGGAGGTCATAACGGTGGACACATAGGCCCTTTCCACTGCGTGTTCAGAACACTGATCTACAAGCGGATCTTTGTCAGAGATGCACAAGAGCGTAAGTAGACTACACTTTCTCTCGACCTCGCTTCTTCAGCCGTCCTGTATTCAGTCTCTCCAGCATCGAGAAACTGTCCTGTGCTTCGCGCGCACTGGGTAAGAGCTCCTTCCTTTCACGTGGTCTTGGCATTCTCTCTCCTTTATTTATCCCCATCCTCGCGCGTCCACAACACGACACAACACACACGCTTATTGCTTCGTCGCGACACGTACTTCATCCTTGTCTTCTATTACCTCTTTGTGTCGTAGTTCCGCGCCTCGTTCAGAGTTCAACTGCACGCAAGCTCCTTTTGACTACTACATTACTTCATTGACACGCACGCTCTTTGGGCCACGGCTTCAGAGTTTTACTCACTCAGCCTTCCAGGCCGTCAGAGTTTGCACTCTTCCCGCTTCCTACATCTCCGTGTTGAAAAGCCCTTCCTTTCGTATCCTCTCCGTATCTTCCTCACATAAACAAGATGTCGCAAGAACTGATTAACTTCGATGGCTTGGCATCGCTCTTGCAAAGGATCTACGACTGTGTTTTGGATGTTCAGACTAGACAAGAACGCATCGAACACGACGTCTCGAGCTTGAAGCAAGAACATGTCTCACTCGTCGCTAACGTCACAACAATCAATTCTGCGCAAGCCGACTCTTTCAAAAAGCTTGTGGGTCAGACTACCAACGTCCTAACTGAAATCGCTCAACTGAAGCGTAACAACACGTAAGTTCCATTGATCAATAGCACAAGCGATATCACCTAACTGCAACAACTAGTCTCCAACACGAGCGCGCAGACAACCCGAGCAGTGAAACCCATTACGACAACGACCACTCCGAGAGTACTTCACGTCCATTCGCGGTCACTCAGCTGCCATCAAGAAACTCCAAGGCGGCTTATCTTCTTCATGATTCAACCATCATGACTTCGTCTTCACCCGGAACAGTGAGGGGTCCGTCCATTGCCCCGACAGATTACACCAAGAACAACACTCGGTCTCGTGACACCGCCGACCTTAGCGATAGCGAAGATGATATGGATTTGAACGAAATTCCAGCCCGTCCACCCCAAAAGAAGCATGATATGGCGCTCGTAAAATCGTCTAATAGCCTGCTGAGTGCTCACTCGAACGCCTTCACCTCCTCTCAAGCCATAAAGACTCCAGAATCTCCCAAGAACAACAAGAGCAGCAGCAGCAACACCGCCATCGCTGCACCGGAGGCTAGCGATGCTGCCCAGGAGACGTTGACAGAGCCGCGTCAAGACGCCTTGCAACAGGAGAAGGTCACAGCGATTGATCGTGTTCTGTTCAGACAAGATTGGTTTTATGCTGGCAAGCCGGGGAGGCTTGATGACTTCTGCCGTAAAAGGATTGCAGAGGTAGAGGAACAGTCCAGCCTCGCCCGCAAGCGGACGGCTCGGCGCGTGTCTGACGAGACTGCAAACTATATGCTCGACGAATGCGAGAACATCGAGATCACGTTCGAGCCACAGAAGAAACGTGCTCGCAATAACACTCGCAGGAAGTCCACAGGCGCAGCACTCAAGCCATCAACGAAGCATAAGAAACCACTTAACACGTCGACTGACTTGCTCGTGTCCGATGTCGCACGCCAGAACCAGCTCGACAAAAGCTTGCTACGTATGGCTGCAGATGAGATGTCTCCATGGGGAATCACTTCCCACGCTCTCCCCGATATGCCTACACCGGCCGCACAAGCTGCGAACAAGCCTGATACTCCTGAACTGAACAAAGACCTTCCAGCGCGCCCCGCTGGTCAGAGACAAATTGCAAAGACCGGCCTCACCGGCAATCCGCCGAGATTTCAGCTCTCAATGGCAGGCCAAGAACCAGGTTTTACTACCGACGACCGATCCGTCCAGCTTATGGACCAGGATCAGGCATCTGATATCGCTGTAGCCAACGGAAAAGGCCCAGCAAAACAAGCCCAGTTGATGGACCCATACGCCATGGAGTCAGATACTGAGGAAGCAAGGCTCAGGCTTCTGGCTGACTTCGGCGCCAGAAAGGAACTCAGCCCGAGAAAGAGGTAACTTCACTTTTATTTTGTTCACCCATAGATTCCTGTATGCGGCTGACGAATTCTAGCTCGCGTGTCTCAAGGAAGAAGGGCAACGCTGACATGATTGCGTAGTCGGAAGTAGGCGCCAGTCAGCTCGAATAGGCAGTCTCACTTCGCACGACGGCATGCGCTTATGGAAATCATGCCAGTCTGTGGCAGTCAGAACAAGATCCTTGAAGCGCAGGAGAAGATGAAAATGGTCTGGATTTGATGATTGTTTCGTGCGTTGTCTCTGATGCTTGCAATCAGTGATCTGGAAGGAAAGGCGAGCAAAAGGTGGGCAGCGTGGGCGAAACCATCGCGCATCAGGCTTGCTCATTTATGGCGCTGCTTTCTGCCATTGCTTCTTACAGCTCCTCTCTCCATCCGGAAGATATATACCTTTCCTGTAATTATACACTCAATGCAGTAAATTCACCAGTCGGCTAATTTCACAATTGAGAGTATTAAAAAAGGTTCTGAATTTTCTCGAGAGGCTCATTCATGACTATATGTACAAAGCTCATCAAGACACCCATGACCCGGGCTCCCTCGCTTTCCTACACATCATCCAATCCCCGAACCCCGCAGGTTGTATTAAAAGATGACTTTTGAAGGTGTCGCTTCCTCCGCCGCCACGGCCACCAATCGTGATCAGCAAACATCGATCATAGGATGCGTATGCCCGCACATGGTGTAGCCCCTCGTCCTCAACTCACCTTTGTCTCGTTGCGTGAACTTGCTGGTCCCAACCCGCTAGGAATGACGGGGCAAGCATCGTGCTCATTCCGACCTCGTCCGTCTTCCCCACATGTCTCTGCTTGCGGGTCCAGTCGGGATCCAGTAGATTGTTTTCCTTCCTCGTTTCGCTCTCGAACCTCCGATCCAAGCCGTCCCTAGCTCATCCCTTGAGCTTCTCGTACAGCAGGATATACGCCACCTTGTTATCCTTGACGCTGCTGCGCATTGGCGTCCTCTTCCCCGTCGAGCTCGGTGTCGCGCTACCGTTAGCAGTAGCGCCAACACCGCCGGCCCACTTCTTCGGCACACCATTGACCTCCTTCCACTTCGCGCCTTCGCCCTCAGCATCTTCTTCTCCATCAAGACCCTCGAACAAGTTCCTCTTCGGCACCTCCGCGTCCGCCTTCTGATGCTGCTCGAGCGCTCTTGCCAGCACCTTTGGATCCTCTTCCGCGCCGCCTTCAGCAACATCTTCGGCCCGCACGCGTCGGATGATGGTGTCATCTACACGCATCCATTCTTTCCCGTCCTGGCGGCGCAAGTCGACTGTGTAGTGGCCGCCGGCTGCGCTCTTGCCGTGGTGGTATACGACGGCGATGAGGCGGTAGCGTGGTGCGCCGCCATTTACAGCCAGACCGCCGCGTTTGGCGGGTGGGAAGACTTCCTTGGGAATTTCCAGTTCGAGCGGGTAGCCGACTTTCTTCCAGATCTTCTGCGTGCCGCCGGAGGAGTCGTATTGGAAGCGCTTGAGGTGCAGAATCAGGACCGGTGGGAGGGTCTCGATGAAGACTTGCTTGGTGGCTGTGGTACCCGGGCCGCGGGGAGAGTTGAAATCACCGGTGAGGGTTTCTGGACGCGTGAGGCCTTTGAGCGCGTCGATGATGTTGTTGACATCTGGTGCCCCGATGTCTAGTTGGAGGGGCTGGTACGGCTCCAGTGTGACGGAGTTCTTCAGACCGGGAACACGGAATTCTGAGCGAAGAGTTCCGCCAAAGATACTGGTGATAGGAGACGTGCTTGTAGAATCGCCGGATTGACGAGTGACTGCGGCCCTTTGCTTGGGACCGACCTCAAGCCATCCAGAGGCATCGTTAGTCGAAGAAGGTGAGGTAATGCTGGTAGGGGATGCAATTTGGCCGGGCTCTGATCCTTGAGACTTCATGACGGAAACGCATTCATCGTGAAGACCCTCGAGAAGGAAGCCAAGGAATTCCTCGGCGTCCTGCTGGTGGCCGCGCTATGAATCGTCAGTGACCATATCAGACGGAGAGACGGAGTACATACCCGCATGGTAGAAAAGCGCGGCAATCGCTTGATAACATCATAGACATATTCCGGAATCAGAGAGTCGCCATACTCCTCTAGCTCATTATCCTTGAGGCGCATGCGCAGCTTGTCCGCCGACTCCGCGCTGTCTATGATCTTGAACTCTCTCATAAACATGATCCTATTCCCAACATAATCAGCAACACACCCAGTACTTAATCACGAACAACACTTACATTGCATCAACAAGAGGGGTATCGCTTTTGAACGAATGAGCTGCCCGCTTGCCAACCTGATCGAGAAAGGTGTAAAAAGGAATGCAGAATACAAGTACTTGAAGAATCTGAAAACACTATCTGTCAGCATTAAATCCATTCGTCACGTCCGCATCAAGCTTACCGAATTCATATAACACATGTTGCCGGTATTTACAAGTCCTCTGGGTTCCAAAAGGCAATCTTCTCATCGTTTCCAACATCATATTGCTTCAGAGCATCGGTCAGCGATGCAGCACGAGACCCAGGGGTGTTGTTCGGGATAACAATGCCGTTGCTCGCAGATGCGGACGCAGCAGCCGCAGCGTTCTTTGAGCGCACAAGGTCCGCCCAGGATTTTGGTGCCGCCTTGGGAGGTGGAGACGCGACTGCAGCCTCTTCCAGAGATTGTGCCCCAGCAGGGGCAGCCTCGGAAGGAGCATCTGCTGAGGCAGCGGAAGAGTCTGCTGCAGTTGCTGGGGTCTTCTCTGCCTGAGGTGATGTGGCTGACTTCGGTCTTGCTGCAGGAATGTTGGGCAATGCAGGTATGATAGGTACGGCAGTCCTTGTATCTCGCCTGGCGTGTGTTCCCGCGCTAGATGGCTTGGAGGCAGAGACTGGAGTCTGCGCCGAAGTTGGAGTTGTGACCTGAGTGGCATCTGCTTCGGAAGGTGCTTGGGAAGTTGCAGGTGTCTCTTGTTCGGAGGGAGCGGCTATGGTGGATGCATCTGACGCTTCCTGTTCTGGCACGTTCTCTGGTTCTTCTGCCCCAGCTCTTGAAGGTAACGCCACAGCGTCGTTTGAGATGTGCAAATCCTGCCTTCTCCTCCGCCGCCGTGAAGCTCTCGCAGGGAATTCCGCCTTGTCGCACGAGTACCAAGGAAGCTTGTGCACATTAGCATATTACAATCACATGCATGCTCATGTGGAGAACTTACTTCAGGATAGAACGGCATGCGCTTCGTTGGCTGGGGCGGCTGCGCAGGTTGTGCAGTTACGGCCGAAGAACGTCTTGAAGCTGGCTGGGGTGGTGTCGCTGGTTTTGGTGGAGAGGCTGACTTAGACGAGGGCTCGACAGGCGCAGGCGGCATGCTCGCAGTTGGTGTAGGTGGAGCAGTTCGTGGAGATTGAGCAGATGGCGGAGGCTGTGAGGGTTGCGGCACGTGTGGAAAGGACGGCTGACGCGTGATGGGCATTACCGGCTGTGCAAGAGGTTGCGAGCTGACGACGAGCGGCGACCGCGGAGCATACGGAGGCTGCGCGTGCATTGGGTATGGAGGGTAAGGTTGGTGTGAGGGCCATCTCTGCGGAGGGTATGGAAGCTGTGCCGGATGCGCGAAGTATTGCGGGTGGTGGTAGTTCATGTAAGGGTTGTGGTGAACTGGCGACTGCGGTGGCGGTTGGTGATGGTATTGGTGGTGGTATTCCTGCTGCCGCCGCGATTGAGAGTGCATAGGTACTGCGGGAGGTATATGGGCAGGCGGTCCTGCCGGCAGATGGTGGTTCATCATGCCGGCGGTTTGGAGAGAGGCGTGAGGTCGGCGCCGGTCAAGGGAAGACCTCTGCTGCCGACCTTGAGTGATGACGAGGCTCGGGGTTGGTACGCGGTGGAGGGACGGCTGTGCACGTCAATGCTACAAAGGCAGTAGAGGGAGGACGCAGGCGCGACTTCGATAGCCTCGGCGGAGATTGTATGCTGGGTTTAGCTGGTGCGAGGCGACGAGCACTGGGAGGAGCGTGTGGTGCGGGGAGCAGCTGAAGAGCCCATAAGCCGCATTGCTCGGTATTGTGACAGTTGTTGAGCGGTGAATGGTGAATGACCAAGTCCAGGCCTGCGCAAAAGCTCACAGACAGACCGACAAGGAATCTCTCAGACGTCGAACAATCGCTCACAAGCGCCGTTTGCCGCGGGTCTTGGCACTCACCGAGCCCACGCGACTTCAAGTGATCCAACGTCACTCTCTGCCATCGTACCCGATACATATCGACATCCATCTACCTCACAAAACATAGCAAATCTCGCCGCAATCATGTCGAAGAAGGACATGCGCCGCGAGGACCTCAGTATGCGACATCTGGAGTATATCAGTCCGGATCAACAATGCTGACTGCAACCCCTAGTCGTCCCCTACATGGAGCCCGCCAACCAGAAGAACGATGCCGACGTCCAAGGTTAGCCGGATGCTCGGATTCGCCGCATTCAAAGATATACTCACCGAAATTCTCAGGGACCATGGCAAGCACTTTGCCAATGGCTGCAGTAAGTTGCCTCCAGTGAAACCATCATGTGACCCGGCTAACAGATTGCAACAGATCTTCACACGTAACAAGTACGCATTTACGGACAACTTGTCATACTCATGTTGACCTGAGTAACGCACAGGATGATCGGTTGGGCCTCCGTTATTTTCGCAACACAGTCCTGGCTTTCTGAAACTGCCGAGTCCAAGAAGAGCTCGTCGACACCAGGCTACTTCTCCGTCGGCATGGCTCTTCTCTCCGTCGCAGTGGTAGGTTTCAAGACCTTCTCCCGCCATCCGACATGCACAGTGTTGACATGTCAATTATAGTGTTACATGCCACTCTTCCTGCCGCCTCCTCCAGGCAGCCAGGGCGTTGGAAGCGGAACTGAAGCTGCCGCTCCGGCGGCGGTGCCGAATCCATAAAGAGAGACTTTCGTGTTAAATAGATGTACTTATACCCAATCCATCATGCGGTCGCTCAAGAACCTTTGTCCTTCAAAGCCCACCTTCAAACAATCCACATGCCACAGGGAAGACGAGAAAACAGCAGACCGCTGGAGGGCCGAACCAGGCACAGTGGTCGGGAACTATGAGAGATTCCGGTAGGTGATATATTGGCTGAGACTGTAATGAACGAGAAAGAACAAAGATTTATCGACGGACTGCGAGGTAGGTGATGAACAATAAGTTTCGCTAACAAGGTGTAGGTGAAGTTCGGTATCGTCCTTTGTGAATCTTGGAAGCGAAGTTTTGATGTGAACGCTTAGTGTGCCAGAGCTTCAGTATCTGCCATACGACCAACCTCTTTACATTTCCTTTCCTTATCTGTCGCTAGGATCATCCCCATCTACATCCTGCCTCAGATCAACAAGATGACCCAAACAAGGGCGGCCAAGCGCAAAGAGGAAGAAACGAAGGAAGGCGCTACGGAGGCTTCGGATAAGGAACCTGCGAAGAAGAAACCTGCGAAGGAAGGAGCTGCGGAGTTGATTGAAACGTCTTCCCTTCAACGTGACATACCAACCGAGTAAGTATCTCAGCCTCCTGAACAGGGTGGTCAACGAGCGAGCGCAACAATCTCCATGACTGTACAAGCAAACAAACGACCCCAAAGAAACTGCCAGCATGCTTGCATGATCTCTTTGGGAAGCTTCGTTTGAACTTGCTCTTTTGGAAGGTCGGAGCAAACGAGCAGAGTGTTCAAGGCTCGCTCATTGACTACTTGGTCCCTCAGCATCACCTCATCCTATTACATGTACGAAATACTCACTGACTTCGTGTGGGAATCCGTACGACGATGTCGTGAACATCAGTGTCGGCAAAGGAAGAAATGCTTAAACTTTCGTGATGGTCAAGGGTGCCTTGACCTTCTACTCAGGATATTTTCGTGCCGCTCTCGACCCGGTTAGCGGCTTCGAGGAATCAAGACAGCCAACAATCTCTCTCGAAGAACATACTCCTACATGCTTCGAGGTCTTCCGTCATTGGATCTATACCCGCAAACTCCGCGATCACGGTGGAAATGAAGGAGAGAAGATCGCTAGTACGGATCTGTGCAAACTCTGGGTCTCCGGCGACTACCTACGCGCGCCAATGTTCCAGAACACGGTCATGGATGCGATCATCGACAGATTCACTACTCAGAAAAAGATTCCTACCTGTCTAATGAAGGACATCTATCGGAAGATTCCGGAGCAATCACCACTTCGTCGGATCATCATCGAGTTCGTCGCTCGAAGGTTCTCAAAACAGGCCATCGCGGAGTCTCGGGAGCGATGGAGTGCGGATTCCCTGTTGGACCTCCTTCAAGCGACATGGCCGCCACCCGACAAACTCTCGTATGAGCAGCTTCGGGAAATGGACCGATGTCCTTACCATATCCATGAGGAAGGTGTCAGGTGCACTTCGCAGACCTAGCGGGTGGATTTCGAGATGAGGGGACGGTGAAGATGGAGAGGTTCGTTTTCCAGGTTGGATGATAACAGTGGCTGGCGGCCAGGAAGGCGTGAAAGGGGTTTGCAGGATGGCATGCGCTTCATAGTCGCATTGCTTGCATGTACACTATGGGATTCCTTTTGCATCGAACGAGGGCTCATAGCCTGTTGAAGATTAGGGTAGTCTCGGGTTTCCCGAAAAGGGTAGTACATGCTTCGAACGCTCAGACCAACGACATGGTTTACCCCAGATTCTGTTCCATTGCCTTCTTCGGAGACGCAAGGCCAGCATCTCTTCTACGCGCCGTGAGCGTTTGCGCCAGGTGAAATATCCAGAAACCCTTCGTTCGAACTTGCTGCGACCAGCGATGTCAGCGTTTCGACCCAGCGTCCTGCGTGCGTCAGGGAACTTCTTCGCTTCCCGCCCTCTCTCAGCAGCTCAGAAGACGTACAGAAGCGCGCCCAGGTTAACAAGAACGGCTCAGCAAGCCCCATTCAGTTCGCGGCCTCAAGTCTTCCAGCGCTATGGATACAGAGGGTTTCCTAGCGGCGGATATCGCTATCAGCGCTACCAGCAAGCGCGCGGTCTTCTACAAGCATGGGCGGCACAACCTACTTTCTACTACCAGATCAGTGGTATAGGTGTGTTATGCGGTGGTTTCTACGTGTACAATCTGGAAGAAGTACCGGTTAGTACCTTTCTTTCTGCAACCTTGGGCTGGAGGTTGTAGCAGATTTTAATCCTCCTGGATTGCAGGTATCGCACCGCAGACGCTTCAACATAGTCTCCGAAGAATTCGAGCAGCAGTCCGGTCAACAGCTCTACCAACAGGTCATGCAGGAGTACGCAGGCCAAATCCTGCCCGCTTACCACCCGCAACACCGCATGGTGAAACGCGTTCTCGATCGCCTGATCCCACACTCCGGCCTTCCACCGGACTACAAGTGGGAAGTTCATGTCATCCAAGATGAGCAAAAGAACGCTTTCGTGATTCCTGGAGGGAAGGTCTTCGTGTTCAGCGGCATCTTGGATATCTGTCAAGGCGACGATGGTCTGGCAGCCGTGCTAGGTCATGAGATTGCGCATAACGTGGCTCACCACGCGGCTGAGCGGATGAGTGGAGCGGCGATACTGGGGCCTGTGGCTCTTGTTGCTGCGTTGTTCTTGGGTCTTGGAGATTTTGGAAATGTCATCACACGCATGGCTGTCGAGTTGGGTTTCTTAAGGCCCGGAAGCCGATCGCAAGAGGTGAGCGAGCTACAACCGCATGTTCTAGTGAATATGACAACGAGCACGATCACAAGCTGACATGCAGCAGAGCGAGGCAGATTATATCGGGCTCTGTAGGTCATTTCCGCGCGACTGCGTCTTCTCTGCCGCTAACATCAGTAGTGATGATGTCTCAAGCCTGCTACAACCCGCAAGCCGCCGTAGGACTGTGGTCTCGTATGGAGAAGGCAGAGCAGAATGCCCCACCGCAGTTCCTTTCCACTCACCCGTCGAGTCACAACCGCATGGAAAAGATCCGCAGTTGGCTCCCTGAAGCGGAGATGAAGCAGGAGCAGGCCGGCTGTGGTAACCTTGCAGGTTACGGTGAGTAACGATGAGCCGACAAAATGCCTTGCAGCTCTTAGTAAGAGGATGCTGATGTGAGTTTGCAGCGAACAATTTCCACGATGTCTTTAGCCGGTCTCGCAGCGATGACAGCTGGTTCTGAGATAGCAGATCTTTTCTTGCGCTCGGCGGCGGCCTTTTATTAGAGTGACAGATGGACTTCACGACTTGACCCAACTCCACTCACCCAACATCTGTACAACATCCATACTCTACTCCATTTCGACATCCTGGAAAGACGCGAGTACATGACTCGGGAACTGGTGCTTCTGCGAGTAACATATTCAAGCCAGGTATGCCGTTCGGAATGGAATCGGAGTGGCTAGTGTGTACAGTCCATACTGAATTCCCAGCCAGTTCCGATTCGAAGGGCTCTCCCGGTTTCCATCGGATGACCATACGCCGATGACATCATACGGCCTGAAGGATTCGGCGGATTAGGAAGGTGCATTAGGAACAGGGAATATATTAGCAAGAGAAGGCCGCGTTCGAAAAAGCTGGCAGTGAAGTGATACAGGCCAAGCTGCCATACGTCGGGATGGTTGTACGCAGGCACGCAGAAAGCCCGCACAACACTGAGGTTAATATGAAGACTTTTGCAGTACACACAGACCTTCTTTTCGATTCCAGACATAAGACTTTTGTCCAGAACACATCTCTTGTCGTGGACTCTGAGACTGGCCTAATCACAAACGTCTACAAACGCCATGATGACCTCCCCAAAGTTATCGGCCCTCCGGATGTAGACCTTCGAGGCAAAACAGTAGTCCCCGGTTTCGTAGATGCACACACGCACATCTTCTTACACGCGTACACCGAAACGCCCGCCATCAACCAAGAACGCGACGAATCGTTTGTCGAACGCATCATCCGCGCCACAAACCACTGCCGCGCCGCCCTCTTGGCCGGATACACGACCTACCGCGATCTCGGCACCGAAGGTGCTTTCGATGCTGACATCGGACTCCGTGACAGTATCAACCGCGGCCTAATCCCCGGTCCCCGTCTCTTCGTCGCCACCGAAGCCCTCGCCTCATCCGGCGGCTACGCCATCCGGCAGGAAAACCACCTCGGCGGGACCTCCGTGCCTCGCATCTCCGACCCCTGCGACGGCGTCGACGGCGTGCGAGCCGGCGTGCGCAGACGCCTAGGCGCGGGCGCGGACGTGATCAAGTTCTACGCCGATTACAGGAAACGACAGCTCCGGTTCCCGAACCAGGCCTGGCCCGGCGCGCTGCCGATCAGACATCCGCCCGCGGGTCCGGCGCTGATCGAGAGTGCGAGAAATCCGAATCTGTTGCTGTTCGGACGGGATGAGATGGATGCGATTGTCAGAGAAGCGAGGGCGGCGAGGGCGCCTGTGGCGGCGCATGCGTGTACGCCCGAGGCGGTCATCATGGCGGCCGCGGCGGGAGCGACGACGGTGGAGCATGGGTTTGTGCCGAGCGATGAGGCGTTGGAGGTGATGAAGGACTGCGGCACCATCTGGGTGCCCACGTTGGCCGTGTGCGAACTATCTAAGCACGAGCTGCCGGAGGAATATTATAAGGAGATTGTAGCGCGGGTGAAGAAGGCGTACGAGATGGGGATCAAGCTCGCCTGTGGCGGAGATACGGGCGCGTTTAACCACGGACTAAATGCTAGGGAGATGGAACTTTTCGTCGAGGCGGGAGTGCCGGTTGAGGAGGTCCTGAGTGCGGGTACGTTGGCGGGATGGGAGGCTTGTGGAGGAGAGTGGTGCGGGAGGCGGTTTCGGTGGTTGCAGGAGGGATGGGCGGCGGATCTGGTGGCTTTAGGGGGGATCCTAGGCAGGATTTTGGGTGTGTGAGGAGGATTGGGTGCGTGATGAAGGATGGGAAGGTGGTTGTTGAGTGTGGGAGGGTGTTGTAGATGCTTGGCAGTCTATTCACTCGACGGTCCAATCGTCTATGGTCTAGAGGGAACGCACGTCCAGATTCTGCACCAACGTACGGATGATCTCTCCCCGGCCCGTAAGTCGCATGTGTGTATGTACACAGCTCCATTTAGTACACGGGCTGAAGGATGCTGTCCATTGACTGGGCCATGGTTCTGCACGTGACACTACCTTGATGGACGAGCTAACAACGCATCAGCGGAAGAGTCGATCGAGGCTAGCTCGTGAAATGCTCTCATAATGGCAGCATAGCATCTCTGTCTGCATATTCAGTTCCGGGTCTTCGCTTTGTCTAGTTTCTCAAACTATCAATATCGCCGCGTTTTGGGAGCCGTTGCTCATCGTTACCTCACCTAGTGGCGGCCGCTACAGAGATTTGCGCCTAGCTTTCAACAGCCATCATCCAGCGCATTCCAATACACCGAAGCGACGTCTCCATCGGAAGCAGTCGGACTTGTCGAGATCGGATCTCCATCTCTATCTGAACGCAGCTGCAAGCCCAGAGAGGAAGAGCCATGGGTCTCTCAAACGACGAGCGCGGATGGGTAATGACATGCATTAGCGGCATCGGTAAGCAACCTCTTTTCATCAGCACCCTCGCGCAACAACTGACCATGGATATCAGCATGCACGCTCGGAGCCTCCATAATATGCGCCGACCTTGTCATCAGACTGTTTCCTGGGAAGCAGAATTTCAAGATCCAGGACAGCGATGCTTTTCTCTCTTCCTCGCTCAGCCTGAGCTTCGGAGTAATGGTAATTAATACCTGTTCTGCCGAAATCGTGCACAGCTAACACTGCGGATCAGCTTTTCTCCGCATTGTATACCATGCTGCCATCGGCGAAGAGCTCTTTGCAGAAAGCCGGCTTTTCCTCCAAGGCGGCTGCTTGGACTCTTATAGGTTGTTTCTTGGCCGGAGTCATCGGCATTCAGATCGTTTCTCGCGTCATTCACCGCTTCATGCCATCGCATACTGTCGATTGCGAGCACTCGCATGATGAAGAAAGCGGCAAAGAGGACGGAACCGATCACGACCATAATCATGATCCGCGTGACCATCAGGAAAGACCCGAGCAGAAAAAGCGTCATGCGAGCAGTTCGCGCAGCTATAGGCCTCGACTGCACCAACAGCGCAAAAGCGCCATGGATCAGCCCTCCTACTTTACTGATGGAAATGGCAGCGCTTATCAACCTACAGCAGAATCCGAACGGGATGATCCTCGCCCACCGACCGCCGCTCGAAGGCCGTCGTTGCAAGCTCGTCTCACGTCGACTCTGAAGAAAGTGACGTCGGTGCCAAAATCTGTTTGTGATGGCGATGGTCCTTGTTACGGGTTCTCAGAACCATGCGGGCAAGAATGCTTCAAGATAGTGCAGGCTAGGGGCTCACGAAGTCATCAATCCCATCCGCTGCGTCCGACTGCAGCGCGCAGTGCGACCACCAACAGAGCGATGACTGAGTCGACGCCACTGCTTCAAGAGATCCGGGAGGAATCATCAGGAAGACAGGCACCAGCGCTTAACCGGCCGCTGTCAGAAAGTGCGACGCATGGAGACGAGACGGCTGGTGATGCGCAAGCCAGCTCGGATGCATTCGACGCAGAATCACCAACTCTCAACGGAAGCGGTTCCCAATTGCAGAAAACCAACACGGGAGCATCCTCGTCCACACACCACCATGCGCAGCATCACCACCATGTACCCACCAACGCATTCATGTCCATCGGCCTACAAACCTCAATCGCCATCGCCCTGCACAAACTCCCCGAAGGCTTCATCACATACGCTACCAACCACGCCAGCCCCACGCTCGGCATGACCGTCTTCGTTGCCCTCTTCATCCACAATATCAGTGAAGGCTTCGCCATGGCCCTGCCGCTCTACCTCGCCATCAACAGCCGGTGGAAGGCCATGTTCTGGTCTACTCTCCTCGGCGGCTTCAGCCAGCCCCTCGGTGCCGGCGTGGCTGCGTTGTGGTTCAAGCTCGCGGGCAAGGGTAACATGGCACCTGGCGAGGGCGTCTATGGAGGCATGTTTGCCGTCACGAGTGGGATTATGGCGAGTGTGGCGTTGCAACTGTTCAGTGAGAGTTTGGATCTCACGCATAATAGGGGTCTCTGCATGGTTTTTGCGTTTGTGGGAATGGGAATTCTGGGGTTAGTTCGGCGTTGACCGCGTAGGATGCAACTTTTTGGTATGATGGAGTTGGGATTTGGGGCGGAGTGGGCACAGGGCTGGTTCTTGGTGATATGAAGCATGGAGTGTTTTTGGGTCTCCAAGGATGCATTGGAAACAGCATATTGTGATGACATCTATCTACCCACGATGGGGGTTTTTTGTTGTTACTTCGTATTGGCAGCGAATGTCCACCTATATATCAAGAGAACATTGAGTGAATGCGAAGGCGAATTGCACGAGTCAGCGAGATGACGTCGCTAGCACATGAAATCCGCCAGTCATACATACACTCTCTCTGAAGTATCTTCCATAATTTCCACTGAACATTTACAGAAACGCACCGAACACCTGTAGGCGCAAGTGATTCGCATACCGAACATGGCGCAACACGAGAACCCATACCTTCAGCGCCCGCTCTATGGTACACCGCATCTCTCCTTGTCGTTACGATTAGTTACGTCTACGCCCTCATACTCGCCCCACTAACACCCTACCAGTCTTCGACCTACCAGAAGAACTGCTCTACAGTCTCGAGTTGAAGGCGCAAGCAAATTCTCCACCGCAAGAACCCGGCACTTCATCTCTCAAGGCGCAGAATGGCGCACCGGACCGACTCGAAATACCGGAAGGCGCACCTTCGAATGCAACATCCTGCGGGCTATGCGGTCTTACGTTTTCGAGCGTTCAGGAGCAGAGGAGTCATGTCAGAAGCGATCTGCACGGGTATAACTTGAAGCAGAAGATGCGTGGGGCGAAACCGGTAGGGGAGGGGAGTTTGATCGGCTCGTGGGAGGTAGGGAGCCGGTGGAACGAGAGTGAGAGGATCGGGAAGAGCTGACGGCGCGCAGAACTCGATGAGAGTATATCTGGCTCCGACACCTCGTCCTCTGAGAGCTCGGACGAGGAAGGACAAGACGGTACACCGAAGCGGAAAGATACCACACTCAGCGCGCTGTTGAAGAAGCAGGCCAATCTGGCGGATCCGGACGGCATGGACGAATTTACGACGAAGAAGCGCAAACGAGGATCGGGAAGACCTCCACTTCTGTGGTTTTCCTCCTCGAAACTGCCTTCAAACATCTCCCTCGGTGTCTATCGCAGCTTGTTCGCGCCTGCGGAACAAATCGCTGATGGGCCGACACTTGTTCAAACGCTTCAGCGCAAGCAGCTCTCTGCCAAGCCACCGCCTCCAGGTCCTACGTCGAAACCGTCAGAGGACGGTGGAGTCCCATTACCACGCTCTCTTCAATCGAACACCTCTGCGAGCGGACCGCACTATTTCCTCTGCATGATCGGCGGCGGCCACTTTGCCGGCATGCTCGTCTCACTAACACCCAAGGTCACCAAGAAGGGAGGCTTGGAGGACAGAACAGCAACCGTACTGGCATCGAAAACCTTCCACCGTTACACAACACGCCGAAAGCAAGGTGGTTCACAATCATCAGCCGATGCCGGAAAGAGCATCCACTCCGCGGGATCGAGTCTTCGTCGGTACAACGAGACGGCGCTGACAAATGAAGTTCGAGAACTGCTTACCGAATGGAAGCCCTGGATAGACCGCGCGGAGTTAGTGTTCGTCCGCGCAACAGGGACAACGAACCGCAGAACGCTGTTCGGCCCGTACGAAGGGCAGGTGCTCAACGCGAATGACGAACGCATTCGCGGATTCCCTTTCAGCACCAGACGCGCCACGCAGGCCGAGCTCATGCGCGCGTTCGTCGAGTTGACAAGAGTGAAAGTGAGCACGATAGATGAAGCGGCGCTCAAGCGTGCAGAGGAGGAAGCCGCCAGGGCCGCGGAAAAGGAAAAGGAGAAGGAGGCCACCAAAACGACGCAAGCGCCCGCGAGACAAAAACTGAGCAAGGAAGACGAAGAGGCCGCGCTGCACACCACGCAATTACAATCTCTGATACGCCGCTCAAAAGCACCCGGCCTGCTCTCTTACCTCACCTCGAACTCGCTATCGGCGGATTTCAACTTCCTCCCCTGGAGCAGAACCACCACGCGCCAACGCCCCTGCACCTAGCCTCGAGTCTCAACTCCCTGCCTGCGTGTCCGTACTCCTTACCAAGGCAGGCGCGGACCCGGGCATTCAGAACCGCGACGGCAAATCCGCCTTCGACCTCACCGGCGACCGTGCCACGCGCGACGCGTTCCGACTCGCCCGTTCCGAACTAGGAGAGTCGAAGTGGGCCTGGGACGCCGCGCACGTGCCTCCGCCGCTGTCCAAGGCCGAAGCGGAGAAGCGCGCGCAGACCGAGAAGGCCGAGAAGGCGGAAGAAGATAAGAAGGAAAGAGAGAGGCGGGAAGCGGAGATGACGAGGCTGAGGAAAGAGGACAAGGAGCGGGAAGAACAGGGGAGGGAGAAGAGGTTCGGGAAGGGGAAAAGTCTGCTGGCGGCTGTGGAGAAGACGGCCCAGGAGAAGAGGGAGGAAGAGGCTCGGGGCATGACGCCCGAGATGAGGATGAGGTTGGAGAGGGAGAGGAGGGCGAGGGCGGCGGAGGCGCGGATGAAGAAGTAAGGGAGACATGGTCTTCGAAGAGAGAAAAGACAGACAAATGAAGTCCTCCTTCTGACGCGCTTCGGCCCATATCATAGAAACCGCCGTAGGTCGGGTGTTATCCACTCTCGTACAACCCCCGGCAAAATCATTTCTAAGCATACCTGCACCACGCACCGCTTTGCCAAACGTGGCCCCCGGTTGGTATTGAGTCGCGCATTCCTTTCCTCATCTGTCTGTCTTCCTCTCACACACCCTCTCGCCGTTCCTCACCTTTATCCTTGCGGTCACGCGCACGACATCCTTTCGTTCGGACAACTGAACCCGACTCCAAACCTCTCGAACGGAAAGACGATACGGACCCGACCGCCCGTTCCCTTTGTAAGTACGTGGTGGCAAGCCGTTGGCTCATTCCAAGGAAAAAAGCAAAATCCTGCCGCAAGCAGCTGTTGTTTGGTTTCAAGATACCCCAAAGCCGTCTTTCCCACAACAATCACCGCTTGCGAGGCGCGGAACATGGTGCGGAGGAAAGGGTGTGTTGATGCAGCAACCATGATAGGGTATTGTATTGCTACGGGGCAGACGAACAAACGCGCGGCCCGAGTGCGCTAATGAAGGCGGTAAGGGCTGTAGCACTAACTCGCGACTTCCACAAACTCCTTTACAAAGTCTGGCATGGCCGGAATCATTGCAGCGCGCCCCCATCGCACACCGTGCCTCTTGTGTCCATCAACCCCGTGGTCGAGTTCCAGCGGCTACCGGATAAATAGAAACCGCTTGTCCTCTAAGCCGATTCCGCACCCACTAACAAAACAATCACGACCTCGCACCACTACCCGACGGCCCCGCCGCGCTCGCTTCAGTATTCACAGTCACAGCCGTAGCCGTTTTCTTTGGCAGATCGTCGCCCTTTCCCCTTCTGTCTGAGCAAGCACTTCCGGGGCGCCGTGTTGCGCAGACTGCTCCTGCTGGCCATCGTCCAGCGCGTCCAGTTCCGAGGACTCTGACTCCTCGAGGTCGCGCCTGAGCGCCTCTCTCTTTCGGTTGACTCTCCTCCGCCATGGGCGGTACAGTACGAAGCTGAGAAGGCCGAAAACGACAAAGGAGCCACAGATGGCGCCGCCTGCAGAGAGGACGAAGCCTTGGTCAGCCACACCGACAGAAACCCCTGCATGCATGGCATCTTCTCATGTCCCAGATGGTTCGCCGGGG
The DNA here is from genome assembly GCA_030247885.1 of Taxawa tesnikishii (nom. ined.). Taxonomy (NCBI): domain Eukaryota; kingdom Fungi; phylum Ascomycota; class Dothideomycetes; order Dothideales; species Taxawa tesnikishii (nom. ined.). The sequence goes on along the minus strand of JAPDRO010000014.1, from coordinate 515,636 downwards.
CAAAGGTAAGGGAAAAAGACGCACCGATGATATCGTAATGATCCCCAGCAACCCCCACACCCTCCCAGAACTTGCCCTCCGGTTCCGCCACATTCAGCACGAGATTCAGCAGCTGTATGACGCCGATGACGATGGCGACGAGGACGGTGACGCCCGTCAGCACGCTCTGGTAGTACAGCACCGCGATGCCGTCCTTGGCCAGCCGTGTGCTCGTGTACAGACTCATCATGAGCGCTCCGTCGAGTGTGTCGAGCAGGCACATGCCGGCGGTGAAAAGGACCGGGAACAGCAGGATCAGCCAGAACGAGGTGCCCTGTGATGCCGAAATCGCGCTGATGCCCAACAAGGCAATCTCGGAGGACGTGTCGAAGCCCAGGCCGAAGAGGACGCCGAGGGGTACATCTTCCAGGGACTGTGTGGGCGGTTCAGTCAGTACGATTCCGTCGCGGGATGCGAATGTGAGCAACGGTGCCAAAGTAAGGCCTTTCTATTGCTGAGAGGATAGCCAGGTTGGCATGGGAAGAGAGAGGAGTGGAAACGCCGTACCGATCGATAAGCCTGAACATCTTCTTCAAGACCTGGAAAAGGCACCCACCGCCTTCGAACTTGAACTCCTCTTGCGTCTGGCCAGCAGGCGAGTTGACCAGCTTCTGCAGCTGCGAGACGAGCTTGTACAGGATATAGATGTTCATGAGGCCGAGTACGATCAGGAACGTGGCAGAGACTGAAGTGCCGATGATACCGCCGACCCGAGAGAAGGACCCAAAGCGCTCGGAGACGGCGGCGGCTGTAGAGGCTACGACGATGGATGTGATGATGACAATGCTTTGGAGAAGGGTTTAGCGTGCGATACCAATGGGACGAAAGGAGTATCGGGGGAGGGGTCGTACGTTGAGTGGCCAAGCGAAAAGAACGTTCCTACAGTGACTGGACGCTGTCCCGAGGCGATAAGACGGCGTGTCATCAGATCGATGGCCTGAACCCGTCAGCATCTGGTTGGGACAGAAGCATTCTTGATATGAGTACCGAGATGTGGTCCGCATCAAGCGCATGGCGGAGTCCCAGCGTATACGCAAGAACCGCGGTGGAGATGAGAGACCTGCACGCGTTCAGTGACCGGGGCAACTTCCAACCGACTGTGTCTCCTGAAGGGGGTTACTCACGTGTGAAAGTGCTGTACGCGGTTTCATATCAGTACACGGAACGCGCCAATGACCCTCGATGGGACAAGACTCACGAGAACAATGCCTACAGCAATCCATACTGCTATGTTGACAGTGATCAACAACGTGACAATAGCTATAGCAGGGAAAGGAAGACTTCGCAAAAAGGGTATCCGAGCATGATAAAGTTCCGTTTTGGTACGGAACCTTGTGAGCAGAGGACGTCCGTCTTGGGGTACGTCAGGATATTGGCTTCCTGATACTTCATCGTCGAAACGGCGGACGTGAACGGGTTCGGACATTGTACAACAACGGAATGTCGACCGCCCTACCGTATGTGGAGAAGAAGCGACGCGTTTATACCTTCAGGACAATGTGTCGCCGTCACTTACCTTTCCAGCAGAAATGATGTTTCCAAGGTGTCTGCGCTTGGCAGCTATCATGGTGGGGCAGGTCCATCTGTTCTAGAGTTTTAGCGTCTAGTGTGCGGGGCATATTTTGCGAAGTTTTATTCGCTGACAGTACGCTACTCCTATCTTTACTCGATAGAAATTCGTATACATGGTTGACTACTTGTATTTGACCAGACAAAGACTGGCGTTAGTACCGCCGAAGCCGAAGCTGTTCGAAAGTGCAACGTTCACCTTGTGCTCCTGTGCAGTCTTGGGCACGTAATTACAATCAAACTCTTCTGGAGGATCGCCGGGATGCTCAAGATTTAGTGTTGGCGGCAGAATATTCTAGGACTCGGTCAACGAATGCTGAATCAATATCAGTAGGCCGTGGACTGACCTCGTGAAGAGCTAGGATTGTGAAGATGGCTTCAACGGAACCAGCAGCTCCAAGAAGATGGCCAATAGCACCTTTCGTACTGCTGACGTTGATCTCGGAAGCGCTTTGTCTGCCGTCCTCTCCAAGTAGTAGAGTCTTGATCGCTCGGTTCTCTGCCGCATCGCCAAGCGGAGTGGATGTGGCATGCGCGTTGATATAGTCCACAGCAGCTGGCTGGATACCAGCATGCTTTAGCGCCCGCTTCATGGCAAGGAAAGGCCCTTCACCATCTTCTCGCGGTGCTGTCATGTGGTAGGCATCTGAAGACAGACCGTATCCTTTGACTTCAGCATATATTCTTGCGCCTCGAGCTTTAGCGTGCTCGAGTTCCTGAGGCAGGTCAGCACAGTATGGTAGAGTAAAGCAATCCGACCAACCTCAAGCACCACCACGCCAGCGCCTTCTCCGATGACAAACCCTGCTCGTTCTCTGTCGAACGGGCGGGAAGATTCGTGAGGTTTGTCGTTCCAGTCCGTAGCGAGACTCCTCGCTCTCGCAAATCCAGCGATAGCCAATGGATGAATGCAAGATTCCGCACCGCCAGCGACCATGACGTCCGCATCTCCTAACATGATGAGGCGCGCAGCATCTCCAACCGCATGCACGCCGGTCGTGCAGGCCGTTGTGGCAGCATGATTAGGGCCCTATTCGCAATAAGCCTGGTCCCGAAGTTGAAAAGACTGATGCGTACCTTGAAACCAAACCGCATAGAGATGTGCCCAGCAGCCAGGTTGATGAGCAAGCGCGGCACAAACAGAGGCGAGACCTTGCGGTAACCCTGCGATTGTCAGCCTTGTGACGGACCCGTTGTAACAAACGATATATCTGACCCCTTTGTCGTAGGCTATAGCGGTATCATAAGCATCATCCAAGCTGCCAATACCAGATCCGATATAGACTCCCTACGCCCATTAGCAAACAGAACGGCCCGGCAGAGGATCTCACTCACCGTAGCCTCGAGGTCCTCAGCCTTCTTAGGAAACCACCCAGCGTCATTCAATGCCTCATCCGCCGAAGCCATGGCATACTGTGCGAACATTGCCATCTTCCGTTCATCCTGAAACGTCTCAGTCGCAAATCCCCTTAAGCCCCAGACAGAACAAAAAGCAGCTTACACCGGGCAACAGCCATTCCTTTGGATTCCACCCTCCATCCTCTCTGTTTCCTATAGGAATGACACCAGCGACTTGGCTTGGCAATGCCGCGAATTGTGCTCCTCTGTCTTTGATTGAGGAGATGCCGCAGTGGCCGTCTAGAAGCCGACGCCACACCCGGCGAACACCTGGATGGGCTCAGCAACCATCATAAGACTCCTGTTGTAAGCCCACACTTACCTGTACCCAAGGGCGTAACTGCGCCTAGGCCTGTTACGACTACCCTTCGCATTGCATCTTCGTCGAGTTGTTGTTGGTCTTGGCACGCAGCTTGGAGGGTTTGAAAGCTCGAGATTCCCGATGAGTGCGCTCGGACCTTTTCCCGGAATGGGATGGATGGCCGACGTAGACAGAAGATTGGATTCAGAATCATCATGTGGATTTCCGTTGTCTGTGAAGTGTCGCGAAGTATGGAGTTATGCGACAGAAGCGATTACAACACTTTCCCAGAGAGAAGAACCTTCGATGCCCACATGCGCCACGAAAGAAATGCTCGCAAGCGCTCATTTATGCCGTTACCATGCCTGGACAGATTATGCAAATGCGAATGATGCAAACCCGACTTTTCCCTCCTTTATCCCAAACTCCAACATGAATAGTGTCACCGAAGACCCATTAAAATAACAGTAAAAGGACCAGTTTGTAACCGTGACGTTCTTTAAAATGCCTCCATCTAATTCTTCTTGGCGGTCTGTTTCATTTGCTCCACAGCGAGAGCCTCTTGTGTTGGCCTGCCTTTCGGTTTCGGCGGAGCCGCTATTGCATCGTGTGAAAAGAGCTGCCTGAGGCTTCCTCGTCTCGGCGAGACGCTAGGGCTGAAGGGCTTCTTTTCGTATATCATTTCCCCTCAGCGACGCGGATGGTCGTGGAGGTACTCGCACTACTCCTTAAAGAAGAGTCCTTGGCGTCTAAGCTCGATGCGCTGACCGCAAGCACTGGAGTAACGAGATCCACAGATCCGGGCTTGAAGGAAGTACTGTAAGGCGTTGTTCTTTTAGGGAGCGGACGCGACGATGAGACAGAAGCCGCAGTGCTGGCGAAGGAGGTTGGTGTGTCCGAGAGCGAAGGTGCACTGCTTTGGTCGTCGCTCGCATGTCTGCGGCCATAACGTAGGTACCGGAATTCCTGGTTGCCATATGTTGAATCCCTTGATGCGAATTGAGCGAGGTAACGGGCCGCTTCGCTTTCGTTCCTGTCATATGACGGCCGCTCAAAGAATGAAGACTCGGAGCTATCTGAGAATGCTAACGATGGTGGACGAACGATTGTCGGAGAGCGCATAGGGATGATCTCGTATTGATCATTGTCGAAATAAGATGACGAAGACTTTCGGGGTTGAGGGGATAAAGGCGCCGGTATCGATGTGGGAGACAGAGGTTTAGCATTGTCCTTTTACGGCACCTTGAGCAAAGTTAGAGACAGCGCAATATAGACGACAGAGGATAGCACTGACTTCTCCGAGCAGTAGAGGTTGGAACTGCCAGGTGTAACGATTTGTTTCTCACAGGTAGTACTAGAGAACGTGTTAGCTGAGTACATTACCCTCATGTCCTTATCGCAACATACCAATACTGAACAAAGCCGGCCATGTCCTCTTCGTCTGATGCCAGGGACTTCTCGAATTTCCCTGATCTCTCCTGTTTGCCAATGCTCTTGCTCCAACCAACACTAGACTTTATAGGACTCTTTTTGTTCACAAGGGTGGGCTTGGTGGGCCTCGCATGAGGGGGCGGTGCTCTTCGACCATGTGATGGCGAACGAGCATTTTGTCGGGGACTCATTACAGCTACGGCGAGCTGAGTGATTTATATATCGCGCGCGATCGATCGCCTAGGACGTGGAAACGACGGACTTCGGGTCAGGAACAGGGGCAGGATGCGGTGAACAAGGGCAATTGGAGAACAGCGGTGTCGGTATCACAGGGCTGGTGTCGAGGAACGAGCGTGCTGTTGATATCTTAGTAGGAGCTTGCAGGTGATTCAATCAAGGTCAAGCAAGATAGGTCAAAGCATCGCAAGTCAGGGATGGAACAAAGACAATGGCCATTGCAGCGGTGGATATCCGCTGCTAACCGCATGGCTGTTGTGTACAAGCAAGCAAGCAGTGTTCGATGGTGTTGAAGCATACATTACGTGCTTTTGGACGCGGATTGTGTTGGCGGTGTAACCAGGGCTATCGGCAAGCTGGAGACGAGATAAGGAGCCTCCAATAGCAGCGGGGATGCGATGGTCCGCCTTGGTTCTGGCGAAAACGGGCAAGTCGGGCTCAAGTCTAAGATATAGATAGATACGAATGTGTAGAGACAGGCTGGCTGACTGGGCTTATACAAGACTCTTCGCGGCTGCTACCCGGTCTGGGAATGTCTGCCTTTTGAGAGACGGATGAAACGCTCTGAGCTGACACGAAAGAGCCCGCTGCTGTGTCTCCGTGGGTCCGGGCTAGTCAACTCATACTCAGACGGTTTGCGGTGGAGTCTTGGACAGACCACTCGGAGCTTGCGTTTGCTCCTTGCGTCCTCCTTGTGCCTTGCGCTACGATGCTTGCGTCAATCGCGAACAGACAACGATAGCGGATGGAGTTGCTAAACAATGCACGGAAGCTCTGGACCCTTTGTCTGTCCAATGTCGATCATTCTCACAAGCATGCGGCTTCGGCTTTGATCGCACGGCCAAACAGCGTCTGCCACCGCACGACCTTGTACGCATCACTAATGCAATGCATGTACCATGATGGCGTCTGTCTCAGAGAATGCCCTGCTTCCCACGAATGGAAAGCCACACCCAAAGTGCTCTCCCAGCAACCACAGACTGCGTTGATCCACCTCTCGCCATGCTCGGCATATACGGTAACTTCGTCCGGCCAAGATAACGAGGCTCGGTCTGATTTCTGTCTTCGATCTCGATAACAAAACGACGTTGCGCCGGTTAATTCGAACAAAAGCCGCCCTTAACCGTTGCATTATTGTCTCTTCCTTTCCCCCTTTGGCCTTGCAACCAGATGAACTGCTGGCGTCATGCAATCTCTCGTACACAAAGGCACGATAGAATGATGCCACATCACCCAACCGCAGCGAAGGCGGAACAGAAACCTTGATGTTAGGAGGCCAGTTAACGCAGGAAATTTCGGCTTCGTGTTGCGAATACTATCGCCATTTCCTGTGGCTTCCTGATCGATAAGGGAGAACCAAGCTGTTGCAGGGTTTTGAACGTATGCAGGTACAAGGACGTTGCCTCGACGATAGCAGAACTGCCCCCTGCCTAGCATACATGGCAGGCGTGAACGTTGATGATTGCGATGTGCACATCTTCCCCAGCCGATGAACTCTCCACAAGACCCTCCTTGGCTATGACATCGATCTCGCGTGCTATCCCAAGGTGCTGCGAGTGGAGGAACTTTGGAAATAACCGGATCGGCCTTACGAAACCAACTCATCTCCAAAAACACTCATGCGCACTTCTTCTCCACACAATCAGGGGGATCCACAACGTCTCCCGCCCTTCTCCGCAATTCGGCTCTCGTATTCGTCAGCTCTGCCTACGTCAAGTCGACCAGAGGGCACTGAGCAGCCAGAGCACAGATAAAAACTCTTTTCCCCAGAGTGATCATGATCGTTGGGAACAGCGTAGTACGCAAGTGCTGCTATTCTGGTTGCCGCTATTCACCGCGGTAGATGAGGCGTCAAATGAGGCTGAGGAGAGCTTCCGTGCCAGAAAGCTAGCCTGTTTCATCGAAACAAGGAATTCAATCCACGACGATAGCGTCACAACAGCAGAGCAAAAGGTGTTCGCTTGCCTCAGCAGTGTCGTCGTATCCTCAAGGTCCGGTGGCGGACTTCCTAGCACAGCTCACTCGCATGGTCCCGAAATTGCACAGCAATTCCTTTCATCAGGCATGTGTCAACACAGTGGAAAGATTCTAGTATGCTATCTCTTCACCGCTCCGGATGATGCTGTCCTCATGGACACCTGGAGCAAGTGATGCTTGGCCAGTTCATCTACGATCAACAACAAACAGCGTTGAAACTTGTCGATTTCTTCGATGGGCACTGTTTCCCACCAGTGAGTAGAGTCCCTTGGTTGTACCAGCTACAGGCTGGTCTGTGAAAGGCACGATATGATACACAGGCCTTTACTGGCTCTCGAAAATATATTCGGCACTCGACAGATAGCTGCACGCGAATCGGCCGAGCACAGCAAGCATCTGCGTTTTTCTACTTGGTTTCCGCTTTCACAGAGCAAAAGACACTTCTCTGCACGCCAGAACCTTACCACCATGGCTTCCATGATTTCATTGACCATTTAAGTTCTTCTCTCGTTCTTCTCCCCTTGCAATGGCCATACTCGCTCGAAGGCTGTGACGGTTCAGAGAAGCGCGATGAGCGCAGACTTGGATATTGCCTCAATGTTTGTTGTCAGCTGAGCTGCTCTTCAGAGGGAGGTTATCTTGTTGGCCGTTGAAACTCAATCGCGTGATCACTCAAGCTACTTCTGATATCACAGGTACTTTACCCAAGGTCGAAGTAAGGCATGATGCGTTATATGCTACCGCCATCGAACGCGTCTCCGCCAGTGTGTGGTTCGCATTTACGTAGCACTCATGTATGCTCAACATGTTGTCCGGTAGATAAGTAGTCAACTGCTGACCTGAGGACCTGTTGGAAGCACTCTGTAGCATTCGCTGTTCTCACCACTGCACGTGTTCTCCCACTTGGTACACAATGTGCATCCATCAGCGCGCCAATTCCGACCGCTGTAATCATGTCAGTCCTGTGTTTATACAAACTTGTAGCTTATCTTTGTTCCTGCCGCCACCGAGCATTCTTCTTTGCTAAGAAGAGTGTTAAGAATGGACTGAAGTAGAAGGGACCTACGGCGGCCTCATTGTAGTTACCGGCTAGCCTGGCCTTTGAAGGGGATCATACTGGTGTGTTAACGAGGTTGGATTTGGTCACCAAGCATAGCCATACGTAGTCAGAAGAAGTAATTTGCACCAGAGCAGGTGAGCTTTTAGTTTGTAATGTGTGGTTAACTGCTATGACATGCGACATGGGTCGAAAAGTGATTGTCTTTATTGTACAGTAGTAACGCATCTTCTGTAGCTGATGGGAGATGGAGTTTCAGATCCTCCGTGAACGCTCACTTCGGCTGTCTTGGCATTCCGGAACCCCGTCCTCTGCATTGCATGGCCTCCACCCTCTCCCAATGCCTCCCTTCGAGGCTCCGTTGAGCGCGCGCACATCCCAAGCAAGCAGCGCCTCTGGTTATTCAGACGTCGCTCAAGCACCCGCATCCGACTCATTACACCTCCGTCCCGAAGATGCCTTCTTTGCCAGCTCTCCGCCGCGCAAGGTCCAGCGACAGACCAGCCCACTAGGACGTAGCGATACCATTACCGCCAATACAGCGGGTGCCGAAGCGAGACGCAAAAAGCGTCATGGAAGAAGCACCAGTAGGAGGAAAGGCACGTGGAAGAAGCTGTTATGGGTGAAACAGGCATATCCCGACAACTACACGGACGAGGAGACGTTCCTGGACCACCTCCAGCGCAACCCACGGCTCCGGCCTTATGAGTTCTGGCCGTTGGTCGCAGACTCCACCATCATAGTCCAGCACATTTGCTCTGTCATCATTTTCATCTGCTGCTTTACTGGCATTTTCCAGGAGAGAGTATCGCCCGTATCGGTGGTCATCTGGGCCACGATAGGCACTGTGCTGGGCTGGGTGCTTCGGGATTACTGGATTGGCCAGGAAGAGGCTTTACAAGAGGTGCTTGCTGCGGCGGCAGAGAATGAGACTGCCGAAGATAAGGCGCAGGATGAGAGCTCAACAAGTTCCTTTGACAATGGATCAATGGTCAAGAGTGTGCCTTCGATGACCCCTATCGTGCCTACGGGTGGCACCGCTTCGAGAGTTCATTCAAGGAATCCCAGCGTTGCGTCTGTCTTCGAGGTCACCGCTCAAAGTAGTCCGACAACAACCGGCCATCCCACTGGGGCAGGAACATTTGCGGGCCACAACTATGTGCCGCCGTACGGAGGACGTGCATCTTCCTTCTCCCCAAGGAACCAAGAAAGGCTCGCAACCGCCAAGTCTGCCATTCTTATCTACTTCTCTCTCCTGGGTTTGAGCCCAATCCTGAAGTCTCTGACAAAATCGACATCGTCAGACTCCATCTGGGCCATCAGCTCATGGCTGATGATCATCAACGTCTTCTGCTTCGACTACGGCGCTGGCGTAGAAGCCAAGTTTCCAGCGTCGCTATCTACAAACGCCGCACTCATGGCGTCCACAGTGCTGGCCTCCCGCCTGCCTTCGACAACGCATGTTTTCAGCCTTACGTTGTTCAGCATCGAGGTGTTCGGGCTGTTCCCGGTCTTCCGGCGGCATCTTCGCCACGTGTCCTGGAATGGCCATTTGCTACTCACAACGCTCGAAGTCCTCGGAGCCGGCGGCAGCCTCTGCGTGACGATCACGGGTGGAGGCTGGAGAGCAGCGATTGTGGGCATCGTCCTTGGGGGTCTTCTCACATGTCTGGCCATGGGAATGACGAGCTGGTGGCTCATCGGATTACAGAGATACAAGAATGAGATTCACGGGCCATGGGACCCTGCCCGGCCTGTGATTCGCAGACATTGGGATTGAGAGAAATAGGAACAGCTTCTTTCGGCTATGCTTGCGCAATACCAACATCAGCCGATCCAAATACTCCTCTTACTTTCAACATATTCCTCCCACCCGCATTCTCCAGTCTCCGGCAACCGGCGTCTCACATCAAGCATCCCGGTACCCGCACTCTCGTCCCTGCAAACAGCGACCTGCAGCATCAATCTCGCTCTGTTCCACTCCCACCGCACAACCTTCCTCTCTCCCTTCTCGGAGCATTCCTCCCTCACGGCTCCCCACAACAATTTCATCAACCCCTCCTCCTCCTCCTCCTCCTCTAACGTCCAATTCCCGTGTCCAGGGAACCACAGCCCCAGACTCCACGGCTTCGGACACTTAACCAGCCGCCACATATCCACGTTCTGCCCACTCACCGTCAAGCTCTCCAACCCCTTTAACCTCCCCACCAGCGTCCTCAAACACGCCCACGTCTTCTTCCCCGCCTCGCCAACGCCACCCATGCCGCCGTTCCGCGTCTGCCAGCCCGCCAATTCGAGCCGGAGATGCCGCAAATGCGGGACATCGGAGCCCAGGGTGCCGAGATTCGAGCACCAAACGCCCACGCTGTGCGCCACCGAATCGCAGGTGAGGTAGTGCAGCCACTCCGCCTGCACGACGTCGCCGGCGCCAGCGCCGCCGCCCACGCTCATCCGCCCCGCTTCCCGCAGGTCTAACGTTACCGCGCCGATCTCCCGCTTCTGGGCAGGCGAGAGGCGGCGGAGGAAGAAGAAGACGTGCGCCGCGCGCGTGAAGCGGAACGAGTTGCCGCTGTAGAGGACGCGGGCGTCGGCTTCGTGGTACGCTAGGCGGCAGGTGCGCAGGAGAGCGGTGCCCAGGTCTGGGATCTGTTTGTGCTGCGGGCGGACGGTGCGGCCTAGGGTTGGGTTTAGGATGGGCTCGGGCGTGAGGAGCGCGTATCGGTAGATCTTGTTTCGGAGTTCGCCCGGGAGTCGGAGCAGCGCGGATTGGAGCTGTGGATGAGGTTGTGGGGAAGATTGAGGTGAAGATGCCGGCATAGGGGAGGAGTCGAGTGGAGTGGTCACTGTTGTGGACATTGCAGTTTAGATCGAGGTGAAATGGTTTTAGATGGCTTGCTGGTGGTAGGAACGAATAGCGTAGAAGTGTACTTCTGCGTACCAAGTCGACTTTACGAACCGCCTGTATCAAGTAACATACTCCCCGCTCATCTCCTGGGGCTTGGTCTTGTTTACATATCACGACCTCGGTTCCCGCACCTTGATGGCCCAGAGCGGCCTGACCTGCAGCCGAGTAAGCAGCCCACGCCGCGAAAGCTTAGCTTACGACTCAGCCTCACCTCAGCCGTCAGCTTACTGGACATATTGGCCCGTCTCACCCCTGCTTGGCAATTCCGCCGGAGGATTTAGCTATGCGGTGTCTCCGGTGAGCTGCGCTGTCTTTACGCTGTGCAAGTCATGTCTATCTGGGGGTTGATTAGGCAAGTGAGGGGCTGAAGCCGAGTCCTGAAGCACATCGGTTAACCGCTTTCGGAAAGCGCTTGAATCCTACAGCCCTATAGGATCTGGTGTCTTGGAAAGATCATTAAGATATTGGTGTACAGGGATCGCTTGCGGCTCAAGATGTTCAATTACTTATTCTGGTACATGGTCTCGAAATTCAGATAACCCTTTTTCGGTTTCTCTGAGTTTGTCGGAATTCGTACGAGAATCGCGTGCGGCCTGATGGGTATATACTCGATTCGGTAAATGCTCGTGGGTCACGGCCATTGTTTCAGTTCGGATATGCGAGTCACCCCTCGCAGCCCTACCGTTCGGTATCCACAGTCACTTCTTCATTCTGCTCTGCTCTTACCCTGCCTTCAAGATGTTGATGCGCATTGTTGTATGGACCGTGCTCTCCATTGCGGAATACCCCTTTGACGACCAGTGCAGAGCTGATAGCTGTCAATGGAGCCAACGGAAACCGTGCTGATTCGTTCAACTCTTACTGGGACGATAGATTGTGTTTGCTAGCAGGTTGGATGCAGGGAACGAGGTTGTATGTGTCTCCGTCGAGCCACGCTAATCAGGGCGGTGAGAGCTAGCGTGATGAGATATCATTCTGTGACGATAGTCTCAGTCGCAAGGTGCCGGTGAGAGCGGTTTGAAGGCATACCCGCCGAGAGATAGACCCACTGACCCTTGAGCTAGCGTAGCTACAGCCATGGTGGGCACGTTGCAGTACGACCATGGCTCACCGCCCTGATTAGCGTGGTTGGCAGGGGGTATGTGCGGACTCCTCATCGTCCTAAACCTCGATTCCTTTCTCTTGTCAGGCAACGATTACTTCACGTATGTTGCGATGGCACAAGCATGGATATGAGTGGAAAGATTCGGGAGATCGTCGACCGTACCGACCCCGTCATTGTCATCAGCTCAAAGCTGGTCTTCGAAGGGAATCCCACTTCTATGTCCTGCGCATTCCGCGGTCCACTATGCCCTTGGGGATTTTCATAGAATGTTCGCACCAAGAATGAATCAGTTACCCTGATGTATGAAGAAAATGAGCATTCGCTTTTCTAGATAGTAATACAGATGTCTATGCCGCCAACCGCCATGCCTTGAGCGGCAAGCTTTGCAGCTTCAAGGCCGCCGGCTTAATGAAGCCCCAGAACGTCACGATGCCGACAATAATGCAAAGGATGTTGACGATGTAGTAACCTGTCAAGAGATACAATTAGCAAAGCAATTCGAACCAAACGGGGATGAGAAGAAGCTTACCGTCTATCTGAATGTTACAAGACCCACCACCGTCGATGCAGCGGTGCTTCTCAGCCTCCAAGACGCAAGAGAACGGCTCGGTGCTCAGCGCGCTCTTGAGGTCCGCAGGCGGTACCGCTGGAGGTTGGCATGTCGCGACGGTGAACATGTCGACGAACTTGAGGATGAAGAAACGCGGGAATGTGCCGCCGAGGTTGCTGACCCTGCAGACCCCTATATCAGTACCCGTCCATCGTTCTATACTCAAGTGGATAGTTATTGACTTACGTGGCTAAGAGCGTCATGTACGTTCCGCCGATGTGCGGATCCGCAATCTTTGCATGGAAAGCACTGACCGCGACGAACATGACCGTGCTCATGAATGTGCTGTAGACGTGTTCCACAATGACCATCAGGAAGTACCAGGTCGTCGTTCCGCCTGATGGGAAGACCATGACTGTGAACTGCGCGAACGCGGCCGCTGCGAGGCGTCCCATGAACGCCCAGCACCAGAGGCGCATTGGGGTATACTGCTCGCTCCACTTGCCAGCGTAGTATCCGAGCGAGATTTCGAATGGGAAGTCAATCAGAACTGTGAGCGCCAGATCCTCCTGGCTGAAGCCCTTGTCTAGCAGCTTCAGGTTGGTGACGGCGTCGTTGGCTTGAAAGCCGATTTTCGCGATCAAGTGTATGATGATGATCGTCTGGATGTTCTTGAGTTTGAGGATTCCTCCCATGACTCGGTATACCTCCATGATGCCTTCTCTTTCCCTGGTGCGCTCTTCCCGCTTCAGGACGGCTAACCCAATGGTGACAATCAGGTAAGCCCAGCCCCAGAAGGTGAGGTAGCCGCCAAGAGTGAGCAGGCCGGTATCGCCGGGCACACTGCGGAACCATTTGTTGGCAAAGTCTTTCGAACTAAGGGCAAGGAAGACGGTGTATGAGAGGAATTGGCCGGCAGTCAGACCGACTGTCTGCGCAGTGCTGGCGTAGGAGAGATTGCTTGGAGATAGAAGGGTCAATGCCCAGCCTATAGCGTGTCAGCAACAGTCCACTTCGTGGGCTTTGGGGACTCCTCCTGAGCAACTCACCATCCACAGCAATGTCCTGCGTAGCGCACATAAACACCAGTGCAAACCACCACCCCGTGAACGCCCAGACCCCACCCTCTCCCGCCTCGACCATCATGCGTTCCGCTCTGGCACCCAGCCAGATCATGCCAAACCCACTCACCGTCTGGATAGGCAAAATCCAGCTCTTCCTCCTCCCGACCTTGGGACTCCACACCGCATCCACGATCGGACTCCACAGCAGCTTCAAACTATACGGATAGCTGGCCAAACTGTAAACACCAATCTGACCATAACTCAGATGGCTCTTGAGCAAGAACGGCACACTGCCACCCGCCAATCCCATCGGTATGCCCTGGAGGAAGTACAGCAGCACCAGCAGCAGGAAGTTTCTTCTATCCTGCTCCGGCAGCTCCATGAATCCCTTGGAACTGTCTCCGCCTATGCCCCCGGGCGTAGGCGGCGGCATATCGTCGAGTGTGAACGAGGACCGGCCCATGAGATGAGCGGTCTGCTGTGCCGAGTCCGAGGTGTCGATGGCGGGTTTCCGTCGCTGTTCCAGCATGGAGGAGGACATCTCGAGGCTCGTTGCGCGAGCGTCGCTCGCGGAGGAGGACGTAGAAGATGACACGGAACCGTTGGAGCGCGTCTGACGCGTTTGTGGGTTTGGTGACCGACTCTTACTTTTACGGGGCATCTGGGTCGAAGGAGAGGAGGGAGAGGAGTCGTGTTCGTCTTCGAAGTCGTTAGGGATGTCTCCCGTATCGATACGGGGTAGGGCTTTTAGTCTGCCGTTGGTTTTGCGAGTCGGTAGATGTTGTAATTCAGTGGATTCGTGGGTGGGAAGAAGGTTATGTGGTGGTGGTGGTTGGAGAGGGGTATGAATGGGAAGAGCGTCGCCTGCCAGCGGTACAGACATCCATGAGAGTTCGGATTTTCAAAATAGTAGTATAGGTGTTCAATCTACCTGTAAGGCTAGTAGCGCGGAACTTCGAAGCGGTACAGGCGGGATGATGCCTGGAGTCGCGCCGATCTTGTTGCGGACCTGCATGAAACGTGTCTATTTTCGGCAAGGGAGAAGTGCCAAGATCGAGAACTTCACTCGTTGCAGACAATGGAGTCAGAGGTTTATTGGGTGCTCAACAACACCTTCAGGGCTTTGTACTGGCTTCGAATGACATTGCTGGCTTCAGCAGACCGAAGTTCTGTATGGGCCAGCGTTTTGATGCACCCTTCATCTCGTTATAGCCAAAATCTTATCAGAAGCTTCTGTCTTCGCGGTATTCCCGAATCGGCAATATACAGCCTGCCACACTGCTGTAGCGGGGAGCTCGGATGGAGTCCACACGGGAGCGAACTGGTAATCTGTAGGCCATACTGTATATGCTACTGATGCAGATGACCGCAAGGATGTACTGTAGCATCTCTGAGCCGCTTCCGGTTGACAGAACACGATCCTCTCGTGATGCTGGTACTGTGGGAAACGCCCTCTTATCCGAAAAAGGTATGATAGATACTCATCTTTTCAAAGCTCATACAAAGGCTCGGGATCAAATGATCTGACACTTGTCTAGGCCCTCCGAAGCACGATTCTCAATGAAAGTCCTGAATACAAACACCTGAAGAGATCGAAGTCGTCTGATGAACGCGTCGAGCTGGCTTCTCGCCTATATCCAGTATCAGAGCCGTTCTGGTCTGCGCTCGTCTCACCGTCAGGGGCAACAGTATTCTGAACAGGCCGTCTTCGCGAGCTGACTTCTTCATTCGCTGCCTGCTAAAAGCTTTCCGGACTGCCAAAAACCAGCCCGCTGAGCGCCCACCTGCTGCATGCGTGGTATCTGGCACACGGAGTCAGTATAGGCAAGCAACGGTCTGTGGACTGGCGGCCTGTTGAGGAAACGAACCATGTTGGAAGGAAATACGTATCTCTGATTTCATCAAATCAACTCCGCGACATCCTCCTCTTGCCCTTGCAGTCTCTCTTTATCGGGAGGACCTCGGTACAGCACTTGTTCGAGAGAACCTTTGTGTTTCTTACATCGGTATCCGAGACTGCCGATATGCGTCTTGCCATATCCTTACTGAAGGATCTTCTGTGGCCGGGGTCTCATATGTCTCCATGCTGTTACTTCTCACGAGTGCTTAATGGGACTCGCAGCTGAGCGTGTCGACACTGGGAGGACGGCGAGGCATGCCGCTTAGGTGTCAGATGATCGTGGGCTGCATTGAAGAAAAATACGAGAGACGAAGGCGATCAGGATTGGACGATTCGACGTGTCGGTAGCAGGAGGCAGACTGGGGCGGTTGCGTCTGTGTGCATTGGTCGAAGGCACGATGAAAGGTGCGCTTACCCGCGGCGTCTGCAATGAGTTGTTCGCATGATGTTTGATCGTCGCGAGATAATCGAGCGGTGGTGTGAAGCGCACCGGAGAGCTTGCAGAAACCAGAATCTGCATCGTGTCGCGAGTTACGGATGCGTAGTGGCATCAAAGGAAGATTCTGACGGCGGCAAGCAGTTGCGATGGAGAAAAACGCATCCGGAGTCCGTGCGAAAGTCTGGGTTGACAGCGAATTTTGATGATGATGGTTGATGTGTCTCGTTGTTGAAATTGTCCAGCGTGGGTACAGTTTCATTGTTTCATTGCGATTATCGATGACAAGATTATGGATGAACGGTATGTGGCGAGTATTACGGAAGAACAAGAAAGGGTGGAGAAGTGGGTTGCAGCAGGCAGATGCTGGGGCATCGAGTGGGACGTGGAAAGAGCTAAGCGCGAGGGTGCGGTCAGTAACAAACGCCACCGGTGTAGGCATTGGCGTTGGTACGGCACGACGAAAGCATGCAAGCAAGCATGGAGACAAGCGACGACGCAGAGGCAATCAAGCGATGCGACAAAGACGAGAGGAAGTCTACAACGACAGCGACAGCGACGACGATGATGATCATGATATCCACAACAACAACAACATGGATGAGGAGCTTCTTCTCCAGCTTCCCGTCGTTGAGACCGGAAGAACTGATGAAAAATGTTTGAGCGGGGCTTCCACTCGAGTTGGTGACCATCAAGTACTACGGAAAGGCGAAGAGTCAGAAGCAGGGCAAACCGTACACCTCTGGCCCCCTGACCTCGCCGCCTCCTTCACGAAGACGCCCCAATCTTCGCGGCCTGTTGGTGATGACAACGATGACATCGGGGCAGGGAAGATGAGCCCAACCTCTGCGTCGACGCCTCGCCGCCGTTGAGTGTGTCCATCGGAAAGAGGGAGTTGGTCAGACCGAGACGCGGAGCTGCTGGTAGGGAGGAAGCGCCTTAACTCGCTTTTGCCCGGAGGAACCTCCCCGTCAGTGCCTGGAAGACATGTCAGCAAGAGATCAAGTGTAGGAGTATGGAAGGAGGAGCACATACAGAGTGGCCGCAGCGAACTCCACCGTCCCCGAAGGTCGGGTGTGTACGCTGAGGAAAGAAGGAGAGATTGAGGTCAAGAAGCAATCGCATATATAGACTTGCGCGAAAACGCACAGACCAGGCGGTGGGATTCTGCCGCTTGGCGGCTCAGAATAGCAAGCAAGTGTAAGTTTCACGGCTGTAGAGGGGTTTCACATGCGTAAACGAGTGTTATCATGCTGACTACGCAGGAGGCTTGGCGCTGCCGGGCGCTGGGTGCTGGGTGAGAGGGTAGTAGGTGGTGGTTCCAACGTCTGGGATTGTAAAATTTGATGTTGGAACCGATTAAGATAGACAGGCAGAGCATGCTTTGGGTGCGCAAATGGCCCGAAATGGTGGAGTAGGCGCTGAGATGTGGTCGTCCTTTCCTGTGGTAGGAACGACTCAACCCACGATTGCCAGGCAGGAACAACATGCTTGGACCTGCTAAGCTGGTAACATCTATTGTAGAATAACAGTAGATGACGGGAATACGCGCGTTAACACTGGTTTCGAAGAAGTTGGTCGTGATGGTGGACCTGCTGTACCAGCACCCAGCAGAATCTGCAGCAGCACGCCCCCACGCGGCATGTACGAACTCACAGAAAACAAGAAAACATCTGCTACGGCAAGCGAGACGCCTAATCATGCAAACATCTACGGCAACACGAATTCTGATTGTGTTGACCGCGGCGGCATGTTTGCTACGCCAATTGCCAGCGTCGTCCGCACCGTTTGCGACCCTCTACACGCCGCTATGACCCCAGGCCTCAAAGAAACATCTACTACAGCTGTCCGAAGAAGAGGAGGATCACAGAGATACGAGCTTTGTTGGGACTGATCACGGCATTATGTCTGCTAAACCAGCCATCAACACCATTCGCGCCGGGCACGGTTCTCTACACGGCATCGCGACCTCGTGAACCCAAAGAGACACTCACTACGCCGGGGATGGTACCTGATGATGGGAAGATTCACAGGAATACGAGTGCTGTTATGTGGTTGGTTATGGGCCGCTACACCTTCCGCACTGGGCTGCGTAATCTATACAGCAACCGCAGGCTCACGGGCCCCGGCAGGCATGGGATACAGTACCGCTTCTCGAACAGCGTGGACAAGCAGCTCCGAACACAGCCAGATTGCCTTCACAAGACATCGAGATACGCTACACCGGCGACGGCAGCGTTGCCCGCTTACTCGTCCTTCACCGAGTGACCACTCACTCCACGATACGCGGCAATCCACTGTGTCTTCCGTACAGCAGTCTTCTTCGCGAAGCAATACGGCCAGAATACGTATAGCTACACGCATAAGTCCTCAGCTCGCTGGTTTGCGGTGTGCCATCTGCCTGCACTCACGCGGCTGTTGCGCGTTTGCCTCAGCTCAGGGGCGTGATGCAGGTCCTCCGTTTCTACCATCTTGATAACATATACATTGGGCGACAAGGGGGCGAAGAAAGGGGCTGGGGAGTCAAGGGCAGCGCGACACGGTGTGGGGTGACGGCACGGGATGCGGTGAGGACAGTAAGGCGGTGTGACAATGAGAGAGATTACTATTATAAGAGGCTGCGGCGATGAGGGTCGGCAAGGGAACGCGACATTAGGGGTTATAGCACGGCAGCAGCGGAAACGACGACGATGAGGGATGCGACGACGCAGATATATCTGGACAGCGACGGTGAGCCTGCACGTAAAAGGGTGGATCAGCGACAACAAGAACACCGAACATCTCCTCCAGATCCCAGTCAAGCGACCAGACAAACTGATGGAAACAAGTGAAGACAGCACACAAAAGCCTTCATGTTCCCGGACAAGCCGAAAAACCATGATGGCCTCCTCTTTCCGTTGATCTCCCACCATCTACCCACGTTTACCCAGGCATGTCCGGGCAGTGCGTGCTGATGGCCAACCAGGATGCCCCGCTGCCCCGCAGCGGGCTGTCGACGGGCTAACGCAATTCCGAGGAATTACTGCCAGTGTCGCCGTGGGTGTTGTGGATGGTGCAGGTGGTGTGCGGCGTTGATGGTGATGGTGGACTTACGCAACCCCTCGATATTTTTTCAACCGAGACATTGCCGCCGGTGTTGCCGTGAGCGTTGTGGATTTTGCTGAAGGTATGCGGTGACGGGCCCTTGGTGTCGACACGAGGCGTTGGCGATGGTGGTGGCGGTGGTGGTCGTGTCCTGAAGTCCTGAGGTCCTGAAGTCCTGAGGTCCTGAGGTCCTGAGGTCCTCTAGAGAAAGGTGAGCAGGTGTTGATGAGGGAAGGGATGGCATCAAGGTCAGACTTACTTTTTGGTTTATTTTATTTTATTTTATTTTATTTTACTGGGAGAAAGTCAGTAAATGTTGGTGAGTTGAGGTGGGGCGAGGTGGGGTGAAGCGAGGGTGAGGTGAGGGGCGAACTTACTTAGCCATACCATGCCATGACCTTGCCGTCCAGCACCGTCAAGAGAGAAGCCTCGAGGGCTATATGATCGCGTGCAGAGGGCTTGGTCAGAGGGCAGGCTGGGGGTTGAATCATGCCATGTCGTCACTGTCCGGCACCGTCGAAAAGGAGAGACCTCGAAGGGTACTTTTGACTGCGTGCAGAGAGCGCGAACCAGAGGGCATGACTGGAGAGAAAAGAAGATGGAGGAAGGAGGAGGTCGAGCAGTTCAAATACCCAGCGCCAGGCAGCAGAATCCGGGCGGTCAGGGCGCGAAGTGGCTATGAAAGTGGGCCGTGCAGAAAATTCTGAGGCTGGGGTGAATCACAAGGTTCGGTTCACCTGACTTTACTGCCTGCGGTGAAAGAATTTAATTCCATGGGTCACAAGAAAGCTAAAGCTACGTGCAGGAAGCGTATTGTACGGTCGCAGGGAGCGCGTACAGGTCGGCATAGAACAGGCGACAAACGAGCACCAGCAAGGCGAAGAAGGCATCCGTTCTCAGCAATTCAAGGTTTATCATTGCGGCCAGGGGTGTAAGCACCTCTACTTTGTCGTACGATGCCAAGCCGAGAAGCCCTCAGCAAGCTGTTACATTCACCAAAGCATCCAGAAGCGCACAGCCACAAATTGGTTCCAAGCCTGGCCATTGCAGAATGCATTCACCATGTGTTGCCTTACCGTTACATGTCCAGCCGGCGTGCAGCGACTGTCAATCGCAATGCAGTGTGAAAGCAGGGTTCAAAACGCCAAGAACTCGATCTTGCGAAGCGACTCCGCCACGACAGTTGCATGATTTTGCCATCTGACGATAACACGGCACAGAGATGAGACCACAGAAGCTCTTTGGCGGGCTCACACATCGCCAGCCCCTTTGCCGAGGCCTCCAGTACAATGGAACAATCTCGCTCGCCACGACTCGGCTGTAAGAATTCGGCTCATGCGACAGAACGACTGCTCCCCACTAAGAGGTTACAACTTTACAGAAGCACGCTTGGAAGGGATACGTTATGCAGGTCTTGCCTCGATCACTGTTTTTGGACAGCTCGGGCGATTTTTCGCAGCTCACTCCTCGATGACAGATCTCCGTGTCTTTCGATGTCTCGCCTGCAATGCTTGATCTCCTGTGGATATCATACAACAGAGCACAGTAGAGAAACGGGAAGAAGAAAAATGAGGGATTTTTAGAAGGATAGGATGCAACATGGGCACATGGGAGGCTTGGGAATACACCGTAGACGTAGCTCGTTTCTTTTAGCCGACTGGAGTTCTATACAAAGAGCGCACAGCTGAACGTACGAATGCAATTGAAGGCGAAGCTAACAGGAAATCTCTGCATTTCGTAGACAAGGCTACAAACTCCTCATCTCTCAACTCGTTCCTTTCGTGACGAAGAAACAGTGTTTCTCCCCGTTATGACCGACAATGTCTCCGAACTTCACCGTGTCAATGCTCTCTCTCTCTCTCTCTCTCTCCTACGTGAGGCCTGCGCTGCTTGTGCAGTGCCCGCAGAAGAGCGACTGGACTGTCCCTGTGGCACGATTGCCTGGTTACCGCAGTGCAGAATCTGAACCGCTTGTAGTGCTCAACTCCAGGAAAAGGGGTTTCTGCACATATGATGTGGCGTTGTTGAACGGGCATTGGCTTGCGGCTTAGCGAGTGGGTGGTCAATCGCTGATTCTGCGTCGAAAGTCACCGCCAACTCTCTAGCAGGAGACGGTCGGCAGTTTGTCATGTGTTCTTCTGAATGACGTGACTGAGACGTCAAATAGTAGTACCATCCGACACCTGAATGTGGTCGAACTCCGTAGGGGCCATCTCCAACTGTGGGGAAGCCTGGGTGGCGAGGAGGAACTTGGTCCGTTGCAGTCGCCTGCCATGTCTGGTGTTGCGCCGACTGGATCTAGATAGTTCTGATGGATCCAAATCGAGATTGTGCTGTTACATCTGTCAAATGTCTCATGGTCATTGCTGGTGGGGAAGTTTCTCCGACTGTAAGGCCAGAAACAGGAAAGGCGGAGCCATTCTGGCAAAGCGCCGTGTACCTCGGGTGGCATCACGTTGCCTGCGTACTGAATGACGATTTCTCGCAGTTCGTCTGGCGTTCTTGAATAATCGACTTCGAACAATCCTTGTCCAGCTTTTGCATCGACCAATGACATCAGGGCGTAGACTTTGTCAAGCCGAACCGAGCAATCGTGGTCCTGATAAAGAAACAGAGGAATGATGAGATTTGGAAACCTGACTTTGTTGGCCGCGACTGAACCTCTTTGCAGTTTTCTTGCATTGCTGGATGCAATCTTCCGGAACGCTAGACTTCCCCATTCGTGATTCAACCCATTCCGTTGCTGAGGAACGGAGAGTGATTCCGCAATAGCAAAGAAAGTCTTCAAGCGGGAATCGCGGACGAAATGACGTCCGCAGCCGAAGAGAACCTCGCGAGAAAGTAAAACCTCCTGGACTATCCACAAGCGCCGCCAGTATTCCCGCCTAACGATCAAATCGTATAGTGCACTGGCTCTGCCCTCTGTATCACACCACTTGCCATTCTTTTGCAATTGCCGGAGTTCTTGGAATTTGTCAATCGTGTGATCGCACCATTCGTCGAGAAACTCCATGGCACAATCACTGTTCTCAGATGCGGGCCCCAAATAAGCTACGGTAATTTTAGCTGATAAATATATGTGCTGCATCTGCTGAACTTGGTTATTCCGCTCTTGAGTGGCATTTTGATCTATGCAGATGGCGTCAGCCCAGAAATAAGTCTTATCAGTGCGCCGTTTCTGCTTCCGCCTCAGTTCGATGAGAAGATGCCACAGGCAGTCGCGAATGTAGAAAGGGCAGTGGTTAATACGAATTCTGTGAAGCACCCTTTCATCGCCCCAAGTGTAGGAGAGGGCATGGTAAGGCGGCGCATTCCCTCGGTCATGCTTGCTGATTGTCAAGGAGAGGACATCGTCATCCGCGGCACTCGGCTTGATCTGGATAAGCCGGATCTGGTTTAGAGGATCGTCAAGAGGGCTGTACCGGACGTACTTGTTAGAATCCAGGTTGTGAGGTTCCCTGATCCCATCGACATTGTAGCGGGTTCTGATAGTAGCTGGGGGTGAGGATTCTATCTACGATCAGCCGTTTAATACCAGCAGAGAAAATTCTTGGGGCAGCATACGTGGGGCTGATGTGGGCGGCGATTAGACTGATCATGTCAGCATTGTAATAAGATAAAGCGTTTTGCCAAAGTTTTAGGTGATCTGAGGGATTCCCGAGGCCTTACATTACTCTTGATTTCGGTGTCCTGCTCTCCCTGGTCCCGACCCAACCACCTTCTAACCCGATCGCGGACGCGTGAGAATATCAAGCTCTTGACTTGCGGTTCCGCCACGGTTGACATGATGTGGAGCCGTCATGGCAAATCCGGATGTATGTTGCGCTCCGGTGAAAACGTCCTATCGGCAGATCTTGTAAGAAACCACCAGGAAGGACAAGAATCATAGAGGAAGAATGGAGCGGAATACCTAGCCTTCTTGCGCAAAGGAGGGGAAACAAAGCAGTCTTCGAAAACGTCCTTGATGTAAGACGTGAAACCAACACTCATCGACGAGGCGCGTCTGCTGCGCCCACTTTCGAAGAGGCTCAGCCTCCACCTCCAAGCGGCTCTACCATTGAGTGCTCAGGCGCTCATGAGCATCTCGACTAAGAATCTCTACTATTAAAGAACTACCTTAAGTAGTGAGAATGTACACACTGAATATAACAGCCGGCTCTGCGAAGAGGCTTATTGACGAACGTCGTCATGGAGCCATGCATCGCGACGGGAGTAGTTTCCATCACGTTCGTATATCTCATCATGTCAGGCGTATCGCTCATCCCGCTACCTCTGCCTACGGCATGCAGTTTCTCATTAACATTTGGTCCGACTTGGTCAAATCTAGCAATGGGAAAGATTTTACTACCAGTCTATGTGTCACGTTCGTGTCGACCACCGACTCTCCCCTTCCGGGATGGCTCATACATTCAAAGAGAGCCGTCGGGTTACCAGATGACGAAGTTGGTTTACTGGCCCCATCGAGTGCATCAAGCAGGCAGGCACTCGTCTTCGGAGAAGCAGTTCCGAGTCTTGATGGATGCACAATTGCCATGACTCTTCCGTGCCCGTGGCATCGCTCTTTACACACTGTGGTAGACGTCTTTGAGACGAGTATCGCCGGCCCGACGATTGCTTGTTCGGTTCAAAGATCGAAACGGGACAAGGATGTTGTGTTCTAGCGCGGCACTCCGAGACCGAGACAAACGTCTTCCAAGTCAGTGAAAAGAAAGCGATAGGGATCTAAAACCGGAGGTTCAATCTTTCCCTATATGCTTACTCGATTCCTTGTTCTAAACACACAACCAGCTCTGCAGCTCATGAGCCCAAAAATAAAAACCAATCTTTAACTCAACGTAGCTTTTCTCTGAATCACCAAGTCTCCTGCTTGTACCTCCCTCCTTCTCCAATCCATCCAAATATCCTTCCGCAGCCTCCTCCTCGTCCAGCCCACCTCTCTCCCTCAACACATCCACCAACGCGGCCCTAACACCCTTTGGCATATTCCCCGAGCTGCCGCACACATACACCTTCCCTTTCTTCTCCACCAGCACATCAAACACCAGATCCTTCTGCTCCCGAATCAAATCCTGCACGTACGTCTTCGGCGTATCCTTATCCCTCGAGAATCCCGCAAAGACCTTCAGCCCCTCATGCGCAAGCATCGTCCACTCGTCGGAGAAGAAGAAATCGGCGTCGCGGTTGCGGCAGCCGAAGAAGAGGACGCTGCCCTCGAGTGGTTTGCGCTCGGCCACCGGGTCCGGGTTCTGCCGCGCCCAGGCCAGGCGTTCGTAGATCATCGACCGCATGGGTGCGACGCCCGTTCCGGGGCCGATCATGACGACGGGCGTTTCCGCTTCCTCGGGCTTGATGTTCAGGTAGCCCGGTTGGATGCTGATGTTGAGCTTCTGGCCCGCTTTGAGGCTGGCGATGTACCGCGTGCAGACGCCGTGGCGCTTTCTGTACTTGATGATTGGGTTCGGCGGGTTCGCGATGGCGACGAGCAGCTCGACTTTGGTGTTGCCGGAAGGGCTGTGTTTGATGGAGCCGCCGCTGGCGATGCTGAATTGGCGGCCTCGCATGATAGGGATGGTGCTGAGGGCGTACTGCCAGGGAATCTTGATGCTGGGGAAGTCGGGCATGATCTCGAGAATGGTGCGGCGAGGGCGGGTGGTGTAATCCCATAATTCGTCAATGAGCTCGGGGTTGGCGAGCTCAAGAATACGCTCCTTTTGATATTGCTCGTCTTCGTTGCTGTCCTTGGCAAAGTAGGCCAGATTGGCGAAGAACGACCTCCGTGGGATTGATAGGATGTCCAGGTAGTTGGTGAGAAGGGTGCGAAGGGTCAGGGTGCCAGCAGCTAACTCGAAGTTTCTCAACGGAGAAGGCGGATATTGCTTGACGTCGGTGGTGCTCCGAGTGGGTATCAAATCAAGTGGCTTGTCAGCCATATCTTGCCACTCCATTGTCTCGATAAATTGATTGACGTCTTGCGGAAAGTTCTTCGGGTAGATGACAGCGACCGCGCCTGGACCATAAGAAGCTTTTTCTGAAAGGCTGAAGTCTAGCACTCGGACATCTTGGTAGTGGTCCGTTGGGGTAAGCCGTTTGTTGGCGACCAAATCTGCGGTAATGCTTCCCTTCACAGGCAGAAGATCATCTCCCGGTGGTGACTCGGCGGTCAAAGCCTCTTTGATTCCATTCGCTGCAGACTTGGCAAAATCCAAAACCGCATTGACGGCGCTATCAGCGACGGTTTCCCCAACTGGCTGAGATTCTTCAGCTAGCCGGAGCATCCATTTCGGCTCGAGGAAGACATCATGCGCAACCTCTTGCTGATCGTCTGGCAGTGGGAAGTGTTGTAGGAGACTCTCTCTCAGATCGACTATCCAATTACGGAAGTCGCCGTTGTAGCCTTCGGGATGTTGCTCATTGCCTTCTCCACGCTGGCAGAACAACTGCGCTCCGAGTTGTAGCAGGCGGCCGTGCAGCATGCGGTGAGCGACATTGTACCTTGGGTAGGAACTGTCGCCCAGGCCGAAGGTGGTGAAGTTGACACGCCTGAGCAGGCCTGGCCTCAGCTGCCTGCTAAGCAGGATCTTCCAGAGCGAACGAGCATTTTGCGGAAACTCGCCCTGTCCAGTTGTGGAAATTGCAATAATCACGATTGTGTGCTTGAGCAAGGCTTGCTGAGATTCGTCAGGAACTGGGGCTGCATTACGTTGGAACAAGTACGTACTAGCTGAACTGAGTCGAGGTCGAGGACGGTGGTGTCGAAGCGTAAGCGCTCCGTCAAATGGCCTATCTCCTCGGCGACATCTTGTGCGTTGCCTGTTTCAGACCCGTACAGGATCAAGGCATTGCGTGGACGCGGTGCGCCAGACGGTCCACTACCCAGCCATTAGCCATCCATCACAGCCTCGTCAGTTGTCAGAGTCAATTGATAGAGAGGTGCGCCTATGTCACGGAAGGAGGTACGACCACCAGGACAAGACATGGGCAAACTGCACGCTGGCGAAGTGAGCCCGGTGGTGATATGACGAGGCTGAGAGCGAGGCTGTGGCGCTGTAACGACGAGATGTGGAGGGAAGGCGACATGCAAAACGTTCCTTCGCCGCCCGAGCTGGGAAGCCGCATGAGCTGAAGGCAAGATCTGTACATGTACCTGCGTTGCAGATCGTAAAGCGCTGGCGCCTTCTCCTCCCAGCAGATCACAGCCCGCCTGCGCTTGCTCTGATCGGAGGAAGTCACACGCCAATCAGAAGCCGTACCTACGCGTTTGCCTTTGCCATTCCCATGCGTTGGCCGCTCTTTCTTCAATAGAGCCAGCTATGGTCACTCAGCTATGGTCACTCAGCTGTGGCCACTCAGCTGTGCTGCGGCTTGACACGCTCGATGCTCGTGAAGACGGCCTCGAAGCGAAGACACGTGCGCGCTTGAAGCCTCGTGTATAGGTATAGCGGTATATAATGAAACACTTGTGTATGCGGTCGCTGATGAAGTGCGCTGAGAAAACCCCATCGAAGGCGTTAGTCGGCAGCTGGCTTTTGCTTCCCCAGAAACGGCAATCTTCCACCCTTCTGCGCTTGCCTCGACTGAGTCGCAGGGGCAAGCGACTAAGCCCGACTGGGCTAGCCCAAGCCACGCCCAGCAGCTGCCACGGATCCTCACAATTTATGCTGCGTCAGTCCGTGTTGTTCTCCCTTTCTCCTCCCCATCCACAAGTCAAACATCAGATCAATCCTCACCAAGCAACCCACATCACCTTTGTATCCGGGCACGTAGCTACCCATCACCCAACCTCCCTCGAGTCAATTCCTGTTTCCACCAGTCAAGGCGGTCTCGACAACTCATTCCCCACCGACATTCTACGGCAGAAAGTCATCTCTTCGACAGTACCCCTTTCACATCTCGCAAACACCAATCACCCGCGCGAAAATGTCCGTCGACGCTGCCACCGCCCAAATGGCAAACACCACCCTCAATGACGCCCCTAACGCCGAGGGCGCCTCCGTCGGAGCTGGCGGAGACAAGCCCATCAACGCCTCTCAGAATGAGGCCGTCATCGCCAGCGCCGCTGAGGGTAGGAGACTCTACATTGGGAACCTCGCTTACGCGACCACTGAGGGAGAGTTGAAGGATTTCTTCAAGGACTACCTGGTGTAAGCTCACCCTTTTGATCCTTCTGCGACTCAGCACGTGCCTCCTTTGTCGCAAGCATTGAAGGCATTTTTTGCTGCGAGCGCATCGTGACATTCATCCAGAGATTGAGCTGACACGATCCTCCCAGTGAAACTACCTCCATCCCAACCAACCCCGTACCACTCGCCCCGTTGGCTACGCCTTCGTCGATGTCTCTACCCCATCCGAGGCCGAGCGCGCCATTAACGAGCTCAACGGCAAGACCATCCTCGACCGCAAGGTCTCTGTTCAGCTGGCCCGCAAGCCAGAGCCAGCCGCCGAGGGTGGTGAGGGCGCAGAGGGCACTCGCCGTCGCAGCTCGACCCGTGGCCGCGGACGTGGACGTGGCCGCGCCGGACGCGGTGGCCGCGCTGGTCGTGTAAGTGGAAACAGCAAACATCTTACACGTGACAAGATGCTGATATTGGGACAGGCTCGCAAGTCTGGAGAGGCTGAGGCCGCTGACGAGTCGACTGCGCCAGCTACCAACGGCGATGCCAGCGCTCCAACCAACGTTCCAGGTCAGGTCATTCCTCTTACCGAGACCACCAACGAGGCTCTTTCCGCTCAGCCAGGCCAGGAGGGCACCATCACCGTCGACCCAGCTGAGACCGGCAAGAGCAACGCACCTCGCCCACGCAAGCAGCGCGGCCCACCAGAGGACGGTGTTCCCTCTAAGACTAAGGTCATGGTGGCTAACCTCCCTATGACCTGCGCGAGGAGAAGGTGAGTTACGGACTATCAACTTGTGCGACTGATCCATTTACTAAGAACACTCGTAGCTTCTCGAGATCTTCGCCGACTACAACCCATCCTCTGCCAAGATCGCTCTTCGCCCCATCCCGCGCTTCATGGTCCGGAAGCTCCAGGCCCGCAACGAGCCGCGCAAAGGCCGTGGTTTCGGTTTCGTGACTCTCGCTTCCGAGGAGATGCAGAAGAAGGCTTGCGATGAGATGAATGGCAAGGAGATTGAGGGTCGTGAGATTGCCGTCAAGGTCGCCATCGACAGTCCCGGCAAGGAGGACGAAGACCCAAGCGCTCCAATCGAGGGCGCCGCCGAGACCGACGGCAACCCATCCACCGCCGAGGGCTCCGCCAACACCGCCGCTGCTGTTGCCCAGTAAGCGGGTCGCCTTCCACTGGGAGACGATTACAGGTCTTTGGTTATCAATTCCAACGGCCTTTCTCGTCGCCATCACCCCTTTGCCTTTTATGGCATGGCTTTTGCATCTCATGCGACATGACTTGTTCTCAAATCGTGTCCCGTCACCTTCTCACCCGACAAGGATAGCAATGGACTGGTTCTAACTTGCATCAAACCACGCACAACATCCCACCAACTTACTCCCTTTCACTGATCTGTATTTGCTACCTTCCAAAACATGTAATAGTAGATGACGAAATGCATGGAGTGGTAGATATTTTGGGGAAAAAGTTATCGGCTGCTTTTCCAAACATGCTCGGATTGTTAGAGTGTTCTTCGCTGTGCCGCCTTGGTCGTGATATCGCATCGATAATCCAGAAGAATGTGTTCGTGACATTATTAGGGTGATGATGCAGTCCGCTGCCACGAAAAAGCTCAGTCTCCATGCCCTCCCTCTCGCATTGCATCCCCCACCATCCCACTTTTCCCGTCCGAATGTCTGTCCGCAATCGCATCCCACCACTCCTC
This sequence comes from Taxawa tesnikishii (nom. ined.), assembly GCA_030247885.1. Taxonomy (NCBI): domain Eukaryota; kingdom Fungi; phylum Ascomycota; class Dothideomycetes; order Dothideales; species Taxawa tesnikishii (nom. ined.). Next base: position 486,751 of record JAPDRO010000014.1, on the reverse strand, counting down.
GAGCCTTACATTCGGCTGCCGCCAGAGGCGTCCTTGATCCTCCTCACTGGCGTTTTAGACGCGACGCCCAATTGGCTAACTGTGCGGTACCTGAGCGGGTTTTTGGGCGATAAGCAGAGGCATGGCGGGACAAGAGCTGGGCAGAGCACGGCTGGTACAAACGTCGGGTACGACGGCAATGAAGGAGACGGAGCGGTAAATCAGGAAGACGAGCAACAAGGCACGGCGGTCGTCCTCGTCAGCTGGATGAGGGATTGGGAGTTCTGGAAGGCGGAGGCTCGGAGAGGTGCTGTGAGCATCTCCTCCCATCTAGCGCTGCGCTCTAGGTCGTAGGATGGACATACTGATACGCACATCAGGGCCTCGATCTCGCCCGCCTCGCGCAGAGCAACCGCTTCGCATTCGTAGACGGCCTCACGAGCCTCTTCTCCCCGCTCCAGCTACAGCTACGGCATCCGCGCAACCCAACCCCGCCCCTCCAGCACCCACCCAACCCCCCGAGCGTCCGTCGCGCGGACACCTATACCAGCACGCACGCCAACCGCGCTCCCCATCCGCTCCTCGCCCGCCGCGCGCAACACGCCCTCCTCCCCACCAACCCCAACCCCAACCCCAGCGCCAGCACCCGCACAGCCGCCCCACCGCCAGCCGCTGCAAACGCCCACGCTCGCCCACGCCGCCTCGACCATCAGCTCCGCAATCTCCAGCCTGCACGTCTCCAACCGCAAGCGACGCATCATCCTCGTCCTAGACGCGCCCACCCTGCTCCTCTCCACCGCGTCCGCAACAGCGGCACAGCTCTCGACCTTCATGCTGCAGATGCGCGAGCAGGTGCACAGCACGCTCGCGATCGCGGAAGCGGACGGCGCGTTCCTGCGCTCCGCGGGCGAGGCGCTCGAGGCCGGCTTGCGGGGCTTCTCGGGTGCGGGAGCGGCTGGGGCGGTGGGGACGCCGCTGGAGGCGGAGCATGCCGCCTTCGTCGTCGCGCAGGCGCATGCTGCCAGCTGGGTTGTCGGGGTCAGGGGACTGGACACGGGCGTTGCGAGGGACGTGAGTGGGGTGTTGAGGGTGGGGAGGGGAGGCGGGTGGGATGGAGAGGAGGATGGGGAGAGGGATGTTGCTGGGGAGATGGAGGTTTTGTATCACGTGCAGGCGGACGGGGGTGTTAAGGTGTTTGAGAGGGGTGGAGGAAATGTGGGATGAAAGGGCGGGGGTGGGGAGTGAGATTACGAGATTGTGTGAAAGACCTTGTTAGAGGGAGTCCGAAGGAGGGGGGATTATATTCGGAGAGCAATGGCCCGGCGGAAACCAAAGGCTGTTCTCACACGCCATGGGCATGGTCCGCATTGCGGGATTACTAGAATCACAGGCTTGGATACTAGAACGGAGCGCTCGCTCGACAACGAGCTATACACCCCATAACCCTCTCAAGCCGCTGCGTACGAGACCTCTCGGCCTTGCAAATAGCCTTTGTTGCTCGTACCAATCCGCCCACATGCGCACTGCTGATCTCAGGCTTAGAGAAGGGAGCGTGGCCCTATATGTGGGACAACCCCTCTGTAGACCAACCCGGAGTTGATACAGTCAACGGGGCCGGTCATGTTTCTGCTTCACCCGTAAACATGTTCTTCTGCTGTCGCGAGGCGGTCATCCGAGGCGTACCTCTCTGCCGAGATACACCGTTGGGGGACTGAGAAAGAGAGGACGTAGAAGAGGGCGTGCATATTAATCATCCGGACCACACCAATGGAAGGCGGGTGAGTGGTGCCGTGGTGAGATTCTTGCTACTGTACTAGGTGTTACGCCCGGTTCCAAGCACGGACGAACGTCGTACAATGCGAGAACCGACGCTTGGAAAGAGACGGAGAGGCGGTGTTGATGGACGGTTCAAGACGCAGTCTTCCTCTTCTGCCCATCAGCTCGTAGCTGAATAACGGACGACGGAGCATTGCCGAAGTATGAGGTAAGGGTAAACTTCCCTTTTGGAGAGACCACAGATACCATCTCGTGCCTCTTTCCTAATCCATCTGCTGCCCGTTCCTGCAGGCAAGATAGGCAAGATCCCGCGGACGCTCGTATAACCGCTTAAAGCACGCTAACAAAAGCGGTGAGTGCTGGTGCGTTCTCGTAGATTTCCCGTTGTGAGGGAAATTGCGCGTGAGCTGGAGCACTCTTGATCCCATCATAGCCCAAGTGGATACGGGTATTGGATTGCTGAGCTGGGTGCAGCGCGGACCCCTTCCTCTGGAAACACTTACTCCAACGTAGGTTTCGAAGCATGTGTTTTGCGGGTTGAAAGGTTACGGTCCCCGAGTAAGCACGACGACGTTCCGAAACGGCGAGTATGAGAGATCTGAATTTGGGCGTTCCTTGCATGCTCTGGAGCCGCTCAGGGCCCCTCTGCCCCCAGGAGGCTGGTGGTTACCTCAAGGCACTCTCAGGGAGTTTCTAGAACAACTCATGATCCTGGTCTGCCAAGTTCTGCGTCGATTGATCCAGAGACCCCTTCGATCGCCGCCACCTGCTGGTCGTATCTGCGACCTGGACGATCAAAGCCATGGCGATGCTTTGGGTTTCCTTCTGCATCGCAGCAGCCTGAGAACGAGAGTCTTCTTCGGCCATGTTCCTTGCTGGTACAAGAAAAGTTCAAGGCTTGAAAGGCTGCCTTGATGCAGGTTCTCTTTAGCTCCCTGGTTTGGGCAAATGCCTTAGTGAGGGTGGCTGGCTGACAGGGATGTGAGATATTGATGTCGGGCGTCGGATAGCCGTGATGACTTGCAGTAGCTGAACCAGAGGGGAGGGCGCTCCGAAAAGGGCCGTGCTGCATGAGCGTCGCCGCATGTAAAATCCCGGAGGTTGGTCCACTGGTTGCGGGCAACGCAGGCGCGTTTCAGCCGTTGTGTTTCGACTCCTCATTTTCCCGTACCATTGCTGCGCTTTCGGCGACCAATGTCTTGCCGTTCGTAAGGCGTCATGTCCCGTGGCCGTGGAGAGCGACAACCCTGTGCGTGATGCAGGAGTGAATGACAGATGGCATCTGTGATGACTGGGATATGGGTTGACTTCAGCCACTGGCGTGGGAGGGCAATTATTCACTAGCTATGAACAGAGATAATGGAGATGATCTCGAAGATTGCTGAAGACGATCGACTGGTCCGTGCCGCAAACGTCTCTCTTGTACCTGTAGTTTGACGATGCTGGTGTTATAGGGCAACGTATCCCGTAGTGAGGGCTATCAGCTCGAAGAAATCCTAAGCCTGTGCTCAAGTGTTCGTAGCGAAGCCATGAGCCTAACAGGCTGTCCCAGCGGGGGACGTTGGACATCGCTCACGCAATACGCGAACATGTCTTACCAGGCTCTTGGACCTCCTCGGTAGCGGCGAACTCTTGGTTCATTCCGTTGGGCTGATCCCGAAAGACGATTCGCAGAGGAACGGAGAGCGAGAACGTCAAGATGCTGAGGCGTTGACCGTCGCGCAGGGGCACTTCCAAATTCCCGGGTCATGTTTGCGAGGTCCCTGTCGTGTCAAAGCCGCGACTCGCATGCGCGAGCGTTTGTTTGCTCTAGGCAGGGCTGGCGATGTATCGCGGCGGGGTTGAGTGCATATTCAGCCTGCTCAACCACGATTAAGCATAGAAGAGGCGAGGTCCTCGGGCTAGGTAGACGCAACGTCTGAACAGTACTGAGGGGTGTGGAGAAGGTGCAAGCGCGTTGAGTCTTGGCCGATGGAGACTCGTGCCGCCGGACTCAGGCTTCACGAAATTGGGCATGCAGAGCTTTGGAGATGCTTCCAGGATGAGAGATCCTCTGCAGAAACAGGCGGGCACAGGATGCGGAAGCGTTCCTGTTGGTTGATCTATCTCCTACTAAGACGTCCGGTGGAGGGATACAGTCAAGCTTTCGGATAGCTGCAGGTTTGCCAATTGCAAGCTGCAGGGCTGCGATGTTCAACAGCATGCATGCGTGTCGTGGATCAGGTGAGTGGCTGAGCTATTGCACAACCACAGTTCGGAAGAGCGAGAATCACTGACATGATCGATGTGGGGGCGGGGTTGCGGTCCGCTCAATAAGGGCGAAAGGCTCCTGCGGCACAGGACCAAGTCAAGCCACGTCCGATTATCCAGTACAGCCAGTTTGGTGAAGGAGATCGACAGATTGCTCTAGCGCATGTGGTACAGCGTGAAGATCTCGCTTGATGCCGTGTGCCATCTACGTATGCAAACCGGTGGACCTACTATATCTGGTCAAAGATGAAGGAGTTGTGTCTCAGCTCGCATGGAGAGCGCGAACTGCTACCCTCCAACGTTCAAGCAACCCAAAAGACGTTGACGTGCGAGAGCAGGAGTAGCCGAGGCTGGCAACGGTGGCTCTTGGTACTCAAGCAGACCGGAGCTCTCCGACCGACCATAACCGGCTGATCTGCGGGTTCCGAAGCTACGCCGAGCAGCGGTCTGCTTTGTTTACCTGTACACACACATACACACCCACCCGTCTTTGAAGACGTGCGTGCAACTACGCGGACGAACAGCTGCAATTCTGTACACAAAACACTTCAGCTGAGCAACCGTATGATGGATGATCACGCCGCCCCACAGTGGTGTTGGTGGTGGTGGTGGTGGTATACCATCCGAAGCGTGCCAAGACCACTACGGCTAATGGTCAGAGATCTCTGGCCTACCTGAGTGGTGCAAACGGTTTCCTGGTTGCTGTGCTCGTAACGCATCGTATCAGCTGTGCCTCACTGTCAGTCCCGGGTTGAGTAGGGCGAACTGCGCTGCTCTGTCAAGGAGGTGGCTTTCGGAATCGCTATGGCTTTTCGCTGTGCGTGCGTGCGCGATCCCGACGTTCGCAGTCTATAGCAGATATTGTCCAGGAGGAGCAAGGTATGCCTGGCAGCAGAAGAAACGAGGCCGTTCGCAACGCCTGCGCTTGGACTGCGCGGATCGAACTCAGGCAGACGCAAACAGCGCAGAGCGCGCCTGACAACGTCGCCGTTTCTGCAGCAAGCCGATTCAAATCCAAATACAACCATGTTGAACGCGGCCAAGCAGGTGCACTTTGGTGAGTTGGTGGATAGGTAGTGGTCGGCTATCCGGGCACCAACAGGCATGCAAGATGGAGAGTTGCTGCGGCCTGTTGTGGAACCTGCGGCATACTAGTGGAGTCGATTGCGCGCACTTTGCGAAAGGAGTGTCCCATACGTGTGGTAGGTTTGTACGGTCGCGACGGGGCCGTCCTCGCTCCCGCAGCTTCAACGGCAGAATGGTCGTGCACCGAGCTGGAGACGGTGGGCGAATGGGAGGCAGCGCGAAACGTGGGCTGGTGACAAACGCCCGTCGCCGCACACAGCTGTGTCTTCGCAAAGGCTATATGACGCTAGTCGCCTGCTACCCTGCCTGACCTTGTGGTACTCGATGAAGAGCTAGCAAGCCTCCTGTCAAAGCCCGAGAAGACTTTTACAAGACGAGCGCCGCACCAGTCCTTGAGAGCGTGCCTGTCATTCTTCCCTTGCGTCGAACTCTAACTCTCGCAGACCGAATCAAGCAGCGCGATCGGAAATCTTACTGGCCAGGGCCAGGGCTCGAGGATATTGCAGGGGTCTTAATCATCTGCATCCGCCAATACATCATCACACCCCTCGACCTTCACCGACCCAAGCGCCTGTCGATATCCGTGTCTGGACGTCCCGTTTGCCAACACTCCCGAACCTGCCCACTGCTTCGACACTGTGCTGCTTGTTTTCCTGCATGTCGCCCTCGCTGTCCAGTAGTCATTCTCTGTTGTCGTCTTGACTGCTGGTACGCCTCACACGCATTCGCCACCGCATGCTGCGCTTCGTCCGGCCGGTCCTGCGAAAGCGTTGCAGCAACTGTCCCAGTCTCCCGACATGGGAGATGCTGACTCCCAGGCGTCCAAATCGGACAGTGTGCTAAACCTACCAACGCCCACTCCCACTTTCAATGACACTGCAACAGACGACCGTTCGTTTGCACGGGAGGTTCTGCGATTGGTCAACGGTCAAACGGAGGACGCTTACGAAGAGAGTTTGAGGAACCAAGCGAAAGAATACGGCGCTTCGCTCCTCGCAAACCAATGCCACAACCAATCCAAACCGAACTCCACTCTGACTGCGTCCACTCATCCACGGAGATCTACTTCTGCCGACTCCCAAGCATCCCGGTCTACTGGGTTGACGTCAAACTTCTCGAGAACTTCCAAGGACCAGGTCTTCGGTAGAATAACCGTTTCACGGCAGTCCAACAGATCGTCGTTGTCGATCAAGGATTACGATTCTATTCTCAGTCATGCACAGCCTCACCGGCGCCTATCGCTGAACCTCTCATCGCCTGCAACACAACCGCAGACGCCATCCCAGTCAACTTTCTCTCTGCCACTCGACACGCCCCTGAATCCTCTTCTCGAAAACATCTCATTCGCGGCCTGAGCAAACTGAAACTCCGAAGGACCGACTCAAGCAGTTCTCTGAAAATCGGCAACTCCCGTAAAGAGTAAGATACCGGCTTCGTTGGATTATGCTCACGTGCTGACAAAGAAGTGTGTCTGTTAGCGGATGTCCACATTGTCCCAACGATAGCGCCAGACACCGTCGCACGGTACATCGACTCCCCTGCGGCCATGGATACTGCACACTTGCACTGCGCAAAATCATCAAGAACGCAATCAAGGATGACAGCAAGATCCCACCGAGCTGTTGTGGCAGGCCGGTACCAGGTCAGCTTATTGAGACGGTCATGAATGAGGAAGAGCAGGAGGCATTGATGCATAAGATAATGGTCTGGGACGACAACGCTTCCACCACTTCATCGGTTGGAACCGACGTAAATGTCAATGGGCAAGCAAGACCCGGAGCACTGAACAAAAGCAAGCGCACATTCTCTGATACATCGAGCATATTTGCGGCACAGGACAGACAGGCAAATTTAGCCCGCGCGATGGATCTGCCAGGATTCAGGGAGTTGCGTGAAGAACAAGAAAGCCAGCTAAAACGCTTCGTTCGCTGGACGCAAAAGCGCAGGGAAAGCATGGATCGCGACCAGGAGAGCAGAAGAGAAGCAACGTTGGCTCAACACGGACCGCAGAAGGATCATCTGATGGACAAGGTAAATTGTTTTGTATCCATTCGCTGTTAGGTTTACGTTGTTAACAAAGTATAGCACAACTCCAAAATCGCCGAGGTCGAAGACAAACATGTCCTGGACGAGATCGAGTTGCGCAAGAACCACGAAATGGAAGTCCGCAACACAGCAACCGCACTTCGGCATATGGAAGCTTATTGTCGTGGCGAATCTTCCAACGGTGAACCCCACCACCGCGCCATCACAAGCCAAGACCGTCGTGAACTGGAGAAAGCAAGATTCAACCGAGACCAGATGGAATCAAGACACAGCAGCGCCATCAACGTTTTGCGAGGCGAACAGAACAGACGTATGATGCTTCGTTTACAGAGGCAGGATGAGGAATTGGAGCAATTGGAGAGGAAACAAGAGAGGGAACTTCGAAATCTGGAAAAGGAAGCGAAAGACGAGAGACGAGAGTGGGAAGATGCGGTGAGAGGGCGAAGGGAACGCATGGAAGGCTGGTGGGAACTCGAAATCGAGATTTGGCGGAAGAGAGCCGAACGCGAGACAGGCGTACCATTCGACGGTAGCCTACCTTTGGTGCCCTGGCCGAGCGATGAAAAATGGGCGGCAGCAGATCACGGCAAACAGGCTGATCGAGAGGGAGGCCTTTTCCGGGATTCTGGGTCAAGGACAGGTGCCGGAGTCTCACAAGGAATGCCGCCCATGAAAAGAGAGCCTGGAATCAGCACGAGCTTCGCCATGAGGGGCAGTGTGGTTGGCAGGGCTTGAAGGAGTAGAAACTGTTGTCTTGGTCTAATGTCGAAAAACCCTGTTCCATTCACTGACGCCGAGACAAGACACTGCTTCAGAGCTTTATCTACTTTTGATGAACTGCAAATAGCCGAATGGATCAGAAACCTGTTGAAGCCACCATTCGTTCCAGACAATGCGTTTCGAGGGTAAATGTCGAAGCTTTGAATGACTGACTTGTCTGCATTGTTTGCTGTCCGCTTCTCACTTCGACGTGTGTTTTGCGGATGCGGAAGAGACACACGCCTCAACCACAAGAAACTCGTCTGCATACCCAACCTGTGCTCTGCAACATCCAACCAACAGACAGAACATCAGCAACTTCCCCACCAACATCCGTTCTACTCGTACAGACAGGCTCTATACCTTCATCGCTTACAACGGCTCAAGAAAATCAGCGTCTCGCAACCCGCCCTCGACCCCATACAGTCTCCAACTTTCGCTCCGCCAGCCATGCCTACGTTCCTCATGAGGGTCATCGCCTTCTTCTGCTTCCTGGACTTCATGTATCCTGGCTGGGCCGGCGCTCCCGTACCCAAGACTACAGTATGAGAGCAGGCGTGGCTCTGTGAAAAGTGTGTTGTTGCCGCCGCGAAATATCCGCCAGACCTTACTGATGGAAGTAGACTGTTCTCTTGCAGACTTGAAGAAATGCTTCGAATGTTCCGGATACGGAACTCGACTCCATTGTAGTCCCCGACGATCTGATGACCCCAATCAATCGGGCAAGGTATGGGGTGGACTATTTGGCATTTCCTTGTAGCTTGCGGTGATGGGTGTGGAGAGGGAGCAGTGTACGATAAACGCACACAGACAGGTCGCCGAACGTGCTTCTGCTTGTGCCCATCTCTCTTAGATCCAGTGGTAGGATCAGTCCAAAATCGTTTGCCTTGATCGTTGAGCGAGACTGAGTATCTTTCATCACGCTATCTCCACCTCTTCCGCAGCGTAGGTCGTTCTAGATATATATATGGTCTCTCTTGCCCTCAGCGCAACAACACCATGATCGAGCCACCTGGGGTTTTTCTTTCTTTTGTATCTGGCGTTGAAGATATGATAGTGGTTCATGCGCATGATGTTTGAGACGTCCCCCATTCACTGCATGAGTTTGGAGGCTGGTCTTCAAAGGGGTCTGGCATCTCGTATCTAGCCATTGTTGTCAACAACATAACACTGACTGACTGAAGCGATGTCCATGCCATGCCCTCGACGCGTTCATACTCTTTCGAACCTTTTCGTTAGCGTGGGGGTCACCGTTCCCGGTCCCGGATCCCCCGCAACAGGGGAGTGAGCTGGCTTCATGTTCTTCTTGTCTCTCTATCTATCAGTCCTGTCTTTTACCAACTCCTTGCGATTCCTTCGGCTCTGTTGTGGAAGAGGAGCTAGCTGTTGGTACCAAGTACCGTTGTTTCCGTCAAGACATCTATATAGGCCGCACTGTCCCACCCTTCGACGGGCCCCCACTCCCGCAAGTCCTCCCCGGATATAACGCCGCCCGGCTATATATCGCACCGAAACACGCAACACCGAGACCGCAGCACGATCCCGTAGTCGGCCTATTTGATCTTCCTATCTGTTCTCGTTTGCATTGTTGAGGTGGTAGAAGATCTGCCATCTACCTATCAAAATGTCTTCGTCAAGGACAGCGTCCAGAATCATAGCTGGCGCCAGGCGGCCGGTCATCTCATCTAACTCGCGTTGGCTACCGCGGGGAAACGAGCCTTGGCCACAGAAACAGCTCAAGCAACGCAGTTTCAGAAGCCTTTCTGGACCACCGGACGTGTGCTGTTGCTCTCCGCCTTCACCGGGTCACTGACGTATCTGTACGGTATCAATGACACGAGCTCGTCCTTCCGACAAGGCGATGCCAAGACAGAGGCCAAGAAGCCGGTGTATGCGAGCAGGAAGGACATGGAGAAGGTGAGTCTGCTGTTGCGAGCTTGCGAATGACGGTCTTCTCTACGGTCCACAGGACTAGGGATATCGGCTGACACGACCACCCAAGGCAATAGCTGAGCTGCGAGAACTGCTCGGGGATGAAGACGCCATCAGCACCGATGACGAGGACCTGCACCGCCACGGCTACTCGGAGTGGTCGTCCATCAACATCGACCAGTTGCCCATCGCGGTCGCGTACCCGAAATCTACAGAAGAAGTCTCCAGAGTTGCGAAGGTGTGCCACAAATACAAGATTCCTATGAGTATGTGATTTCTCTATCAACTGCTCCCTTCATTCCTTCTTTCCCACCCACACCTCAGATCTCACCCCTGCTTACCGGATTCGATGACGCTAACGATTCCAAAAGTTCCGTACTCCGGGGCTCTTCCCTCGAAGCCAACTTCTCCGCGCCATTGGGGGAATGAGTATCGATTTCACCTTCATGGACAAGATCATCGCCCTTCACGCCGACGACCTAGACGTCGTAGTGCAGCCCTCCGTCGGCTGGATGTCCCTGAACGAGCAGATCAAGGACTCTGGACTCTTTTCCCCGTCGACCCAGGCCCATCCGCTATGATCGGCGGCATGGTCGGGACCGGCTGCTCAGGCACCAACGCCGTCCGCTACGGCACCATGCGCGAGAACGTGGTCAATCTGACGGTCGTGCTGGCCGATGGGACGGTGATCAAGACGCGCAGACGGCCGAGGAAGTCCGCTGCGGGATACAACCTCAACGGAATCTTCGTCGGCAGCGAGGGCACGCTGGGAATTGTGACGGAGATTACGTTGAAGTTGTCGGTTGTTCCTCAGGAGACCAGTGTGGCGGTGGTCACGTTCCCGACGATTAGGGATGCGGCGGCAGCCGCGAGTAAGATTATGCGTGCGGGTGTCCCGATTGGCGCGATGGAGATTATGGATGAGGTGCAGATGGGGGTCGTGAACAAGGCTGGTGGAACGAAGAGGAAGTGGAAGGAGATGCCGACCATGTTCTTCAAGTACGTCTCAAACGCCTTTGCCCTTGGCATGATTTTCCGGGCAGGAGTGGCAAACTGCTCGGCCGTTGGACTACGCTAATGACGGTACTGACAGATTCTCGGGGACTAAAGCAGGAGTACGTGTCGACCGATCCACCTCCCAACTAACGACACTCTACAAAACCTCTGTCCCGAAACTTCTTTACTGACCAATCCACAGATCCGTGAGAACATCGACATCGTGAAGCGCATCTCCAAGACCCACAAGTGCGGAGACTTCGAGTTCACCTCGGACGCCGAAGAGCAAAAGAAGCTCTGGTCCGCGCGCAAAGAGTCCCTCTGGAGCATGCTCTCTCTCCGCAAGGGCAACGAGGAAGTATGGTCCACCGACGTCGCCGTTCCCCTCTCCCGCCTACCCGATATCATCGAGGTGAGCAAGCGCGAGATGGACGAGCTAGGCCTGTTCGCGAGCGCCCTGGGCCATATCGGCGATGGCAATTTCCATGAAAGCATCATGTACAACGGAAAGGATCCGAAGGAGAGGAAGATGGTGGAGGAGTGTGTGACGAGGATGGTGGAGAGGGCGATCGAGATGGAGGGGACGTGTACGGTGAGTGCTGGGACCCCACTCCGTCTTCGTTGGTTGGGTAGTGATAGGAAGTGCACGTGCTGACGTCTGCGATTGCAGGGTGAACATGGGATTGGGTTGGGCAAGAAGGCAAGCTTGGTTAAGGAATTGGGATTGGACACAATTGGTGTCATGCACAAGATCAAGATGGCGTTGGACCCGCACAGCTTGATGAACCCGGGTAAGGTCTTCGATCCGCCGGAGATCAAGACGGAGTCGGCGGCGTTTTGATGGAGGTGGGAGTCTTGGCTGGCAGACGTCATGCTTGAGTAATGCCAACAATGCTGTTGGAGTCGAATTCGTTAACCAATGCAGCAATCCCGCACTGCGGCGACTACTTGGTGGATTATGTTTCCATATCTAAAGGCTTATGAGAACGAGTTGCAAACTCGAATATCATTGTCAATGGATGCGTTGACTGTCGATTGACGCGTTGATCGTCAACCGGTCTCTTACGAGGGTTGATCTTTAATTGGTTCATCCGTTGACCGTCAACTAACCCGTTGTATGAGTCCATCTCTGGTCAGTCGATCTTTGTAAGACTCGAATACTCGTCAACTACCGCGACAACTGTTCCTTTGAGCCGCTGTAAGGGTCCACCGCTAGTCAATCAACCCGTTGCTTGTCAACTCGTTTCTTATTGAGGTTAGCTTCCCGTCACTTAACCCTTGTACCATGTTACGTGTGAGTAGAGCTGCGATATATCGTGCTTCTTCTCCGGTCCAGTAAGTCCGGTAACGAGGGGAGGAGCAAGGAGAGGAAAAGGGTACGCATCATATCCGAGAAGGGAACTGGTAAGAGCGTTGAGGCTTTGGGCACCTGGGTCAATTCTTCCATGTTACGCGTAAGGAATCCAGTCTGATGTTCTGTATCGAGCATGTACGCGGGCTTCTCAAAGGAGCAGGTTTGAGCTAGGAAACGCCGAGTTGATTGTCAGAAGATATGTCAATTCTTTTGGATATCTAAGCGAAGCCCTTCAGGACTGCGGCCTCAGCATTGAGGATAGAAGATCCGGCAGCACCGATGACAGCTAAACTCACGTCAGTATCGAGCCTCACAGACTCTCTCTGGGGAAGACTTACTGTTGTGACTAAGTGCCACGAACTTGATGTCGAAGATGCCGCTCTCATCGTCCCTGATCCTGCCTACACTGACCGCGTACCCCTATCAGTCTCCCTGTCCAGCCTAGGCTGCGGCCTATCCGGCTCTTCCATGACCACAATAGCGTTCTCAGGCGCACTGGGGCATCCCAGCTTCTGTGCCTCGCTCACATACTCCCTCATAGCCTGCTTGACCTGCTCCGCGCTCGGCGGCGGCCTGTTCTTGAACCTCAGACTCACACATGCAGTGTGTCCGTCCAACACTGGCACCCTGTTGCACGCTGCGCTAACCTTGAGCTCGCTCTGGTCTTCGAAACCTGTCACGTCGCCGTTGACGCGCCCAAGGATCTTCTGCGCTTCGGTTTCGAGCTTGTCTTCCTCGCCCGAGATGAAGGGGACCACGTTGTCGATGATGTCCATGCTGCTGACGCCAGGATAGCCGGCGCCGGAGACAGCTTGCATAGTCACGACGGAGACTTGGTCCACGGGGCCGAAGCGCGATTGCAGTGCGGCGAAGGGGATGACGATGCCGATGACGGCGCAGTTGGAGTTGCAGACGAGGAAGCCCTTCTTCAGGTTATGGTGCTTGCGCTGGTGGTGCAGAACGTCGAGGTGAGGGAGGTTGACGGTGGGGACGACGAGGGGTACGAGAGGGTCGCGGCGGTAGTTTTTGGCGTTGGAGAAGACGGCGAGTTCGGACTTCAGGAATGCCATTTCTGCCCCGTTTAGCCTCACATAACTCACAGGAAGTCACTTTGGCCGAGACATACCCACGTCGCCGGCGACGTCGCTGTCGAGACCGGAGAAGACAAGATCGCAATCCTTGAACTCCTCAGGTGTGCATTTCCGCACCACGAGCTCGCCCAGCTCTTTCGACATGGGGATCGATTGCTTCCATCTGACAGCATCCTTGTATTTCTTGCCTGCTGACCGCTCAGAAGCGCCGACGGCGTGGAGAGTAAAGTGTGGGTGGAGGGCGAGAAGGAGGATGAAGCGCTGGCCTACAGAGCCGGTTGCGCCGAGGACACCTGTGGAGCCATTGGGTTAGTGCAAGGAGGAAGGAGCAGTGATCGAGGAACACACACCGCACTTCTTTTGGGGAATTCCTTCTTGGGAGAGGTAAAGTGTTCTACGTCCATTGTATGTGTTGTTGGATGTGTATGAGATGTTTGGCGGGATGGCTTCCACAAGAGTCACAAAGCCGCCGACTTCGCGGGGAACTTTTTTGGATTCACTTCTTGGCGAATGACGACGCATCGAGGCCCCTGCGTAGATGCGTAGACCCTGCGTTACTGAAGATCGAAGGGACGATCAACTTGGAGAACATCAACCTAATGGTAGTTACACACATGGGTGAGGTGGGTATGACCGCGCCGGGATCGGGATGGATGGAGATCCGACAAAAAGTAACAGGTACAAGTATAAGAAAGCCATTCCCCTTTTCCCTCTTCCGTCCTTCTCTCTCCTCTATCATTGTCATCACCCTCTCTCATCTTATCAAGTATTGGTGATATATCGGTCCAAAATGGTGGCAGCCAACTTGACAGAGCTGTTCTCTACCCTTATTACCGGGCTACACATACTCCACTACAATGGTGTACTTGACGCCTACGGCCACATGAGCGTCCGGAACCCAAACAATGCATCCAATTTCTTCATGTCCCGGAACCTTGCACCTGCCTTGGTCGCTAATACCAGCGATCTCGTGGAGTATCAAGTGTCGAACGCTGAACCTGTAGATCCAAACGCTCCAGGAGGCTTCATCGAGCGGTACATCCATAGCGAGCTCCTCAAGCGCTTCCCGAACATCAGCAGCGTCGTCCACAGCCACTCGCCGGAGGTCATTCCCTACAGCATTAGTGGCGTGCCCCTGCGACCATCAATCCATATGGCAGGCTTTCTGGGTAGATCAAACAACTGCTTTGAAGAAATCTGGCACAGCTGACCAGCTCCAGGCGAGACCGTTCCCGTGTTCAACATAACCCAGTACTACAACTCGACCTCTCAACAAGACATCCTCATCCGCACCCAATCTCTGGGCGCAGACTTCGCCGCCTCCTTCTCCTCTCCGACTCCCATTCCCAACGCCACACAAACTGAAGCCGACTACGCCGTCGTCCTGATGCAGAATCACGGCTTCACAACAGTAGCCTCGAGCATCCAGCTAGCCGTCATGCAGGCGATTTACACGCAGATCAATGCCGGCATCCAAACGACAGCTCTAACGATCCGCAATGCCTATCCAGGCGCGAAAAATGACGGCCGAGCTGGACTGGCGTATCTGACTTCTCAACAGACGGTCCAGAGCTGGATGACGATGACCGGTACGGCGGACCGGCCTTGGGGACTCTGGAAGCATGAGGTTGAGTCGTCGAGTTTGTATCAAAACTTGCTGGATCAGAATCAGACGGCCCCGGCGTCGCCGCTTCTTTGAGCCCAGACCAGTTAATGCCAGTTCAGTAGGTTCAGTTCGGTCACCGGTCTACTCTGTTGTGATTGTGTATCTGACAGGTCCGAGGTGTTGACACCACTATGTACATCTAATAGGCTCAGTCACTTGAGCCGGCCTATATGCAGTCAGGCCTTCATTGCGATTTCGCATCGTAAAAGAATTTGGAGCTTCCCTTTGAGGACCAGTCAATGATTGACACACGCGATGGAGCCGTTGTACACATGGTGTCTTTTTCCAGTAGCTTGGATCGGGGTCAAGTGCATGAGCAATCGCTATAGTCGATAAGGGCGTATATGTACGCCATGAGACTACGCTAATGAGAGCAATGAGAATCAGTGAATGACTCATGACTCTTGGTATACGATTCGATTACAGTTATGTGTGCAGACTATTCCACGGCTGACGATGTGCTGGCACACATGTACTGGATGCCATATGCTATGCTTCGTATACGACCAAGGCCAACACGTGCTCAGAATTACGCATAGGATGTCATACAATATGTCCGCTGTTCTGAGAAATACACACCAAGTTTATCCAATTTAGAGTGGCACATATCAGCCAATCTTGCTCCAAATCAGATTTGTGCAGAGGCTGATATATGTCGCATAGGTATCTTTCGAAGCGCACTCTCAGATTGATAATGCATCCAAAATTGAGAGCTTTTTACGAAGTGATTTTTGCGTGGTCAACGGTTATGGACAGTAAACACCACTTTTGACTGTGTGACAAAGTGTGCAGTCTTAGTCAGCTTCGTACAAATACTTGAATCGACTCTACTTCGCTTCTTAACTGAACATTGAATATCAGGAATACCATCACAAACTTCTTTGACCTTCATGAAAGGATGCATATTAACAAGCGGGTGCTTCGTTTGCACAGTATGCCGTCGCTTCAAAGGAACGGTAGAGCAAGAACGTGGATGTTACCTATCGTCTTTATGCTTCCTTGGGAGGAACACCCCAAACGCTCCATGCCTTTCGCTCAAGCATGGGAGAGAGCATGGAAGAGACATTGGTCTGGATTAGTGCTTGCTTTATGACGCTCAAAGTAGGTAGCAAACCGGTAGGCTTATATCAATGCTCCCTGCATCTCCAGCATCGCTGTTCATCATTTCTCATGCTCATAACCAACCAAACTTCTGCTCTCTTGACAACAACAGATTGTTTCCATACACATTTCGAGCTCCGAGTCTCAATATTGTGGTCACGTGGATGTGTAACACAGGCCTCAATTACCCTTCATCGTCTGTGTAATCATTGATCGCATGTGAACTCCACCTGGCTTGTCGGTGGCAGCATGAGGTGAAAATCTTACACCGCTCACCTACCCTCTGTGTTTGACAACGCAGGTGACTTGACCTCCCATTGTTTTCTCTATACCACGAGCTCTCGGAAACGTCCGAGTCCAGAAGAACTATTGATAAGTAACGCGGAATATCCGCGACCTACTCAGATCGAAAAATCTGCTGGAGGCATGGACGCTACTCCGATCAGAGCAAGCAGCAACCTCCGTGGCGAGGTCGAACCCTGGAGCATCCAAACCACTCAGCCCGCGGGCAGCAACGGGGACTGTTCGAGCCTCTCTCTATCGTTATCGACATTTGGACTCGTGAGGCGGCTGGAATCCGACTTGTCAAGCGCGACTTCCCCTCAATATTCTTCGTCGATTTTCGATGCACGCTCGGAAACGACTGAAAAACATCGGTAGGCTTAACGTCACCAGCATTGTGGCGAACAGAGTGCTCAGAAAGAACCTTTTGGATAACAGCGTCCACTTGCTATCCCCCTTCAAAACACCAGGAAGAGTTGTTCTGGTCCTTATCCTGAACCCCGGTGTCAACGTCCTTCCCGATCATGCCTCGTTCGAAATGCTGTGGTCCTGGATGCACGGCGCAGACCTCTACTACATGGATTTGCCGTCCTCAAACCTCGAAGAGATTGCACTCCCGACAGACAGCTTCTTCGATCTAGTGAACCTCTATGCTGCAGCTGGCATCATTAGTTTACAGCCAACCCCACGGTACATCGAGTCAGCTGTCTTCCAGTACATCAGTGACAATCCTCTGTCGGCTGCTGAGATCAAGACGATCTGGGATCGTGTGCCAAAGACAGACAGAGTATTTGCCCACATCGCTCACAATTACTACCACCACCTCCAAGCCGGGCGCATCAGTCTTGAAGAGGAAGAAGCCATCTGGGCCTACACGGAGAGAATACCTGATCTTAGTCAGATTTTCCTTGACGTGGAGAGGATTAGGGACCAAAAGAAGGTCGAGACGGAAGAAAAAGAAGAATTCGGGACCCCTCAACAAACCCATCAGCAACGCCGTAGGAACCGTGGGCGTCGCGCTACTGTTCCGCGTGCGCCAAGCCAGAGCTAGGATCGATGAAGGGTACTTGACTGAGGACGACCTTGCGGCCATGGAAATGCCGGACAGCTAGGATTATGAGTTGCGGTGTTGCAATGCTTAGCAGCGATCAGCGACCTGGGGATGACGGAGGTTGTGTCAGCTTTGCGGAGTGTTCGCATTCGGAGGTTTGACGGCGAGTGGTATACGCAGGTAACGTGGTAACGATAGATGATATCCTTTTCCTTGTTTACAACTTGTAAGCTCCCGTTGTTGTCTAACCTTGCCGCGGTGTATATAACTATACGTCCGCGCCGCGTACGCGACCCTAGTGATGGCTCGATCGCTCTGAATTGTCGCTTCTCGCATGGCAGCGGATAGCAGCTTGATGCCACTACGGAAGGGTATCTACCGACTCATCATCGAAATAGCTGAGAAGAGCACATACATTGGAAACAATCATCCTCGCCAGCAGCGTGCTGTCGGCAACTTTTGGGCGCAATTTGGACCCCTGTCGACCTTCTACCACTGAAATCCGGCCAATTCAAAACGATCTACTCGTCCTAAGCCCACCACCAAGAACACTAGCGACCATAGTCAGCCCAACAATCTCGCCTTCCTCGAAAAAACAAAGCGTGGACATGCTCTTGTTTACCTGCCAAGGACAAATGAGTTCGTGACAATCTTTCACGCAAAGTATATCAGCCATTAACAATGGCATCGTTCTATAACTTCACGCTACAGCTTTCACCATCCGCTAAGAACGGTCATGTCACGCCGTGAACGAAAACACAGCTTAAGACACACATGAGTGGTTGCCAGATTATCACGCTACTTAAGGCTTCTGCTGCCCAGCTGTAACCCTGGACTGTTTCGCACACACGCGCATCGAAAGTCCGTTTGACAACCCAGTTCACTCTCCAACAACCCATCCCCGAATCATCTCAGACGATCCTTCAAACAATCACCAAGATGGAACAAATCAGGAAGATAGGTCAAAACTTCAACCAGAAGAAGACGTCAGCCAACACCAACCTGTCGCGCCCTATTGCTCTTGCCAAAGTCGCCGTCAGCAACGCGTACATCAACAGTGAAGGTCAGGAGCACGTTGTGGGCGCGACCATTCCCGGCGATGTTGCCTTCCGCTTCTCGAAGCTTGACCGAGACCACCTTGACGCGACCAAGGACTCGCGCACTAAGACTGTCGATGTCCCATCTGGCTTTCTGGTGAAGGAGAAGGTCTTCCTCAACCTTGAGGATGTTGACATCCCAGCCGATGAGGCCTACACCACCATCACCGACTGGATGATGGCCAACCGTGAGAACGACAAGACATACCCTCTCACCAACCGGATGCCCCCGAGGGCAGCGGACTCTTGACTCACACGGATCTCCTCGCAGCTGCACACACCATCAACATCCAGCCAACGCCATTCGCTCTGCGTGCCAAGATCTGCCAGCTCATTGACGCCAGTCCCATCAATGGCGGAGACATGAACGCATTTTACGGCTCGATCTCGTTCGATAACTCCATCGTTAATCACCTTGTCCACGCCTACTTCACCCACCGCGCTGCTGGTCGCATCGAACCAGACATGGACAAGAGCAGCATAAGCTTCGTCAAGTCTCGTGCGGAGCTCAATGGCCTGTTCGGAAAGGAGTTCAATACGATATTTCTATTTTCCATATTGATGGTCGCTTCGAAACACTACGAGTGTGCGATACGCAGCCCTTGCTGTTACGTATATGAGGCGTTGCTCATCCACTCAATGTCACCGGTCATCCTCATACCATTCGTTCCTTATTTCTTACATTCTTTTTCGGTTGACCCGATTGCACTGTTCTTCTTCCTTTCAAGACACTCATTCATTGCTATCGGTTGACTCGATCACTCTTCTTTCAGCACCTCCAACATGCATCAATCCGTCGCCTCTGCTTTGGCAACTCTGTCGCTCTTCGCTGGAGCCTACGGCCAGCAAGTCGGCTCTTCAACCGCAGAGTCGCACCCCAAGCTCAGCACCCAGTCATGCAACACCACCGGCTGCACCACTCAGGACACCTCGATCGTGCTTGACAGCAATTGGCGCTGGCTGCACTCTACCAGCGGCTCCACAACAGGGTTGGCAATGACTGAATATTCATCATTATAAAGCACTGAATAACAACTGAATATTCGGTATATTTAGTGTATTCAGTTGTTGTTCACTTCTTTATAATGTATAAATATCCGTGCATTGCCAACCCTGCTCCACAAACTGCTACACCGGAAACACCTGGGATTCGACCCTCTGCCCTGATGGAGCCACATGCGCTTCCAACTGCGCCCTTGACGGAGCCGATTACACCGGCACCTATGGCATAAAAGCAGCAGATGACTCGCTCACGCTCACACTCGTCACGCGGGGAGCTTACTCTACTAATGCGGGCTCTCGTGTCTACTCCATGGGCAGCGCCGATTCGGAGTACCAGCTGTTCAAGCTCACAAACCAGCAGTTCTCTTTTGACGTCGATGTCTCTAACCTGCCATGTGGACTCAACGGCGCCTCGTACTTTGTCGAGATGGATGCCGATGGTGGAATGAGCGAGTACCCATCCAACAAAGCCGGAGCCAAATACGGCACAGGCTACTGTGATGCCTAGTGCCCTCAGGACACCAAGTCCATCAATGGCGAGGCCAACCTCAACGACTGGACTCCTTCAACGGGCGACCCCAATTTCGGCACCAGTTCCTACGGGTCGTGCTGCACCGAAATGGACGTCTGGGAAGCCAACAGCATCTCGGCGGCCTTCACACCACATCCCTGTTCCTCGACTGGCCAAGCGCGCTGCAACTCGACCGAAACCTGCGGTTCAGGCTTTGACCGTTACATCCGCCATCTGCGACAAGGACAGCTGCGACTTCAATCCGTACCGTATGGGCAACACGTTCTTCTACGGGCCCTCGGGCCTCGTCTCCACCGAATCCAAGTTCACCGTCGTCACACAGTTCGTCACTGCCGACGGCACGGCTACGGGCGCGCTGAGCCAGATCAAGAGACTGTACATCCAGGACGGAACTGTGGTTCAGAACTCGGTATCGGATATTGCGGGCGTGAGCGGAAACAGCGTCTCCGACCCCTTCTGCAGGGCGCAGAAGACGGCGTTCGGCGACACCGACGACTTCGAGACAAAGGGCGGCTTGAGCACCATGGGTGACGCGTTCGAGCGCGGTATGGTGCTCGTTATGAGCATCTGGTAAGTCTTCGCGCCCCTTTTGCCTTTCAGCGGCGGGGTCTTCTAGCTAACGTGGCCCTCCGGGGATGACTATGCTGCCAAAATGCGCTGGCTGGATGCTCCGTACCCTGCTACTGCGAGCACCTCGAGCCCGGGCGTTGTCAGGGGTATTTGCGCTGCTGACTCCGGCGTGGCGGCGACGATTGAGAAGGATACTCCAGGCGCCAGCGTCACGTTCTCGAACATCAAGTTCGGTGACATTGGCTCAACTTATGCTTCTTTTTGAGCGGTGCACGGGAGTGGTTATGATGGTGATGATCATGGTCAGCGGTGAGGGAGAGTGGGACGGGTGATGAATGTTGTTTGGAGACGAAGCGGGACTTTGCTCTTTCTGTTCTTTGAGAAAGCCAATACTACATACGTTTGCATCACGGACCCTTCAGTATATCTTCCCCGAACATGCCCATCAGAGACGCGCCTTCTCTTTTCATTGCATAGTTCACGCCCTCCAAGAAGATAGGGTGGGGTGCGGCAGATGAGAGTAAGCCGGCCGTGAGTGCCATGGTCTCGAGCCAGCCCCACCGCCACCACATGTCCGGTTCTTGAACAGCGTTGCACTATCCAGCACGGAACCATTTCCACTTGCCACAAAGTCCTGCGTCAAGTGCGAACAGTTATGGAACGTCAGCCTCGACCATCCATACACGCTGTCCTCTGCGTAACGGCTATAGTTGTTGAACGGTCTGGTCAGTGTATCGAGTCCGTCATAATGGCCCGCAGCCCCATTGGTAATGTACCAGGGGAAACGTGGGTTGTCGAGTTCTGCCGGGTCGACCTGATGATCATACATGGGCGCGTTGCGCTGATAGGCATGTACGTGTCCGCTGAGAACGAGGTCAACGCTGTAGTCAAGAAAGAGTGGCTCGAAGACGTCTTTGCACTCCGTGCAAATGGCTGATGATTTGTTGGCGTAGGAGATGTACCACGGTCGGTGGCCGGCCACGATGACCCAGGGCGTCTTGGACCGATCTACGGCAGCCAGGTCTGCAGCTAGCCAGTCGGTTTGCGCGTTCAAGTAGCTGCCGAAGGGACCGCTGTCTTCATTTTCAGATCCGCCGGGCTCGTCGGGGCTGATGAAGCCGTGGCCAAGGTCTGTTTCAGTGTCCAGCTGGATGAAGTGGGCCATTCCGTGGTCGAAACTGATGTGACTGCATCAGCGCCAGCCTTGGATCATACCGGGCACTTTGTGCTTACCTATACCAGAAGTTGCCCGTCCCATTGGACTCCGCGCTTGGCATGCGGAAGTGATTGCGATAGCCGGTAAAATTGGTCTGACCCGGCATGCATATGCTGACATCGTAGCTGATGTTGTGCGTCTTGTCAGTTGTGCCTCCGTTGTCGCAATTAGCTAGATTGCGTCAGCAAAGACCATGCATGATGTATCAAAGGTCAGATTGCTATCATACCTTCATGATTGCCGGGACCAACCATGTATGGCTTTACGCTGGTGATGGGCTCCATTTGATTCTGAGCGAACAATTAGCCCGCGGTCCCACATAGCAGACCACGGAGACCTACATAGAAATCGTTGAGGATGCGTTCATAGACTTCGGCTCCCTCGGCAATAGTTGTGTTGGGAAGGAAGCCTTGTATCTCCTCCTTGAGCCAATAATCGGCATAAGCAATATCGCCAGCTTGGGCAGGTCAGCAGAAATCAACGGTACACTGGGTTCTTGCTGAATCTCATACCATGCCAGAGAAAGTCATACTCGGACAGCGAGTTCTCCAGGGATTGGATAGTGTTGTTCTCTCCCGGCTCCAGCGGATTGGCGGCACCTTTTCCGACGTGCGTGGTCAGGCCGTCGTTGCCCATAGTACCCAAGTCGACAACAACCGCCACAACAAAAGGCGTCGAACCACCAGCAGGGCGGCTTGTCTTGAACGAGTATGGCGTGCTTGCATTGCTGTTCTCTGGTTGGTAGAAATACCGGGTATCTGGGCGTAGTCCGGTGATCTTGACGTGGTTGTTCCATGTCTTGGATGTCTGGTAAGTGACGGACACGTTGGATGTTGCTGTTCGATCCAGATGCTTTGGAGTGATACCATACTTGACGGTTGGGGATAAAAGTTGAGAGTAGGTGTTCCAACTGATGACCATACCATCGTCTGAGGCGTACGCCAGGCGAATTTGCATTGGTGTCAGGTCATCGCTAGCAGCTAGACCGAGAGCTGATAGCGCAAGAAACTGCAGAATGGTGCCGTAATTGATGAACATTGTATCTGGCGCTGAGTGAATGCAGACACCTGCAAAAGGAGACTGAGTTTATCTCCACGGCTGTGTTACTTGTTATACCGCCCTCTGACATTTTGCCCCCATGCGACGTGACGCATCAACCGCATTGTGTGAGCACGAAAGAAGAATGTACCCGTGCTGTTGCTGAATCAGTGTTTGCAGAAGTTGCACGTGGTTCTGGAGGTGTATAGTCACTGCCGCGGTCCCTGCAGGAAAGAATGTCGTCCTTGGCATGCCATTGGCCTGGATTGAACACGTGCGGCTGACATTATACTTTTTGTGCATGGAACATGAGAGTGAACACCATTGCAGAACGACATGCGTTACCTGTTCGAAGCCATTGGCTGTTGGAAAAATGCATCGCCGGGTTCCGCTTGAGCTGACCTTCAACCGCTGCAATCCCATGCAAATCGTTACCGGCAGCCTTCCCTGTCCATCGGGTTGTGAGAACAAGATTCAAAAGAGAAATTATGAACCTGCGGATTATGCATCCAAGTAAAACCACTGTAGGCCTTCAAGGTGGAGGTGGAGGCGGAGTAAGTGATAGGCCGTTGCCAGACAATAGCCTATCGATCATGGATACTGTCGTCTAGGCACTGTCAGACACGGTGCCTCCTTGTCTTTTCCGTGATTTACAGACACTGGTAAGGGATGGATAGTTGTGAAGAAGACAGTCACTAAAGTTACTGGAAGAAGAGCAAAGACGGAGGCGTGAGACGGTTGTTCTCGAAAGGTACTAACCTCAAGGTAGCCCGCACGGCCCGGCCTTGTGTTTTCCTGCATAGCCGAGCCGTTATAGGGTGGTATAGAGTGGGTCTCAGAAGGTGTTGAATACTGAGTGACTAGTGTGCAGATACCTATGAGGTGTCCTTGATACAATCCTCTGGAAGCTTAGTCATCAGCTGGCCGGTGATCAACACCGTCGGGCGGATTGAACCTCATCTTCATCGTTCCCAGAGCGTATCAGATTCGAACATACTTCTTTGGCTATCGATATAACCCGTCGTATACCCTTGAGGTCATGTTTTTACAACAATAGATCGTCAATGTTTGAGGACTATCCAAACTCGCTTCGGACAGCTTCACGGGTACTAGATGATGACTCCCACGTCCTAGAACATGCAACAACGAACAGCTTTTGCCATTTTACCGGATATGGTTCCAATGTGACGTTGTCTAGTTGAGGGTAGCAACACAATAGTCGGTGGGGTTCAGGTCAACCCTCACGCACCCGCCGCTGAAGTGACGGCTTTAGAAACGTGCGTCCTAGAAGCTTCAGCAGGAGCCCCCATGGCGAGGGTGATAGACCCAACTAGCGTCACTGTCGTGACGATAGTCGGCGTAGATAAGGATCGAAAAACGGCAAGAGGAGAGCAACAGCAGGAAAGGGTTGAAAGACAATGGAATGCATGGAATAGATGAATATGTGGGCTTCATGAGTTGGCGTTTAATCTTCAGTGCAATCACATATACAACCAGGAACTGGGTTTGTGATTTTACTTTCCTCACGAGCCGCAATTGACAAGCAATGAAAAACAATCAATAAACGAGCAACCATGCTGCAGGCCGACCCCTTCCTTTCCGCTCTGGATGAACTCATGTCGGATAATGGAATCAACGATGCTCCCGCGCCAAGAACGGCATTCTGCTGCACTCCCGAATATCCCACAGTGAGCTTGTGATACTGTGCTACCTTCTTTACCGTCTGGAGCCCGACGGACGTTGCCGCAAGCCGGTTACTCGTTTCGCAATTTGAGATTTAACCGTCGAAGCTCGGGGGCACGATTAGTGTTCCTAATGATCTCATGCCAATCAACACTGCCAATAGAAGTCAAGTTGGCGTCTCTGTCGAACAACAGTCAGCATCGAGTCCAGCGTTTACGCCGGCAAATGCGTGAGCTTACAGATGTTCCAAAGCTGTACCCATCCCAGCCATAGTTCTTGCCATTGTTCACAGCACAGGGTAGTTTGCTGCAGTCCATGTCATCCTTGACTCCTGTTTTCCAGACAATGTCGTACACCCGAAGTGTCACGGTCGCTTGTTGCCATATCTGGTAGTGTTTGGCATCGGGTGCGTCTATGCTGAGGTTTATCGGGTACGGCAGGCCCGTAGAATCCGAAGAGATATCGAACGCAAAGCCCCAGTCGATCATCATAGGGGCTAGTCCAGCGGGATCTTGTTGTATGGCAAACAAATTGTCGTCCCCCGTATGTGATGTTGTACCAAAGTTTGACCAGGGCAGGTTGCTGAGCCTGTCCACGAGGGAGCTGATCGACCAAAGGAAAAACAGCCTCCTCAAGCAGGTGCAAATGATATTTCCCGAACGGTACCGCCTTCGTAAGAGAGGGCGCAGGAGCCGGGGCTGAAAGTGAAACCAGTACGTCGGTAGGTGCTTGTCCGGGCGGAACCACTCCAGGCGTTGTAACTGTGGATGTCGGAAGGAGACCTGAGTTTGAAATAGCTGAGAACAGCAGGCCGAAATTGAAAGAGTGGAAAGTGCTCGGAGGCGGCGCAGACGAGGTCGGGCCAGGTACAGGATACGACGTAGTTAAGTGAGCACCGACGCATACCATCCAAGTGTGGGCAGATAGGTCGAACGACATATAACAGGTTGCAGTGGATCCAGTGGATGTAGTGGCTACCAGACTCTTACCCATTTGGTCGGTAGAATGCATGGTGCTCAGCTCGGATAAGATGGAAGGCGGAAATGTGGCTAGAGCACTACTGAGAACCCCAGCCACATTGTCGGAATTTGTAATTGCGAACATGGTACTATAGCATGTCAGTATGAGCTGTCTGTCTTGTGAAGGATGTTCAGCAATTGGACTGGCTGGTTGCTGCTATCGCATGGCAGCAGCGATACTACGCAGTCATCGAGAAACCTAAGTGCTGGGTTCCTCATGTCTGCATGACGTCGCAAAACACAAGGGCTAGGTACAATGCCGTTCAGATCCGCATAAACCATGTGTATGCAGATAAGGAAAGGTTGGTGTTGCCATGCGATAGCAGCGAGCCCAACCAGTTCGACTCAGCGATGAGGACAATCAAAATTTTTCATAAGTTAACATACACGTACGTTCGGTTTGGACGTGGTCCTTCCTCTCCGTCAACATCATCCGGACTGACGGTGATATCCCAAGGGCAATACGGCCCGCCTTCTAGGGGCTGGTCATCATCGTCGTCAGGGCCGAAATCCACGGTTGCTGCGCATGCCGGTGCAGCCTGAGTGCTTGTCGTCCCTCCGGAGCAGCCCGAAAAGGCGGTCGTGCTTGTCCTGCAGGAGCTGAATGAACAAGCAATCACCGCCCTTGTTGCTGTCCGATCAGGACCGCAGGAGGAAATGGCTGTCGTTGTCCCCCGGTAACACCACAGCCGGAGATCAAGCTTGTCTGCGTCGTAGAGCAAGATGATATCGTTGCGTTTCTCGTACTTGTGCACGTTACGTACAAGCATGTAGCGGTGCGGATCGAGCAAGAAGAGGAAGGGCTGAGAATGCTTTCAGTCGGCCCCAATCTGGGTCCCGACTCAGGCGTGGGCTTTTGGAAATCGCCAATCGTGATGCTACTCGATGAGGTGGTCTCGTCATCCGGAGGCTTCTCGTCCCAGATTGGTTTCGGATCCTTCGGACAATTAATCTTGATGAACAGGAATTTGATGCAACGGAAATGGAATGGGTTTAGACCAGGAAACTGTGGAAACTTGAATGTTCCGTGGAGGATTGTGGGAAAATGGTAGATCCAGATGTAGACCCCACAAAACGGGTTGCTCTTGGGGCAATGCACTATGACTGGAACCACAGTACTATGGCCTTCCCTATCTTTTGTCGTTATCCAAGTATTTTCTGTGTACCTAGCCTTTGTATTCGTGTTGGTATCTGTGGTCCTTATCGTGTACATGTCGGGCGGTGGTGAAGTGATGGTCATTTTTGTCTCGTCGTCAGGGTCCACCGTTTCCATCCACTCAATCATTGCGCTGTCGAACGATGTTGGGTACGACAACGGGACAGATGTTGACGTTGATGTCGCTATCGTTGGATTCCCGCTTCCCGGGCTTGGCTGCGGTGATGTGGTGGGCTGAGATCTCATCGTAGACTGCGGCTGTGCACTTGAGTGTAACGCAACCGTGAGACTGGATGTAGTTGCGTTATTGGAAGCCGTCGTAAACGGGGTTACCGATATGATGGTTACGTTGGTGGCCGAATTTCCCACAGTACTGAGTGACACACTGGCAGATTCCCTAATCGCAGTCAAGTTCGCAGCGGTGGATCCTAGGGTTATTGATCCGGCACTAGTGGAGGTGCTGATCTATCTTGAAAGGCTTGATGGAATGGAGGAAGTACTTCCTACAAGCAAGGATACGGAAAGAGATGACAAGCCCTGTGACAAATGGCTTGACGCTCGGGTCTCGAGGGTCGGATGGCTGCTGGAAGAGAGTATGAAATCGGTCGAAGAGATGGCTGCTTGGGTTGAGACGGTTGACAGAGCGGAAGACGAAGATGATGAGCCTGGGCTCACCACGATCTGGGCACTTGAGGAACCTGAGCTGCTTCGAATGGAGGTCACAACAGTCAGCGAAGTAGACGCATTCGGGCCGGCCACGGTGGTCAAGGCGGATGAGACGGTCGATCGAACGGATACAGTAGTAGAGTTGGCTGATTCGATCGACGTAGTTGAGGCGGACGAAGGAAACGGAAGACTCGGCACACTTGAGGTCACCACACTGGAGGTTTGAGAGGCTGAATTGCTGTTTGCAGGAGGGACCAGAATCACCGATGATGTGGAAGGAATGGTGCCAGGTGAGACGGTCATTGACGGGGAAACAATTGGAGTCATAGGAGTGAGGCTTGTGGTCGACACTGTCGCAGGGGTGCTTGAGCCAACGGGAACCCAGATCGACATAACTGAGATGGAGATGATGGTAGAGAGCGAAAGAAAGCCATCCTGAGACTGGAACTCTGTCAGTCATCCTGAGGTATATCGTCTGCGTCGGCAGATAAATCATGTACCGCTGCGGCCGTATTGATAGAGCTTGAGACTAGCTCTTGGGGGCTTGCTGAAGAAACCGGTCCAAAAGCTGACACGGAACTACTCTGCTGGGGAGCTGTAACGTTGGATAAAGACTGAGCGCTGACCGCGCCTAGCAGGGCACCTCCTGCGAGCAGGAGCAGAGTCGGCTTGAACATCTGAAGGAAAGCCTAATTAGACCATGGTCTGATGACTGTCCGACAGAGAGAATGTTTGACGAACATACCTCAGTATTGAACCACGTATGTGGAGTGGTGCTGCTTGGCGGGTGATGGAAAGACAAAGTGCTTCAAGACTGAGGATTCGAATGTTGGTGAAGTTGATGGTTCGACAGATTGTTGACGTTAGTTCGGAGGTGTGTGGTTTTGATGATTCACGTTCTGGTCAACATGAAGATCCGAGATATCATCTTGGTGGAACAGTGATCAATCTGTAGAAGATGTTCACGACTTGGATTATGCCACCACGTAAAGTGAAGTAAGCATGGAGCCTTCCTGATCAATAAGAAAGATCAGCTGATAAGATCAAATGAACTAACCGTTCTTCACATGCTCTCATCACGATGTTCCTTCGAACACCACTCAAAGAATTACAACTCTTCACGTTGACCAACCCATTGCTCCACATGCGGTACTGATAGGAATTCATTCTTGAACAGCCAATCGTGGGAAATTTGTGCTCTCAGTATCACGTGGATTAATAACCTACCGGAGGTTCAACCTTTCTCCACTATTTGCGAGTCCACCGGCCCCGATCATCCGGCTAGATCGCTGCTGTGAGTGACATTTCCCTTTGAAATCTTCACGCTCAGCTTCATACGAGCACTTCCAAATTCGGCGGTGCGCTCTGCCTGACCCTATCGCTTAGCGGTACCTGGAATGAAGACGCCAGCAATCGCGCTCCTTACTGTCCACACAGATGTTGCACTACGGTGAAAGAGTAATCAGTCAGCCAGATCGGCTAATTTCCGAGAACATAATGAGGACTGCTTTCCGGACACCAGACCAACGCCATACTGACCCAGAATAGGTATCAGTTCTGCACCAAGTCCACCTCGAGTTAACCTTCCAGAGCAGAGTGGATACTATGCCAACGCGTACAATTCCAGAGACGCAGTTATCGTTGCACATGACAACTGGTCTCCAAGAACCATGGGTCCGAGGCGCGGCGTCACCAAGGAGCTCAAACGATCGCAGTACTGGGCCGATGTTGTATTTCTGGAATGGGAATCCCAAGCGGATGCTCTACCTGTCAGCACGAAGGGCCTTATCCAGCAAGTCTTTCGAGTTCAAATCGTGAACCCAAGAACGTTGGCCGCTATGTACAGAGCGCTTGCGAGTCGTGGCTTGACAATCTCTCCACCTTGGCCTGGCGAGGACTTCGACACAAGTACCGACGAGGGCCGAGCGCTCTTGGCGACTGAGAATGCAAGAACTGTGGCTTGGTTCCCAGTTCGGCACAAAAAGCCCTGGGTGAGAAGGTCATTCACAAGATCACCTTGTTCCAGGAAAGTACCAAGAGGACCAGTCAATCAGATGCCAAGGGGGAGCATATGATTCTTCATGTAAGACCGAGGTAAAGACCGCGATTGGAGTGTGGCTCAATACAATGGATGGATAGATGGGCCGTTGGTTGATTTGGTGGACAAAAAGTTGATCACTCCTTCTCTTGATGGTGTAACGACATTCCAGATTCGACAAGTTGGACAACTACAAGAGTATATAGCAGTAACAGATCGGCGGATTTATGAGCATTTGCAAATCATGGTTCGGAAGCGCCACCAGTCATGGAAATCTGTCACCCTCGTAGGGCATTTGTCTGTAACATACTGAACGGAAGATCCAGTACTCGTGGGTGAGGCAGCCAAGGCAGCCCTCCGTGCCTTGTGTGGGATATCCGAAGACGCATCATCCTGAGGCAGCACTCGCAAACTGCCATGAATGCTGTAGCCTTCCCATCCCACACCGTTGTGCTATCTCCAGTTCCAAATCCGTTTCGGTCCAGATTCGTATGTGTTCTTCGAATACGCTGCTTCCCTCGATAACGCAACCGCAAAATCCTCCCGTGTCATCCTCAGTCTCTTTCCAGAACAGCCAGTCGCAGAACTAAGAAACTCCCGCCCAGAGCGACGGGTACGCCCATGACCCAGAAGACAATCCTGCGAGCGAAGGTCCGCTGTTCTTCGCTCATGGTACGGCCTTCGGGTCTCCGAGCCTCCATTCCAGGCTTTGTGGCACTGAGCTCCGATATAAGATGTCCCATAGAGGAGCCACCTAGCGACGGTTTGTGGATCTCCTCTTCCGGCTGCCTAGGTTTAGGACGGAACCGGGGGCTAGTGGTGGTGAGATATCGAGCGCGGAGGGCACTCGTGCGGACTATAATACGAGATCGCTGTTGGAGTGACATTTCGAGGAAAACACAGGGGTCTATACCGAAGTCAAAGAAGATATGCAGTGCATGATAAAGGGAAGAAGTCGAGTCGAAGTCGAAGTCGAAGTCGAAAGAGGCTCGCTCTCCTTGGCAGGGTCTGGTATAGCCCCACTTTCGGCACGATCATGACGCAGGTACGAGGTCGCAACGGTCAGCGAAAAGATACCTCACTGCGTTTCCGCACCACCATACATCGCAATGGACTCTCAATGATATCCACCGCTGGCGCACTCTTCCGCCGTACGCTATCAGCAACATTACCGCTCCGCGCCACCAACACCGCCATCACCAAGGCAGTCACCGCCCTTGCTCTCCCCAACTACCGACCCTCCGCTCTCCCATTTATCACCTTACAACACTCAGTTACAATGTCCACCACCATCGCCACCACCCCGCGCAAGCTCAAAATCCTCATGCTACACGGCTTCACGCAATCCGGACCTCTCTTCCATGCGAAAACCCGCGCCCTAGAAAAGAACCTCGAAAAGCATTTCCCCGCTGCTCCCAAACCTGGACACCTACCCAACTACCCCGGCGGCGTCGAACTGCATTACCCGACCGCGCCCATCAAGCTCTCCGTCTCCGACATCCCGGGCCACGACGTGGATGGCGCGAGCGCTGCGAACGCGGACGACGACCCCGAGGCCTATGCCTGGTGGCGGAGGAAAGGAGATGCCGAACCGTACTACTACGAGGGCATGGAGCGCGGGTTTGAGACCGTCGCGTCGGTGTTGAAAGAGCAAGGTCCGTTTGACGGATGTATCGGATTCAGCCAAGGCGCCGCGGCTGCAGGAATGGTGGCCTCTCTACTCGAGCCCGGGCGGCGTGAAGCGTTCGAGGCCGCACAGTTGAAGGGCGGGATGCGGTATCCCGACTCCTTCACAGAGGATACGGGGTTCGTGACGGACGTGGTGCACCCGGCGTTGAAGTTCGCGGTGAGTTATAGTGGGTTTGGGGCCAGTACGAATGCGCTGTATCAAGCATTTTATGAGCCTAAGATTGCGACGCCCATGCTGCACTTCTTGGGCAGTGTGGATACGGTGGTTGAGGAGAAGAGGAGCTTGAGGCTTGTGGATGCTTGTGTGACGGGGAGAGGGGTTGAGGACGGTGTGGCGAGGGTTGTCTATCATCCTGGTGGCCACTTTCTGCCCAGCAGCCAGAAGCAGTATGTTGCTGCGTTGGTGGCATTCATTAGGGAGATGGTGGCTGAGCCTGATGCGGGGAAGGTAGGAAAGGGGAAGAGAGTGTTGAGGACATGGACGTTCCGTTCTAGAGGATCGGGGTGCAGTTTGTTAGAAGACCGCTAGATGCATCACAGGCGTTGGACAAAGGTCTGGGATAGACAAACAGATGCCCGTTCGTGCGGGTGACTAGTTCAGGAGCTGCATTCTGCAGCATAGAGGCGCTTCTCCAGCGCCATGTCTAGATTACACCCAATAGTGTACACAATTCCGTCACTCAGTACGCCCTACCCCGCCTTTCCATGCAATGCGAGATTAGTGTGCCTTCATACCCTTGACCTTGCCCCCTTCACCGGCTGAATGCTCGCCATCATCTCCTCCTTGGTAATGAGATGATCAATCCGCTCCAGCAAGCCAAGCAAGCTCTTCATGTTGCCCGACCATTCGTTCAGTACCTCGTCAGCGTCCCGCTTCTTCTCGAAGCTGACAACCCGGGCTGGACGGTCAATCTTTGCGTAGATGGTCTTGCTGACGACCAGGTCACTGATGTACTTCTCCGTCTCCTCCTCGCTCAAGTCGAGAAGCTCTGTCAAGCGTTTAAAGTGGATACGAGTGTAGTACTTGGCGACCACACGAACGTTGTGCTCGATGACGCGCTTGCGGAAGTCCAGCCAGCGGGTGTGCGCCTTGGGGTCCTGGTCGTTAGGAGAGGCATCGAAGATGTCGGTAGAGCAAAGATGCGGTCCGTAATTCTCAGCGACTGACGGCCAGCGCATGAGTTCGGGAACCGTGAAAAGGCGGAGCAGGGAAGCGTCTGTGGGCACTTGTTGGTTGCGGGTATCGCGGTGGATGCGGTGGAGAAGGTCGGATTGCTCGTTATCGTACGGAGAGAGGATGATGAAGTAGATGACTCTTTGGAGCGCCTGTAGTCGCGTAAGATAAGTTTGTTACATCCCACGTCGTCCAACTTACTGCCCGCAATTGATCCGGGTTGTTTTCAACCGCATCCGTGTCAAGAACCTGCCTGTAGTGCTTGCAGACCTCCAGGTACTTGTCCTCGTGCTTCGCAAGTGTGATCTGCTGCTCGTAGTAGCGCAGCTTCAGATCGGTCACGTCGTCTTCTGGCTCCGGCTCCTCTGGCTCAACGCCCTTCTTTCTCGCCTTCTCTTCGCGCTCCTTCCGCTCCTTCTCCAGCTGTTCTTCTGACTTCTTTGGTTTCCGTGCGAAGTAACGTGTGCTGATCTTGCGGCCGAGAATGCCTGCTTGTGTCCAATCTCCCTTCTCTATGCAAAGTGCGACTTGCTCTAAGATGAACTCGGTCTTCTCCCTTCTCGACATGGAGCCGAATGTCTCAACTTGCAGTTCGCATAGAGTGTCGGTAGCGGCGTTGATGTCTCCTTGCTCCTTCTTGATGTTCGATAGAATACGTGTAACTCTCGCCCTCTCGACTTCGACAAAGATCTGTGACAGCCAGTATCAGCCCCGGACCCTCTCAGTGACCCAAAACCGCATACCTTTCCCTCTGTAACGGTCCTCAACGTCTCGATGAGGGAGAGTTTCGCTTCTGTGTTCGGCGCATCTTCGAGAAACCCCATCGACTCTTGCACCATCTTGGTGATAGCCTGTTTGAGCTGGCCATGCTTCTTCGACAAGAGCAGCACCTGCTCGTTCAACAGACTCCAGTCACCAGATTCCTTGCATATTGTGACAATGGCGACGAGAATTCTCGAAGTGGAGGGAAGATCGGAGGCCTGCTCAATTAAGCATACGCGCAGTGGCAGCGGCTGTTGGATTGCATACCTGTCTGGTCTGCTTCTCGAGTGCAAGGAGCTTCTCTACCGCCCCTGAACATTGCTCTGGTTGCGGTCAATAATGAACATGCATACCTGCAACCACATAAGGGATCTTGACGGACCTTTGCAAGCTCCTGAGCTTCGGGGATGGCCTTGTCAACTTCTTTGGTGAAGTCCCGGTCGGCCTTGATGATAGCGCCGTCGGACATGCTGGGTAGTGCGGCGCAGGTGTGTCGAGTTAGCAGGGACGAGGATATATGCCAACGAGAAGTGCGAGGGGAAGGGTATGGAGGATGCTGTGTGGTTGATTACAGATGGTTGAAGCTGTTTCGAGAAGGCGACATGAAAGTGACGCGACACGCCGGGAGAGCTGTCGTTCACTCTCCGCAACCCGAGGATCAGCCGCCCCAGAGGCAATCACTGAATCAGCACCAGCATGGCGAAGTCATCGCATCCACACCAACGCGAAACTTATAAACCAATGAACCGTGTTAGGTTGCAAGGTCAAGCTGTTGCTCTAGATTTGTTGACCGCGGGAGGACTGAAAACCCCGACTGCATCGAATTTCTAAGAACTATATCACACAGAGGCCGACAACAACGCCACAAGCAATGTGATGACAACGTGTAAGCGAACACTGCGTCCAATGCATACACTCATGGTCTCTAGTTTTCTATGGTACATACGTTATCCTCCACAACACTACACGCAAACTATACCTGCCAGCTGAAGATGCCACGAGTAAATAGCCTAGCCATGCCAGTTGGTGAAAGAGCAGACTTTGCTTGAGTAGTGATGCAGCTCCTTCGACACAAAGGGTGAGGCTATTGCGGTTCCTGGGTCCTTCTAGTACGTACGGATCCATGCCGGTGCTGAAGCCCGCTCTCTTCTTGTCCTTCAGCTCAGTTTGTGTCTGTTTCGGAGTCGCTGTCACTGTCACTGTCGTCACTGTCAGTGACGGTGTCGACGCATCGCACATTATTGGGGTCGCCGTTCACGGTCTGAGCAGGGATCGCGAAAAGGGTAGTGAGCGTGTCGCTATCGGAGTCGGAGCTGCTGTTCTCACTTGAGGAAGTGTCGCTCTCATCGGACGAGGTATCGTTGGTGTAAGAAACCGGCTTCTCGTTCAACGTACGTCCAGAGAACCCGTCAACACCAAAAACCCTTTCGTCCGCGGCGTAGCGTTCACGGCTGGCCGAACACTTCCACATCAACTGCAAACCATCCGGCCGGGTGCGTTGAGCGTCGCAGTTGGACATGAGGCAGTTGACCATTGAATCCTTGACAGCGGGGCTATTACAGAAGCACTCCTCGACGTGCAACAAACAGGTCTTCGAGACGGAGTGGTTAGAATGACAATCATCCAACGAACCACAGTTTCCGGCTGGTGAAGACTGCTCGCGACAGTCGCGGTAGCATTGTACTTGGGATGGGTCGATCCAGAGGACGAAGTCGTCGCGGCGACCATCAGGGTAGAGCGCTAGGTTTGAGTATTGCTTCAGGCAATCCTTCGTGCAAGTCTGGATGTATCTCGAACAACCATATTCTCCCAAGCACCAGGTAGAGTACTGAAGACGAGTTGGGTCTAGGCAGGAAGTCTCGCCCAAGCAACCATGTAAGCACGATGAATAAACGGACCAGCTGACCAGTTTTGGGAGGTCTTTGGTAGTCGAGCTGATGTGTCTTGCATGCCGACGACCACATTTTTCGCCATGCACTTCTGGTACGCCTCCATCTCCTTGGGGTGTTCGCGGTGGCACTTCAGCATCTGGCGGTCACATTCGGATGAATTGGCGTCGAGGTAGCACTCACCGCAGCCTGTACTGTCAAGGTATCTCTGGCAATGGAGTGCCGAGCATCTCGCCGTAGTTGAATCATTTGCTCCACTAGTGCTTCGTGATCCAAGAGCAAGATTATCCAAGTAATCGACTGCGTCTTCCAGAAACTGTTCCGCATAGTCACTGAGGTCGCTGAGGTCGTCGAGGTCAAACCCTCGAGCAGAAAGGCTGTCTTCATCACTTGAGCTGCTATCTTGGCGCTTCTCCGAGGTTGATTTATTGGCGTCGTAACCAGAGCCTTCGCAAACATCCTTTAGCATGATCGCAAAGGCTCGTCTTCGCAAAGGTCAGACACAAATTCATTATACATGGTCACGCAGCGCTTGTCGTGAGCTGCAGTAACGTCTTCATCGTCGGAGCTGCTGGAGCTCTCGTTGTCGGAGCTGTCGTCGCTAGATGAGATCAAGGCGCGCGATCCATCGTTCAGTATCTCCTTCGTCTCTTCGAAGATTGGCAGATCGGATGGATAGCGTTCGTCCTCGGTATCGTCCCCACTGCGAGAACCGATCTTGGTGCCCGGATTGTCGTGATGATCGGCGTTCTTGGAAGATTGGTTGGAAGCATTGTTACAAGACCGGAGCCAGGATGCAATAGTGGTACCAGAAGGGAAAGCGGGAGTGGTGAGCGACGCCGCAAGGTCGGGGTGCTTCTGGAAGATTTCGCGGCAGCGAATATCAAGAAGGTAGTGGGAATCGATGGTGGGCAAACCCTCTGAAGAACTGGTAGCACACGTGTCGGCCTCGATGGTTTTCAGAACCTGAGGACGTGTTAGTGGGTTCACACATTCCAGACAGCAGAGAACCCACGTTGTGAAAGCCCATGTCCAGGCAAAGACAATTCATATCGTGAGGTTCGCAGATGGTTGAGCTCATGGCCTGACGCCAGGCGTTCTCAATGCAGACTCCTCCATGTTAGTGAGGCTCGTCAGCACTGCAGATGCCGGGGGCGTACCAATCTGCTCAGCGGTATCAACCGAAAGTGAATCCAAGTCGACCTCAGTGCCCCAGTCGTCACCGATGCGGACGCTGACACCGGATGCAGTAATGTTGAAGCCTGTTCCATTGATGGGTCCTGCAGAAGCAGTTGGGCAAGCAGCCAACAGCGATGCTGCTAGAGCCACGAAGGCACCCGTCGAGCGAGTCATGATGCAGAGGAAGGAGGTTTGATCGTTGACAGGTCAGAGCGGGTTAGCGTTTGATGACGGATCAGATGTGTGTGTGTAGATTTGGGTGTCAAAGGCAAGGTGTGGAATTGAGACGAGAAGAGGTTGGAATGAGAAGAAGGGAAGAGGGACGTTGTAGAGAAGTTGAGAAAGCGGATTACAGAGGGCGAGACACGTCACCAAGTAAACATGAGAAAGGCTCGATGCAATTGGAAGGTTCGGTGGTGGCGTATGGTGGTGAAGGAAGGTGCGGTGATGCGACTTCCAATTCAGTGGAGCACGAACTCCTCTTTCTTGGTGTCCTTCTTCGGAAAGACCCTCAGCTTGGAGATCATCAACTCCCATCGTAATGCTCCTGTGGCAGGATACTGATACATGTCACTGGTGTAGCATCTCCAGCAACTGTTCTTCAGAAACTGATCAGAAGTGGTCAGCTCTTGCCCGAAGCCCTATGAGCCAGAAACGCCATGGCCGATCAAGGGTAGTAACGCTATCTTCCTTGCCGCAAATACATGCGCTTGCCATCGCTATCCTGCCCTGCGACGATATCCTAAAGTGCTGGAGGTCTACATCCTTGGGAGCATCTCCCAGCCGTCGTGAGGCTGGCGATGGACACTTTAGTAGAACAGCAACTCCACCTTTCCCTCCCCAGCGCCGTACTTGCTCCTGAGGTCCTCACGACTTAGCAGTCTCACAAGCGGCACTTCGATCTCCTTCATGTCCAGAATACCTCTCTTCTTCTGGTCGATGTGTGAAGCATCGATAACAATCCTCTCCAAACCAGATTGACCCAGTGCGCCTGCTATCCGTAAGCGCTTGTCTACGAGCCGTTTCGTAAGCCCTTACCGTCTTCCAGTAAGTCCGTGATTCGCTGCGGGGTACCAACTCCTATGCTTATCCGCGATTTCTTCACCATATCCGCTTGCTCCCGTAATTTGATGTGCTTGGCGAACAGCTTCGCGACCATTGCCTCCTTAGTCTGAAACTTTCTCAGCGCTCTTGTCAGCTCTGCAGCTCTTAACCCTGCACCAGCTACCACGAGTGTGTGCGGCTGTCCTTTCCCTCATGTGCATCGGAGAGCTTGTTCTTGCCCTTCCCCTCTTGCTGCGCGAGTATCGCTCCAGGAACGACGGCAAGTTCTCGAGGTTACGTGGCTTGTCCCATCCAGTAGTGTCCATTATGGCGCTTGCTGCCGATGGTGTTAGCGGTTTCCTTCCATCGGTGAAGGCTGACCGACCGGGTATGCGGAGCTCATCCAGTTCCATAGTGCTCAAGTCGCTCTGGAACCGGCCCGTCCGTTGCGCGATGTGATCTGCCATAAGTTGACTATCCATTTGCGCGATCGCATGATTCAGTCCAGCCTCGACGTCCAGTGCATCATCCTCGATATCCTTGGGCTTCTTGGTCTTCTTCCGCTTCGCTGCGCGCTTGCTCTCGGGTTTTCCGTCGGCATTGCGTTTGCGCTTACCTGACGTTTGCAGTTCCGGTGAAGGGGAAAGTGGCTCTAGCAAAGGCACACCCGCGCCTTGATCCTCACTATCCGACATGATTCTGGTTCGTATGTGTGTTTTGTACAAGCTTCGAATGAAGTCTTAGCTCAGATTCAAAGCGCATCCGGACTTTTGGACAGGGATCTCTAGCGTTATCGATAAGCTCAACCTTATTCAGTACGCGTCACGCGTTCGAATTGAATTTGATGGAGAACATATGCGATTCTTGGGTGTATGTAGAACAGTTGGAAGGCTTTGATTTTACGTGGCCAACCATCAGGCCATTCCAAATAGTTCTGGTGATTCTAGCCGAAGCTTTTGTACAATACAAACGCGTTATCCACAACAGATCTACCACTCCTTATTCTGCCTCACTCTGCCACGCAACGCCGGCTTCTTGATAACCATCCAGAGCATAATTGACGTAGCCAGTGACAGAGAGTACCTTCTCCAGCGTTAGCGCAGGCCTCAAGATGATCGCAAAGAGACAGCTTACCAAGTGAAGATGTACTGTGTGTGATTGTTCCTGAGATTGACCTCTGGCGGCCTACCAATAGGTATACCCTTAGCTTCCCTATCGTATGACTCGATAAGGTCAGGCTTCATCGTCTCCTCAATCCACACCGGCTGACTGCCTGTGAACTGAGCCATCTGCTCGACATCGGGAAAGTAGAACTTGCGTTCTTCTGGTTTGTTCTCCGGTGTGAACATGTTCTTTTCCACGGCTCTCGCAGAAGTCCCTGTACTGTAACCTCGCCTGTGGGTAACCCTTCAGGCCTTGATGCCTGTGCAGCTTTGTCCTTTGGAATCCATCCTCTGCAGACTAGCACAGTCGTGTTGCCCTTGTAACCCTCAAATTGCCGCTCCAATGGAGTGATAACAAGGTATCCATCTTTTCCATCGAGTAGTCGTGGGCCAATCAGCATCTCCTGGTCGTGGCGGAACTTGCCTGTTGCGTACACTCTTCGGTAGTCGAAGTCCTTGATGGCCGCTGGATCGACTGCTGGAGGGAGGGGAAGCGGGTCACGGACGAGACGATCCTCAAATCGCGCGATGAGCTCGGTCTTCCATCCTAAGCGCTGGACTTGCCATGAACCTAGAGCAAAAGCTGTGATGGGAATGACGGCTACAAGCGCAGCTTAGCATGTATGCAGATGAAGGGCACTTCCGAAAGGGTCCCATACCTAGCACTGCCAGACCCCATCCGTGCCGTTTACCGGCTCTTATGAGTTGAGGTGGGTTGTC
This sequence comes from Taxawa tesnikishii (nom. ined.), assembly GCA_030247885.1. Lineage (NCBI taxonomy): Eukaryota > Fungi > Ascomycota > Dothideomycetes > Dothideales > Taxawa tesnikishii (nom. ined.). The sequence goes on along the minus strand of JAPDRO010000014.1, from coordinate 447,745 downwards.
GACGATTGACACGAACTCTGGGTTGTCTGCTGGCTGAGCGGCGTACCCTCTTCGCTGGAGCCGCGCCGGGGAGGTTTCTTGTGAACATTGCGGACAAATCCATCTTGATCGTTGAGGTATCGTCCGTGATACGCCTCCAAGTTGCGCACTCTCCGCAAGTGGCGGTATTCGTCTGAGAAACGTTCGAGTGATATTCATCTTTTGCGACTGAGCTTCACTTCCACTTCATCAAGGTCGGCTTCTGATGCACGAGTTTCTTGGCACGGAGCTCGGACCAAACTCCAATCCCTCTCATTTACACGCGCTAACGCCTACGGCGGCGCGGTAACCGCGTCGTCTTTGATTGATTTCTCCTCCGCCCCTCTCAGACCTCACTATCAACATCTATCGACTTCGCCGCTTCTCTGCCTTTGTCTTCGCCAAATCCACAAACGTTTGTTCCTCTCATACGTCCATATCTTCAGAGAGAGCGCACCGATTAAACTACCTTGTAAGCCGCAAAGGCTACCTGCAACATGGCGGACGAGGTTTCTATCGACAAGCAGACATTCCACAACCGCCTCTCTGGACTCATTTCGCTATGGAAGGCGGACAAGAAGAATAACGATGCCACTTTTGGCGGCGTGGGCTCCATAGTGGTGGTGATGGGAAAGTCGGATGAGGGACAGGCCTTCAACAAGAGCAGTGCAATGCAGGTACGTGAGCCAACAGAGTTGAAGCTTGTTATACAGTAGGCAGCAGCTTCTGACGTTCGGGCAGTTTTGGCTTCTGGGCTACGAGTTTCCCTCGACTGTTTTCGTCATTACCCTTGAAGCCATCTACATTGTTACGACCAAGAAGAAGGGTAAGGTTTGCATGTGTGATGAGGCGGAAGGATTGCGCTGACTCGCGAAACAGCTGCTTACCTCGAACCATTGAAAGATGGCAAGATGCCTGTAGAAATCCTCGTTAGAGGCAAGGATGCGGCGGAAAACACAAAACAGTTCGAGCGCTGCCTCGATCTCATCAGGACCACAGGAAAGAAAGTGGGAGTCATCACAAAGGACAACCAGGCCGGTCCTTTCGTCACAGAATGGAAGAACGCATTTGCGGAAATTTCCAAAGAGGTGGAGGAAGTGGACATTGCGCCTGCGCTATCCGCTGCAATGTCCGTCAAGGACGAGAAGGAGCTGGTACGTGAAAACCCTGTAAGATACGCGATACCGACTGACTGGGATACAGCGCGCAATCCGCGACGCCTCCAGAGCCTCAAGTGGCATCATGGCGAGTTACTTCGTCGATACCATGTCCGGCATCCTCGACGAGGAGAAAAAGATGTCTCACAAGCAGCTGTCGGATAAGGTCGGAAACAAGATTGAAGACGAGAAGTTCTTCCAGAAGCTCAAGGTGTCCAGCGGCTTTGATCCGATACAACTCGATTGGTGTGTCTCGCCAATCGTGCAAAGTGGCGGTAAATACGACTTGAAGCTCTCAGCAGAACCGGACGATAACAACTTACACGCGGGGATCATTCTTTCAACCCTCGGTTTGAGATACCAGACCTACAGTTCACTCATCGCTCGCACATACCTCGTCGACCCGAACAAGGCACAGGAGAATGCGTACAAGCTACTTCTTGTCGTCCATGACACAGTAATCAAGAATCTCAAGGACGGTGTGGCTGCTAAGGACGTATACGGCAAGGCGCTGGATGTGATCAAGGCGAAGAACCCGGCACTAGTGAACAACTTTGTCAAGACAATCGGATACGGTATCGGTATCGAAACCCGGGACTCGTCACTTGTTATCAACGCGAAGAGCAATGCTACACTGCGGGATGGCATGACGCTTAGTATTACCACCGGTTTCAGCGACGTTGCGAACGACAAGCCGCAGGACAAGAAGAGCAACGTTTACTCTCTGATCCTTACGGACACTGTTCGCGTTGGAGGAACAGAAGGTTTGGTGTTCACCAAAGATGCCCCAAGTGATCTGGAATCTACTTCGTTCTTCTTCAAGGACGAGGACGAGGAGCCTGAAAAGACCAAGCCAAAGCCAAAGAAGGATTCGCGTGTGGGCGCTGTCGCCCAGACAAACATCAAGAGCACCAGACTACGTAATGAGCGCGCCGGGCAAGCGAACGAGGAAAAGGAGGCCGCACGCAGGGAGCATCAGAAAGAACTTCATCAGAAGAAGCAATCGCAAGGTCTGGAGAAGTACGGTGAAGGCACCGGAAATCTAAACGGCACCGAAGAGAAGAAGTTCAAGCGCTTCGAATCCTACAAGCGAGACAACCAGTTCCCATCTAAGGTCAAGGATCTTATAATACTTGTCGACCCCAAGAGCTCCAGTATCATCCTGCCAATCATGGGACGGCCCGTGCCTTTCCACATCAACACTATCAAAAACGCAAGTCAAACTCAGGAAGGAGGCTTTTCTTACCTCAGAATTAACCTCCTGTCCCCCGGTCAAGGTGTTGGTAGGAAAGATGATCAGCCTTTCGAGGACCCCACGGCCCACTTTGTGCGGAGCTTGACCTTCCGCTCCAAGGACAACGACCGCATGGATAACATCGTCCAGCAGATCACAGAGATGAAGAAGAGTGCCGTGCGGAAGGAACAGGAGAAGAAGGAGATGGAAGATGTTGTAGAGCAAGACAAGCTCATTGAGATCAGAAGTAAGCCATCAGCCTACTTGAACCGAATCACAAATCACTACTGACTAAAAACCGCAGATCGCCGGCCTCAGCGTCTCGACAACATCTTCTTGCGTCCCGCCATGGAGACCAAGCGTATTGGTGGTCACGTCGAAATTCACCAGAACGGTCTCCGCTACATCCATCTTGGTGGTGTGAAGGTGGACGTCCTGTTCAGCAACGTCAAGCACCTTTTCTTCCAGCCTTGCCAGCATGAACTTATCGTCATCATCCATGTGCATTTGCACAACCCGATCATGGTCGGCAAAAGAAGACCAAGGACGTGCAGTTCTACCGTGAAGCGACTGAAATGCAGTTCGACGAGACTGGAAACCGCAAGCGCAAGCACCGTTACGGCGATGAGGAAGAGTTTGAAGCCGAGCAGGAAGAGCGTCGCCGCAGAGTCGCGCTCGACAAGGAGTTCCGCAGCTTCGCCGAGAAGATCGCGGACGCCGGTAAGAGCGAGAACCTGCAGGTCGACATGCCCTTCCGCGACCTGGGCTTCCAAGGTGTGCCCAGCCGATCTAGCGTCCTGATCTCGCCAACAACCGACTGCTTGGTCCAGCTGACGGAACCGCCTTTCATGGTCATCACGCTCAGCGACATCGAGGTCGTGCACCTGGAGCGTGTCCAATTCGGTCTCAAGAACTTCGATATGGTGCTCGTGTTCAAGGACTTCCAGCGCCCGCCAGCACACATCAACACCATTCCCGTCGAAAGCTTAGACCCGGTCAAGGATTGGCTCGACAGTGTTGACATCCCTTACTCCGAGGGTCCACTCAATCTGAACTGGGGCACCATCATGAAGACCGTGACGGCGGACCCGCACACTTTTTCAAAGATGGCGGTTGGAGCTTCCTTGCTGCGGAGAGCGACAGCGAGGACGAGGGAAGCGAGGACGAAGAGAGCGCGTTCGAGGTGAGCGAGAGCGATCTGGCGAGCGACGAGAGCTCGGAGGATGACTCGGAGTTCGACGACGACGCCAGTGCCGAGGCCAGTGAGGAGGAGGTCAGCGAAGACGACGAAGAGGAAGGTGAGGATTGGGACGAGCTGGAGCGCAAGGCTAAGAAGAAGGATCGCGAGAGCGGTCTTGATGATGAAGACACCAAGCGCAAGAAGCCTGCTGCGAAGCCTGCTGCGAAGCCCGCTGCGAAGCCGGCGAACAAGAAGCGCTGAGTGGTGAGTTGATTGTCGGTCTGGGATAGTGTGCTTTTACAAGTTGCTGGATCATCGGGGTGGAAGCATTTGGAGTTTGGCGCTTTGCCACAGCGGCAGATGAGGCAGGAACTTGGGGCTTTGCTGCCATGCTAACCGGGTGCGATATTGCAATTCCATCCTCTCTACCGACGTTACCGTGCACGAATGCCCGTGACGTTGAATAGAGCCGATTAAAACGCGGGGACGGTTAGAGCACCTGGTTCCTTGAGTTGATTCCATCATGAACAATACATGAACTCCAGCTTCACTCCCTGTCCGTATCGTATCGCAACACCAAGGACCCCGATGAACCTAGTTCCGCCCAACACGCGGCCCCATCGTTCCTTCTCCGTCGTCCGGTGGCTAGGTGACGGGTAGCTAGGCGGCGGTCCTGTCCTATCCGTAACATCTCTGTCCCGGCTTAGCGCTTGCAGCGGAGTCGGTGGGGCGTGATATCCTGTGCACGGGTCCGTCCCTCCTCCGCCTTCCCCTTCCCTCATCCCTCGTGCTTGTTGTGTCCTCACGCTGCACAGTGACCGTCCTGGTGTACGGATCGTAGGCGAAGATGGAGGAGGCGGAAACTAAGGGGGACGTAGACCAGGACGAGTGTGCTCGTGATCCACGGCCTGCCTCCACCAAACGGGTATGGGAAGGCTGAACCGGATGTTTGGGATACGATGAACGGCGTGCAAGCGGGAGGGTTTTAAACCCTAACCCTAAGCATTGGGGAGATTGAGGATGAAGAGTTAGGTGGGCGGATGGTGATGTTGTTGATGCGGTTGTAGATGCAGTGGTAGAGGATGGCATCTGCCTTGTCAATAACGTTCCAAGGAAGTTGGCATCTCGTGGTCTGCAGGAGGCTGTGAGGATCGTTGTTGGTTAGGGATTATGAAGAGGTGTGTCGAACGCTTGCCTGGAAAGGCTGTATGTAGTATGAGGGGAACTTTGTGGGAAGAGATGCTGGTAGAGTCATGGGCAGACCAAGAAGAATGGTATCCTGTACAGTTGCCTCTGCCGTGGTTACAGTAATACCAAGCTGCTTCATGACACAACCGACCGCGAATAAGGCACGTGAAGGAAATGAAGTCATACGTTGTCCTTTAGTATCGCAAGTTGATGCCGCCAGGCAACACCGCACGAACAAGAATGCTTTGCTACAGGAAGAAGAAACAAGTCACCCATGCTCAAGAAAGCCCCATGCACTCATCATTACAAACCCGGTGTTCGTAGATGTGTTCATTGACCCAGGCCCAGCACGCTTGCCACGTCAAGGGACGACGGACTGGATAGCAGATTAGCACGTGTACACGGAAACAGCAAAGGGGAACACCTACGCAGTATGCACAACCGGCTCTGCGGGCGGCGCAGGTAGGTCAACGAGCGAGGGTGCCTGAGTTGTGGCAGCGACTTGAATCGTCGTGGTGCCCGCGTAAACCGTTCTCGTGATATGTTCGGTGGTTGTGCGCATGGATCTCGGTTCAGACCTTGTTTTCCAGTCAGCAAAACGGGAATTGTACAATTCTCACATGGCGGTGCAACTCACGTTGAAGAAGCATCCTCGAGCGTCCAAGTCTGAGTGACTGTAGGTGCAGCGGAAGCCGCAGAGACTTTGCTAGTGCTTGTCGTCTCTGTCTCAATAATGTACTCAAGCGCCATAGTCGTTGACAGACTGAATTGGGTTTGATACTCAGTGATGTTGGCGACGAAGGTCTCAATAATGATCTGTGATGGGCCTTGTATGGTAGTCGTCAGGTTGATGCTGGTCACGCTGGTCGTCGTCACCGTCGCCATGCTCGTCTGCCACACCTCGAACTCATGAACGCATTCTGTGGTGCCGTTGTCGTAGGTTGCGCAGATCTTCTTTTCGACATCTGCGGGTGGCCCTGCGGTTGTGAGCTCCGCCCATGGCGCGATGTAGTAGGTCGTCAGAGTCTCGATGGTCGGTGCGGGAGTAATCATAGCACTGCTGGCGTTAAAGACTTGTCTGGGTGCGAGTATCGTCGAACTGAGTGTTGGAGTTGGAGTCACCAGAACGTAACCGTAGTCACTGGAGAAGGTGATTTCTTGATCGCATTCAGAAACGGTGTATTTCGTAGCAATCCCCTCGAGCACGGTAGCGCAAACCATGGTGACTGTTGGACTGTAGATGATGGTGCAAGTACCGTTGCTTGGCGGGACAGAGACAGAATAGTTACGGTATGGCATCGTCATGGCGGACGGACGGAGCGAGGGAGTAGCTGTGATGGGAAAGAAAGCCTCCGGTGGCAACGCACAGAGGGTGAACTCGGGCACGTAAGACGCAACGAGTTGGCTCTGCGTAGTGATGGCGACCGGAGTGGCACCTGGAGAGGGGGTAACGAAGGTCAAAACTTCAGGTATAGGCGCAGTAGGTGAATATGCTGACGGCGGGCCTCCCAATGGATCCACGTGTGGCCAGAGGTACCGTTCAGCATCAGCAGCATCAGAAGCTTGAGCGAATGCGTCGTCGGCTTGTCTTGGCTTGATTCCGACTGCTTCGTGTCTGAAAGCTGGCAGGCGACCAGCTGCCGCGCCCTGGAGAAGGAGCAAAGTCCACAAATTGACCGTAGAATGCATGGTGTCTGTGATATAGTTTCAACGGTGATAGTCAGTACGAGAGCGCCACTCGTGTAACGAATGTCTCGGTTAGGTATTGTCCAAGGTGTGGAGAGAAGCGTTCGTATTCTTGGAGTGTGGAGGAGCATTCCAAGGCCTCCAGATCAACAAAACAGCGTCGAGGAATGTTGTGACCACATTCCTTTGCGAATCCTGCCTTCATCATGATCCAAGGGAACTCCTTCGTTTGAGAGCTGAGCGTGACGTGACAAGGTGGATCCGGTTCCATGGCCTATTCCATTACACTCATAATCAAGAGCTTCTTTTCATCGTCGAAAGTCACATCACCACCGGTCGGGATTATTGGGGCGTTCTCCCAGTTCGCGGCTTCTAGATCCTCTAAGAGTCTCACTGCTATTCTCGAGGAGTGATACCTGTTCAGACGGTCAGAGAAGGCCTTCAATGGAGCAACAACAATCCGAGCTTACCATTTTGCAGCGACCATAACAGCATCGAAGATGGCCAATGTGACTACGCAGGCGGTGATGAGCAGCAGGACCTTGGCATCGCCGCTGCAGTGAGAGAAGTATTCCACGACGGCAGACATGTTGGCAGAGATGAATCTAGGTTCTTTTTCAGGTGTAGACGTCGTAGGCGAGGGAAGCTGCAGATATATGTGAGGGAGATGGAGAGCGGTGTATGGACGAAATGATAGCCAACGGTGAATTGTACTACTCGAGAGGTACCGCTCGTGGTATAATATATCTCCGCTGTCTGTCACTGTCATACGCACATGCTCTACGCTAGTGAACAAGGCTACTGTAGCTCACACTTAGCCAGTAGCGGCCGATGGCGATGTGAATAGCATCGGCATGGCGCAGCTCCGGGCAGGCCTTCTCCAGAGGGTCTATCCTTGGCATGCAAGCTAACGGTGCAGCGCCGTTCGAAACGGGCATGTGCTTGGTCAGCTGTGAGACAGTTCGGACATCAGCGCAGAAGGTGCAGCAGAAGGAATATTGCTGTGCCGTAGAGGGCCGTCTTCGTCTGGCAGCACGCCTGCTTTGCAGTGGAAAGAGAGGGCGGGATGGCTGTGGGACGTTGGGCTGCGCTGCGCATGTTGCTTACTATAAGCGGTGTTTGCTCGCCAAACGACAGGAAAATCTCACGGCTTACAGCCTTGTTGGCAGCCCTATTGCGGCATTGCTGGGGAGTGAAGTCCCAGAAATAGACATTTAACGTTGATTCCAACCACTAAGGGAGCGAGCGTACGGCCAGATACCAGATAGCACATAGCAAATAGCAAATACCACTCGCAGCATCTGCCGCGGTCAGATCAGATCTTCCCCGCAAGCGATGCCTCTTCCCGCGAACCAGCAAGAGAAAGCTTCTAGCCAGCCAGCCACAAGCCTCTACTGCGCACACAGCGTCACATCCCTGTCCACGTGCGCCGTAACGTGGCGTCTCTCTGGACCACTTTCCCGAATCTATCAGCGCTCTAGCAGCAGCATGCAGCCAGTCACTCCTTTCGCACCAGAGACTGGGCTGGCTGGAGCGCCGCAAGCCTCGGTGCACACCAGCTCAGATCAGATCAGATCAGCCCAACGCCAAACCATGGGCTCGCAAAAGACCATGATACAATCGCCGAAACTGTCTGGAGGAAAAAAAGGAAAGAAAAGCAAACTTCACCGCTGCGTGCTTGCGGCCCGTTTAGCCCACAGAGACACGAGAAGTCTCGCTCACTCTTCCCACCGTTCGAACACAAACTGGCACCGTTCGAACGGGTTCCAGCGGTCTTCAAACGAGAGACAGAACCTTGCTCTACCGTGTCAGCGGTCGCCGAGGACCCAGGAATAGAAACGAGACACTCGTAACTCAACAGACGCCTGCTGTCTCGCAACTTAAAAGATGTTTAATCCTCTCCAGGCGAAGTGCTCCGCAGAAGAGCAGAGCGGCGATCACCGGTGGTGCGTTTCCCTTTCGTATCCGCACGCAACCCCACCAAGGTTAGATTGCGCCTCGCAATTCCCCGTAAAAGCATGCGCAAACAACTGAAATAGGGGCGAGACATCGAGCCAACCTAATCTGAAAGCCAAAAAGACCCTCGCAGTAAAGATGCCGACGTCCGCCATCCACTCGTAGAGGCACGCAATGCGAACACGAACCCGGAGATGCTGGAATTTCACTAAACTGCAAATCTCCTGCAGAAACGTATAGCGTGGTCGCCATGATGCACCTTTCTAGCTCACATTGCGAACTTTGATTTGCGATCTGCATGCGACCTTATTCCTCTGTAGTGTGATGGAACAGCATGCGGCTTTTGGTTGGTGGGTGTCAATTTGTGGTGCAACCCGAGAGCTCGGCACAGGAACAGGAACAAACGGTACCGACGACACCTGTCTCCTCAGTAAGAGGTCCCCGATTCTATCTCAGGTGTCCGCAACCGAACGCAATCCAGATCGCTCAAACGCAGAGCCCAACCGTCGCGCTGTACTCGTACCACTCTCCTGTCCGTGACGCGCTTGTCGAACTCTCCTTCGCGGAGCTTCCTCCGCCGCGTCGCACAGTGGTCAAGATAGACGACTGTCGCAGCGCTACCATGATAGTCAGCAGAGCGGGCGTAGCAGCCCAGCTTTGCCCTCCAGTGCGGCCGTCGCTCGAGCTGGGAAAGACTGTGGTCGGTGTTGCAGTCGGTGCACCAACGAACTGGCAGGTTGGCGCATCTCCCAGCCCAAACAGCAAAATGCAGTCGTCGAGGTTAGATACACAGGGTGGTGGAGGTATTGTGCTTGGTGCTAGCGTGCGCGCAGTCATGATTCCGGTCACTGGCATATTGGCCAGACTGCATATTGAACGGCATTTGCCCCAATTGTACGCGTTTTCTTTTATTCGCCCCAATCGTGGGCTAATCATTCATCCCAGTCCGGTATGGCTGGGTTGTGTCGAGGCATGACTGGTAGCCCATTGTTCGTTCTAAGGAAATGTGATGATAATGCCAGAAGATTGCATGTCCGTAATGCATATGCCTTTCTATTTGGAGCCCGCAGGCTTTAGCGCTTGTTGTGCCAGCAACACGACGCGTAGATTACAGCTACCTATCATAGAAATACGCAAACCAACCTTGTATCGCAAAGCCGCAAACTTCAGCTCTCGGGACGATGAAGAGTGCCAGTTACCTTCCAACAACGAAACGCGCCAGCAGAGCCAATTGACCGATCAACAACACGTCACTCCACACTCATTTCCACTGAAGCATCGCCAGGTAGTTGCACGAAGCGGCACGAAAGTGCGCCTTCCAAGACCGATTTTGCGCGGCATCGTCCTGAGGACTGTTATCGCTGTCGTTCCGACATCTCGTGGTTTATTGTCGTATGCGCTTCTTGAAATTTGATGCGACTTTATGAATCCTCACGGCGCTCCTACTGCCGGATTGGAGATGAAGTACGTTTGCACCTCGCGATCCGGCTGCGCATGACGACCCAAGTGCCGGAGGTTCGTATCTCTATACATCTGCCTGAGCGGTACGCGTGGACCCCGCCTCAGCTGTCTAGGAGATCTCAAACTTTGGTGGACGTCCGCGAGGCTGTCTCCGTTCTGCTCTCTCTGGACTCTTGCAAGCCACTCTGCCGTCCGCTGCGACGTTCGTGTGCCGCCATCAGAAGCGGCTCTGGTGTATACTCCTGTGCTCGCGACTGATACCCTCGTCTGCCGAGTGGAATTGACTCTTCCACTGTTGTTGCCGGTGCGCTGATTGCGAGGATGTGCATAGCGCGTCTACCTGTAGGAGCAGCGCGGCCTTCACCTACCCCTTCATAAGGGGTTTCGTCTCCATCGACGCTTTCTACATCAGAGTCTGCGTCACTGGCCTCTTCTAGCTCGCCTGGCGCAAGAGAATCTTCCGATAACATCCACGCCGGGGGCTCCGTTGACTCTTTCTCCCGGTAAGAATCACCCTTCTCCACGAGTTCGAGGCGTTCAAAGAAACAAAGCTTGGTATACGGCCTTCCAGTCGAGAAACACGTATGTGTAGTGGCCTGTAACCCACCAACTAAATTCCGAAAGCGGAGGCTTCTGAAAATCTCCATTGATGCGGATCGTGCGCGAGGATTGAGCCTTCGTAGTCTGCATAGATGTATCCAAGACTTTGGTTATACGCTTGTTCTCACATTCGATGATCTGCATTTCAGTCCTGGTTTGTGAGGGTAGTTTGTATCGTCCACAGCACTTGGAGTGTACATATTGTTTTCCGACGCTAAAGCGATCAAACACGAAGGGATCGGTTACCAAGATTTGGTTTTCGTAACATCGGTACCTCTCTTTGATTCGGACGCGCCCCGGTGGAAAACACATTTGCGTTGCGATGTCAAGATAATCCCGACGGTGTTACGGAAACCGTGAGATGCCGTTCGGCATCGTAATCAGTGGAAGGAACCGTCGTCGATGAAAGAGAGAGCACGGACCCATAGCACCTGTGGCGACTCAAGAAGGATTTGAGCACGATGCGTCATGATGGCTTGCTGTGCGGTATAGAGTACGTATGATAGAGGCCTATGTTGGACGTGTTGGAGATGGAGACGCGCGGTGCACTGACCAGCGTGCATTTGTCTCTGATTACTCACTCACGACGAGCAGAAGACTGTCTGTAATACCACAGCACTAGACTGGTATGAATGAGTATTATGCTCGAGCTATAATGCCTTCACTGTACTCTGATTCTTCTACCTTTTCGTCGACTTTCCGAGTTCGTATGCGACACAGTCAACAGGCCCAGATCTTCTCTTCTCCTCACTCCTTACGTGTTTGGATGGCCCACGTCACTTGCTATGTAGATGGGCTGCTGTCCTAAGAAACAAAGAGACGGTAATGGCAGAGCAAGGATCTAAAGGTAAGGAAGGCAACGATCAATGGGACATGCAATCAGTTTTCAACAGCTAACTGTTCGGCAACGGATTCTTCTTGAAACAAGTAGCAGGCATGTGGACGGAAACTCCACCGAAGAAGAGTGAGTAGAAAACACGCATCCATTGATCATAGCTTGGCTCGTGTCATCTCGTACCATCATGTACATTCCAGATACACCTCGTTCATCCGTCGTACCTCTACTTACGAAGCGCAAGCTTCACGAGCTCTCCAAAGTTCTGCAATACAAGTCAGCAAATCAGAATTCAGTCCCGGCCTCCCTTCTCCTATCATCGTTACTTACTGGAGTACCCCAACCAGTCACCGCATCCCAGCCCTCCTGCGCTGGGAAGCCAGTTGTGTTGCATCCAAAGCTCGAGCCGATGGTGATGTCCGTCAGGGCCTTGTAGGCTCCTCCATAGATCCACGGGTTCAGAAAGCCGAGGGGTTTCTTGCCTGCAGCAATGAGAGCGTCGTTGACGAGGGCGATAACGGCGGCGAAGGTCGGGGAAGAGGCGGATGTGCCGCCCACGGTCCGGATGTTGCCCGCCCAGACAATAGCGTCGTGGTTGCCTTGGGCGGCAACGTCGGGGTAGCCGCGACCGCTCTTGTTGTAAAGGCCATCGTACATGCCGTTGAGGCTGGCGATGTATGCGTCGACAGTGGCCTTTTGGTAAGCAGGAGCGCCGAAGTAGTTGCTGAAGCCGGCACCGGAGGCGAAACGGGTGACCGCAGTTTCCGGGTTAAAGTTTGCCGTCCCACCAACCGATGTCACCCATGGGCATGACGTTGGGAAGTCGGGAGTAAAGGCATATGAATTGGTGCTGTTGATGTAGCATGTTCCGTTCGAACCGACACCGGCGTCTCCCGATGAAACAAGCATGGAGATGCCCCGAGCACCGAGCTGGGCAAATGCGGCACAGGCTCGCTTGGCGTACGAGTAGGGAACTGTCTGTTCGTCGTCGCCGTAGCTGGAACTGATAGTCTGTGGCAGATCGGACTGTGAGAGGACGTAGTTGAGCCATGTCAAGTACGGCTCGTTCGTGTCGGTTGGTGTGCTGATACTCTGAATGAAGGGTGGGCTGCCGCCGGTCAGGTAGGAGATCATGGGTGTGGGCCAGCTGATGCCGAGGACAAGTTGAGCGTCGAGGTTGCCTTCGACGTCCACACCATCCGCAATCACTTGTGAGATGTTTGGGCCCTGGTAGTTTGCGGCATTTGCGATGTTTACGAACTGGAACTCGTCCGCTGCAGACGCGGCTTCCGGCCGGAATGTCTCCAGGAATGTCTTCGCGTCGTCGCGCCTATTGGTCTCGTTCAAGTAGTTGCAGATGCCAATCTTGTTGTTTCCGGCTGCCTTGGGTGTGTAATTAAGGGTGCCGTAGAGAGTGCGCAGGCAGTTGAGGGTAGTGAAGCTCACGTTGCAAGCAGCGGCCACCGCGTCAGTGTGGGAGGACCCGGACTGAGAGGAATGTCAGTCAACGTCGCCTGAGAGAGGTTGTTGCAGTTGCGCTGCATGGATGGTCGGTACTTACAGAAGGATGTTGGCCATACTGATGCTTGCCGGTGTGCTCCCACCATGATGGTGGGTGAGAGGGAAGTGATCCCCAACCGGTCCGAATGGCTTGATCTCCGCCTTGGGCCGGAAGAAGGAGGTAGTTGGCTGCACAACATCAACATGTTCGTGCAGATGCAATGGGAGAGACCATTCAGGCGCGCGTGAGATGGAGTGTCCGTCCTCGTTGATGAAGTTTGAGTACTTCGTCCGGAGAAGCTCCTCTGCCTTTCCAATTGGGACGACGATATGGATCCAGTCTTTGGCAGGAGAGAGACCAATGTCCGAGATGTCGTGCTCCAGAAGCCAGTCGCGAACTGCGTCTACGGTCTCGTCGGCAGGCGCAACAAGATCATGCACCTCCTGAGCCGAAAGATGCTGGCCATAACGCTCATGGTGAGGATTTGAGACTTCGAGCAGGTGCCGCTCAATGACGCCCTCGTTGCGCTGCTTCAGACCGATCTGAAGATGCATAACCTGCGACTTGTCGGCCGGTCCAGCTTCAGTCCACGCCCGTGGTACGACGTGGCGTTCCTTGACTGCATAGGTGGAGGATGAAGCTGTTGGAAGGGCATGGGCGCCCAGGGCCGCAATGGCTAGCGAAGCCGACAACTTGAGAAGAGGCAGAGACATCATGGGCTATCTTGACATCCACACGAGGTGAGTTCCCGATTCTTCGAAACCGCGGGTTCCTGGGCGAGGGCCCATGTTTATACCTGGTGCTATCGAACGAAGACCGGCATCAGCCAAGGACTGTGATGTCGTTTTGTGCCGCCCCGAATCGATCCATTGTCAATCAAGCACTTCAAGCTGCCTTGTTCGGCTCAAGTGAAAGCTTTCGTGTGCTTAGTATACAGTAGCGTCACGACCCAAGAAATCGTCGTTGCCAAATCCAGAAGGTGATATCCTACTAGCGCTGGAGGAAGGACACGCGAGCGTAACGCGAGATTCTTATCGTGCTGGGATCTCCACTAAACCGCCGGAAGCAAGAGCGAGGCGGGCAAGACGTTCGTTCCATCTCCGCAATATGGCTGGCTAGCAGGTTGATTGCTAAAAGATATCAATTGCTTGCGCGATATGTTGTGTGCATTACGACGCGCAACACGATCGCGACTGTGCGCGACAGGTTTGAGGTTCCAGGCAAACGTTGCAAACTGATACCTTCGGGTCCGGGCTGCTGCAGATCCGGATAAGATCAACAGACCGACATAACACTCCAGGTGGATTGCGACAAAGTTTAAGAACCATGACTAAAATAGAAATCTTTCATATCGGGGAGCGACGAATCCGAATGCCTTTTGTCTATACTGCTTAGCTTTCCGAGTGCCACGAAATCAAAATGCCTGTACACGAAGAAGCGTTAGGCGTTGCAACTATGCACATAGTAGTTCCCTGGCTGACAGCGGTACAACAGCTGTTCGCCGGGCACGACGTGAATTCCTTATCCATTTCAATCTCTCCGTGCTCTATCAGAAATTCAGTCAGTATGAGTTGGTAAATCTTCACTGACGGGCATAGAGCTGGTACTCCTAATGGAGGTCTGTGAGAGATGTGACAGCTAGGCTTTCTGTCGAATTCTGAACGTCTTGGTTGGCAACGAGGGTTGGATAGGAGAAAGGAGAAAGGACGCTGTGTATATGCTTGAGGGAGTCAAGCTATAGAGAGTAGTGAGGGTAACGTGCTCACAGATCATTATCATAGTTTGTGTCTGGGAGGGCTGGTTCAATAACAACGCAATGGAGAGATCAGGTTGAAAGATATCACCACTGAGGTACTAGAGCCGGTCGCATAGAAGGGGTATAGACTATTCTGTCCGCTCGCCTTGGGTTTCATTAGTGACTTCAGGCGCAACTGGAAGCTATTCGACTGCTACCGAGTTCTCCTATTGTGACCTGCGCGTGCCCGTCTGCATTACCGCCACTTGGCCATCAGATGCCCATCCAAATGCGACTTGCATTCCATGGTGTTAGAGCTCCATGTCCATGGGCACCTTCATTGCGCCGAGCAAATGCGAGTACGTCGCTAGCCATCCTTCCTTACGCCGCCTTAATGCTTCGGTCGTTACACGTCACGTCGTTTCGTACCCTTCATTGTGCGCTTTCAGCCGGTCATGGTATACTCTCCACCCCCTCCGCCACCCATGCCACCCCATTGTTCCCCGCCTTGACTTCCGTCAAACCCAGAGAAACCCCTGCTCAAGTGTGGTCCACCACGACCCATCCCGCCTTTGTCATTCTTCGCTTTTGAGACAGTGTGAAATTTAGTCCCAAGCTCCTTAGCCTCGGCGACAGAGCGAGTGAGTGAAGACAGTAGAGAGATCAGTTGAACATCTGACTGCTCCCGCACCGATGCCGTCTTCAAGCTTGTAGGATCTGTTGTGGACGAGGTTGTAGATGAAATGGTTGATGGCGGTGCGAGCAGTGGAAGTCGTGAGAGGAGGGAAGAGATGTTGCGGAGGAGGGGTGGTTCAGTTCGGCAGGGTTGGACGTCGGTTGGCTGATGAGGGATGCGTCGCTGAGGTACGAAGGCGGGAGCGCGGAGAGGTAAGAGCGTAGCAGATCGATGCGTTGGTGCAGCATCTTGATAGCGTTCGATTTGGCCGTCAAAGATGCGATCACTGCGTCAAGGTATCCGTTAGCATTGGACTTATTCCATGGGCATCCCAATTTGAGAAGGTTGGAAGTCGACATCATGCAAACACCTACGCTCTTCGTCTTCGGCACTGAGATAATCCTCGGTCGCTGTACCGTTTGTCTGAACAGAATCATCCACCCTACCCTTCCCCTTCTTCGAACCATTCGCAGCTGTCTTCGAGCCTGCTTGTATAATGTCGCCTCCGGCAATGGCTGTCGCATTTCCACCACCCTTGGCCACAAAGTCGATACCGATCATCTCCGCCTCTCCCGTCTCCATCTCGTAGCTCAGTTCACGGAACCGAAGCTGAAGCTGACGTCCGAGACCCCATCCGTCCACCTGCAATCCCTTGTCTGCGCTCTCACTACCAGGCTCGTAGAACGATTCGTATAGGGAGATGGGGAGCTTGCCGCCGGTCAAGGAGCCGTCAAGAATGGTCTCTGGATGGAAAAGAAGGAGAACGAGGGAGTCGTTGTACTGGTGCTGTAGTTGTTGTACAATGGGAATGTGTTCGGGAAGAGGGCCGGTGGGCGGGCCTAGTGTGAAGATGGCGACGAGATCGAGAGCGGGTGCTTTGTGTACGTCCTTGACTGAGAGTTTACAAAGTCAGCTCAACGTCTGCAATGTCCAATCTCCCGATCCTGCGAGTGCTGCCAGAACCGACATGCTGGGAGCACCACGTCCCCATCCTTTTCCTCCCCGCGTCAGTCGTGATCAAAGCCACGTACATTGCTCCAAACGATCGGCAAACCACGCTTCGTCCACAACAACCTTCTCTTCTCCATCCTTCTCAAGCGGCTTCAGCTTGCACTGAAAGGCAAATTCCATAGTCACTTCGCGCCCGTTCTGCTGTCCGATAATGGCGCCCACGATGGGTCCTTCTTGCTTCCGCAGTGTGTGCCGTGTCACATAGTCGGAGATTGTAAGCAGCACGAGTGGATGCAGCTGAACGGAGAGGGAGGAGTCGGAGCGGCTCGTCGAGAGGAGTGGATTGGTGTTGGGCGCGCGTGTCGCCATTGCGATTGGTGATGTACCGGCAGTGGCTGCGTGCTCTGCGTTTTTGTGGTGACGGGTAGGTGGAATAGATTAGTAATTCAGATTAAGACTGGCCAGCAGTTGGAAGAGATGGAGGTGTTTCGCTAGGTAGCAACCTTGAAAGTGCAGTTGGTTTGATCCAAGGTAGCTAGGTACTTTGAGTCCACTGTTGAAGATGACATGCGTGACGATGTTTCGGCTAACATCCGATAGCCGACCGCTCAGTTTATAGGAACCCTCGGAACGAACTTCCTGTCTCCTCTCTCCTTTCTGCCTGGCTGTCGCATCCCGAACTCCCTTGATCTTGTTCAGAGTAGGACTGTCTTGATCGAGCACACTGAACTGTGTCCCTGTCGCAGCCTGGATACGCATCTCTACTTGTGTCTAGCTTCAGCCTTGCCGCGAGTACAGTGTCTCGCTGGCGATGTCTTGGGTACTAAGCCCTAGAACAAAGTGTGAGTGTTACTACCTAAGGGCAACTGTGCCCCGGTTAGTGTATTCTTTCGTCTTCTTGCCGTAATCAGTCGTATCACTCCTAGACATATCCCTTATAAATCCTTATGTGTCCGAGCAGCGTCGTCGAAACCTTTGCCTGCAACCACAGACGTCACCGTGGCCACTGTTCCAAGCAACAACACTACAATGCGCGCTGTCGTGGGCTTCTGCCACTTACGTTCACTTTCGTGGACGGTCTTTGCAACGAGTGTGAGATCCAATGCCTACTGAACGCACAGTATCCCGATCGTGCAGCACAAGCCGCTCCAGACCATCTCCATAACGCAAGACAAGCATTGATCGCCGACTATCAGGTTCGTGGCTTCTCAATCGATATGGCTAATAGCAGTAACTACAGCGGCATGCCATCTGCGACCAAAGATGCTTTTGCTGAACAAGGTTCGCCCCGAAGTGCTTTTTACAACAGAGATCGACCAGTGACTGCAGAGGAATCAACCAAAGATCCTAACACCGACCCTGAAAACGAAGGACGTACTCCGTCCAAACCAGGGATTTCAGATGTTCGGGTTCGAATGAGCCTACCAGAAACATTGCATGATTCCGCTTCTCCCAAGGTCACCCCAACGTCCATTACCGGTTCTGGCCGAAACCGAAACGAACGCGAGCGCGACTCTTCCGGAACCAAGTCGTCAAAAGCAGGTCTTCCAGAGCCTCTCAACGGTCCTCTGGTCATAGATCTTCCGGTCCTAGCTTCAACTTCCGGTCACGTACCGGAAGTCTACGCCAGCTTCCACATTCATCCGTTGCTGCGAAGAGGCAAAGCCTGGCCAGGATGACCATACACAGTTACCACAGCATGATCAAAGATATGAAACGGCTCCTGCACGGCTTCAAAGACATAGCTGGTGATGAAGATGCGGTATGAAGTGTTAGTACCTGCATGTTGCGTACATGATTACTCCGCCCATCACCGTCATTACGTTTTGGCGCTTTTGGCTTCGTATACGACAAGCCAGCCGCGGAAGACGCCACGTCAGCAGGGATACAAGGGTTGTATATATATATGTTCATGCTGTTTCCCACAGTTGAAGGCCGGAGATAAATCAACATACCTACCAACCCTGAAATCACATCTGCCCTGGAGCTACAACCACCTCAATTCACAACGACAGCACTACCATCCGAGTATCAAAGACCACATCGAGCGCGATACAACGCGACAACATCCCAAACAATTTGTGTCTAACCAAACATCTGCCAATTTCAATGTAGGATTAAATACCATCAAGATGGCATCGCCATATGCTGACCACTGTCACGGATCCTTGAACATCAGACATCGAGACTACTCAACGCATTCCAAATCAACGGAAACCCCCAAAGCTATCAGAATGTGCGTCAAAGAGTGTCACAACTTCTCCTGTGGCCACCGAGTCAATGCCACCTTCAATCAGCATTGCTCATGCTCCAAACTCATCGGACCAGACATCCAGGTTCCAGGGCTGTGCCGGAATTGCAAGTTTAAGGGTGCTGGAAAAAGCGTTGACTTCACCACACCAGCAACATCACCACCGTGTATGCCCTCGCGCGGTACTTGTTCGACCTCGGCGATGGAGCCCGGATCACGTGGAAGGGGAAAGGATTGCTCATGTGCTGACCTTCGTCGGACGAAACATTGGAGTTTCGGAATTGTGCCAGAAATGCAAGGACAAGGGCGAGTTTGTCCTTGGGTGTTTACCGGAAATCGATCTGCATTGGGAAGCAGAGACTGGAATTTGCGCGATAATGCAGGGCTGAACAAGGAGGGTGGAAGGCTAGATTGAAGGTGTTGGGGAAAAGATGCAGGAACCAGCTGGTCTGGTCGATGTGTCACCTCATACGAAGATGGTGCTTGCCTTTCGTGTCTTCCTTTGGATCCCGTGTTGTTTTCTGTCCGCGTTCCGAATGTATAATGCTATATTGCTACTCTTCATACACCGATTACGATCTTCAACACCTGGCCTCTGTACTTCGGACCTGCGGCCGAATCTCCCTCTACAACTTGGCACCCATCTCCTTTTCCGCCTGCTCCCTTAAGATCCTCTTCAAGATCTTTCCGGACGCGTTCTTGGGGATGGCAGGCACGAACACAACACCGCCGTCCAGGCGCTTGTAGTACACCAAGCGGTCTTCGATATACTTTTTGACGTCCTCTACTGCGAGGCTCGCTCCGGTACCGGGTCTTCTCACGACATAAGCCCGCGGGAACTCCGAATCACTAGATTCGGATCTGGTGAGTGTCACGCCGATGACGGCCACATCGACAATGTCAGGATGCGATAGTAATATGCCTTCGAGCTCTGCCGGCGCGACTTGGAAGCCCCGAACTTTGATCAATTCCTTGCGATGCGTCAGCAGAGTCAGAAGGGCTGTAGTGATACACACGCATGGGCGACAAGAGAAAAAGTATTCTTACCTTTCGTCGGTCTACAATATAAAACAGTTTAGTCTTCGCATCACAATACGCCACATCGCCCGTATGGAAAAACCCGTCTGCGTCAAAGTCCCTCGCATTCGCCTCCGCGTTGTCGTAATACCCCCTCGTGACAGTGGGACCCCGGACGCATATCTCGCCACGAACACCATACTCTGAGACATCCCGGCCGTTCTCGTCGACAAGCTTGACGTCTAGGTTCGGGATGGGATGTCCGACGCTACCCGTAGTGTCGCCGGACGGATAGTCGTTGTAGTATAGTTTGGTCGCGATACACGACGTTTCCGTCATTCCCCAGACCTGCGTGAAGGTAGCGCCGGGAGCCAGCAGTTCCTGGACGCGCGCTTGGGGGCGCCGGTCCAGGGGTGCGGCACCGCAGTACGCCACCCGCACGCTCTTCAGAGAGTACTGATGGCGCAGGGGCGACATTATGATGCCGATGGCGATGGGCGGAACCAGCGCCATGTCCGTGATCTGGTACTCCTGCATCGCCCAGAACCACTTCTCCAGATCAAATTGCCGCAGTATGTAAGCCTGTTCTCCGGCGCGAAGAGGCGTGGTGCATGCGACGGGCGTGCTGGCGGCGTGGAACATGGGCAGGGCGAGAAGACGTTTAGTGATCCAGGGCGTGCGTTTGTGCTCCCGGATTAGCGTGTCCTGGGCGATCAAGTTGCGGTGGGAGAGCTTGACGGCTTTGGGTAGGCCTGGGACGGGTGAGAAGGGTCAGGGAGGACGAAGGGGAATGTTGGGCGAGGGCCCCCGGCACCGTGTATCTGAGATGAATGGACATGAAGGGTGCCGGCGTGCGGGTGCGACAAGGAAGGGTTGGAGGGAGATGGAGACGTTGATAGCATGGACTTGAGGGAGAGAGGAAGCATACGCACCAGTGGTCCCTGAAGAGAACAACAACGCGGCAATCGTCTCCTCCGCAATCTCCTGGTCGTCAAAGCGCACCCAGTCTTCTTCTCCAGCGGAGAGTAGGTCCGTCCATCTGGTGTATCCGCTCGGTACGGGCTCGTCGTCCGGGTTGAACAATATAATGCTCTCCTTTGGAATACTGACCGCTTTCGCGCCCTCCAATAAAGTCTCCAAGAACGCAGCATTAGCTATCACGAATCTGGATCTCGACACCTTGAGATGGTGCGACAGTTCAAACGGTTTGTACGCCACATTTGTGCCCGCGAAGATCCCGCCCGCGGCGACAATGGCAAGGAAGAAAATCGGATAGTAAAGCTGTTGTTGTCAGCATAAACGTGACCGGACCTGGAAGGCTGGTAGGAAAACGGCGCACGTCGTTCGTGGAATGAAGGCACACGCAGTCCCCTTTCTTTACGCCGATCTTCCTGAATCCGGCGACCAGTTTCCGGATCAGGGTCTTCGCTTGTCGCGCGGAGATGGATCGTGCTGGGTTCAGCGCGTCAATGTATATCTGTACCGAAGACTGAGTAATGCAGAAGCGTGAGAAGCAGTGGACTTCCTGCTTACGGGTTTGTCTTCATCGTAGGACAACCCGTCAAAGGTCCATGATAGTAAGTCCTTGTTAGGGATAGAGACGTGTTCTTGAGCGAGGAAAGGCATCACTCAGTTCGCTGTGTAGAAGAAGTGGATCTATTTGCAACCAGCAGGCGGAGAGCAGTGGAGTTTCGACGTACATGAAGTACAAGTGACTGGTTTCAACCGGCAATCGATGATGTATCTATGTGACTATGCGGAAGAGCAGGCCAAGCAGTTGGTATATAACAAAGGGCATGGGGGCCTGGCGTTGGAGCAGCTTACGTGAGATCGATCAGACAAGTGTACAAATGCCCTCGCACATACACCTTTTGCAGTACGTGATGATCTTGGGGGCTTCCCTCTCCCATCCTTCTCATCTAAGACCGAGGTGTGAGACGTCGAGCGCTTGGATCGGAGAGAGATCGGTCTTGCTTTGATCCGATTGGCGGACTGCATCCCAGTCAGAAGACTCGAACGCCAGCAGCTTGTCTCCCTTATTCAGGTCGACAAACCCCGAAGCAATTGGCGCATCGGGGTATACGGTGTAAGAGTAGTCGTCCATCCCTTTGTTTCGCGATTCCGGGTCAGTACAAGCAGGAGGGTCCTGCTGTTGCTCGTATGGATAGATACCTTTCATCTTATCCGGATCTGCCGAGCGGCGTGGAAGAAGTGGAGTGGGCTGAATTCTGGACCGCAAAGTGTAGCCTCAATGTCTGGAGTGTCTTGTATGTTGATGTCTGGATATAGCGCTTCACTTGAGCTGTTACGCGGAATGACTTCCATGATGACTTCCATGATGACTTCCATAGGACGCCGATCAAGCACAGGAACTTCCCTTGGTGCCATTCGAGCTGGAACATTTACCCAGGCCTGGATGTCGAATTGCTCCAAGCGGGGCGTCTCCGCTCCGGCCTGGTGGAGATTGTGGAGAAGGTGGAGAGGGAAAGCGTTCAGGCCAGGTTCGCAGAGGCGGAGCGCCTGCATGCACAGGAAGGAGGAAGGAGCTTTGGGCTGCACAGGAAGGAGCTTTGGGCTGCAGTTGTCTGAACCTGAGCCAGATCTCGTTCTTGGTCGTTCTCCAGCCGTCATCGGACAACGGCATTGCATTGTGGGACCATCCCTCTGTTTGCGTGCCAGACACTGTGCCGAAGGGCAGTCCCGAGACGTGAATCGTGATTCTCACCATCAAGACCACTTGCTATATCATCCAACACCGCCCGTTGTTCGTTCGTTCACAACCACTGCATTAGAGTTGACGCGTCCTTCCTCACCCCTCAACCCTCAACCCTCAACCCTCTTTTGCACCAACTGATCGTGTATACACACACGCCATGGCAGACTCAGCACCCATCTCCAAGCCCTCGGGCGATTACCGGAAGCACCTGCCGGATATTAGCATCCCCCGATTCACCACCATGAAGCAACAGGACGCACACGTTTACGCAAACGACTTCAAGACGAATCACCAGCCGCCGTGGTTGTGGGCCCTGTACAGGCACTGGAGGTCGCTCTTCGAAGAGCCTTTCAAGGGCGTGACTAACGACGGTATGCCTGATTCTGTGCACGTAAAAAAAAGTGCCGCATTGCACGGCTCCTCTTGCATACAATTCGTACCTGGCACAGCTGACGACTCTGCAGGAAACGTCCGAGACGGCTTGTTCCAACTGCAGGACGAGGAGGTGCCCATCGACTCGATCGTCGCTGCGGCAAACAACGTCCTCAGCGAAGCCAGCAAGGAGCAAAGAGCAACCCTATCCTATCACGTCGACTCACCCGAATGGCGGTCCTGGTCGAACCCGGAATTCCTGCTCAGCGACAAGGGCCTGCGCCTCGACGAGCTCACGCCATCCCTCCGCGACTCGATTCTCGCCGTGCTCAAGGCGACGCTCTCTCCAGAAGGCTACGACAAGGCCGTCAAAGCCATGCGCATCAACCACTTTCTCGGCGAGCTGGTCGACTCCCCCCGCGTCATGAACGAATTCTCCTACAACTTCGTGCTCTTCGGCCGCCCCTCCCCCGACAGGCCCTGGGGCTGGTCGTTCTACGGCCACCACCTCTGCCTGAACGCCTTCTTCTACCGCCGCCAGCTGGTTCTGAGTCCCTGGTTCACCGGCGCCGAGCCCAACGAGATCGACTCCGGCCCCTACAAGGGCACCCGCATCTTGACCCGCGAAGAAGACCTGGGTCTCAAACTCATGCGATCCCTGCCGGAGAACCTGCAGCAGCGCGCACAGACGTACAAACTCATGCACGATCCCGCCATGCCCGAGGGTCGATGGAACAAGGACGACCAGCGCCACCTCTGCGGCGCGTACCGCGACAACCGCGTCGTGCCCTACGAAGGTATCCGCATGGACGAGATGGACGGCGAGCAGAGAGGGTTGGTCAAGGCTATCCTGGACGAGTACCTGCTCTACCTGCCCAAGCGATCCAGGGAACTCAAGCTCCAGCACGCCATGCACTTCGAGCACGAAACGTACTTTTCTTGGATCGGAGGTTATGGCACCGAGGACCCGTTCTACTACCGCATTCAGAACCCCGTCATCATCATCGAGTTTGGTGAGTTTCTACGCCAGGGTTTGGGGATGGCACTATTTCGCTGACGACCGGGGAACAGATCACCACTCGGGCGTGTTCCTGAACAACGAAGAGCCGGCGAAGTTTCACATCCACACATTGCTCCGTACGCCGAATGCCGGCGATTATGGCTTCGCGATGCGGCCGCTGATTGCGAGTGCAAAGGATCATTTTGTCTGGGACCCGAGTATCCCTGCGGAGAAACTGTAGTGTACATACGACGTAAACGAGTCGATTTTTTCGCAGTGTGTTTCTTTCCTCCTTTCGTTATAGCTGGTGAGACGTACCCGTTTGCACAGACAGCTCGTGCTCATACCATCAACAGTCTGATAGGAACGACTCCTGTGGGCAAATCCTGAAGGCCGGCTTGGACGTATCACCGTCGTTCGAGCGAAGAGAGACACCTGTGTGCATGGCTCGATACCATCTTAGAGAGTATTCAATTCACCGCCGGTACCAGACCAATCAATGCCGTCAACCCAATCAGACAAGTCTAGCGCATCCAAGGTATCGATGTTGATTGCAGCCAGATTGTATGGGCCCGACATCCCATCGGCTCCAAGCGACAGGTGCTGAGACGCAGAAAAGACCGTCATGTCGGTACTGTCTGGGTTCTGCGAGGCTGGACCGGGCTTTTGTGTCGTGGCAAGAGTGGCCTGGGTATGACTAGGTGGGGTTGGCGGTTCGAGCACATCGTCCAGTGTGCGTGAGATGATTTTCGCGGCTTGCATGCAAATACCATAATTGGCCTCCTCGGGACTGTAAATGCTCTCCAGATGTGCGATGAAGACGGAGAGATTTCGTATCAGAGTCGAGCGGCTGAGATTGGCCGGCAGAGTGGTGTTGCTGTGCAGTGCTGTCGCGAGCACTGCTGCGGAGGGTAGGCCGGAATTGCGGACCTTTGCAGACGTGATTGAGCTACGGAACAAGATGAAGGGTATGGCCAACTCACTAGATGGTTGAAGTCGCGACGCAAGAACACAGCTCTGCCCAGACAAGAGCCTAGTTGCAAAATTGTGGCGAGGATGTCGGCCGAGATTTCAAGCAGCTCAGGTGAGGAATCTGGGTCACTTTTAGCTAGCAACCGACTGATTTGGAAACCGTTGTTCAAGTGCGTCAAATGTGAGCTTGTGAGCATGAGACAAATGATTGCCGATAACCCAGAGTTCCACATCGCGTGGTTGTAGCGATTGTGAGATGGTAGGGATCTCCATGCTTGTTGGCATCGCTCCGAAAGTTCCCTGCACTGCAGCGTCAGTAGGTCCTTCGATTTTCAATGCAAAGACCAGCGCTATGGCTCACTTGAGTTTGATCTTGTCTTCCGATGTCAGCGGGCGGAACGAATACTCGTAGATTTCTTCGCGGAATATGCCAATGATATGTCTGATGCGAAGCCAAGTTACGTTCGTGTGCTGTCCCTCTGCATTCCAACCCTCGGGTGTGAGTCTCAGACATGCCTGCTGTAGCTCGGACGCATCTGCGAAGAGCTCATCATCGGCCAGATCGAGTGGTAATCTGCAATCCGTCCAGCGCATTGAGATCCGAGGAGGCCGATCGAATGTTGTAGAAAAGTACTTGTCGAATCGATATGTAGCGAAGAATGTTCTTCTTCGACACTCGGCAAGGAAAAAGGGTACCTTGGACAGGTATGTAGACTCGCGGTGGATTCCCATTGTGAAAAGGTCCGTAGCTAAGTCTCCGAGTCGTCGCGAGACATGAGGGCCTAGAGATTGTCACAAATGTGATCAGAATTGGCTCCGGAGCATACTGCTCTTGCTGCGACTTACTTGCGTCTTCCTGGAGCAGATTGGCAAGCTGGAGGTTCTCGTAGCCCAGCCAAAGAGTGGCATCGTTGACCTGTGGCGCAAGTTCGCGAGCGAGCTGTAAGCAAGTACTGCTGCATCTGAACATTTCTTGTACAAAATCATCATGTCTCGCTTCATCGCGAGACGTACCATGAAGACACGAGCGTCCTGCGATGGAATAAACGAGTCCTAGAGATTCGAGACGCAAGTTCTCTCCTGTGTACCTTGCGCAGAAATCGGATGGACCGAGAGAGGATGTAACGTCCATCTTGGTCTTAGTGGAGCGCAGCGTAGAGTCCGCCAGCCTGAACATAATACTACCGTTGTCGCATAAAACGTCTGAGGCGTGAGATGAGGATGTGGAAAAGCTTTTTGAAGGGCAGAGACAACAGGTAGAATGAATGGGCCTGGCACAATAGCGGCAGTCTGACCGATGGCGTAGTATTCGGTCATGCACTTGTGAATCAGCTTCAAGTGGCGTAATGGGGCAAGAAGCTGTAAGACGCTTGCCAAATGCTCGTCGTGTATCGCCTTGTCACTGACACCGACCCCGTAGGATGTGACTCCGTGATAGCGAATCCATGGTTGATGACAGTTGGCGAGGAGACGCTACCACGGGTACTGTTCACGAAGAGGTTTCTGGCAGAAATCGAAGGATCAGAGGGATTGGTCAACCCAGGAGAAGACGAGGGTGATAGCGGTGGGCGAGGTTTTGTTAAAGGTGCTGGGTGATAGAAACACCGAGACTCCAAGCCGCGCCGCTGGCAGCGGTCACAGACGGGCTGCCCGTGATCGCAGCGAATTTTGCTCTTGCGACACGGCTCGCACGAAGGCTGCTTTCCATTGCGTCGACTTGCACGCATTGCCATGTCGTATATGTGTACATCTAAAACTACAGAATGAAGAAGGTTGGAAGTGCGCCGACACGAGGTATCAGGATGGCAACGCCGATCAATTCCGATGAACACCGACCACATCCCGATCGAACGCCGCGATGCTTGGAAGAGCTCGATCCAATGGAACCCTGCAGCCAATGGTCTCATGTGGGAGCAGGAACACTGCGGAGACTGTTGGCAACGGTTTTGTGCATGAGTAGGACTTGCAATGGGTATCTCAAGTGTATATTACGCGCCCCAACGATGCCTCGAGACGCCGGATCAACCAGTCTCCTCATTCCTCGCCTCCTTCCCATCTCCCTCACTACCCGACCCTCCTCCACTGCTCCCACTCTGTCCACTCTTCAACCTTCCTCCCCTCTTCATCTCACTCATACTGATCGGCGGCCTCTTCTTCTCCTCCTCACCCTCCTTCGCCTTTCTCGCATTCCTAAGCTCCCTCTCAAGACTCGCCGTCAGCCTCTCCAGAATCCACTCCGTCTCGGTCTTTGTGCCCATAAGCGGACTCTTGTCGCTCAACCAACTCCAAAGCTGTCCCTTCTTCTGCTTCTGCTGTTTGTTATCCTCCGGCAAGCGCAACTCATCGGGGATGAGACGCTGCTTGTCCTGCTCGTTGCCGGTGGGCTCATAGTCGTTGTCCCCGATGAGCTTGAGGTAGTACTCCCACTCGCCCCATTCGTATTGCTTGGGCGGCGAGGCAGAGAGATCTTTCATCAACTGCCGGACTTCTCGTGCGAGCACATAGTGGTAGAAGTGGATGTCACGTTCCAACTCATCCCCTTGCATCTCCGCCGCCTGCGCTTCCTCCATCTCCTCGTCTTCGAGATGGTTGGCAATGCGGTCGGCTATGCGGTCCATCATTGTGTCCTTGGGGCCGTCGTCGTTGGGGCCGGAGCCGTGAGCAGCAGATGTGGAGAGAAAGCCCGGCGGCTTTTGCGTCTCAAATTCGTTGGGGTTGAGCTTTCCGGAACTGACTTGCTTGAGCGCGTGCTTTGCCGTCGCGCTGAAGCCGTGCTCGCCGGGAAGCACGGTGAGCGAGCCGATCCAGATGGTGAAGTCCGAGAACGATTTGACAACTGTGTCGCCCATGTTGCTGATCAGGATGGTCAGGGTGGGAACGGCCAACAAGGACCACAGCACGAAAAAGGGCTTGCCGGAATTGGACATGGGTTGGTAGTCGCCGTATCCGATGGTCAGAAGGAAATGTACGCGAAGTACATGGACTGAAAGTACGTCCAATTCTGGTTGCGCTCGGCCACCTTGAAGACGGCAGCACCGACAAACCAGAGGATGAGTGCCATGCTGGCGGATAAGGCCAAGGACATCCAGCGGCGCTGGCGCTCAGCGGAGTTCTGGACGGCGCGCATGATACGAAATTCTTGTTCTCTTTTTTGACTGGGGCTCAAGGCGTCGTCCGAAAACTCCATGTATTTCCACCAGCTGACCTTGATCTTGCGTTTCTGGGGTTTGGCGCTCTCGATCGTCTTCTCGCGCTTCTTTTCCGTGATTCTTGCCGACAACTTTGCCTTTCCTCTCTCTAGCACCAAAGTTCTGATGGAACCGATCACGAGACCGATGGTCACGATACCGCCAATGGCGAACGGGAACAGGAGACCGCGGCCGGTGTGTGTAGCTGGGGTAAAATCACCAGTGCCGACGGTCAGGAGTGTGACATCCGCCCAGTAGACCGCATCGAGGTATTCCCAACCCTCGATCTTGCTGAACACAAGCGCACCCAGCAGAAGGTAGGTGATAAAAGCCATTGTTTGAAGCATCAGAGTTCGTTGCGCTACGGTCAGGCGAAACTCTTTCCCGTAGTGTCCCTTGTATGCGCCGTAGACCGTGATACACATCAACGCTGTGATGATCATGTACAGCACGGCTGCCATGATGGCGTAGTAAAATGCCGAACTGAGCGCGTGGCTACCGGTAGGAAAGGCTTTCGGATTCGCGGTTGGCGTGAGCCGGTAAGATGGAGAAGCCGTCAGGGCGGCAAGGTCTGCAATGAGCAGACACGCAGAGAGGAAGAAACCTCCTATTGTAATGGGTTGGGCGATCGGGAATCGTAGACGTTGTGCCATGTTGAGTAGCAGCGAGATATTCGCGACCAAAGCACAGGCTAGGGACAGGGCGTTGATTGCCAGGAGCCTGTGCAGTGTTAACAGGTTTAGCAACCTGCTGCTGGAACGTGTTCGCCGTGTGTAGAGAAACCGACGCACCACTTCGGATCTTGGATACGACCTCCATGCTCTTCCGTGCCTCCAGGAGGTATATACACCCTCCAACTCTCGACGAGTGCGCATATGCTGAATGCTGAGGCCATAGGGCCAAAGGTGCCGGCTACGAGTGGACATGCTGTCGAGGCGAACCACCAGCGACTGTGGGTTTTGTTAGACCGAGCAGTATGCAGGCAATGTGTAAACCTAACTCGGGTCCAAGTAGTCATGCTCGTTCTCTTCCTCATCCTGGCTACTCTCGTGAGGACTCGACTCGATATCCTCGGCGGCCTTTGCGATGGGCTCGGCGGTACCTGGGTCGTTCATCTTCGCTACCTCGTATTCAGGAGCATGAATATTGAGGGTACGGCTCCCGCAGAATATAAAAAGTCTGCGAACATGCGCCAGAAGGCGAACGCAAACAGGGTCTCTCAAGGGAAAACCATGGTAGCGATGGCGGGCAGTAGTACAAACAGTAATGCGTGCCACATACGCAAGCCCCCATACTAGCTTGTTTCTGCCAAGGTCGGGGATGGATAAGGGTTGGCCAGTGACATCTCGGCATCGCGCTTGTTTCAGCGCACGGTTGCTGCTCGTGTCGTACGAAGCGAGCCATTCAGACGCTTGCTTTGACTTCACCTGGCTTCATCCCGCTCACATATTCGACTGCCGCCGTTCACGGACTGCCTATGCACATGACCACTTGAACATGGCTTCGCATTTGAATAGAGGCATATAACCTTTTGTGTACGATCGGTGAGAGAAGTAACCATGTCATCGTCTGCCTGTCCGGATATCATCCTGATCCTCCATCAGCCCATCCCTTTCATGGATTTAGAAACCCATCACTCCACCCGTGAGTTCCTATCCTAATTCTTCCACCTGCCGAATTCGTCTCTACACTCTCCAAATACTCTCAGGATCGTCCGGATCCCACGGCCGACCCACCGGCGCGACCGCAATGCGACCCTTGCTCTCGAGAATTTCGAAGGGCAGGAATACGCCTAGAACGGAGTTCGCCTCCTAACAGTTCGCCGTAAGCATGCATTGTCGTACATCCGAAACCACACGATGGGCATACCTCTAGCAGCAGCGCCTTCAAGATCTCCAGATCCTTCGCGTCGATGCCCTGAGCGTAGTGCTTGCAAAGCGACATGATGGCCTCACGGCGCTGACGGACCTTTACCGGCACACCAGGACATGTAGGTGCTGGCTGCTGTCGCTGCTGCCGTGATTGGGCTTCTGTCTTGTGATGGGAAGGTGGCAGGGCGATGTTGGGACTGGGAGCGGGGTCGGCGAAGTCGATGAGTGAGGCGCCTAACTCGTTGCCGGCCGGAATAGTGAAACCGTCCATGAGGCCACTGCGGGGTTTTGGGAATCTGGCGGAGGAAATCCCGCCTTCTGGCAGTGCGCTTGCGGATGATTGTGAGGTGGAGGAAGGGCGGCGCCGATGCTGTTGTTCTTCCTGACCGCTGGCCTCCGGCGGCGTAGTAGAGGTGGACACACGACGTCCTCTGCGTCTACGCGCGGCATCGCTTGTGCGACTAGGCCAAGGCAGAGAAGAATCCATGATGGTGGGAGAGATTGTGATGAGTAAGTGGTTGTCGGAGGGTATGTTGGCAAGGAAGAAGATCGGAAGTGAAAGCAATGGATTTAGTAAGTGTTTGGTTCTTTTGCTTTGCGCCAAGGTTAGCTTTTGCCTTTCGACGAGAAGCGAAAATGCGCTACCACATTGATGCAATTCTACTTTTATCTAGGTTCATGCGATAGCTCGTGTGACGTGAAAGTTGTCACACGAAGCGCATCCCGGGAGCTAGAGTACAGGCTGACAATGACTGTTAACACATTATGTGCTAGTACGCAAGAGCAGGAGAAGTCTTCAAGGAATGAAGAGTGCCGAAGAACGTGCAAAAGAGGCACCACACCTAGCAAGGGGGCCTAAGAGTGCTTAGTAGTGTACCGTTAAGACTGTCCGTTGAGACAAGAACAAATAGATGGCTAAGAACAAATCTAAGGCTGCCGCCCCGCTGCAGAGAGAAAAGATAGGGGCAGTAGGTAAGACCGTCGATCTCAGCATACAGAGACTGCAAAAGAAGCTCAAGCGGGCTTAAACCGTTGCTACTACTGCTACTGTGGCTGCAGACCGTTGCTGGGTTTCAGAAGAAGAAGATGGAGGATTACGCCATACCAGAAAAGCAGAAGGGCAAAAAAACACTCGCAGTGAACGGTAGAACGAATCTCACACGAGGAGATTTACTTCTTGCAGGGGCAGATAACGAGAAGACGAAGAAGGGGAGATGAATCCGGGAATCGAACGCGCACTGCTGTTGCCGTGCCTCTGCCGCTGCTAGTTAGTGGAAGAACCGTGAGGGAAGATATACCTCAATGTACGGCCAATTTGCCTTACAACGACTGGAGCCAGGTTGTGATCATCGGGCGGTTGTTGACGAAGTACTCTTCAGCGGGCCCTGAATAGTTTCCTTGGTCAGTCTTGGCGGTGGGAGTTGTTTTGAAGCAGAGCTAGCATTCACTCCGCGCTTGCATCGCGCTGTTGACAACTCTACACGTCGCATGCAACCACGACAAGGACACACTCGCCTTCGTACAGTATGGAAACCTCTACCATTAAACAGAACGGGGAAGCTCCATCCTCTAGTAAGCCATATTCTCCATCTGCAGCGCGCACCGCTAATCGTTCCCAGACTTGAAGACTTCGGCCAAGCCCCAGAGTCACGTAGGTGGAATCAAGACGATGCATGATATCACAGGCTTAACCCCTATGTAGATCAAGAGCGCCTCAGACGGTGATGTCCCTATCGGTCCGCCAATCGTGAAGGTCCATCTCCGCTCGCCCTCCCGCTCCCGCTGCTGGTTCGTGGACGCCACTGACCCGACGTTCTATACGAAGGCCAAGCCATGCGGCTGCATGAAGGGCAGAGAGTCGACCTGCGAGCATCATGCGTAGGATGTTTTCCGCGGGCTATAGAGGCCTACACCAGACTCAAGAACACCGACCAGAGACAAGGGCCACGCAGCCATCATGTTCATAGACTCGACTTAGTGTGGGTGGTGACGGGGTTTCTGGCGTGGAGATAGACGGTTCGAGGGCAATTGGTATTCAAGGACGTTAATGGACTTGGCCGTTCACAACAATGAACTCTGGTTGTCTCGTGTTTCTTTCGTGCATGCTTTCACATAGAGCGGGATGCGAGCACAGTTGGTGTGTTTCAGGTGTATGCGCGTGCGTTCCACCCCTTGCTTGCCAACGCAAGGCTTGTTCCGTAGAGCTCTGCACACACCTACATCTTTACAAAGCGTCTGATGTTGCGTGTACAAGCCTGACTTGGCCATGTCCGATCTGTAAAGGGTGTATGTTGGGCGGCCACCAACAGCGCTCAGGCGAAAACTTCCGATGCCTAATCCGAGTCGACAGCCTTTGGGTTGCATTTCCACGTGCCAACAATACCTCCGTCGCCCACAACCGACCGAGTGCAAGCTGTTCTCCTATGTCTCAAAGCTCCGAACGCATCATAGTCATTGTGCTCTACCGCCGACTCAGTTATTGAAGAAGAGTCATCGCCCGCGGCCAATGCGAACACCTTAATTCATCCTGACAAGCGTCTCGAGCACAATTCAAACAGGATCGGAGCGATACTTAGGCTCAGCATCCAAGGAAGAGGGGGATGTTATGCGAGGCATGGAGGCCACGCGTCGAGCCAGCTTATACCAGACTGTCTCCTCACAGCGCAACCGCATTGTCAACGCTAGGGACGATACTACCGAATGCACAAGCGGCAGCCACTCGCATCTCTTCCGTCAGCGGGCATTGAGAACGCCACTGCCGGCCTGGGCGGGTTCTTCGTGAACTTTACAGGACAGTTGAAAGCTCAATGCGTATCGAAGCAACGGCAAGATCGTGTAACGATAGCGAGATGTTTACGCAAGCGGATGCGTGAGCTCTCACAAGAAATTTGTGACGCGCCGCCAGACTCGGTATTGCAAGGAGAACGTCGTCAACACAACTGAACTGTCTGTGGGCCAGAGAACGTCGCGTGCTAGATCTCCCAAGAGACGTCGCCGCCGCAAATGAGCACGAAAATTCTGTTACTCTAATGAAATATGCTTCAAGAGGCGGAGAAAAGATGGCGGGCCAGCGCGGGTTCGATGTACTATCGAAGGAAACCTAGGACTTTCAAGGAACGGCAAGACCAGGGAAGGCAAGGGTCTGCGCACGCAAAGACCGACCTGCTCAAACCTGTTCAGGAAAGTTGCAATGCTCCCTCCAACCCGACATCCGAAAAGCATCGCTTCCAGGCAATCCAGAGAGTGATGACTCCAAGGAGGTCGTGCGCTGCGCCTCCGGATGGCTGGAACCATGGCCCGAAAAGACTCGGGGCTATGAAGGAACAGATGCTTATGATCTTGCGATTTCCTTTCGGACAGAAAGCGGAGTTTTCCCCATCTGCCGGAACGAATCTCCTCATGCAGAAGACGATTGAAACATCTTCCGAAACGCCTTTCCCAATGCTTTCCCTATTCAGGTCCGCCTGTACGTCAAATTGCTTTATCGAGTTTCTTCTTGAACCCGGGGCCATGCTTGACATGGAACAGCCCCGTTCCATACAACGGAAGAACCAAGATGCATAGACCAAAGCAGTATTAAGAAGGACAGTCCAACAAAGAGGATCTGCAGGAAAGTCCAGGGGAAACTCCACAAAGCTCTTTGACATGCTTTGCCCGGAAATGCAGATGGAGAGCGGCTGCAGCAGGCTCTCGATCTGTCAAACGAGATGCACGTCGGTACAAACGAAGTGTTGCACGGTAACCGACGTTGCTGTAGCCTCAGAAAGGCTGGTATTGTCAGGAGTAGTGGAGGAGAGGTTTCCGTTGAGAGTTGCTCTTCAAACCTGACATCGAGCATGGCTAGGTTTGACTTCAGGATGGGCGACATATGCTCCAGCTTCTTTGACTGCTCTCCGGTTTCGGGCATGTGGCAACCGTTGCGACCGGGATCGAGTCTGCTTCCCACGGTTGGGTCGGGTCTGTATCAGAAAAGGAAGCAGCGACGGTAGTGCCTGCCTGACCAAAACTGAGCAACGTCCGGCCACAGGCAGAGGACAACAGACAACATGCGTGTCAGCAGGCCTTTCCATTCCGTCATCCACTCGACGCACCGCTCTCGAACATATGCTCGAGACATTCCCCTTCCAGGCAGATCTATCGGAGCAGGATCTGACAAGACCAATGGAGAGCCCAACATCAACCACGAAAGGGGTTGGTCAGCAGCCATATTACACCACTCGAACACGCCACAACCTGCAAGGGCGCCTCAAGCCAAGAGTGATATTCCCGACTATGCGTACTCGCGGCGGGTGAGGGTCGTCCATCGGATCATAAGGATCTTGATAACCACACGCGGCGCATGTCCGCTTCCATCAGCTGCAACGCAGGATGGTGGCTCTGGAGGCCCGTTACTGGTGTACTCGTGCCGGTTAATATACACTGGCCGTGAGCATGAGTGGAAACTCACAAGCCAGAGAGCGCGTTGCTCCAGAGTGAGCTGATCGGATTGTGCTCCAAGCGGTCTAACCCCTCGGAAGCTAGGAAGTTCGGTGCCTGATACGACAGCTGGCAGTTCTTCAATGCTCTGTCGGTACGCGGTAGGAGATTCCCATCTTTGTGGTTGTCTTCGCTTGAATGCCTGGAAAACATCTGCGTTGTTTCAACGGATAGGAGGTGCAGTCGCCAGAACATCGCCGGAAAATGCGACGGAAGGCCACCGCAAGCGGGGATGGGAAGGACAGGAGATGTATGCGTCGTCGCCCAAAGCCTATCTCCATCGCAAGTGTTCACTTCATCTCCTAGTTTGGCCTCCTCTTCATCGTGGTAGACTGTCCAAGTCTTGACCCCGGTGGTTGTGCCATGACTCTTCCTCCTTCCTTGCCCGAGCTTTTGTCTGAGGAACACGTTCGGATGATCACAGCGGTTGTGGTTACGGTGCAGAAAATGATCGTCTCTGGTCTCTGCTCTGGCATAAAGACAAAGGGTTATGGGCAAGACAGCTCAATTCGCGCGCGCCCTGACTGCTTGCAGACGGCCGCTTTGCCAAGGAGACTGGCGCTGATTCATCTTCACACTAGGACCTCAACTACCAGTCCAATACCAGACGGATTGCTGAACATACCCTATGAGAAGTCTCAATCGTGAATTGGGATAGGGTTGTGTGGTACGAAAAGCACTACAAAGGAGGCGAGAAGATGCGAGCTCATCCGTGCTGACTCAACTTGTTGCCGCCCATCAAGCCTCCATACCTAGTAATTGCATCTTTCTCCATCTCCTGATATCATGGCTATCGCGCCTTTGCATAGCGTCTTGGAGGAAGGATGCTATGCCGACGAGAATGGCATAGTCTCTGCTGGTGCGTTTGCCCTCTATTGCCGCCTCCAGCATGGCGGACTTCCGCTGTTCCCAATCTATGACTGCAACTCTCCCAAGAGCAACAGGCTTTCCAATAGCCGTTCGAGAAGGGTACAGCCTCGACAGAGAAATCATCAAATAAGTTGGCAGTGCAGTGCCCTCTTGAAAAGGGGCTATGTGAAGGTGCAGCGCTTCCTCACATTACACACCTCACCATGCTCTTTGTTGGCAGTGTGAACTGTCATAGGCGTCGAAAGAGCCTAACATCTCTTCTTTGAAGAAGACCAAGCATATGGAGCTTTATCGTCCATTGGAACAAAGCCCGTATAATGCCGCATAGGCCTGTTGTCCTAGGAGATGACGCGATCTCCAGTCGGAGTCTTGCCACAATGCCCCCACTTGTTTTGTTTACAGGTGAAGCTCCTCGATCTTCTTCTCTTCTTCCTCCTTTGCTCCAACGTTACCGTCCTTTGCCACCAGCTGCTGCGTCCTCGTAAGTGATTCGTCTGGCAATTCCCCATTCTCTACGAGCAGTACGCAACGTGATAGTGCATTATGTGTTATCATACGGTCTCCTCGAGAGGCATGGTCGCTTCTAGTCGAGCTTGTTCGCCGCGTTGCTAGTGTTTTGGCTGACCATATGCATGAGTACTAGATCACCTTTCCAAGAAGAGCTCTTTGTATCTTCAGATACCCAGAGTAAGTCAAGTCATTGCTTCGGCGACATGT
This sequence comes from Taxawa tesnikishii (nom. ined.), assembly GCA_030247885.1. Taxonomy (NCBI): domain Eukaryota; kingdom Fungi; phylum Ascomycota; class Dothideomycetes; order Dothideales; species Taxawa tesnikishii (nom. ined.). The sequence continues at coordinate 412,117 of JAPDRO010000014.1, read as the reverse complement.
ACGAAATAACAAAGAAACACCCACGGCGGCATCCCCTGGCCCAAGAGCAATTCGGACGATCAACCAACGGAGGACGCGTTTCACCTCATTCGACCATGGAATCAGAGCTGGTTTCCCATCAGAAGACAAGAACCTCCCTGATATCCAGCAGAATGGAACGATAGGTATGTCTCCACGATCCTACATTGTCCGCAGTCACTGATCGACCACAAGGCTTGCGGATCAGGACTCGCTCTCAACGCGTCACCCGCCGTATCCTGGATCCAATACGCCAATGCGAAGCGAGCCGCCTACACTCCTCAACCTCGAAAATCCCATAAAAAGGGAGGTGGTGCCCCAAGTCATGTCCACTTTGCCCCCAGCAATAGCAATCCCTCCTCGCAAAAGACGTTATTTCCATTCCAAGAGACGACAGCGGAGATAGAATGCCTTTCAGTCCGAGATTTGCGATCGGTCTCCCGAATTCCCGGCCGTTTTACGGCGCGCTGGAGTATTTCTAGGGGTTCTCTCATGTATACCAACTGCTTCGAACAAAGGATACTATCCTAATTCGAGAGGGAATCAACAAGGATGGAATGCTCTCCCCTCTAGGTTCGCATTGTTTTTTGGAGCTGCCAGCAGCATTGCGGAACGTCAAAACACTTCATGATGAGGTCTTTCACGGACAACAGCTTCTTGGAGCGTGCAGTATTATTCGAATGCGAGAGGACATCAATAGGGACGATATGCCCGCCTCGTCCAACTTGTTCTGGTTGTTTCAGATGGTCATCTCCCATTCAGGCCCTTCCGATACAACTTGTTTGGCGGTCTCCGAAGTTACCGCTGTCTCTGCCAAGATGTACTATCCCAATTCAAGGGGACGACACGGGAGTTGAGGTTCCCTCCCATTGAGACACCTTTTCAAGCTCCAGCGTGGCCGCCTGCATTCGTGGCCCTCCGTTGAGCTGCCCACCACGCTCTGAGCCTCCAGGAAGTTGGAATCTCCACCAACGCTTTGCCTTCGAATTGACCACAATCAGGATTTCTCGTATACCGCTTGAAAACGCCGCCAGAGGGTGTCTTTGACCGTCCAGCGCGTTTGTACGATAATTAAGGTTTGCGCTAACGTTTTAGCTGCAGAACCACATGCGTTATTTCGATGAGAATGCAGTTGAGCATTTCAACGATGAAGCCTACAGCTGGCAGTCACGTGCCCCGCCGCCAGGCGCTAGCCCACAGGCAGGTACCACCTGGCGCGCCTGGCGCGACGCCCAGAAGATGAACAACGTCGGAAGGGTAAGTGGAAATTCCGTCTTCCATCACTTCTCCTTCACCTCAACTCAACATCATCATCTGACTTTCACTTCACCCAGGTTTCTCTCATACCATCGGCGAAGGTTGCCTTGACTGCCTCAACTGTGGGTTCTGCAGGGACGACTGTGTAAGTGAAGAGTCCACAGCCTCGCGAAGGCTTCCGCACAACTAACATCCCACAGGAATTTGTCCGCTACTTCCTTCTTGGTCCGCACTTCGCAGTCCAGTTCGAACACATCTTCCACCCCAACGACGCAACAGTTGCAGACACTCTGCGCCGAAGCATCCAGTTGTGGCAAAGCAATCTCAACACTGTCCACCAGCACCACCTCACCAACCATGTCGGCGGACACCAACACTAAGCCTGCCGAGCACAACTGGGCCAACCCAGTGAAGCTCGATTACGAGACTTTCAGCTCTGTCGAGCCTACTTGGGCCAGCAATGCTGCCGTCTACGCTTTCCGCGGTGATGAGGGCGATGTCGGTGAGCGCAACCCTCACCTCGAGGAGCAACTCTTCCGTCTTGGCCACCAGACGCGTGCAGGTCCTGATTTGGACGCGTTGGAGTTTGAAGTGACCATCGAGGCAACCAAGAAGATCAACCCGGTCAAAAGCGTAAGTGCAACAAGCCACCTGACGGTCCAGTGAGCCGAGGCTGACGCGTCTTGCAGTTCGACGATGCCGGTCTCCACCCAGTCGTTCGCGAGAACCTCAGCCTGAGCGGTTACGACAGGCCCACTGTCGTGCAGGCCTACTGCATTCCAGCCGTGCTCGAGGGTTACGACGTCGTCGCCGTCGCCCAGACTGGCTCCGGCAAGACTGCTGCGTACCTAGTTCCCATTACCTCTAAGCTGATGGGCAAGATCAACAAGATTGGTGGACCTCGTGTGGATACCACTGCTCCGGAATATAACCCCGATGTTCACCGCGTCCGTGCTGAACCACTGGTCGTCATCGTGTGCCCAACCCGCGAGTTGGCCCACCAGGTTTTCGACTTCGCTCGTCGCATCACCTATCGCTCCAGGCTCCGTCCAGTCTGCACCTACGGCGGCGTGCCGCTCAAGGACAACATCAAGCAGCTCGAGAAGGGCTGCGACATCCTCATCGCGACTCCCGGCCGTCTCTGCGACCTGATGGACCGTCCTCAAGTTCTGTCGCTCAACCGCGTCAAGTAAGTCGAGCATCGCCTTCTAGCAAGCACCTCAACAACGCTAACCGTTACGCTCCACAGGTTTACCATCATCGATGAGGCTGACGAGATGCTCCAAGCCGACTGGGAGGCTGAGCTCGGCAAGATCATGAGCGGAGGAGGTTTGTGACCACATCCGCGTTAGCTTGAGCGGATTCTGACTGAGCTCCCAGACACCAACGAGGATGCCGACCATGTTTACATGATGTTCAGCGCCACTTTTCCCAAAGAGGCTCGTAGCTTGGCTCGCCAGTATATGGCGCAAGACTACGTTCGTGTCCGTGTGGGTCGCGCAGGCTCTTCCCACAAGAACGTGAAGCAAAATATCGTTTGGGTGGAGAGTGATTCCAAGAAGCAGGCCACCTATGACCTGCTCACCAGCATGGAGCCGACTTTGACCATGATCTTCTGTAACTCCATCAGAACCGTCGAGGACCTTGATGACTTCCTCTACAACAAGGAGCTGCCGACCACCTTCATTCACAGTGGTCGTACGCAGCACGAACGTGAGGACGCTATGTGAGTGGGCCCGTATTCTTCAGACATTACAGCAGGGCTGACATGTGCAGGCGTATGTTCGTTACTGGCAAGACTCCGATTCTTATCGCCACCGGCATTTCGGCTCGTGGTATTGACGTCAAGAACGTGAAGACCATCATCAACTACGATCTACCCTCCGCTCAGCACGGAGGCATAAATGAGTATGTCCACCGTATCGGTCGTACTGGACGCATCGGTCACGTTGGGGCTGCCTTTTCTTGGTTCAATGATCGCGACGCTGAGCTGGGACCCGCTCTCGTCAACCTGCTGCTGGAGACGGAGCAGGAGGTCCCAGAGTTCCTGGAGCAGTTCAAGCCAGAGGGGGCAAGGCGGAGTTCCACGATGATACTGATGACGAGGCTGACACTGATGCCGATGCTGGTGGAGGCGCTGGTGGGGGCTTCAATGCTGGAGGGGTTGACGCCGGTGGTTGGGGCGCTGGTCCCGCTACTGATGCTAGTGGTTGGGGTGCTTCCGCTGCTGACAGCGATAACAAGGTTGCTGCCTGGTGAGCTGTCTTCCGGTCCATGCTTGTGTGCCAGCAAGCACTCTCCTCTCGATCAACCGGATATGCGATCACCTTCGATCACAATGCACAGGGGCTTCCTGCTGCCGATTTATGACCTTGAGCTTCGTGTTTCCTTTTCACGACTTTATTTCTGCGCGGCGAGATTGGGCAAGCACTCCTGGCCGGGCGACTGAGCGATATGGCTGATCCAGTATCTTCCTGTCCTGACGACGATCTGACCTTGGGGCGATTCCAGAAAGCTTGCGGCTTTTCGTGTACCATAGTTCTCTCAAACCGACCATTGCGTCGACGATAATGAAATACAACTCCTCTGATGAACGACGAGCTCTTCCTACTCTTGTGCGATCAATAGAACCAAAGGGGAAAAATTGACAAAGTATTGACTACAGACGACAGAACAGGATGATGAGAGATTGATGGAGAGGTATTTTGTTCGGCTCTGCACGTATGCATCTTTCTTTGTCAAACACCAACAACGCTCCTGCACCGCTCCGCAGGCAACCCCTCCAATCCACAGCAGGTAAGCGATGCATATCTCTTTTCAAACCTGCTGTATGCCTTTTCCTTTTTCTACGAAGAAATATTGGAAATCGCTACTTGCAACTTGATCTGCATCTCCTCTTTCACTTCTTTCCTTCCTCCCCTTCGATTGCGTGCAACGAAACCGTAGTCATCGCCTTCCTTCCGCTTCCAAGAGAATGGAATTCGCTGGCGATTGTTCAGGTCGGCGCATCGGACATACCTTGTCGGGGAAGAAGGAAGGAGCAGCAGAGGAGCGAAGTCTGTTGTTCAAGCGCGCGCACTGTGCGTTTTTCTTGGTTTGCTTTTTTCGCTTCCGCCCGCTCCATCCCTTGGCCAAACGGATCCCCACTCAGGCAGGTTCGGACGGGGAGCGGGCTCTATCTCGACGACCTGCGATGCTACGGAGCCTAACGATTGCTGCTTGTTTGCGTAGAACCCCTTCCGGGAATAACGGACTGAGTCTTGATGCTTTTGATATCTACGCCGGTGTTCGTGATCTGGAATGTTGGGAAGAGATGGACGGGACACGCATGCGGCCGAGCAGCGCCTTGGAGAGAAGATGCCTTGTGATCGAGGATGGGATTGTCTGGGGTTCTCGCCGGGTTGACGAGGTTAAATGGCAGCGACCCATACAACGGTATTCTATGGAGCACCACGATACGATCTTTGCGACTCGGCTCTGTTCTCAGCAACTGCGACTCTGGTCATAGAATGGGACAGCATGAATGTGGACAGCTTATACTCAGGTATCCGCTCTCGGGACGTGTCTTTAGGGATTGAAGAGAGGGAAGTGGATATCAGCATATCTGAGTTTGTGCATTCGGCACTAGTAAAAGTTGAAGGGACGGGCATAACGAACTGGATGTATGCGGTGGTGCACTGCCAAGGATCATGAACAACCATACACAGATGATATAGTGGACGCATCAGGCTCTGAAAAAGGACATGCAGCGTGAGATACTCCCGAAAATCAGCACGCAGCAGTGCTCCAAGTCGCCCGTGAGATGTCCTGGAAGTTTCTGTAAGATACACCTCAGAGAAAAGGCAGGCAAGCCAGTACTTCGTTTTCTTTCATCAAATATCTCCTACTTGCTCTCGTACAGCTTCATGGTCAAGTGCAACGTGAGAGCCGCCCGACACGTGCTTTCAAGTTTCACGTCCGCGCTTGTTCCAGCCGTCCTTTCAATACGCTTTGCTATCGTAGGATGTCCTCCCTACCTTTGCATTCGCTGCCCCAGACAATCGTGTTGTAGGTCAGCCGCACCTAGTACCCGCACTCACGAAACGTCAACAGATGCTGATCTCACATATGACTTGATTTGGCTTCACAAAGTCCTTATCTGAGGGTTTCTTGCGAAACTCTGTTTGTTACTTTCGACGATACAACCGGATCTTCTTGTTGTCGATCCGCACTGCACGGCGGTTTTCAGCACTGTTCAACTAGCTGAGACCTCGACCGAACAATTACCGCAGGCTGACAATCAACAACTCTATTCTTGCCATACACGACTGCCTAAAGCGCGACCTCAAGTCGATCTTCACACACCCCAGCCAAAACCTACAACCTACGCAATCATCCGCCATGTGTCAACAAACACCGCGTCAAACCCTACGCTTCTTCGACCTCCCGCCCAAAGTCCGCAAGCGCATCTACACACACCTCGCGCCGACCCTCTCCACTGGCTCCGCCTACGTCTGCGACACTAACGACAGCATCATCGCCGCGTGCACTATCCTCTCCAATACCAGTCGTAAGATGCGCGCCGAAGCGCTTGGATTCTACTTCCTCAACACCCGCCTCGTCATCTCGATCGCTCGCGACCGAAAGCACGAGCAACTGGAAAGGGCACTGCGATGGCTCGCTAGCATCAGGGATCAGAATATTGATTACATGCGACACGTCTGCATCAACGCTGCCGGCTTCCACGTCGAAGTCCGATTGGGATTGGGGAAAGAAGAAGAGAGGGGGATGTGGAGGTCAGAGTGCAGCTGCCGGAGCATTATTGTGGCTGCCATCCTCTCAGCTGGAGACACCTTTACTCTGATGCTGAGAAGGTCTGTACGTGCGGACCACGGCGCTGCGAGCTCTGCAAGGAGGACGAAGAGGTTGCGGATTGTGTCGCTATGGCATTGGATGATACCCAGCCGACGAGACACAAGAGCAGACTGGGGGTGGCTCATCTGGTGAAGGTGTTGCGGATCTTGTATCATGACTCGGAGGGCATGGAGAGATTGAAGGAACTCTTTGGGAGGCTGCCGGGGGATGGAATGGGCATATTCTTCGTGCGTGCTGGTGTGATGGGCTTCGCTGATGGCTCCAGGGTGAAGATCACGACACCCTCGTTGGCGAACGATGAGCAGCGGGGTGATGCGTGACGTTTACACGTAGCGGCAGCAAGCAAAGATTGGCTGATCTGAAGCTAGAGACCACGGAACACGCGTTGAGCTTGGGCAATATGGTTCTCTTTTCATCCGGCAGCTAAGCTCTCCATAGCTGCCGTCTTTTTCTCGTGTCAAATTAATACTAGTACGGCACTGCACTGAAGATGCCATGTATCACGTGACTCTCTGCATGCGTACGTGTGCAAGAGCAAAATAAGGTTGCAGGCGTCGGGACCGGACAGGCAGATGCAGATGTACTTTCCAACATCCCGGGCGTAACGAAGGCTCCAAGCCGGACTGATACACCGAAGCAGTGTCTGAACACGCTTCTCCCTGACATGGTTTAGGCAGGAACTTGGCTGGCAATAGCTTCTTTGATACAAACGGCCTTAGTGTGTATGTGTGGTATAGTATATATGAGTGACTGTCCCAGTATCGACAAGCGTGGTGCGACATTTCGATAGCATGGCAACGTATACATCGGAGTTCGTGTGGCACGGGCCGGATGCTGTCTAATTACCGAAGCGCCGCCATCTGCTCTACAACATGCACTACAACGCTGCAATTACACTGCGGATCCGTCGAGCGCTCTTGCTGACTCTGGTCTTGTTCCCGTTTGCTTTCTCCCAGCTTTGCTCCAACACTACATCCTACATCTATCGCAGCACCAGCACCCGCATTCTTCTTCTGCTTCCTCTCGTGTCACATGTTGACAAAGGTTACCATACTGCGCTCTTTGTATCCGACCCAGCTCCGGAGCCGCTCCAGCTTTGTCTAGACCCATACGCTTGCGTACATAGCCAGACCCACCTGTCCTCCAGCCCGTGGGGACACAGGGTCTCGCCGCAGACAACCTGGCTGAGTGTGTCTCTCGCTCGCTGCCACGCTTTCCTTTGCTGTATTTCAAGCGCTGATAATTCAACCCGCAGCTTCTTGCTTGTCGGGGCTATGGCCGCGCTGCCCAGCAACGCTCCTTGACGCCCTCGCCGAAAACTTCCAGGATCCAAATACCCGCCAATCTGGTCAAGTCCATATCCACCGAGCGCATTCCCAAGATGGCTGCGCTCGCAACTCCTCCGCGCCAGAAGGGCCCATTCAATGGCGATTCTGATGTCATGAACACAATACCAGATCCGCGCACGCCCAGTCCGTTGCAAAGGAGTGCCTCCTCCGGTTCCTCTTCTCCACAACACCCGGATCTGAGCAATGAGGTGGCCATGTTGAGCACGAAACTCGTCAACGCGATAAATTACCAGACCAACTTGGACGATACCCTTCAACAGACGAGACACGAGTTGGAGGCGGCGAGGGAGAGGATAGCACAACTCGAAGCTGCCGCGAACCAACACGAGGATATGTTGAGGACAGGCCTACTGCTGAGAAGGTCCGAGGTGGATTCTACCATGAACCAGATGAGGAGTGACCTCGAAGAGCATCGTAAACAGAAAGAGGCGGCGGAAAGGGGAAGAAGGAAATGGAGGTCGAGCTAGAGACCCTTACGTCGTCGCTTTTCGAGGAGGCCAATACCGTGAGTTAGACGTCTCCGCTTTTGATGGGCTCATTCTGATATGGTGCAGATGGTTGCTGCAGCACGCAAAGAGACCGAGGCCGTTGAACGGAAGAACTCACAACTGAAAGCACAGCTCAACGACACCGAACTACTGCTCGCTTCGCAACAGGAGCAGTTGCAAGACCTCAAAGGCATGATGGAGAACTTGCGCTCCGAACGTGACGAGACCGAAACGAACGCGCACATTTCTACTGCTCCTTCAACACCCGGCGCAGACTCTGTCAACAAGATGAGCCGTATCTTCGATGCCTTGCCCCTATCACCCAACACCCTTGGCGACGTCCCTCCAGACCATCCCCTTCGTTTCGCACATCTCCTCGCTCCAGTGATGCGTACCGATCTGCAACCCTACAATGACTTTGCAGACCTCCTGAAATCCTCCCGCGCCAGCACTTCTCATTCACGCAACGCTTCTGGCAGCGCTTCTAATTTATCCAACGGCAACAGCGCTTTTTACGTACCATCGGCTTCCTCCTCCCCCAGTTTGCCAGGTTCCTTTAGCTCCGCAGCCAATTCGTCTCCGCGCGACGCTTCCTTCAACTCCAACCTTCCACCCCTCAAGGATAACAAGTTCTTCAAGCGTTGCCTGGTAGAGGACATTGAACCAACTCTTCGTCTTGATCTCGCCCCGGGTCTGTCTTGGCTTGCTCGTCGGACAGTGATTGGTGCCCTCACTGCTGGAACTCTGGTCGTGGAGCCATTCGTACCCCAATCCCGCTTCTACGGGCCAGTATACTCCTGCGCTCTTTGTGGTGAAAATCGACGCAACGAAGCCCACGGCCGTCGCCATCGGTTCCGTACAAGCGAGGATGACAGCGCGCAGCGGTATCCGCTTTGCGAGTATTGCGTGGGCCGTGTGCGAGCTACAGGCGACTTCGTCGGTTTCCTCAGGATGGTCCGGGAGGGACTGTGGCGGGCCGGATCCGAAGAAGAAGTCAAGAGTGCCTGGGAAGAGAGCGCACGTCTCAGGGAGAAGATGTTCTGGGCTAGATTGGGTGGTGGAGTGGTGCCCGTAGTGACGAGGGGTGAGAGCCCGGTCGTTGGACATCATCGGAGCGAGGGGTTGGCCAGGTCGAGCAGCGATGCTTCTTCGAGACCTTCGATAAGGTCGCGAGATGAAAGCAATCAGCTGGAAGTACCAAAGCCGGATGATCCGTTCCGGACCTCACAGAAGCAGAAGCGCGCCTCCATCGGCACGAAAACTATTGAGCGGGTGTCTCTGGAAGGTGACGGCACCTCCCATGTGCACGACTTCGCAGCTTCTCAAAATGCTCCGTCAGATGCTGCCGAAGAACAGCCAGATACGACGACAGCGAGCTCTGATCAAGACGCTGGCACTGAGCCGGTCCGCCCAAAGCTGGAGAGGTTCGAAAGTGCAGAGACCACAATAGAAGGCGCAGCGCAGACTGATGATACTGCCGGCTCTTCGCAAGATATCCGAGCAGAGACCACGGACCCTCGGCTACCAAGCAAAGACCAACAGCAACGACTTTCAGTGACGATACCCGGGTCATTCGAGTAAAACCTATGTTTTTCTTTGTCCTTTGAAGAGTTTTATGAGTTACACTGTTGTTATGCATGATTCATTGTACGGTCATGGCGACAATGCAATGTCCACGAAGCCATGCGGTCAGCGACTGGTCTTGTTAACGCTCGGCTTGTGTCAAAATCTGGGATCTGGGCTCGGGAAAAGCAGGGCGTATTTTCAAGCCTTTAATCAGGAACGTGGAATGTAATATAGTGTCTAGCCTCGCATGCATACACAGGGGTCGGACAACAGGCATATGAACAACTTGACTTGTCGATTCCCTTTCCGCGAATATAACTCGTGCTTGTATGGTGCATTGTGGCACTCATCGACGCGCAGTGCAGTCTCTCCCAATCCGTACCTTAACGCCGCGCTATGCCCTGCGATGCATTTCCCTTCCTCCCATCACGATCTCACGTTCTCCCTGTCCTTCGCCCATTTGCAGTCACCCACATTGCCGCCACATCAGACTCTCTCAAACATCATTAAGCAAATCATCCAGATCGTCATCGTCCCATCCACCCTTTCTCCTCTGCACTTTCACCGTCTCCTTCTCCTGCGTCTGCTCCGACACTGCGTTCAGAATGTCCTTCAGCTGCTCCTCGTTGACCTTTTGTCGTAATTGGCCGCTCCGCGCAAGCATGATGAGACGGTTCTCGACATCCTCGGCGCGCGAGGCCTTGACCAGTCGTATCCGACCCAAGCGATCTGCGGCTGAAGGCTCGAGGATTTGTCCCAGAATGTGCGCGCGGGCTTCGGCTTCGCGTTGTTGTCTGCAGCGATGTAAGCGGGGAAAGACCAGAGGTGGAATGGCAGGTGAGTGGGAGGAAGGAGGGTCGGAGTTTACTGTTGTTGTTGCGCATCCTGGCCTTCTCCCCGTCTTGTCCGCCTTGCTGCTGGCGCAGCTGTTGCATGCGCGCGCGTCTGATCTCTTCCAGATCCGAGTCGCCCATTTCTGTCGTGTATTGCGTGTTGTTATTCAACGGTAGACGGCCGGATGAGGGGAGACTTGAAACTCTCTAAAAGACCTTGAGAAAGACGATTGCCTTTTTCGGTGATGGATTCCTACACCCCACAATCCGGTAGGCCATATGTGCCGACTGCGCAAGAGCTTGGCTGAGGTTTGATCTGCTATCTCCAGCGGACCAACATCATGCATCCCCTATCAGGAGCCAGTCAATGTGCACCACTTTCCCTCACTCCGGAGTTGCGTGATACTTCAGCGTCCGGGTCTGTTTGTGTATGCTGATTGCTCCCCTCCAAAGAGGGTAGGAAATTGAGAATTGCGTGATGGCATTTTGTGACCTGCATAGGCAGTTGTTAAGTATCTCTCTCTTCTCTTATCTAAGATACTCTCTTATACCGTTGTCTTCGCCCGCTCTGAGTCCCTCCGTTCCACTGTTTTTTGTCTTGCTTTTTGCGAACCACTGAGATGGGTATTTGTACAATGCCGCCGCAGATCGAAAGAGTCACCCTACCTCAGCTTTGCATCTAAAAACAACGCAACTGGAACCCTCGAAGAAAGGCATAAACCCTGCCTAGGATCCACTTGGCTCTTAATACCCTTAGAAGAGACCTGTGTCGTTCGAAAAACGTTCCCGCGAACTGCTTCCTATATCATGACAGGTTTTGAGCTGTTCGCAGGAATATCCGCGAATCAGGCCCCCAGCTGCTTCTCGTTGTCGGCCTAGTTGTGGTCGCGAGCGCTGTACCTTATCTTCTCGTTAACAAGAAGCGAAGAGATGGCCTTGTGGGCCGACTACGATTCCGCGGGCGGCGAGCAACACAATCAGTGACACCACCCCGGTCACTATCTCCTGCAAAGCAATGGCTCCCTGCTAACTATCCACCAACCGGTCCGGACTACTCAGATGTTTTTCCGCCGTGCAGGCGGTTTACCTTGGCTGAGATCCAGGATGGCAAATTTAGTGTCGGGAACCAGGGCGGCAAGGAGCTGAGCGAACAGTCACCCGACAACAGCAAATGCGTGCCGGACAAGCAGTCCGTCGTCGACGATAGCCTGCTACAGCACAGCACACCATCCGGTTTTACGCTGGAAGAGGTACTGATGCTCGGCGATTTCCCTGATTATGCGGTTCTGAGCGGCGTGCCGCTTCCGAAGGCGTATCCCGAGTTCGATATTAGGACGGCAAAGCCCAGGCTTTATAGACCTATTAGATGGGCGTATCATCAGACCATGTGTACGTTCCTTGACGCTGAGCTTTGTACGTGCACACGACTTACACGGTCGAAGCTTTCAAGAAGATGGAGCCAGACTGATGGCTCGAGCTTGAGAGTACCTATGTAATGCGGATCAAACAACGTCAAGAACTCTATGCTAAGTATGGTTCGATGATGCTGCAAGCACTTCCCGGCACCGAACTTGCCACCAAAGAACTGATGGAGATGTCTCTCCAGTTTCTGTGTGCGCGTTACCCCCATTATTTCCGGCTCGATCTGGAGAGTATGATATTCCACAACGGCATCCTGAACACAGAGACGAATCTCAAGAGCACCCCTCCGTTGCACGTCTTGCTGGATAACGTACCTGAAGACTTTGCCATGACGTTCAGAGACCCGAATACTGGCTACTACTCATTTCGTGCAGGGGTCATCTGCAAGTCGCTCGGCTGGAACGTCGGTACAAAGATTGGGATGAAGCTAAACGAGATCCATGCACCCATTCCAGACTACAAAGAGAAAATGGAGTTTTCGATGGACAGGTAAGCTTCACCACCCGTCTCACTCCACTCGCGCAGCTGCGCTGATGCCGTGCCCCTTAGGTACTTTGCGAAGAAACCCACAGACAAGCCCATCCAGCGCGGCTCCTGGGGCCTCGAGATCGACGAGCCCCTCTTCATGCCCCCTGGCGACCCACACGAGGCCCTACGTCTCGCTCAGGACCCCTGCACAACATCAGCCGCTGCAACCTGCGTGTCGACTGGCAGACGCTGCGCCGGCTGCCGCTTTCCGGATCCATCGTGTTCAACTTCAAGGCCCTCTTCACGCCAGTGGAGGAGTTCAGAGATGAACCATATGTTCCCAGTCTGCTGCTGAAGGTGCTGAGAGAGGGGAAGAAGAACTTGATGGAGTACAAGGGCACGTGGCATACAGAGCACGTGGTCATTCCGGCGCTGGAGGATTTTGGGAAGGAGCAGATTGAAAGGGGACTCATGGGCAAAGAGTGGCAGCCGCAGAGGTTGGAGGAGAGTCCGTATTTTCCTGGATGGGAGGAGAAGTGGCATCGGCAACAGGGGTTTTGAAGGGTTTCGCAATGGCGAAGAGTGCGGATTTGTATGGATTGAGCACAGGTCCCTATCATGTCTTTCTTTCTCTATGAATGATGAGGTGCTTTCCCACGCAAGTGACCGCCATGACTCTCTTAGCGCTTAGATCAGATGAGCGCTCGGTTGTCCAGTGTCATGCCTGTTGCTTTCGTTCCCTGACATGTTATCTGCCACATCTCGAGTCAATCTCGCGGGAAGAGTGGAGATTGCAGTGTCGTGTCAAGGTGGTCTCCCATCGCTCCGCATTTCCCCCAGTTTTCCCCGCAGTGTTTGCTTCCCGATTTCCGAACGCTCCCTCGGTCTTTCCCCAAAGAGCAATTGTCGCTTGTCATGGAGGTCATGGCAGGAGAGAGGGGTGCCGCAGGGCCGCGCCTACCTTTTATGAGCCGCGCCATGTCGTGCAGGCAGGGAAGCTACATACGCGCGAAACCCTGTCTTCTTCTTCTGCGCAATCCCTTTCCCCTTCATCTCCGTTATCACATCAATCAATTCTACAATCATCACCCGTAACCTGCGACCTGGCAGTATGGTCGGCACAAAGCCTTGGCCGGAGGTGCCAGTAGGCAACAAAGACCACGCAAATGCGGTTGTTCTCATCATCGGAGCCGGCATCAGTGGCATGTGTACGGCAATTGACCTACTCAAGCGCAACAAGTGCCAGAACTTCATCATCGTTGAGAAGAGCAGTGGCGTTGGCGGTATCTCGTTCGTTGTTCTATTCCTCAGGCAATGGGCTAACGTTTGCCACAACAGGCACCTGGCACGACAACAAATATCCCGGCTGTTGCTGTGACGTCTGGAGCATGCTGTACTCTTATTCCTTCGAGCAGAACAGTGACTGGACACGCGAATACCCCGGCCAGGAGGAGATTCTGTCCTATCTCATGCACGTCGCCGGAAAGGTATGAAAAAGCCCTGTGCACGCTTGACCAGTTGCATGAACCCCGATGAAGCATTCACGACCGGTAAAGGCTTGGTCACGATTTAGTCACTGACCGTCATGTGTAGTATAATCTATACCAACATATCCGCTTCAACACCGCCGTCGAGTCTGCGCGCTGGGACGATGAGGCGAAGAAGTGGAAAACTAAAGTCTCCACTGCCAAGGGCAGCAAGGACGCCGAATTCAATCCAGAATACGAGATAACAAGTGACTTCCTGGTCAGCGCCGTCGGCCAGTTGAATGTGCCCAGGTATCCTGATAACATCCCTGGCCTGGAGAGTTTCCCAGGTAAGGTCATGCACTCAGCCAGGTGGGATTGGAGCTATGACTTGACCGGAAAGAAGATTGCTGTGATTGGGAATGGTAAGAGCTCACCGAAAAACGATACTCGTGTGCGCGCTTGCTGATATCCTTGCGGGTGCCACTGCTGCACAGATTATTCCAGAGATCGCCAAGGTTGCAAAGAGTGTCACAATCTTCCAGCGCTCCCCAAATTGGGTGATACCCAGAGAAGATGCTCCCGTCAGTCCTTTTGGCGCAGCCTGTACAGATACGCCCCGCCACTTCGCTGGCGCAAGCGAGCATTGCAAATGGATTTCCGAGAGGTGAGCGAAGAAACATCCTTCCCAATACTGGCGTGCTGATAGCGGAACCTAGTCTTTCTACGATGCCGTGATTGATGGCGAATCTGCTTTCGCCGGAGACATCCGCAAGTTGTGCACTGATCAGATGCACAAAGCTCTCCCGAACCAGCCTGAACTGTGGGAGAAGCTAACGCCTAACTACAACCCAGGCTGCAAGCGTGTCATTATCAGCGATGACTATTACCCAACACTGGCGCAGGACCATGTCCGCCTTGAGACTAGACCTATCGCTCGAGTGACCGGTTCAGGTATCGACCTCCAGGGTGAAGACGGTCATCCAACCGGTGGCGAACCCCATTATGATCTTATTGTTTGTGGTAAGTTCGCGTCGTGTCGGATCTCTAGCTGAGCCCATTTTCTGATTGCAATATAGCGACTGGCTTCAAGACGACTGAATTTATGCACCCCATCAACTTTGTCGGCCTTGCTGGTCGTCCACTTTCTGAGATATGGGAAGGCGGGGCTCGCGCTTTCAAAGGCACCACCGTCGAGGACTTACCCAACTTCGGCATGTTGTACGGCCCGAACACAAATCTTGGCCACAATAGCATCATCTTGATGATCGAGGCACAATCGCGGTACATAAATGGTTTGATCGGCGCCGTTCTATCAGCGCGCAAACAAGGCAAGACGCTCAGTCTGCGGCCAAAAAATCTCACATCGAAGAGTACAATGCGGAAGTGCAGAAAATCCTACAGAATAGCTCCTTCGCGGACCCGAACTGCAATTCCTGGTACAAGCGAAAAGATACCGGACTCATCACAAACAATTGGTCCGGAACCGTGATTGAGTATCAAGAGAATCTGTCAAAGGTCAACTGGGACGACTACGAGATTGAGGGATCAGGATCGGATGTCTTGAGCGGGAAGAAAGAGACAAAGATTGGACGTGTTTACGAGGAGACGCGGGTCAGTGACAAGACCCTGACCGTGCTGGGTGCGGTGAGCGTGGCTGCTGTCGCTGCTGGCTGGCTAGCAAGGAACTCCAGGTATCTATCGGCCATCAAGGCCAGATGAGGTGGACTGCGATGTGACCTGCTTTGCAGCGTGCATGATTAGAAGTCTGCACATATGCCACCCTCGCACCCTGGTTTGCTGAGTGAGTGAAGTTTGCTTACTTTGTATCCCAATGTTTTGTAATAAGATAGCGCATTTCACTTCGCATGGATCTCTTCTATTCCAAGTTCAACCATCTGACGTCAACCCGACACCCAAGCTGCAGTCATGTGGAAAAAGCGCTTTTTGGAGGTGAAAGTGCAGAATGAGATTAACCAGTGGCTGCACCGCGAGCTAGAACAGGCTGCAGATGCCTCATCCCCGTCTCCTTTTGAAGATCTCGTCTCGCATCATCCGCACATTCAAGACTCAATCCCATCCCTGAAACGAACGCTGCGACTGACAAGCCTGAGAACTCTTCCACGGAGCAACGCATACCGAGAGGACCACCTGCGCTATCAACCGTCACCAAGGACGCAGAAGCCATGGATGAGGACCAAGAGGTTGGTGGTTTGATTGACGCTGTATCACCGAAGGATGAAACGCACGATGCGGAGGGAAAGGAGGGAGAGACTGTTCTTGAGGATCAACGCTCACCACGATTACCTGAGGAACTGGGTGATCTGTCCCTGGACGACGTGGACAATCCGTTAGCACACTTTGATCACAAACTCGAATTGCACCAAGCCCAGCCTGCGATTCCCCTCGAACCCTTCACTTCGCAACTGACGCACGTCAAAGACAGAGCCATAGTGACGGAATCGGAGACCAGTCCAACAGTATCTCCTGAACAGCAGTCGCATGACGTACCATCTCGTCGAACTGCATCTCCATCTTCTCGCGAGCCTCTCATCACACGCCTGTCGAACGTCGGAGATAGGTCTTTGACAACAGAATCAGAAACCAGCACAAACACCTTACCCGAGCAGCAACCGCCGACTGTGTCCGTTCGTGATCCCATTGTTGCCAGCATACTGGAGGAACTTGCACGTAAAGACGTCAAAAGCATGTCTCCCCTCGATCCATCTCTCCCCTCACAGCCGCAGGTGAAAGTGAGCACGGCAGCAATTCGCCGCTCCCCTCACCGCCCGCCTCCCTCGCACAAGACGATGGTTCCAGAAACGAGGACGCCCGGAAGCACTCTCGGACGCATTCCAGTGATCTTGAAAGCGGCCAAACCCGAGAGAGCAGTGTAGACGAAGACAACGAAGAAGCGGAAAGCGTCAATGAGCACGTCGACAACGAGGATGAAGAACAAGTGAGCAGCAGCGCTGAGAGTGACGACAAGGATGATTCTGACGATTGGGCACCGACCGACGGGGAAGAAGAATCCGACGTAAGTGTGCATGTTTGCAGTGCGCGCGCAATCTACTGACGAGACCAGGACTCCGTGCCGAAAAACAGAGCAGCATCCCGCAAGAAGCAAACGGCCAAGAAGTCAAAAACGTTGCCCTTCAAGCCGCATGCCGGCAGACGGCGTCCGAGCCCGGAGGAAGACGAGTCTGACGACTACGGAGAACAAGTCGATGCCAGAGACGCATACCTCATCCGATACACCAAAGAGCACCCCGTGAGATCTACGAGGATCGCGCAGTCGACCTCTCGTACTACTACGCCCAAAGCGACCACGACTACGCCCCGGACGCGTGGCGGTTTTACAAACATCCGCTCCTCGGGGCGCGCACCGAGGCCGACGTGGAAGCCAGGGCCCTGCGGGACGCGGGAGCGGCGTCTCTTTGGCGTAGAGCCATCGAACGCCTCAAGGTGCAGTACGGTAAGGAAATGCACGGCGAGGCGGGGAGGAGGCATATGAGAAGAGCGGGTTGAGTTGGGATGCGGCGGATCGTGTGCATAACGCCGTGTTGGAGATGTTGGAGACTGCTAGGAGGGAGCAGGCGGGAGCTGTCTCGAGTGTTGAAGGGGTGCAGCACATGGTGCTAGCGCCAATCAAGCAGCCGAGAAGGAGGACAGCAGCAGCGGCAGCGGCGGCGGCAATGAGAGTCGAGGGAGGGAGAGCGCAGCCGATGCGGCCCCTCCTGTGCCGCGGCCCTCTTTCATTCCCTCCGCTCCGAAGCGTTTGAAGAGGAAGAAGCCGTCTTCGGAACGCGCTGGCGCTGATGTAGATGTCGGAGCGGCCACGTCCGCAGTTCAGGACACGATGGAGCGTCTAGGATTTGGCGGTGCCGCTGCCACCGCGGGCCCCTCGACTGACCCCTCCAATGGTGAGTTCTCAAGATCTGCTTCATTTTGCAATGTGCTATTGTTGCCAGGCGCGCACTTCAGGGATTTTGTTAACGAAGAGAAGCAGGCTCTCAAGATGGCGGCGATGCCGCCCAGCCAGCAGGCGGGCAGCACAGGGCCAAGCGCCGTAAGACTGTCTCGAAGACTGGGTCAGCTAGCCAAGCCGCCCTGCCACGGGGCAAAGCAGTGGCGGCCGCTGCCGCCCCTGTGTCCTCCTTCGCAGAAGAGCTGGACAAACTGACGAACGAGTCAGAGAGGGCGCGCTTCAGGGAGAGGCGCAGGGCTGAGATTTTCGCCGCTCTCAGAGCCGAGCAGAACAAGTAGATTCGCGATATGGCTATTCTAGATACGCAATATAAGCACCTATGCTATGAAAACGCTTGTGTGGATGATGGTCATGCGGGCCGTAACGCTATGCAAAAACGTGGTTAGATGGGAAGGAATGAAACATGGAACGCTCAGGTCTTCCTCTCCTTCTCTTCCAACTCTTTGACGTATTTGACAAACGTCTTCTTGTGCACTAAACCGGCGAATTTGCCTTCCCGAGTAACGCAGATGTACCGCAATCCGAGCTTGCTGAAACACTCAAAGACAAGGTCCATAGGGCTGCAGATGTCTAGTGTTACTGGCGCAGGGTCGATGTACGGAGTGAAGTCCATCGGGTCGTTCTCTCGCCTATTCGTTGATTCGTGGCCGTCCTCTTCGTCTGGGCTTCTGCTCGTCCCGACTCTGCCGATGATGCTCCGGCTTTGTGGATTCATCAGACAGAGGGCTTCCTCTTCGTCTCCTAGATTGTCGAGCGCGAACTCAAGGTCCGGACCGGGTATCAAACCTACAAGTATGCCGTTTCTGGTAATCGGTAAGCCTCCGTCGAGTTCACCTGCCATGTGCATATATTCCAGTTTCTGCCGGAGCTCTGTGGCAGGGACAAGCGGTGAGGATGAGATATCGATGAGACGCGAGCGCTTCGGAGGTGCCGTGATGTCTCCCAGATCATTCGTGAACACCGGGCGAGTCTTCGCATCTAGATACGGGTAGGCGTTCATGTCCGTCAGCAAATCATAGATGCTGAGAGGCTCGAGCGCATCCGCGGTCCATTTCGAAATCAGGACGCCGATGGAGAAGGGAAGCACGTGCTCCAAGGAGCCGGTGAGTTCGAAGAGTATAACGGCGAGAGTGACGGACAACCGCGTCACTCCGCACATGGTGGCACCTGCACAAACAAGCGCGTACACACCCGGTGTGATACAGGACTCTGGAACATCGCTTGCTGGGCATATACTTGCTGTCGGATATTTGAGGGTCAGATACTGGACACAGTGGCCGACAATGCGGCCCAAAAGACCACCGACAACCTATTCCATGGGTCAGCATGGTACGTACAGAACTACAGGAATGACATGAACACACCATGGAGGGTACGTAGATACCTGCCGGAACTTTGATGCCAAAAGTTATGGTTGTTAGGAAAGCTTTGATAACCAATGCGATGCACAGATATCCAATAACCTCCGGGATGCGCTCCTTTGTCGGGCATAGACCGGTGCCATCCGCAGAGTACGCGCTGCAGGGACTGGCAAGCTCGAACAGTAGTTCGGCGACCGGAAGCTTGGTGTACCTATTCCAGAAGCTGATGAGGCCTGTGACGACAGCGACAAGGAGGACCTCCACAACTGGATGCTTCTTGATGGTAGGAATCTTCCGGAACGTGCGGGCCCATATACGGGAAGCCTTGATGAACAACGCCCCTGTAACACCACCCAACACCCCGAGCACGATGAATATGATCATCTCGAAGAACTTCCAGTCCGTCAGGTAGCGGACTTCGAACAAGACGATCTTGCCCGTACCATATGGGTTGAAGGCTTTCAGGGACAAAGCGGCAGCGATGCAGCAGAGGAAGGTCCGGAAAAGCGTCTTTGGAGGGAAGTAATAGCTCACTTCCTCCAAGCTGAATAGCACGCCACCGATTGGGGCTCCGAAAGCCACGGCAACACCGCTTGCCGCACTTGCGCTAAGAACCTCCCTTCTTTTCGCGTCGTTCTGAGAGTATTTTGAGAAAAGACGACATGCGATGTTTCCTATGCAAGTGGCGATATGGACGTAGGGACCTTCCTTTCCTAAACTGAGGCCAGATGCAACGCTCAGGATCAGTCCAACGGTCTTCGCAACAAGTGTCTTGAAACCTAGATACCCATGCAGAACGAAACCGCTGTTGATGACTTTTACTTCTGCGACTCCGGAGCCGGCGGCAGGATAGTATATCATTGGTGGGCGTCTTGCAGCTTCCGTGAATCTTCTCGTCGGACTGAGGCTCCCTCTTCGGTCCTTGTTCTCCTCTGCTGTCGAGTGCGGATCCGCGCCTAGATTCTCATCCAAGGTCGATAATGAGATAGCGGAGTTGATGGTCGTCTTGGTCGCCTTTGTGACAAGATAGGCCAGCAGCGCTAGAACAACCACCCAGAAATTGAACGCCGCAAAGTCGACCCAGCGGTCCTGTTCGCGATCTGTCCGGAGCGCAACAGACCATAGTCGCCAATCTTCACAAACGCTAGCTCCGGCGCAGCATTTCCGTCTGCTGGCGTACCACTTTGTGCTGCAGTAGCCACTCTTGATGTCGAAGACGGAGGCCTCCGTAACATCGACGACATATGCCAGAGCGGCTGTGAGGCATCCGATGATGGCAACCAGTATCCAACCCTGTGCACCATCAAACAGGGCGAGTATTCTTCCCCTGAAATCTTTCCTGCTGCGAAGCTCTTTTACACGGAAGGCATCCGCAATGCTATCATGCACCCAGTCAGTAGAGGTAAACTGATCGTACCAGACACGGTCGTCGAAGTACAAGGAAGCTTTGGATCGCGTGAGGTTGTTGTCTACATGGGTCGGTCAGCGACGGGGTGTTCGGGAAAGTGACAGGCAGCCGGACCTTCTGAGTTGGCTTGCTCGTTTCCAAGGGCACGAGCGAGCCTTAGGCCAAAAGATCCATGTCGACTGTGGTTCCGACGGATGCTTGTCGAGCTATGAAGTCGGGGAGCTTTGGTGTTGCTGGCGTCGAGGCAGGCACGCTTCTGTATGAACGCTGGTCGTCTGCATGAGCGAGCAGGCTCATGTGCTCATCGAGAGGGAGTCTGGTCGGCATCCTACTACGCAGGTCCAGCTCGGATGTTCGTGCGATGCCATGTTTGCGGACCACTGTTGGAGTTGTAGGTTGGGTTGCGGGCGTCCTACTGGTGTCGGACGGATGGCGAGGCTGCTGCCTGGTTTCGTAGTCTTCATCATCGCTCTCGGCTACGCTGTGGTACGAAGCCATCGACTTGAGTGACTTGGGCATGATGCACGGCAGGACACTTCACGCACTGTCCGGATAGCTTAGCATGTCGGGAGTATAACTGGTAGGATGCAGTGTAACAGCAGAGGGCAGGTTAAAGGACAGCAGCACACAAACAAAGGCGGGACAAAGCCTGGATTTACAACGGCATAGTCAAGGTATATAGAGGGGTGGTCAGATGAGGTATATCATATGGCTGGAAGGCAGCGGGAGTACTACTCTGGCAGAGCAGGCACGGAGGCTGTGTCCGGCAGCTGATAAGGCGAACAAACCACAGTTAGGGGTTGAGCAGAGCGGGCGATGAGCATAGAATGACTGTGAGCCAGGCGTGACCGCTTCCCCAGGGGCGGATGAGACACACTGGACGTGTTTAGCACTCTGCCCGAAGAAGGGATGTGTCCGCTAAAGGGTGCTTGTGACCAAGTCGTTGTGAACCAACGCAAGGAGGCATGACAGGACATGGCGCAACTCCACAGTCTGGGTGAACGCGTCCAATCATCGACCGGGGTACGCGTCTTTCCCGCTGCGCCAAGAGCTGCAGGGCCTCGGACCCCAACGCCGATACGGATCTCGTGCTGATCGTACAGATGAAGAAACACCTTGGTGTTTGGCTTGCTCCGGAAAGGGTAGGTAAATCTGCCGCTCGCCTCCTTTTGCGACAGCATGCAATCACACCCATCTCGCCGCTGTTGTGAAAAGCAGAGAATGCTGTGAGCTGTATGTGCCTGTTCACGAGGCCGGAACGAACAAGCATTTCTGTCCCCTATCGCGCGCGAATTTCTCCGTCTAGGTCACTTCAAGTAAGTGATAAATCCTCCTTCGACATCTCCTACAATTGCTTTTGCACGCTTCCTTCTCCTGCTTCGTGAACCTCCGCGTCTTGAAGGGCACATCCATCATGGAACAATTCCTCCTTTTCGGCGACTCCATCACACAAGGCTCGCACAACCAAGCGCGTGGCTTTGCTTTTGCAGCTGCTCTGCAAGATGGTAAGTACCGCACCAAGTCTTGCTCATCAAGCAGTCGTTTGACGAGACATAGCATACGTCCGACGTCTCGACGTGATCAACAGAGGTTTCAGGTATGCAAAGGCAGGATCCTCCTGTACAAACCAGAGTTGCGATATCGGGTTAACGCTACGCCAGCGGTTACAACACCATCCAAGCTCTCAAGGTTCTCGAACAGTTCATTCCCAAGCCAGAGCAGAACCGGATCCGCCTCATGGTCGGTAGACGATCTTTCCTTTACCTGTACTTCCTAACCTGACAAGACCATCTTTTTCGGTGCCAATGATGCACGCTTGCCGAACACGCCGGGCTACTCGCAGACCGTCCCTCTGGAGGACTACAAGACAAACCTCACCAGGCTTGCGACACATCCAGCAGTCCAGGCGCACAAGCCGAAAATCATCCTGATTACCGTCCCTCCAGTGGACGAGCGTTTGTGCCTTGCCACAGACAAAGACAAGGGCATCAATGTGGTGAGGCGTACAGCCGAGAACTCCGCTCACTACGCAGAGGCAGTTCGTCAGGTCGGGAAAGAACTCAACCTCCCTGTACTTGACCTCTGGGCTGCATTCATGCGAGAGGCCGGATGGAAAGAAGGCGAACCTCTCCCGGGATCTAGGGAAATTGAACAGAACCAGGTGTTGGTTAAGTTTATGCACGATGGGCTCCATTTCAACCCAGAAGGCTACAAGGTCCTCTATGATGAGTTGATGAAGCTGCTGGAGAAGGAGATGCCGGAGGAGATGCCAGCGCAGTTGCCAACGGTGCTGCCTCCATGGGATCAAGCGGACGCTTGGGTGGAGTAGATGGGCCGAATTATACATGCATATATAGAAGCATAGAACGTCTTGGCTCCGGCGTCATACGGGACCGTCTCCTCACGGTCATGTCGACTTCCTAGTACCAACACATTGTACGACCAAGATATCAGATAAGGCCGATTGACCGTTTGAAATGCGCATTCGGCCGATTACGTCATCGCGCAGAATTCCTGGGGTGAAGCTGCGCTTGAGTCGCGAGCTTGGCTTGGAGACGCTGCACCATTCTAGCTCACTTCAACCAGTCCAGTAGACCCATGATCTCGCCGGAATGAAGCAGGGATTGTGATATAACATACGGCAAGAAGAGTGCTGTCGCAACATACCAGCATATACCTCCATAGAGCCCGCTACCATGGCCGCCGCAACCACATCCGAAACGACTCCTCTTATATCCTCCCCGAATCTGCGCGGTCACCGGCCAGGAAAGCCTCTCTTCCTCACAAGGCACAGCGCAGCGTGACCTTCAATCCGACAGTCGACACAAACAGTCCGCCAAGGAGACCAGCTTTTCCAGCGCAGTCGCATTCCGCAACATCCGTAACTGGCGTTCAAACCCCACCACGCGATGGTTCCCAACCACTACTTTCTGCCTTGAACAGCAAGCTCCGGAGGCGCAACAGCCAAGGTGCCCCCTCATACTGCCTAGTTCAATTTCAGCGCCAAAGATTGGTCCTCAGCGAACCACGAGGACAGCACAGAAACTGAAGCTTCTGCCGAACCCCGAACATGGAGAGGGAGGGCTAGACGAAGAGAGCGGTCGGGACGTTTACTCTCAGTTTACGAGGATCAAAGATCCCACGGCTCGGAGAGATGCAGCTAGGTTGGGCAGAGATGACAGGAACAAACTTCCTAGGGTCACAGCATACTGCACTGCGAGTTCCTACCGGTTAGACGATGTGATGCGATTCCTCAAGGGAAAGGGCAAGACAAGAAACGCCGCTCCGAAGCTTTTCGACGAATGCATCTATACGCCATACCAGTACGCAAAAGTGGAGAAGAAGAACACGCCGCCGACGTCGAATCTGGTGGAAGTCCGTTCAACACCACAGCGAAGGTTCTCTGATAGTGCAATTGAAGTTGAAGAGAATGCCGAGAGAAGAAGGGAGGACTTGATAGACCTGCAGACAGACGCCAACGATACCTCTTTAGACCTGGGCGAATCCTCGGTGATGACACGAGTACCAATGACTCCCACACTGGAACGGCCGGATACACCAGACTTCGATACTTCCGTGCACATTCCAGAAGTATTCTTGTTTGAGTACGGAGTAGTTGTAATATGGGGCATGACAGTACAGCAGGAACAGCGGTTTTTGAAGGAGATCGCTAGATTCGAGAACGAAAAATTGGCGAAAGACGACGTGCAAGTTGAGAACTTCAACTTCTACTACACAAAGGAGTACCAAGCTAGAATATACAACGACTTCATTAGCTTGAGGGAGAAGAAAAACTACATGACAAAACTTGCAATCAGTCATGCATTGGCGCAAAGTACCAAGGTAAGCCAATGGAACGCGGAGTCATCGTCAACGCACACTAAGCCTTGCATGCAGACGTCGTTGTACGAAGATCTTGTTGACAACACAATTGATGCCAACAAGGAGATCCCCTCCACCATAGCACTCACAGGCCGCATCAACCTCACTCGCCGTCAGATCAACATGCAGATTGGAGAGCTCTTCATTCTTCGGATAAATATTCATCTCCAGGGCTCGGTTCTGGATGCACCGGAACTGATGTGGGCGGAGCCGCAGCTGGAGCCGGTCTACCAGGCTGTCCGAAGCTATTTGGAGATGGACCAACGAGTCAGTCTGTTGACGGAGAGACTGGACGTCATTGCAGACCTTTGCAGGTACTCAAGGACCAACTAACGCACACCCATGGTAAGACCAAACCAGAGCCTCCCGTTAACTGCGTATCTAACGACTCTCCATAGGAGAGTACTTGGAGTGGATTGTTATCGTCCTCATTGCGGCCGAGATTCTGGTTGCTGGTGAGTCTCTCGTTGTCGAGAATTGTGGTGTCTTTCACTGACACACAATAGCCATCAACATTGTGGTTGATCTGTACGCTGGCGTAGATTAAGGTGCCTTCACGGCTGATCAGATCGCCGTGCCGACTGAGGCGGGATATCGATCTGGCATTGGTCTACCCATTTATGGCCTGAGAGTGCGGCTGTACATTATTCCGTGCCTGGGGAGAAGGGGTTCGCTTCGCTTTCCTGTGTATACTTGATCGCTTGGACTGAGCGTGGCGTTTGGGTATACTGCTAGCAATGCAGAAGATATCTCTGTTGAACAGATGGCATGTTTTTTCGTTCTAACTAGGGGACGAATATTGTTGTACGCATTCGGGACGATTGTCCGATAATCAAAGAGACCCTTGTACTTTGTACCCTTTAACTCCTCCCCTTGGCGCTAACGCTCCGCTCCGCATTTATCGTATCGACCACGTTTATGTTGTAACAGCTCCACCACCGTCCCCTGAACCTAGCGATGCTTTTGCGGTGTATTGACGCTCTCCTCAACAGATCTCCTTCAATGCTATCTTCTCCATGAGTTGGAACTTGCTCGAGCGCTTTATCGAGTC
Source organism: Taxawa tesnikishii (nom. ined.) (assembly GCA_030247885.1). Lineage (NCBI taxonomy): Eukaryota > Fungi > Ascomycota > Dothideomycetes > Dothideales > Taxawa tesnikishii (nom. ined.). The sequence goes on along the minus strand of JAPDRO010000014.1, from coordinate 386,706 downwards.
TGAACACTTCAATAAAGACCCTTCGCTCACCGTAGCTTATCTCGCGTGAGCCATATCCACCCGCCGGCGTGCTTCTCTTCATAGAATCAAGCCTTGTGCTGACACACGAGACCTTCAGACGATATGCGGACCATGTCGGCATCCAATATGTCCTCTGCTCCAAGCTGCGCGCCTTCAGCTATGAGGAGATTGAGTTCTTCCTGCCACAGCTCGTACATCTTGTCATATCCGTCGACAACGAGTCTATGGCACTGCAAGAGTTTCTCATAGATCTGTGCGAGGAGTCTGTAAATGCGGCTCTGTTGGTATGCCTGGCCTAAAATATCTGATTGTTAGGACTAGGATCATACTGAATTCTCGTAGACGTTCTGGCTCTTCCAAACCTACCTTCGCGATCTTGCCCCTACTCCCACCTCGAATGCTTTCAAGACATGTCGTCGAATATACAATAGAGTCCAGCGTATAGTATTCGGAGCTTCAGAACCGGTGCGCAGGGAAAAGATCAAAGAGAACGTACTGCCCGTGACAGTGCTGTCGAGCATCGTCCTTGCGAGCGTAGCAGCGCCGTTTCTACCCGGACATGCCGGCCCCTTGGCGATCGCACAGGCTCGCAAACCGCGCCCTGTTGAAGAGACGATTTCGGACAACGTTCAGACGCAGAAGTTGGGCAGGAGCCATACGGTTGCTGGAGGCTCCGCTCGACCCCGGAGACCTAGGACGGTAGTGACCCAAGCAGAGAAGAGTCCGAGGAAAGTGTCGAGGCAGAACTCTGTGCCGGACATTGAGAGGCAAGCGCAAGAGTCGTCATCACCAATGCCGCAAAAGTCGCCGCGGAGCCGGCCTATTCCAACTCACAGGCAGTCACTACTGGTTACCCAGAACCATGAAGGATATACTAGCTCATCTTCTTTACCGGACATTCGGACGCCTGATAGATCGGTGACACCCGGCCCTGGCTCTCTGGCGAGAAGGCCCACAGATCAAACGCAGCGGCGGCACTCACAAGCTACAAAGCCATTGTTGCCGTCTGCTCTCTCTCGGACACAAAGATCCGTCTGCTGCGCTCCAATTATTTTCGAAGCGAGACGCAGTTCCTGACCGCATTGGAGGATATCTCCAATCGGTTGGTAGTTGTGCCGAAACCGGCAAGATTGAGTGCTCTGCGGGCGGAGCTTGCCCTGATTGCCCAAGATCTACCGGCTGAAGTTGATATCCCTCTCATATGTCCCGCCACTCTTGAGGATGGATCAGCAGGACGAAGCCGACACCACCGGATCGTTCGTCTCAACCCAGCAGAAGCAACCAGTCTCAACAGTGCGGAAAGGGTACCTTATCTCCTGATGGTAGAGGTACTGCGGGAAGATTTCGACTTTGATCCTGATACCGAGCAGAATCAGCAGCTTTTGGCACAGCTTCTGGCAGAGAAAGGCAACCCGAAGCGCCGCTTGTTCGATATCACAGATGCGTCAAGGAACGACATGCGAACTACGGAAACAGAAACTCAGAACGACAGCGTCTTTGAGCCTGCCAATGGCGATCTGGCAAGTCCTGCGCTCCTGCAAGACCCAGAAGGTGGAGAAAAGGTCGTGTCCAGATCGCATACGCCCGTGAACGGGGTAGCCCTGCGAGAACCACCTCGCTTATCGAGCGGTGTTAGCACCCTCTCTTCCGCCGGCTTGGTCACGCCGAGGACATCTGATACTCCCATCAGCAGATCAAGCAGTCCTGGGCCGCGCAGGATGATAATGTCTCAAGGTAGACAGCAAAGCTCTGATCAGCCCGATTTCTCTGCTCTTGCAACACACATGCGTGCCGCTTCTCAAATGCTCGCGCAGCTCGAGATCAGCAGCTCAAAGCGGCCGAAGAATGAGGTTGCTGCGATCAAGGCAAAGATCATCGCCAGCATGCAATCACTCGAGGAGCAGAGCTTTTACAGTGATGACGGCAACCATACTGCTAACTTCGAGGCCATAATGGCCAATGCTAGCAGCGTAGGAGCTCATGCGGAACCGGAGGATATTGAGGATCCTATGTTGGAAGCTGCGGCTGCAGACCCGAACCTGAGTTCTAGTGCTGGCGCTGCTCGTATGGAGAACGACATGAAGACTGGAGGTGTACAACGTACCAAGGATCGGGATGATCCTTCGGCCGCGACTTTCGGAGAAGCCTGGGAAGCGAAGAAAGAGCGTATCCGCCGTTCGTCGCCTTACGGCTGGATGAAGAACTGGGACTTGCTCTCAGTGATTGTCAAAACAGGCGCTGATCTGCGGCAAGAAGCTTTCGCTTGTCAATTGATTGCCGTGTGTGACAAGATCTGGAACGAAGCCGGCGTCGATGTCTGGGTGAAGAACATGCGCATCCTCGTTACAGGCGAGTCATCTGGGTTGATCGAGACCATCAGCAACGGTATCTCTTTGCACTCGATCAAGCGCTCTCTAACACTAGCGTCGATCTCTGCCGGCACGAATCCCAAGAAACGCATCGCCACACTAAAGGACCATTGGAGCAAGACTTTTGGCCCGTCGGATTCCCCTGCCCATATCGCTGCTGTTGACAATTTTGCTAAGAGTCTGGCCGCCTACAGTGTCATATCCTACGTGCTGCAACTCAAGGATAGGCACAACGGAAATATCCTAATCGACTCATCCGGTCACATCGTACACATTGACTTCGGCTTCATGCTATCCAACTCGCCTGGATCCATGGGTTTCGAAGCCGCACCGTTCAAGCTGACGCAGGAGTATGTCGACGTGCTGGGCGGCTTGGACGCGGCACCGTTCAAAACATTCAGAGATCTCATGAAGGACGCGTTCCAAGCACTGCGTCGGGAAGCGGAACGCATCGTCACGCTAGTCGAGCTAATGGGCCGGGAGAGCAGGATGCCATGCTACGGTGGCGGCGTCGGCAACGTCGTCGCAGCACTCCGGGCGAGGTTTGTGCTCGAGAAGAGCAAGGAAGAGGCGGGTATGTGGGTTGAGGAATTGGTAACGAAGAGCGTGGGCAGCTATTATACCAGGCTTTACGACACATTCCAATGTGAGTTTGCGTTTTCCGTTTTGCGGTACATGCGAAGGCAGGTGCTGACTACGAGCAGATAGGACGCAGGGCATATATTGAGAGGGATACATAGACGTTTTGCACGGCGCTGGGTATACGGGTCACGAACTGTTGCATCTAAGGTGTTCGTATGCTTGTGGTAGTGGAGGAAATGCTTTGGGAGCTATTGCAACTCCCATGTTCTGTAACGTTCGAACCCTTTCCTTGCTCCGTCCGTGTGATCAGCACACAACGATGCACAACTTCTGTGGAGGCCCGCTAAGCACTTGAGTCACCCTTCCAACGCCGCTGACGCCTCGAACTCCTCCCAAACACTACGCGTTGTCGTAGGTCTTCGATGAACCCGTCGTCTTGCGCTTCTTGGGACTTGGTCGCGGGACAGTCTTGCTTGTGTCGTAGCCGGTCCAGCCGTGGAGCTCCCTGAGCTTGGCCAATTTCTCATCAAACGATGCTTCAGCAGGGAGCTGCAGGAGTTTCGATCTTCTCGACCTTTTCACGCTAGACTTCTTGTCACGCTGCCGCTACAATAACTCACAAGGCCCTCTGGTCAAGAGTGGAGTATTACTCACATCGGTGGCGCCATGGAAGCCCAGGAACAAGGGGACCGGAAGTCACCCATATTGCGGTCTTCAGAAGCGGATGGCGCGTATCTGCACGAGAAGGATGGATCGGGAGCGTAACTAGAGCTGGACGGACCTGCAAAGTTCGAGCTGCCGGGCTACCAAGCCGCAGAGATGGAAGACAGCGCTTTCAACGAACTGCCAGGGTCATCACACCAACCACGCCCAACGCATAATCAGAAGCGACAAGACCAGTCAATAGAAGATGGCATGCGTCTAACCAGAGGAAGACAGCAATTTCATCTAAAGAAATACAGCCTGCCCCACATGCATTTATTGACCCATAACACGGCATTCCACAGTGTACGATGTTCCAGCGGTATGTTTTGCCCTCGATCGAATAAAACCTTCCACTGTCGTTCGGTCGCAGAAGCTGTTCCTGAGCAGATCCAATGCAAGACAAGGCGTTGTGCAAAAGCAAAAGATGATGGGCCTGACCGTGGATCGAACACGGGGCCTCTTGCAACCGAGTTGATATGAACCCAAAGCGAGAATCATACCACTAGACCATCAGGCCATCGACAAGAAGCTGTTACGCTGTTGCTGTCGGGGTGCGGAGGGCCCAGAAACTCTAAGACCATTGTGTGAACCTTGGACGCTCTCACCGAGGTTTCACCGACCGCTGTTAACGGTTCCGCTGCCGGTTGTCGCCATTGTCCGACTGTGGACGATCTGTAGGAGCGGCAGTATGTCCCTCCATCACTTTGAGAGCAGAGAAAGACGAAGGAGTCGACTGTATACGCCCGCTGTGTCCGCTAGTAAAGGCGCTGAGAGGTCCGTGATGTCACTCTCGCACGGCAATGATAGTTGAGACGATTTCGCAGAAGGAAACGTGGTATTGATATGAATGGTCCCGAGCTATGCTCCAGCAATGACTGTGATCTGGGTATCAGTGGTAATTGAGAGATTTCCCAGCTTGTCTTGTAGGCCAGCCATGAAGCGCTTCTGAAGTAAAGGACTTGTCTCTGCCATAGGCACTTCACGCTTACACTCCTATCTCAACTTTCCTCCTCTCCACCTGCCTTGGCCTCATCGTCGCTTTCAACAGCGAGCTTAGCGCTCTCGTTCGAACCCTCTTCCTTGCTCACAGCCGGCCCCTTCGTAGCTTCGATGCCTTTCGATGTAACCCACAAGAAGTGTCTCTCCTTGTAGTTATCGACATGGTTGAAAAATTGATGGAACCTGTACCGGTCAACTTCCCTCCCTCTCCACAGCAATCACCACGTCAAACAACTCACGTGTTATCTCTCTCCTCCTCGGAAAATATTCTCTGATAGATCTCCCTCTGCTTGAACTCCTCCATCTCCGTCTCAAACTTGCCAAAATCCAGTTTCTCCCTCCCATGCTTGGTCGCCTGGAGTTCGTTGTAGCTGTCAAACACCGGTCTCTCCAAGAGCAGTCCCAGCCCTGGCACCTTCGGAATCGAAAACTTGTCCGGTCCGTAACTGTCTTTTATCCGGTTGACGTCGGCGCCACAACGTACGAGGAGAGTCATCATACCCACCATCTTCCGAATCTGATGCATCATGAAGCTCTGCCCGTGCACTTTCATGCTCAGCCATTCGGTACCATTAATGATGATGGGCTTCGGGTTAACTACAAATGATTTGATCGTGCGCTTCGACGATGGGTCTTTGTAGGTTTTGAGAATGGTGTAATTGTGGAAATTGCGCGCGTTGCCTTCGTACAGGCTGAGAGCGGACTGGATGCGCTTGATGCGGACTTCGGGAGTGCGGTAACGGCGTTTCGCAGAGTCGTAGGCGCGTCTGAGCGTCTTGATGGCAGAGTCGAGACGTTTCTTTTGGTCGAGGGTCATGCCGTGTTTTGAGATAAAGGCGGCCACCTTCTCCGCGTCTACGTCTGCTGAAGGCGCGGAAGGAAGGGAGGTCGAAGATTCGGCCAGTGGGTCAACAGATGTGTTCGCATCATCTCCAGGTTGGATCTCTTCCTGTGCAGCGGCTGGCTTCTCCAGTGCCGGATCCTTAACAATGATGGCGGCGGTCTCAGTCGTTTCCATGTCCACGTTAGCGTCTTTTGCTGGTTGTGCAAGTTTGACCGGCGGATCGATGTCTGCAGTTTCTTCTGCAAGAGGATTGCTCTGCCCATCTTCAACATCCGGGTTCGTGTCTGTCGTCTCGTAGAGGGCCTTGGCGACCAGTTCGCGGATATCGTCATCCAGACTTTCCAGGATAGGCTTGATGTCCTTCTCTTCCACCTCTTCCCAGAAATCTTTGACTTCCTCCTGCCGTGACTCGTAGCCTTCGGTGTCACCGGCCTCATCTGCCACCTCCTTCAAAGTGTTCGCAAGCCAGCTACTGGGATGAGGTGGAAGGAACGCATGCGAAGGGATCAGGTACTCGTACCATCGGCTGTCGCAAGCCTGGTAGCAACTGAAGCTGCCGATTGTCCTCTCAATGCCCCAGACTCTGATTTGTGGAGACAGGTGCTCATTGATCTTCTTGACGATATCCGGGTCCTCAATAATCAGCTTAAGAGAGATCATGTTTCCTGCTGCGTGTACACCCTTATCTGTCCTTGCGCAACGTACAAGTCCTGATTTCTTTGGGTCATCGGCATTGGCCTTGGAGATTGCGCCGGCTTTGACGAATGCGGTGAAAAGGTCACCTTCGATGGTCTTCTCTGTCGGGGATCTATGTTTCGTCAGCGACTACGAGATAGACGGGGAATGGTGGAAGAGGCGCGCGTACATTTGCATTCCCTTGTAGCCAGTACCGCTGTAGCCAACCAGAACGGCCACCTTCCTCTTCGGCTTGCGATCCTCTGCCGCAATTTCTTCCTCAGGAAAAGCGTCCGGAAGCACACCGTTACCAGTCTTTCCCTGAGCCTCACGTTTCGCCTTCTCCTCAGCATTGCGCGTACGGCGGTCTACATAGTTTCTTGGTAAGTCAGCGGAAGGACGAAGACTATGGGCGAAAGCGCACACATCGCAAGAGACGTACTCCTTTGTGAACTTCTCCTTGCGCCCCATATCGCGCTTCTTACCGCCACGGCCATGCTTTCCGCCGTCATTCTCGAATCTTTTGCGCTTTCTGTCGTTGTTAGAGCTCCCATCGCGGGCACTGTCTGCATTTGACGGAGCTGCTGCCGAGTCACTGGGCTGCGCTGGCTCCGGGGCAGCGATTGAAGTATCCTTGACCTCCTGCATCGTGTCCAACAAGCCTTCATTGACGTCTTTCCTGATATGGAAATCTTATCAAGTATGCTGGATGCTGCAACGAGAGAGAATTCCTATCTCGATCCATTCTTGGCACGCATTAACTCCCGCGAGCCCCGCATAAGCGTCCGCCGCCATCAGCCCTACAGAGCTACACCCCGGGAAGCTTCACTTGTGCTTCACCTGAACTAGAAGACAATACCTTCACTGCCATCTTCCGCATGTTATGCTTCTGTCTTTTCCTCTTGTAATCTTGTAACGTTAGCTTCAACTGCTTCTTTGCTATTTTCTATCAATCGGCCTTTGTCTTTTGTGCACATCTTCCGGCAGGTCTGACCATCAACGTCGAAGAACCAGGCGACCGTACCCTCGAGCACTCACCACTACGATACACACGGACCTTTGCTTCGGAGAGGTCTCTACTTGCCAAAGAACTAAGGGCCACCCACAACATCCGTCAATATGGATGGCATGAGCCTCGCCAAAACTCTCCTCCGCACCACCGCCCGCGCCTTCTACACCACCGAACATGTTCTCGTAATAGACGCGCTATGTCTCCACAGCACTCTCCCCGACGGTGATCTCGCACATATCCTAGGGATGCAGACCAAGTACCTGCGCAAGCTCTGCGGAAAACTGCGCGAAGACGGCATGCTGGACGTACATACTCGTGGGGAGAAACGACAAGATGCCGGTGGATCGATATCATTCAACAGTGGCAAAGACGGTCAGCAGCCCAAGGAGCGAATTATCAACAGGGATTGGTACTACCTGCACTTCCACCATGCGATAGATAGTCTAAAATTCAAGCTGTGGAAGCTCAGCAGGCACATTGAGAGTTTAGGTGCACCGACGACGGAGAAGAAAGACCTAATATGCCCGCGATGCAAGAGCACATACACGGAGCTAGAGGTCATGGACAACATCAGCATGGAAGGATTTCTTTGTCACAAATGCGGACACGTGCTGAATCCGATCGAGGAGAACGAAGGGCCTGCCGAGAACGAGAGCATGAAGCGCATGAACGATCAACTATCCAAGATTGTGGCCTTGATGCGGCAAATAGACTCCACGAACGTTCCCGAAAACAATTTCGACGAGGCGCTAGCATTGAAGGTGGATATCCAGCGCTCCGAGTCCAACCCGGGACCAAAAACAGAGACGATATATGTTGAAAGCACAAAGCAGTCGCTCGCAAGCACAAAGGGTCTCGTCATACAGCCAGAAAAGATCAGCGTCAGCGTCTCAGAGGGACCGGTCGAGGAACTCGATGAAGCGGCAAAGAAGCGCGAGAAGGCGGCTCAGAACATGCTCCCCGATTGGATTAGCCGCAGTACCATCAACGGCGCCATCACGAGCGTGGGTGCAAAGGAAGCGGCGGAGCAGGCGGCACGGAATGCACATCTGGGACTCCCAGCTGGTACCACAGAGATGGAGGATGAAAAGAGGAGTAAGATTGACGGGGATAGCGCGCTCATGGACGAGTACTGGAGAGAGCTCAAGGCGGCGCAGGAGAGGGAGGCGGCGAAGCTGGCAGAGGAGGAAGAGGAGGACGATGATGACGAGGACGACTTTGAAGATGTTGCTGTGCCTACCGTTATGGTGACGAGTAACGGCACGAGTACCCCAGCGGTGAAACCGACTACTGCTCCCACACCCTCATCAGGTGCGGTCTCGAGTAACGCAACGGACGACGAGAGAGAGACCAAGAGAATGCGGTTGGATGGTTCTGCGGCTACCAATGGCACGAAAGCGACGGATGCTAAGCCTGCAACGGAGGCGGCAAAAGACGCGGATTCTGATGAGGACGAACTTGACTTTGAGGATGTCTGATGGGGTCCCTGCAGCGGATACGGAAATGTGCATGGCCGGCGTTCATTCGGACATAAGGACACACAGGAGCCTTAGGGTTTATTGGTGATGGATGAAGGCTTAGCATCACGGTGTTGTGGTGTTTACATTGTGCTTAGTCCGCATGCATTAAAGATATACCCAAAATGCGATTGTTTTATCTGAACCATTACGGAAGCGACTGGGTGCCAAGACTGTCGCACTCGCTAAAGTTCGGCTTGCCCAATTCTACCAATCTGTCCTTCTCCTTCGCGACTATTCTCCGCTCAGCCAAGTCGATGTCGTACCGGCGTGTCGTACCTAAATCTTATGATACGTTTCTCTGGCCGAGTCCTGCTTCATCGTACACTGCATAAAACTTATGCAAGGTCACAGTAATATGTGGCGCTTTCGAACCAATCATGGCGTTTTAAGGCCGCCGCCATCGGGCTCAACCCGATCTCAGCCTTACACTCATAGAAAGGTGTGCAGCGAGATACGCTCTACACCTTCCAAGGCAAAGCAGATATCCTCCACTAATGAAGAGACTGCTTGATCGTTTCTCGAAGAAAGGTAGGGCGTGGCGGGGTGGAAACGTGGATGCGCAATGGAAAGCAGAAGATTCCACCACAGACATCAAAAGCGACGCTAGAGAAGTTAAGGCTCACGGGAATGTCGCTGGCCATCACAGCAGTGCAATTGGCTTGGATTCATGTGGAAGTTTCGCCGGAGAGGTGCCTACTGCCGTGGCCATCGCACAACCAGAAAGGGTTCCAGGAACTGCCGTGAAGGGAACCAAGAACGGGTTGAACGAAGAGAAACATCCTACCAGTGCCAGACATTTGAAAGATGTCGCTGGTGAGGGTGGCAACACTAAAGCTACTGATCGCTCTGACGGAGTTGTTGCGGATCGAAGCGCAAATGGCGGAGATCATGAATTTGCCATTGACCAATTTGACACCAGTGAAGACGAAGAAGGCATCGGAGAGAACAACCGTACCCTTCACCGAATGTCGGGTTTTACCTCACACAATGACTCCCCAGAACGGTACAGGGGACGGCCACCCGTGAAGCTGGGCCAGCTCAGGCTAAACTCTGCGAACTTTGCCTTGGAATCAACATTGAATCCTTGACAGCTCCCGGTGGCTACAAGCATGCGTCGTCTCCGGATGCCTTGGAGAGGAGTGCAAAGACCTGCGATTTGTGCTCGCCGATGTACCAATGGGTTCGTTGGAGGACCGACAGACAGGATCAATTGTACTGCAGTCTGAAGTTGCTAGGCCGTGGTCTAGTGTCATGTTTACGAATCAGATACGGTGACGAGACACTTGATTTTCCTGTCTACTCTTATGACGGTAAGCCCATCAACCCATTGTACAGTGGCCTGAGGTCTAATGATCCATCAGAAGATCCTGCTGTCCCTCGAGGTGTGTGCGTTTGGAAAGGGCTAACCACAACCGCCTCGTCAGACTCGTTCGAAACAGCTAGATCGTGGATCAACATGTGCTCAACGCATGTAGACTGCTCACGGTCACGTCTAAGTTTTCAAGCTTCTTATGGATCCAACGTAGGTCCGGCTAGACTTTTGGATGTCCTAGCCTTCGGGTCATCGTGCGAAGATGCTCGACTTATCAAGGCTGAAAAGTCATTTCGCTACGTTGCTCTGAGTTATTGCTGGGGGCACAACCCAGATCTCGAACACACTACGAGGAAGGGTTCGATTGCCCGCCATACATCAAGAATCGAATACCATCGTCTTCCTCGGACCTTACAGGATGCCATTAAGATCACCAGAGAATTGGGATTCCGATACATCTGGATAGATGCGCTATGCATCATCCAGGATTCGACAGAGGACTGGGCTGCGGAATCTGCCAAAATGGGTGCTGTTTACTCCCAATCGGCGCTGACGATCGCGGCGGATCTCGGAGACCATTCAGATGCCGGTTGCTTCAACCAAAAAGGTCAGGGTGTCACTTCTTTCATACCTCTTCTTAGACTTTCCTCGACCTTGGAAGACGGCTCTGGGAGCAACCTATATCTTTATGCATCCATGGCCACCCCACGGGGCCACGTTTCAGGCTCCCCGATCTGATACGAAACTCTCCGCTTCATCGGCGAGGGTGGGCGTGGCAAGAACGGTTGCTCTCGACGCGGATCTTACATTATACGCAAGGAGAGCTCATGTGGGAGTGCCACGAAACCACCCTCTCTGAAAGTGGGTTTCCGATTCTCTACAATGGTGTACCGTTGAACCATTGGTGGTTGAGCCGGCTGCGAGAACCGTTTGCCGGCGAATACAGAGACTTTGGGTCGTTTCAGGAGCCTGTCGGTGGTACAGCTTCATGGAGCAAGACTATTCCCAGAGACTCTTGACTGTACCATCCGACAAACTTGTGGCGATCTCTGGCGTAGCTAGACTGACAGCCAAAGTCTTCTCTCTGCGCTATCTAGCGGGTCTTTGGGACGACTCGGTAATGGCTCTGCATGTTGGCCTGTGTTGGAAAGTGGTCGTGAAGTGCCCGTCGAACCCAGATTACAGGTGCCCGTCGTGGTCATGGGCATCACAAGATGTCCGTGTCCATTGGCCTTTCGAACTCATGAACGATGTATACGGAAAATACATCACCACAAAGTTTGAACTAAAACTTGTGAGCCTTAGGTACCAGGATGATGACGAGTTCGGTCGGGTTTCAAAGGGTTCCATAAAGGTTAAAGGCTTGCTTAAAAGCGCCCTTTTGATGCTTTCGGAAATATCTACGATGGAAAAGGTTTAAAGATGGGTGACTCCTGGCTGGACACAAGCGGAATCCCGCATCAAGCCGACTGTTTCTGGGTCTGCACCTACGCGGTATACCAGGATTTTGCTTCCCACTACATGCTACTTCTCTCACCGCGAGGCCCAGGTACCTACTCTCGAGTGGGATTCGTAAAAGTAGAGTGGTCGAACAGTGAAGTTGCCAAAAGCGAATGGCTGAGCGGTTTCCGCGAAGCGACGATTGATCTAATCTAGTGCGCTCTGAGGCCTTCGCCCCGGAACAGGCATATTGACTCACCGTTATGTCAACGACGTCCAGAAAGGCGTGCTGGACCACTCTGGCCTTCACTGGATCCTGCATTGAACCTGTTGATGCGTGCGAGCTGTCGTGGACGCAATCATGAGCTGCAGCGGCCTGGAGATGCGGTATGATCTCGAAAATCTCGGCCACAGGGTTGGCAGTTGGCATGGCCTTCTCGACATCGACGTATCACAGCAGTGACAGCAGTATACTCTCATACAACCGAACTGGAATGGACTACCAATTCAAACCCCTTTCCCAACCACGTCAGCGCTGCCACAGCATACGCATCCGTCGCAATCTGCAAGGTCGGCATGATGACCGGGGCGAAATATGCGCTGTGGTTGATGGGTATGTCTTCCGTCAGCCTACCCTCCTTCTCCGCCTTATCCCATAGCTCGGGATCGGTGCCACCGTATATCCAGAACGAACAAGGCTTGCCCACGGCCGTGCCTGTACTCAGTTAGTACCGCCATTTCAGCGCAGAACATGCAGAGTACGGATGTTCGCTCACCCAGGATACTGAAGTCCTCGCTGCCCGATAGCCTAGGAGCATCGTTGGTATAACCTTCCTTCCCGACGTCAAAATGCTCGCCAAAGCTCTCCTCCAGCTTGGCCGTAACCTCGTCATCATTGAACGTGAACGGGAATCCGCTCGTTCTCTCAAACTTCGGCTCCTCCGGCGCACCGCTCGCCCAACTCTCCGCCTTGACGATCCTCTCCACGCTGCCAAGGACTCTCTTTCTCGTGTCAGGGGTAATGGTCCTCACGTTCAACTTCAACGTCGCGTTATCAGCGACGACATTCTCGGCATCACCGGCTACGATACTTCCGCAGGTCACCACGGCAGTATCAGCCGGATCGACCTCCCTGCTCACAATCGTCTGCAACCTGACCACCGTGGAAGCAGCCATGACGACGGGGTCGATCAACCGATGCGGTTGACTCGCATGTCCGCCCCTCCCATACAGCGTCACCTTCATACTGTCCGCCGCGCTCGCCATCAAACCGCGCTTCGTCCCGATCGTGCCAGCACGGTACGGCATGACATGGCCCCCGAGCACGACGTCGGGAACCGGCACCTTGTCGTAGAGCCCATCATCCACCATCCTCTGCGCGCCAGCGCCACGCTCCTCGGCCGGTTGGAAAATCAGCAAGAGCGTGCCGCCCCACTCGTCCCTCGCGGACGTCAGGAGCTCGGCGGCCGCGAGCAGCGAGGTCACGTGCATGTCGTGGCCGCAGGCGTGCATGGTCGGCTTCTCCACCCCATCGCCGTCGTCCCTCATGCGGTGCGTGCTCGCGTACTCGAGACCCGTCTTCTCGAGCACGGGCAGGGCGTCCATGTCGGCTCGCAGCAGCACCGTGGGGCCGGAGCCGTGGCGAAGGACGGCGGCGATGCCGTGGCCGCCGATCGAGGTTCGGATGTCGAAGTCCGGGTTGATCTTGTGCAGGCGGGAGGCGATGGTGGACGCGGTGGCGGATTCTTGGTGTGAGAGCTCCGGGTGCGAGTGCAGGTGCTTGTAGAGTGGAATGTACTGGTCCAACGAGGGACGGTGGGCGGATACGATTTTGCTGATCGGGGACATCTCGAACAAGGCCGTGCGATCTCAGGTCCTCTTTTTTCCCCTTCCGTCCTTTGGGTTACTATGAAGACCTTGTTTTCCCTAAAGCTTTCGAAAGCGTGCTTTAAAGTATATATACGATCCCCACTCTCAGGCGCGCTTGTCTTTCCGGATAAGGGCTCGAGGAGCTCCAGTTGAGAAGCTGGTGTAAGCGATTCTGGAAAGTGTGGAGAGAAAGGAACCAGAAGGCCACCTTTTCGGACGATGTTGTGCTTTAAGCTCGGCGGGCGAGGTTCGCCGCGTTCGCCGTACCTGCATGTTTGATAGAGAGCCAGAAGCGGGGCGGGGAGGAGCTAACCCGATTAGGAAGCTGTATGAGAGTACATCGTACCGGAACCAAGTCAGACATGTTGCGCTTGAATCTGGTGGATTTGTTGGCCTGTGACATGCAGAACATAGGATAGGGAGTGACAGCGAGCCAAGCAACATGAGCCAAAGACGTGCAAGCTCTTTGGTAACGGACACTAAGCCGTAATACTGTGGATCATGGAACCGAGACAGACGGGACGTTGCAATGCCGTGTGGTGTTTGTGCATGAGAGAGACACAGCAAGGCTGTCAACGATTACCTGCTAGGGCTGTAAAGGGCTGCAAGATTGACTGGAATTCTCATGCAATCATTCGAATGGCAAGAAGCTAGTGGGTGTGAGAAGTGGTGGTTGATTCATCTCGTTTCAAGTAGAAGTGTATATCATCGTCGGACCCCTCCACGTTAGCAAATGGTCCAGCCAAAGCCGATGCCATCCGACAGCAAGCGGTATGAGGGTTATCGAACTCTTATGCTGTTGCTGGATCGCCTCGATCGTCGATAGTCTATCGTGCTGGTAAGGTACCAGACGAACACAGTTGACTGTGCTGAATACCGTCAGCGCAACGTGCGATTGCGTCTAGAGTCGCGGTTCTCAGATCGCACAAGTGTGCCGCTGATGGCTGTATCGAGCAGAAGTCCATCTCAGAACCGCACAACCTCGTTTCGGTGGTGCCAGAAGCTTGCGCTGTGAAAGCTGCGAGGTGTGTTCAAGATTCGTCATCGCTGTTCCGCCGTTTCCTCCTGCCACCTCCGACGCCACCAGCTTTCTTCTTGCCCTTCTTGCCCGTTCCTCCGGCGTTATCGGCACTGCCTTCGTCGTCGTCTTCCGCTTTGCTGGTAGGAGCATCGGGAACTTTGCCCACAATCTCCCTCAGGTTGTCGAACTGATCGTCCTGCATGACGGCGACTTTCATGTGATTGGCCAGTACCCGCTTCGAGCCCTTGCTCTTGGCGACGGTGGCAGAGGCGGATATCAGGCGGATCATGAAAAGCTCGAGTGCTTTGGCTGCGGTTCGTGTTAATTGGATGTGGTGGAGGGAAGAAGAGAGCTGCACGTACCCATCACCACAGGTGTGACCTGCGCTACCTTTCCCACGTCTTCGTCTGCCTGCATTATGCGCTTTATCCTCGCGGTCGGGAACTTCGTCTTCACTTCGATGCCTCCCGTGTCCATCTTCTGCAGGTGCGCGGGAGCAGCAGACGGCGCGGCCGGCATAGCCTCCATCTTCATTCCCATGCCGTTCCCCTCACTCTTGGGCCTGCCGCGTCGTCCTGGTGTTCTGGCGACAGCTGGGCCTGGGTTATAGTCTTCGTCGACGATGTCCTCTTGTTTGTAATTGACCCGGTTTCCCCTCGTCTGCGGCATCGGCTCTCCGTATCCCGCGTACGGCGCTGAGGCGGCGCCGTAGGGTTGTGTAGGGGTTGGTAGGTGTACTGTTGCGATTGTTGTGAGTAGGGCACGTTCGGTGCGAGGCGTGCGCCGTAGGCCTGGTTGGGGTTGGAGTAGCCCTGCTGCGCGTACCCGGGTCCGGCCCACTGGTCGCCGGGGGAGGGTGGTAGACGGCTGTTGCGCCCGAGAGGTTGGGAGATTGCGGTGCGTAGGTGGATGTGGCTGCTAGGTTCGGGGATTGTGGCGTGTATTCGTAGCCCGCAAGATTGGGCGATCGTGGCGCGTAGGTAGAGTTGTCCATGAAGTCGTGATGCGTGAGATGTAGGAGAGGTTATGCAATCATTCAACTTTCTTTTTGGGGGGTTATGCAATCATTAAACTTCCTCAGGAGAGCTTCTCTCTACGAGGTCCGGTTATAGAGCCGTGGAGGCTCGACGCGCGTGGAGCGCGATTCGATGGAGCAGGTGCCCTTTCCTTGCCGGGGACGACTTCTTTCCTTCCTTGGTGTTGTCTTTTGCAAACAGCAGCAAGACTCAATCGGGTTTAGCGCGGCGGTGCTGCGGGATGACGAGGAGAGAGGTGCGTGTGTGCGTAGGTGTGGTCACGAGCGTGCGTAGGTCTGAGTAGTCGGCCGGATTAGCAAATCTGGAGGGGAAGCTGCGAGTCGGCGCGCTGGGAAGCAGCTTCCCTTTGTATCCGACCGTCTCAGCGCGTCGACCGCCCAAGCCACAAAGGGGCTAACCTAATTCGTCATTTTGCATCTCGGCACGGGTGCGAAATTGACAATGCCACGTGAGTCGTGAACACATCTCCAGTCTCCCTTCCACAACAAACCCTTTTCTCCCACATGCTCGTCGCCCGCCCTCTCCTTCGCGTGTTATACATGTGTCTGACAGCATGGCATGCTGGCTGCCAGTCTTCTGGCTGACCGTTACCGGCGCAAACACACAGCACGTGTTTTCAGGCTGCAGCGTTCCACGCTGAGCTCCTTGCGTCGTCATTGTTGTGACATATATCAGCCTCGCATGTATGTATCCCTCAAGAATGGTCTCTTGGCAGGATCGGGAGTGACTGCCACGCCCATTTGCAATTTTCAGACAGCGTGCTTTGCGACACGGTCAAAGCAGGTGAGGCAGACAGAGAATCCTGGATGGATGTCATGTATAGGTACGTGCCTTCCGCCCCTCATGCCACCGCCATCACCTTTCCTTTTTTGGATGATTATCCGCTATCAAACATGCATGGCTTTCAGAGCGCGCTTTGACCGGCGCATTCATGCTGAGACACAGCAACTTCTATGACTTGTCGCACCCTCCTTCCTCGTTCAACCGATTTCCCAATGGCACAAGCAGGCACTGACTCGGGCTGCAGTCTCCTACCACTTGTGCTCTGCCTTGGTCGAGCGTGCTGCACACTCCGTTCCGAAACAAACGCTGTCATATCATGATTCTTCGCCAAGGCATGGTTGGCTCGATACTGCGAGTGAGCTAATTAGTCAATGACCATCAGACATCATTCTTCGCATAAGGCAAATCGTATGTTTGACTTCGGGCAGGGTTTGCAGATAGATGGCACGGCAATCGGTGCATTCAAAAAGAGAAAAAAAGTACCCAACTTCATTTCAGCGAACCTGTACAAGATTGGCTAGTGCATGCGAGCGCGTGGCAGGTGCAACCGTACTCGTATTCTCACACTCAGGAGGATCTGAGAGCAGGTCGCATGGAAAGAGCCAGGCTGGTCTTCTCGTAACAAATCTCTCGTTAGATAGTATGTATCTGTGCATGCGGAACCACCTCATCTCGTAGAACTCCCCATCTTTTACCCATCCGCGTTCGATCTACACAACTCTGGAGAGATAATCGGGACAATCGCTATCCACACGAACCCAGCATAGTAAGCCACGTAGCGAAAGCACGCCCTGCATACATCAAACCGCGCATCATGCATGCTCCGACAGGCGGCACCACATGCAGAAGGGTATCAGGACAGAAACACTTCACTCCTCCTCGTCTTCCGTGTCAGGCGGATCGCTGAGGTCACTGTTGTCGTCGGAAACCTCGACCACGTCGTGCTCGCCGGATGCCCTAGGTGCGTTCTTCGGCGCTGCGGCTTTTGCGCGAATCCGTCCCTTCGTGCCATCACCACCGCTCTTCGCCGGAGGAGAATCCGAACGTGTTCCGTCCTCGTCGACGTCTTCCTCGTCTTCGCCGCCGTCCGCAAACTCCATCTCCTCGTCCTCTTCGTCCTCTTCGTCCTCTTCGTCCTCGCTCTCGGCATAGTTCTTCGTGGTCGAGTGTCTCGCACTTCTCCGGATCTCGCTCGAAGGCGCCCCGTTCTCCTCGCCGCCAACGCGTCTCTTCTTCGGCGTCTTGACCACCTTCGCCGTCCTCTTGGTGGTTGTCGCCTTCGGCTCGCTCGGCTTGACGCGCTTCTTCGCCTGGTTGCTGGCATGGGCCGCCTTCCTCTTCTTCGTCCGCAATTTCTTCCTGACCAGCTCGTCCATCTTCTCCACGAGCTCTTCGGGCGCGTACTGCTTCTCAGAAATCTCCTGAGCCACCGCATGACTCGGCAGGGCGGCGAACAAGCCCGTCGGCAAGCGCAGCTTTCCGGGCCAAACCTGTAGCGACCAGCCCTGCGCTTCTTCGTAGATGCGGATAACGTTTTGCGCGATGTCAGACAGACAGTACAGATTGTCGCTCATGGCCGGGTCAATTCCGTCTCTGACCGATTTCATGCGTTGGGCGACGTAAAAATGAGTGGGAGGTTCCTCTGAGACGCCACGGTGCGGAGATAGAACAGGATGTACTCGACAAAGTCCTCGAGGTGTTCGACTTCCATTGAGAAATCCGGATGGTGCGCCAACAGGCTCAAGAAGCGAGCAAATGTCGCCTCCATGACGGTGTCCTGCAGTTTGGCTGAAGCTGCCGCGCGAGCGCGGAGCCATGTTTCCACTTCGTGCTTGACGGACTCCTTCGGCTCGAACGCGTACATGAAGACCAGAGCGTAGAACCGAACCGGCAGTCTCGCTTGGCCGAGATACTTCTTGACGTGCTCCACGAACGAAGAGCGCACCTCTGGTAAAGCATCCTGGGTGATTGTTGCCAGTTTGTTGAAATCGCTGGGCGTTAGCATGCTGTCGAAGTGCTTGCTGCTTGAAGACAGCTTGAGCAATAGTATGGCGGAAGCAAGCCGCAATTGCGACTTGTGATGGGCCGGCGTGTCCTTCTTCTTCGAGATCTCTCCCTCTCCCTCAACTATGGTGAAGAGCAGCTTGTACACCGGTTTCGCGTGCGTTAGTCCTGAGCTTTCTAGGTCGGCCGTAGGTGCTGATGTCGCATACCACCGCAGTTGGTTGGCGAGGATTTTGAGTGCCCAGAGTTTAGCGGCACAGTCATCGTCGACATCGTCCTGCCAGGCAGGATCGTCTTCCTTTGCTGATACCCTCACTTTGAGCAGCACCTCTCCGATAGCAATCGCTTTTATAGCGTCATGCTTATCCTCAATATCTCCTGCTGCAACCAGCATCAGTTGGCTGATGGCGGCAAGTTTAGAGAGGGAGCCATTGGCGCCGTAGGTGAAGTTCTCAACGCATTGGGTAACTATTTCCTTGATGTACATGTCTCTTCGCTCTTCGGTGGCAGACACCACAGTTACTGCATGCTTCGCTGCCTTGGGATTGCCGTGGACGGCGAATTGCACCATCGATTGCAAGAACTTAGTGTCGCGGGGCATCTCGGATGGATAACGCTGTGCAAAGCCGGCACAGGCCTTCAGTGTCTCAACGGTACCGGGGTCGCTCGTTTCTCCTGGCTTTGGTGCTTGTTTTTCCAACGCGACGCAGAGCTCCCGTACATGAGCCTTGAAGACCGCTGGACTGACAGTCGATATTTGGTTGAGGACTTCGTGAGCGATCGCCGCGAGCCCGCCGTCGTCAGTCCGGGAAAACTCCATAATGGCAGGGACGTGGCTCTTGTTGTACAAAACCACACTGGATTGCTGAAGAAGCGGTGTCAGGGTCGTGAGCATGCTAGCCTTGTTGCCTCCTGCATCCTCAATACGCTTTGTCAGCTCTCGTATAGACTTGTATACTCTCCTGTAATCACTGTCTGGGTCCATGGCGAACCTCGTCAACTGATAGCACCTGCGATCGTGCACCTTGGCGAACTTCCACAGATTGTCGGAGGCTGTGACGACATCTGGCTGAGTTTTGGCGAGTGCATCGATGTATTTCTCAAGGTTGTCTTTGGCTTCTTTGCTGCCCTTTCCGGCTACTCCGCCATTGTACGCTTCACAACGTATCAGGAATGCTTCCACCCATTTTGCCATTTGCGCTTGACGACCTTGAAGGGCATAGAAAACCGTCTTTGCCTTCTGTTCGAGATCTCTCACAAGCACAAGAAGGCGCTGTGCGCGGATCACATCTGCGTCCAGAGGGCGCTCGTCAGATGCACCTGCTGCTGGCTGCTGACTGTCTCTGACGCGCTGAGAACTACCATTTGCTTGTTGTTGACCCTTTGACTTGATCGGGGGAAACTAAGCGGTAGAAGTGAGTCGAACAGCACTTGCTTTACAAGCGCGCTGAGCTCCGGATCGTTGATATAGATTGCTCCAAAAATCTTCGATGGGATTGCGCCGAGAAGATGTCGTACCCTCTCACTGCCTTCGGTGATTGCTCCTGCAGCGACACCCCAAAGACGTCCCAGGAGCTCCATCGCCTCTACTCGGACATTGTGTTTGCGATCTTTGATTCTGTCGGTTAAATTCGCAAGAACAGATCCCTCATCGGTCACACTTCCATGGGAGCCAAGCTTTTGTATGATATCCTCGAAGCTGAAGCGCGCAATAGCCTGAACAGCGGCCAGGCGCACACGTTCGTCATGATCAACGAGCATACTGGCCATTGATCTGAGGAATTGTTGTTGCTCGTCCGGATCTAGACCGATACCTCCAGCTGAAGTCGTCAGAATGCGCCCAACGCACGCGACCCACATTGAGCGGACTTGGGCGGTTTTGTCGTTCTGCCTGTTCACGAAGTTCTGATAAGTAGTAGGATACGTCGACGAGAAGGCATGAGGCGCTGACGGGGACGTCAGGAAGTTGTATGAGGTCATGCGATCGGAGTCTTGGTCGACGCTCTGCGAAGGATAAGCTGTAGGGTCGAGCTTGGGAGGCGCAGGCGGACCTGCTGCGCCAATTCCGGATATCAGATCGCCAATGGTCTCTGTGGCTAGCAACCGTAGCTGGACATTCTCCGCCGAGAGTTCTGTTTCCAAGTGCGGAACGAGATTTTGGAGAACGTCCGGTGCAGATCTCCAGAGTTCGCGCAGCAACCGGTGGCCTTTGCGTAGCTCTTTGTAGTCTTCTTCGCTATGAACCGGCCTGGCATCGTCTTCGTCTTCGCTTTCATCGCTGCCTCTTCTCCTCTTGCCGTTGGCGAGCTTCTTCACTTTGCTCGACGATACGGTCTCCGACGTGTCCAACATGATCGAGCTGAAATATTGACTGATGCATCTGCTCATCTTCTCTGGAGAAGAATTGCATATGCTTTTGGCCATGTTGTAGGGTGGAGGCAGTTGCTGGAGTTGCAGCATGCCATGCTTCTCGTTCTTCCTTGTCTGTAAGGGAAATGTGCTGGGATCTGTCCTCAGGAACTGCGCGAGTATGGTGTCTATCACTTGGCTAGGCAAGCTTTCGCATTCGTCCACCAACGTGGAAAGCATGCGTGTCATATGGTATTCGACATTCTTGCTAAGCTCTTCCCCAGAATCTATCCTTGAGGTGCCTGAGAGAGTATCGAAACACCCAGCGAAGAGCTTAACGATGAGCGCATCAGATCCAGGGATATCAGACAGCAGCACTATGCTTTTAACTTCATCCAGGGACCGGAGGACCTGCAGATGTTGCTCATTGTAGGGATCGGAAGGGTTTCCCAAAGCTGGAAGTGTTGACGTAACGAGGAGTGTAAAGATGTCCTACCCCAATCGCGTCAGTTTGGTAATTCAATCATGTCCCAGCACGACCCTAGCAACGAGCGCGCGATTCGAGAGTGAGCAAAGCTCCGCGCCAGTCATGGCCAAATGCGTCCTTGGTCACGCGCAAGCTGCTTCAAGCGGCAAGGAACTTGGAGAACATATTTACTTGCCTTCAACTGTCCTCCCGTGTATGGCGCATCCGGCGCGAGCAGCTTGAACATCTCCACAATGCATAATGCCGTGTACGCCTTGATGCCCTTGTCTTTATGCGACAGCAGATTCGCGTTCGCCAGCTCTTTCGCGACTGGTTCCAGTGTCTCTCGATCAGCTTCTTCCTGTGTCATAGGTGCGAGCTCGGCATATAGCGCCTTGAGGCGCCTCTGCAGCTCTGCTATTGCGATGGGCTTGCCGGCGCGCCACGTCAATGGCTCGTTGAACTTGAGCGGCTGCGGCGCGTCTTCACTGTCTTCCATTGTCTGTTCCGGAGTGCGTTCCTCGGGCTCCTCGACCGGGCTGGGTTCGCGGCGGCGTAGTCTTGCCATGATTGTTGTGGTTGACCGATATCAGTGCGAAGAGCTGGAGCCGGTCGAGGTTATCGTGAAGCACGAAGTTCGCGCCAAAGACGCGTCGTTCCCCGCAGGTCTTGGCGCGGAACGCGATTGGATATCCGACACACGAAGTCGGTCATGACTTAACTCTTTTGGGGACGATTCATGAAATCAGCCTGAGGTACGCACGACGGGACAAGGCATCATCATGTTGCCAGAGACGAGCAGGCGAGCACTGAGCAGACCGCTTTGTGCGCGTTTGATGGGTACTTGCTTGGGGAAGCTGACGGTCTTAGCCTGCCATTATGCATTACGTACGGGTCATTAAGCTAGCGTGGTATAGATGTGTACAAGGTAAAAACATGAAACCCCATGTTGGTCATCAGTTCCTCCTCCTTGCACCGTTCTGTTGGCCGTTCTGCTGACCATTCTGCTGCTGACCGTCTTGTTGTTCACCATCCTGTTGCTCACCGTTCTCTCGTGCTTGCTGCGCTTTCTCCTCATCCATGCTTCCAGGGCCGTCCATCCTGTATGTGCCGTTCCACTTGTTCCTCTTGCCTTCAGTCTGCTGCTTTTCTTCCTCATCAAGCCAGTCCTCAAGACCAGGTGCGTTGAAGAGCTCGCCCTTGATCAAGCCGAGCCAAGTCGTCATGAGGGCACAGAAAAGCCAGATGATGGTGACAGCCATGATGTTCGTGGCAGCCCAACCGCGCATACCGTCGTTGCGGAGGTCTCGAGACAAATAAGCCCACGCGTTCGCGTATGAGGCCCAGGGGAAGACGAACGACCACATGCCGATCTGGAAAGACTTTGGACGCATGTAGATCACTGAGCCGACAGCTTGTACCAACCAGAAGGTGGCGTGTGAAAGCATGGCGAGACACATGATGATACCCATCCAGTGAATCACCTCCGACGTGGCCTGTAGCGTGCTCGCCGGGATCGGAGGCGGATGAACCTGCGTTGGACCATAACCGCGGGACTGGATGTATGTCGCCAGGTACACGCTGAGCTGGAGAATTGCATATGCACCCTGACCCAGAGCAGCCAGTGGCAGGAATCCAGAAGCCAGCAGGGGTTGCGAGGGAAGCTTGTAAGCGATCAAGCGCCACAAGTAAATTCCCATGATGAAATTAGCCTCTGCCAGAGCCAAAGCCCAGCACATGAAGGAGATGATTAAAACAGTGACAGCAGCTTTGGTGCTCTCAGTGTTGAGGTAGGGTAGCATGGTAGCACCAGCTGAAGCCTGAGCGAACAGGGGGACAGTCGTCATGATCCAGAGTCCAGCAACGGAGTTAAGGCTCTGTTCGTCATGTCTGATTGTCTGCGTGCTCAAAAGGCCGATGGATACCAGCAATGACAGAACCAGGGAGACCCACCAGAGGCCAAAAGCTCCCCAACGGCCAGACGATCGGTAGTCGTAGAAGGATATGATGCCAACGATGATGGTGTTGAGTGAAATAGGAATGGCGCCCAAGAACGAAGAATTTGGAAATTCGAGCATGTTCTTCTTAAAAAGCGCCGGGTGCCAGATGTAGCGAGCCAGAATGGTTGCAACGAAGAAGCCCATGACAACGATTTCGAGGATCTGCACATGTGAGCGTCGGCGCAACCCTTACTCTGGAAGACTGGTTCTTCATACCCAGAGACAGTATCCGATATCACGGAGCCATGGGCGCGCTCCAGTAATGGGATATGGGAAGTTGACAAAGCATTGTTGCAGAGTACCAGTACCTGAACGCTGCCATTAGCCACGTGCGGGTTCGCTACCTGCAGGTCGCAGCCGATGTCGTACTCATAGCAATGGTGAACCATGACGGCTCGAAGTTGAGGATACGCATCCGCCAGTTGGACAGCTTGAAGATATTCGTTGCCATTACGATGGTCGGGCGCTCGCCAGCCGGTAACGATGCTGCCTGAGATTATGAAGACCAATATGGTTGATGGGTATACAAGACGAAGGGAAGTGAGCATCTTGTTCTTATCCAAGTGCTTGTCAGAGGGGATGTTTGGAATGCATGCGTCATTTGACGTAACTGGACGTAACTCTCGAATGAACGCCCTTATTGCTTTCCGTCCCTGCGCGGTTGTTAGACGGCCTGTTAACCCAATCTGAATCTCCCCAGATGATTTTCGACCCGAGGGCGCCGGAATCAGAGCCGCAGAAAGCTTGATGGACACATCGTCATCGCCAAGAACGCCTCATACGGTTGGAAAATCGCATCCCCGGAATGCGAAAACAGGAGCAATTCCCGTCTTACATCCGAAGTTCCCGAAGGCAGCTTGTACCATCTCCCACGTACCACGTGTGCCAACTGTACAACGGCACACCATCGCAACCGCGGCACAGTCTCTTGTCCGAAAAGATGGAATGCCTTCGAGGAAACCAGACAGAAGTGTGAAACATGGTCGTATGCTTAGCAGAACGCTCTCAAACGTCCATGACGCGAACACTCCAAGTGCGAGCTAAGTACTGGAAACAGAAACCTTAATTGAGGTACCTCCAAACGATCGTACCAACCTGCGATGGCTGAGACTTTCACTTAGTATGTGGTTGTCAGTGGTGTGTCTCCTCTGTTCTTGCTCTTCTACAACCTCATTGTATTCCTTCGCTTCTGGACGTTCAACAACCAATTGCATCCAACTTTCAACCTCATAAATCAACACATTACCACGTTCAACTACACTCGGCATTTGCACTGGAGCACCAAAAGAAGCATTGACTGGAAATGAGGTTCAGCAGTTCCATCACCGCCTAAGACTGACAACTTGCACGGAACGACTATCTAGTATGTCATCAGAGCATGGCTTAACGAACACAGCACAGAAACCAGTTAGGGAAAAAGCTCAAAGTAGTTCATCGGGCATTAATCTACACGAGCTGTAGGTAGCGGGAATAGCCGGTTCTTTCATCCATATACGTTTCGAGAAACGGTATCCTTTTATGCGTTCATATTAAAACCCTCTTATCCAAAGAAGGTAGTGCCCGGCTCCCTTAATCCCATCGCCACGCATCTTGTTTGGGATAGGAAGGAAAGCTGACAACTAAAAATATTCGCCAGCTCGCCGCACGGGGCGGACGAAGACGCACAAGAAGAGAGAGGAATAAGAAGGTGGTAGACCGAAAGAGAAAAGGATACATGGAAAAGATGCACGTGAAGGAATTTGCTTCGAGTAAGAAAAGAAACGCTCGAACGCCGCACGTTCACGACACAGAAAAGGGAAACAACTACAAAAATTTTCACGTCGAAGCACCAACAGTGGTGCCGTTGCCCGTCAAGACCGTCCTCGTCACGAGATCGGCAGTGTACCCGCCCCCGAGCGTAATGTTCTGCGCGCTGATCCTCTGCCCTGTCTCCGTCGTGCCGCTGCCGAAGTAGTCCGTAAAGGCCTCCTGCGCGCTGATGGCGTCGTTGAGTTCGCCAGAGTCTTGCAGCACGAACAACACGGCGACTCGTGCGAAGTCGATGCTTGTCGCTCCGCTCAGGCTGGAATCGGAGGATGCAGAAGACGAGGCGGCGGACGAAGAGGCTGTGGCGGTCGGCGAGCCGGACTGGAAGACTATACCGTTGCTTGTTGCGGCTGCTGTGGCTGCGGCGACGGTGGCGGAGATGGAGTCTTGGCGTGCCAGCAAGGTCTTCGTGGGCGCTGTCTCAGCGGCGGGTTCGGATCGGCCCTCAAGCGACCGCTCTGAGAGGCCGTTGAATGTCACAAGAGCGTTCTCGGAGGTGCAGCTCAAGTTCGTCGCAGAGAACAGGCCCAGGATAGTGGAGCCGTCGAGCGCAATCGTGAAGTTGGTCTTGGCATCTTGCAGCAGGCGAGGTATGGCATCACCCACGGTCGCATTGTTCGTTCCGTCAATGTCCGTGGTCGTGCAACCAGCGCCCGAGGCCGTCGCACAAGTCTGGCCGGTGAAACCGTTGACGCAGAGGCAGCGGCAGCTACCGTCGCTGCCGAGAATGTTTGTGCCACCGTTCTGACATGGCAAACTGCTTGCGCAAGAAGCTGCAGTGCTACTGCTCGAGCTGTGGTTCTGGTGAGGTATGACAATGAGAACGATGGGAACGATGATCGCTGCCGCGATGAGCAGTACGAGGATGAGCATCAGAACCACAAAGAGCCACATTGGCATTCCACAGCATCGTCTCCTCTCCTGTCGATCCTCACCCGGATCGCTCTCCGAAGGTAGCGTGCTGTGTCGCAATCCACTAGAAGGCCAGTGTGAAAGCGGTTTCGAGCCGCGCGATCCTCTTGAACCAGGGGTGACGAGGCCAGGTGGAGGAAACGAAGCCAGAATGTCGGAGATGGAGCCCGAACGTCTCTTGTCGGTAGACTGCTCAGGATACTTGCCCTTTTCACCAATATCGTCGAACATGTTCAAGCCAAGCCTGCTTGCCGTCCTGCCGCGATCCAGGTTCGAAGCGAGCTTTGTCGCCCGTCGGATGAGATCTGGGAGACTGGTGAGACTGCCACGCGCCTCCGCATCTCGTACTGCATCAACATTGAGCCGCGGTGGTCGTCTTGCGCCCACCCTCTCCGACAACTTCCCTCTCTTTCCGGAACCCTCAGCGTCTCAGCAGCCGACGGAGTCAAGGCGCCGCCTTTCTCCAGCCCGCCAATGATCTCCTCCACACGGGGGTCACTCTGAGAGAGAGGTGACTTGGGTCTGGTACGAGCAGCGGGTGCACGCACTGAAAGTAACTCGCCTGACTTCTGCTTCCCGATTGACTTTTCAGACTCCGATGCCGAAGCGTCCACAGAAGCCTTGCCAATTGCGTCGCTGCTGTTCGTTCTCGTGGACAGTGCAGGTCTGCGCATAGACCGGCGTTCAGTTGTGTTTTCTCTGGCGGCACCAAGGGAGGCTTCCGCATCAGATGCAGTTAAATCCCCAAAGGTATCCTGAGATTTCTTGGTCCTCAACGGCTGCGGCGCTTCGACTGATTTGAGTGACAATGGAGGAGATCGCAAGGTCGGGCTTTTGACGCTGTCCGAACTCTTGATTGTCGTCAATGTGGGCTTTGATCGCTTTCCTAAACTGGCCTGTCGAACGAGTCCCACTGGTTCTTCCCGACCACCTAGCCTAGATTCGCGGCCATCCTGGCGCGTTTCGAAAACAGGAGATTCGGCCTCGGCCTCGGCCTCGGCCTCTGAGCCAGATGTAACAAGATGATCGTCCATGTAATAATCTGCTCTGGCTATCGGAATGGCATTGCTCGACGCGAATGAACTTCTCGAATCGTGTGGTCCCCTTACGCTACCCCGCTGGCTGTCAGTTTCTTCCACGATGGGCGTGACGTGAGCGTGCTGTGGATAATATGAGGCTGGTCCTCTGCGGGCAGATGGAGGAGGTCCAAGAGGAGGGCGGCGTTGTTGTACGTGCTGGGTCGGGGGTATTTGCGGGACAGGAATGTCGGGCAAGGAAAACTCTGAAGATGTAGATCCACGTGACGACATGGTCATGGGTCTCGACATGTTTGCTGAAGGATAAGTAGGCGAAGTGTATCCGTCCTCACCCCAGACGCCAGGACCCTGTTGGCTATTGCCGCTGTAGTTTGAAGGATTCTGATATTGCGGTATTGGCTGGCCTTGCCTAGTGTTATCTCTGTTGTTCATTGGTCGAGCGGGCTGAAGCATTGATGGTGCGTCATTCGGTCGTGGAGGTCTTTGGGGTGGCGGTCCTCGTGGAGGAGGGCTTTTCAGACTTGCTTGGCTGTACTGACTGTACTGGCTCTCTCCCGAGTCTCTGACGTCCTGCAAAGGCCACCGAGGTGAAGGTTGGAGACTTCTTGACGTGTGGTCCTGAGGAGACATCACGCGGCGGGGTGCTTGAGGTGGACCTCGAGGCGGGAGTCCGATGTTCTGGTTGCGCTGCTGTACCTGTGGTGGATATCCAGGAGGACCTCGCCTCTGCTGTGTTCTGTCCTGCCCTGAGCCATGGTGCGAGCCTGCGTCATATGAGGGCCTGCCATACGGCACGCCTTGGTTTAGACTCGGGTAGCTCATCGTTTGCTTTTCTTCTCCTAGAAAAGACTGGGTCGGTTATGTACGGGGCCGTAGCAGATGCGATCAAATAGAGCCCCTTTCCAGGTTTCTAAATCACGCGGGTCGTGCGACCGAAACGTAGGTACCCGTCGGGTTTATCGTGTGGCGAACCAGCAAGTCGTGCTCGCAATACCCAGCCCAAACGGTGTAACGGAACTTTGTGCCAGCAGACTGCGACAGAGATCCTGCTCGTCCCCTGTAGGGTTTCCGGACCAACTAAAGTGTTTGTAAATGTACACGGTGTGCTCTGTCGTCCCTTCAATTAGCCATTACCGCAGCGAAACGCGAAAGCAGAAGTCCTTGTGCTATAGATGCGAAGGGAGCGTTCGTCAAGAAGCAGCCGTCAAGATCGCGTGCGAGGATGGCAAAGGATGCAAGCACCGAGGAGCGCGTCGAGCGTCTTATGTGAATGTACAGACTGGTGTCACAACGTCAGCTGTTGATGAACAGACGAGACTTGGACGAACGGATGTGATCGCCTATTGTCGCTGGTAACGAGGCCGGCCGCGTGCGACAAGGGCGAGGAGTGAAGCGCAACTGAGCGGAAGACTACTGACCGAGGGGATTGGCAAAGACCGGGGATTATGCCCTGCAGAGATGGATGGCGCGTATTCCAGAATGTCGTTGGCCTTGAACGAGTGACGTGAGGGTGGTAGTGGTGGTCAAACGAATGGTAGCCAAGTGGTGTCCCAGCCACTCGAGTCTTGATGCAGGCCTGCAGGTGATCGAAGTCGAACAAACGAGCGAAAGGACGTCCCGCGAAACAGGACAAGGCGAGCGCGATAGGACAAGCGACGGCGAAGGTGAGGAGGTGCTTGACCGTGGGATTGTCAGCTCGGCGAGTCGTCCGCTGCTGCTGGGCCCGCCAGTACTTTGATGTGCTGATCTTTCGCAGTGCAGGCCGTCTGACCCTGAGCGTGACCCCCAGTTGCCCCGAATAGCAGTTAGCCGTTGGGCTGGCTTAACGTGTCTCGGCCGTCCGAGCGTTACCGTTTCCATCAACGTGCGACAAAACGCTGCGGGAAGGGCAGAGCGTTGGTCCGTGTCGCAGCTTAGCTCAGTCCAACTGGGGCTTCCCGCGAACACGCCTTGACAGAAGTCGTTTCGTCTTGATGGAGCCCAGTCATCTCACTTAAAACACCGCAAACGTGAAAGAAATGCCAGAGGCGTTCTACCTCTACCACTACCATCACAACCCTCCTTCATGAACGACAAGAAGATGTGATGACGGGAGACGCCCTTACTTGCCTGATCTCCCCACGGCGCATCCTCTCTCAGGCAACGTGGACACGAGCAACGAATCTACGGAACGCGGTGCGCTAAACCCTTCCGCTCCAAGTGAATCTGCTTCGCTTACAAGTAGACGATCGGTCCTTGATCCTTGCCGCCGTATCGCAATCTCTTTCCGCGTAAGCTGTCGATCGCTTGTAACAGCAATTCAGCAACCACCATCTTCAGGACACTGCACCTTAGCCACCCATAGAATTCGTTCACGCGTTTTTGCTCAATTTGGCTTCGGCGTGAAGGACCATGCTGAATCGTGTGCGAGATCGAACGAAGTCGTGCCTTGCTGTTGTTCCGTGATGCATGAGCCATGTTCATTCTCTATGGCATTTGACTGAAGCTTTGGATGTGTGAATTGGTGAAAGTTTGGGTTCGTTTCTCACATTTCTTGGTTCATGAAACGTGAAAGATGTGACACCATACACTGGGAACAGAATCATTAGGTCCTCGATGCAGTTTTGCGACAGCGGGTTGAACACGCGTAAGACGCTTGCAACAACACAACATGGTCAACATTCAGACCTCAACAGTAGCCTGGCTATGTCACTGCCTAACACAGTTTCTGCATGCCACAGGACATAATACTAGGTGTAAGCGCGATGAACGTAGGACTTCATCTTCTGGAACGGTCAATACTGGTACTGTCTATTGAGAACCATTTTGTGAAGAGCAGGCATCTTGAGATCTTGGGCGAGGCAACAAAGGTCGACGAGGGCGGAATAGTTAGGTTTTCCATCGAAGAGTACCTGTGTATAAAGGCAGTCCTACATAGCGCGGACAGTTTCAAGATCGTAGCAGAACTGCACCACCGCATACTGTACTCCTGCAGGCAGGTTGACGCTGTCTGGTCGTTGTAGAAGTGAGAAGCCGATTGTGGCGGGATCAGATGTCGTGCCGTGATTTACGATCGATGAAATAGCGGACGAGTAACGGCAGAGAAGTTTCGTGTGCACAACAATATCGTTGTGCCCACCATCCAAAGCAGCGGGTAGTGGGCGTAGGGAAGAGCTAAGACCATTCCATCTCCGAGCTTGGTCGGGCACACGTGTGGTTAGTGTCGATATGCTGGGAGTCGTGCGTGCAGGTAGCCAGAAGCCCAAAGCGGCGGCAGGTGCGATTGTTTATCTGCGGGACCCAGCTGATACCGCGACGAGTTGACGTTCAAGTTCTTCGAGATCACTCTTACAAGATTCTACTGCCCTTGTAAACGATAGAAGTGCCACACTCACTGCAATGTCATCCTCTCCAGCACCCTCCTATCCGACCTCCAAAAACCTACCAATCCAAGACGTCAATGGCCCCGGTGAAGCTGCTGCTTACCTTGCTCCGCGGTGCATGCTTGCGAAGACACAATATCTCTCATTCTCTCTTGTGTACCTGGCGAGCGTCCCCACTTTGGAGTAGAGATCCCTTAAATGGCTAGAAGGTTGTCAGCATCATCTGAGACCACAACGAAATGAGAAAGACGTTGAGGCAATAAGCACATGACGCCACGGAACGCGCGCTGGCAGCTCCATTTATGTCGGGCATGAAAATTGATACGAACTTGTCATGGTGAGAAAGCCAAGATCGCCGTCCTGATAGAATGCCCTTGAAGACGTAGAGAGGGTGAAGGGAAACTTACCACTTGGTGCTGGATGGCGCTTTCGCTGCTGTACAAGCCAGGCTCGTCGTCGAGACTGAGCACAAGGGACGGCGCCATCGTTGTTGTTTGGATTGGGTGCTCCCGATGGCGGGGTCGCTCCTCAACCAGCCTTCTTCGCCTCTTCTGCTGCTCTCTTGCGAGCTAGGTACCGTTCTTTAGCACTGCTAATCTCCCCTCCGTCTTTCTGCTCTTCGCAGCATGCTCCATCTTCCTCCTGTCCTCGGCCTCTTGATCGGCAGCGCGCTTCGCAGATTCCTCGAGCTGCTGCTCCAGCATGCGAGTCTGTCTTTCTCGCATGGCGCGCTGGTCATTTCTCTTGCCTTGGTATGCCGACTGCGCTGGCCTTGCAGATGTCTTGAGGTGATCCGCGGCATGCTTGTCTCCAGACTTTCCTGACGCTGCAACGTTTAGACCTGCAGTAAGCAGCTGTCTCTTGTCGGTGACCTGTCCTTCTTCGTTGATGTGCACATTGACACCCTTCGCGCGTAGCTCAGCAGCCAACTGTGCATCCGTCTTCGCCTCTTCCTCCTCGACACGTTTGAGCTCGCCCGTTTCCAACTTCTTGGCAGCATCCATAGCTTCCTGATGCCTCCGTTCCTCCTCAGCCATGACAGTTCTGTAGAAGCCCTGCATGCCACCACCCATCTGGTTCCTCCTCTTCTCCTCTTCTTCAGCCTTCCTCTCGTCTTCCTCTTCGAGCCGACGCGCCTCTTCCTGGTGCGCCTTGTATGCGCCTGTCACGAACTTCTCCTTGTCGGCGAACTCGTCGCCTTCGGCCTCTCGCTCCTTCTGCAAAAGCTTCTCTCGCGCAATAAGCTGGTCCTGCTTTCTTCGCGCGGCAGCATCAAGTAGGTTGTTCATGTACTTCGGCTTCCGCTCCAATGCATCCTGCTTCGCAGCAGCCTTCTTGGCTGCCGAAACGGCTGTGTGCGCATCGTGAAAAGAGTCATAATCGTATATTGAAGGGTCGATTCCTGCAGCCTCTTCGATACGGTTGTTTGACACCCTGTTCGCAGAAAGGTTTGCATAGCGATCCTCAACGCCCTTCCTTGACGGAGGTTTCGGCGGAGCGCCAGCAGGTTTCTTGCCTAGTGACCTTGCGACTGCAGGTCTTGCGCCCGTAGGAGCAGGTCTAGAACTACCGAACACACTGATAGCTTCTGCATCGTTCGCACTCGTGGGGTTTGCTTCTGCAGCATCTTCGAAATCGTCGTCAAAAGCAGCAGCAGCTCGTTTGGGAGGAGCTGCTGCTGATTTGCTTGCAGCAGGCTTTGCTTTAACGTTCAAGCCAAAGCTCAGCGAAGCCATTTTGTCAGTCGAAGGAGTCAAAGATAGGTGGGTTGTTACATGATTGCTTGTTGATGAGTGAAAATGCCGGAGACGGCAAACTGATATCCATGTGCTTAGTAAGCACGCTTTCTCTCCACCACACGACTGAGAACCAACCTCTTTGATACTTTCAAACACGCGCGACAGTACAGACCAAACCGCCTGGGATACAGCGCGGATACGACACCGCCTGCCTTCAAGTCGACACTGTAGAATATACATCAGATGCCGATACTCTAGCAGCTGGCGCACGGCATGCCACCTTGTCGAGGATGGTCCGCTATCATTAGATCATGCCAGTTCAGCAGACAAGGACCCGTCTTTCTGGAGATGTACCGTTCACTGAAGCTCTCACGGCTGTTGCAACATGCTCAGCAGAGGACTATTGGCTTTCGCTGGCTGAGTCTGCGTGTGTTCACTCTTAGTCAGACTCATTGGGCGACATTATATTCTAAAAGCTTGCCATCGCCCAACCACAGGCTCTTCTCTCGAAGCCAACGTGTTCAGACGGTTGGCCAAACTTCCGAGGAAGACATCGTTCGACGGAACCCCTTCGAATGCCCAGAGTGCCTGGGCAGATTTCCCACTCTTACGTCTTAGACTCGGCATCGGTACGACGATTGTGAAGTCAAACTTGCGGAGCGACCACACAAGTGCGAAGCTTGCGGGCATGCTTACGCGACTCGAAAGGCGTTGGCCACGCATTTCTGCAGTGTTTTCAAGAGGCCTCGAGTGACATGCACATGGTGTGGCAAATCCTACGCCAATGGTAATGTGTTGTCTCGTCACCGATGCAGGTTCGTCTTCTTGTGTGGCGACGTACAAAGCGACCTAGGTGTATTCCGGCGCAGCTCCATTCTCTGCGGTCCCCGAGAGCACTGATGGCATATTCTACTAACTCCTGCTCTTCTACTTCCTTCACGTGCTTCTTCAACCCTTGCCTTAACCCCCGCGCGGCATTCAGTTATTGTTTGAATTTGTGTTTACGAACCACAAACCAGTGACAGCAGATCGCTGCTAGTCCAAAGCAGACTGATAGTGCGGCGGTTGCCCTGTGATGAGATGGGCATTGCGGAGGTGAGGATGCACCGAGGGCGTTCGCCATGGTGGACCGCTCCCGTTTCGGTAACGGTGCTGTGGTGCCGCTTGGTGTAGTAGCAGAGCGGAAATCCTGATAGCGAGTCCATCTCGTGCCATCTACTGCATCAATTCTCCATCCTGCGTAATGTTTCTGTAGACTTGCTAGCAATATGAGCTCACATAAGATAGGAGCCCTCAGCTAGCATAGCGGTGACAGGTATGACCGTCGCTTCTCGCTATTCTGTATACAGGCTTAGCCCGTTTGCACTCGGCTTGCTTGCCTCAGACGAAGTGAAATCTGTATAAATGCTAAACGCCTCCTTGATGCGCACACAAATCTGAAGAATTCTAAAACAGTTCAGCAAAAGCACACGCGCCTTGCAAGAAATGTATATGCGTTTCATCGTCATCTAATCCATCTGGCAACCTCATCAAAATTTCTCCATGAGGTTCTTACGCACCGTCCACATACGTGCCCTTTTCCCGTAAATATACACTGGGATAGTGAAGAGCAGACAGAACAGCTGAATGCAACCCAATGCGATGAAGACAGTCTTTGGACCATCGCTCTCAACCCACCTGTTGAAGAAGAGCGAGAAAACCAGGCCATGGAAGATATCTGCGAAACACAGTCAGCCTCGTTGCAACTTGAGAAGGAACAATGATGGCAGTCACTCACTCTTCGAAAAGTTCAGCGTGACGAGCGCCTCGCCAGCATACTGTCTGTAGCTGTCCACGGCAAACGTGATAGCGGTGGTACTACCCACACAGCAGCCAAAACTGATGATGCCAAAGAACAGCGTTGGCACGATCCACGCATCCCTTTCCGCAGCGCTCCAGCCGTAACCCATGAGTCCGATTGTTGTAGTCAGGGCCACCGGAATTGCCATCACCAGTCGAAACTCCGGTTCGTAGATACCGCCATTCCTGCGACTCATCCACCGCACGATGAGATCAGAGACTTTTCCTGCGACAGCCGTACCCAGAACCCCGCCGATGAAGGGCGAGAGGTACACAAGGCCTGTTTGCAAGGGAGTGAAATGGTACGTCGCACGGTTCTGGTAAATGCTCGCCACGGATTCGGAAAGTACGATCAGCCAGCCGACGGAGAGAGCGTACACGGTCGCAGACCAGAGGATGGATGGGTAGCAGAACAGGATGAAGGGGCGGAAGGCGACACGGTACCAGCTGTCGGGAGAAAGACGGCCAGAATAGACCTTCAGAGTCTGGACGTAGGATTTTGGCGGGGCTGAGCGGTAGTAGGCGGTGTAGTGATTGGTTGCCTTGGTGTTGCCGTTTGCGAGATCCTCGCTCAGGTCGGTTGGAGCGCGTGAGACGGTAGGAAAATCCCGTGTGTGGTCGTCGTGAAGGCTTTGGTGGCGATCTTTCATCGTGAAATAGCTGTCCCCCGCTCCGCTTCTGCAGCGTTGGGGCTCTCGTGGGTCGAGGGAGGCTCTGCGAATCGGGCTCTCGGACTGACCATATCAGTCTCCGTGGCTGAATTTTCGGTACCGTCAATTGCACCATGTACTACGTTTCTGAGCGACATGGGCGAGCTGATGTCCTCGCTAGGATCTCCGAAATGAGCGTGCCTTTCCGACCGCCTCGTAGGAGAAACAGGAGAGGCAAAGCCCGGCGAACCGAGGGCAGCCTTCTCGTTACCATGCCATTCTGACTCGCCCTGTTTTGGAGTTGCAGGCACGTGGCCGTGACCATGGCGGAAAATGGAAGGCATAGACAGATGACTCGGAAAGCGAGGCCTATGCGGCTTATTGCTGGGCTTGTGGGGCCGTGGAGTTCTGTCCCAGAAAGTCTCCGGGACGAAAAGGAAAAGCAAACAGCCTCCAAAGCCCACAACGATAGCCACAATCCAGAAGATCCATCGCCAGCCTAGACCCTCGACGATTGCTGCGCCGACGAGTGGAATCAGGTTTTTGCCACCAAGAAGAAGCAAGGTGTAGATTCCCAGACGGTACGCGCGCTCGTGCAGAAAGAAGATCTCTGCGATCGTTGCGGACGGCAAGCACTCCACAGGGCTGACGGCGAGACCCATGACAATACGTGCGATAACCAGGGAAGGATAATTAGGTGACAGTGCGCACCATACGGCACTGAGCAGGAAGATG
Source organism: Taxawa tesnikishii (nom. ined.) (assembly GCA_030247885.1). Lineage (NCBI taxonomy): Eukaryota > Fungi > Ascomycota > Dothideomycetes > Dothideales > Taxawa tesnikishii (nom. ined.). The sequence goes on along the minus strand of JAPDRO010000014.1, from coordinate 351,618 downwards.
ATGGACGCGACGAGATACACTGGTCGTTTGCCGAAGAGGATCGCGGTAGGCGAAGCGATAACACTGCCGATCCCAAGTCCCATCATGTACAAGCCTGTCGTCAAGGCGACTTGTGGAATGGTAACGCCGTAGGATGTGGAAACCTGATTGAACCCTGCCGCCAGGATGGGGTCATTCCTCCGCCCAGCATGCAATAGAAGCCCAAGGAGAGCAGTGCGATGTCTCTTCGCCATGTCGGCCAATTCAGTGGGTCGTTCAAGGACTCCTCCGGCTGAGGGTTAAGCACAATTTTGCCATCTGCCGTGGTCTTTGTCTCCGGTATGGTTGATCTTCTTGAGCTTACAGATCCCCTTCTCGAAGGACCGTAGGGTGAGGGTAACGAAGATGCGGAGGTCCGGGCTGGTGCGTTGCGGAGACCAAGCGGTTCATTGCGGTTGGAGACCTTGGATAGCAAGAGAATAGATCCTGCTCATATGTCAGCACCAGTTTCGAGGTCTTTGCATGCCAGCAATACCTACCAGGTACTTCGTCCGTCTCTTTGTCGTTCAATATGCCCATGCTCCATTTCTCAGGTCTCTTTTCGCCTTTTTCCAAGTCGCTCACAGAAGCTCGACTGCTGGCGAGCGCATGCTTATCCCTTGAGTCTCTCAGCATGGCCTTCCAGTCAAACCGTCTCTTGCTCTTGCCCTCTGCATAGCTGGCTTCGGATGGTCCGGATGGAGCCGATCGTTTTTCCTTCGCTTGCTGCGGCTGCTCGCCGTCTGTAGACATTGTGAAGATATACTCCTATGGGGACGTATTCCTGCTGGTACTCTTTCTATTGCGATATGCGGATATTAGAGGTCTAACGCTGACTCAGAGCTGTAGATTGTGGTATCTTGGGTCCAGGAGATCAAGGAGGAATAATACAAAGAGGGATGTACGTATGTATAGGCTGGAGTAGTATGCAAAATCCGTCGAGTAGATAGGGAGAAAGTCTAAAGGTGATATGGGAGCCTTGAGATAATATAGATTCCCGGAGGCGATTTGATAGAGAGTCAAACGGGATCAAAACGAATCATGGGGTGTTGTCCCTATCGGAGCGGTGGGATCAGGGAGGGCGGTCAGGCGGATGGAAAAGATAGACCGCTCCTGCAAGGAGACTATGGCGGTTGTGCTAGTACTGTAGTACTTCATCTCGTGGTAGTGTATGTTTTGATGGCAGTTGGATGCCAACGAGGCCAAGCCACGCTCTCTGGTTGGTGCTTGTTCATTCCTCAGCCATGACGTCGCTTTGACTCGGACCCTTTGCTTGATTGCAGTGCAGCGAACACAAAGATATCTGTTCAGCATTGGCAGCGTTACGCGTCCAAGTGGTGTGTGACTGCCCAAAGGTTGTGTGCTGTCACCTCAGGCTAACATCTATATGCAGCCGCATTCATGGGCACGTCGATCTGAGTTATGTCACATTGTGATAGGAGAAACGCTCGTGCAGGGCTGTCATGTGAAGCGGTCACACAGCCCTGATCGACAACACGGCTGCGGACTGGCTGCCTGACGTGCATATTTAGCTACCACCACATTTGCTCGGCACTGCGCGATAACAACATATCCTCATTGGGTAAAATCTACCGACACCAGCCGACATATCCAGCAAAATGTCTTTGGTGGGTGAGACGGCCGAGCTCTTTGTATGCCTTGTGATGGGGAAGGGCAGTCTTGGAGAAGCGTAGTTCCAGATCAAAAGACAGCAGTGTACCACCTACCTGCCTTTCGTCGAACGGCTTCAGGTGGCTTGTACAAGGGATGAGACAAACGTTGCACGAGTCCTGGCTCTACGCTAACCAGTCCTACATCTGAGGCGTCTGGAACCATCCCAGCCCGCACCACACGTGCAACAGACTGCCCCTATTGCTGGATGTACTGCGGAGAAGGGTACACATTAGCTGGCGAAATGGCGCATTTCCCCTCACACGTTGTGCAACGGTATCAAATGGGCGCAAAAGAAGAAGAGGCGTTTTTGAGAGCCAAGGCACTGAGGGCTACAGTTGACTTGTTAGTCGGCGTGTAGATGTAGTGATGTTGCTCTGGCCTTACCATAGTGGCTCCCTAGTCACACAGCCATTATTGAGAATACTTAAGGAATCAGGCTGAGGTCCAACCGGATATGTGAACGTTGCCGGGCCGGAGACTGTAGGGTCGGTGAGCGTATGTGTAACCTCGTGGAACATAGCGAATGCTGTTGTTCTCGAGAACTAGCTAATGCGGTCTATTTGTCCTGGCCTGAACTAAGTTTAACAGCTCGATGTGCTGCGTGCGTGTATTGTGGTCCCAGAAGCAATGTCCAGCTCTGCTGTTCTGTAGCTCTTGTTCACGCGTGAGCCCGCGGGATTCGAGGTTGTGTACTCAGGAGAATGTGCTCGAATCTGGGGGTTGACAGTTTTGTCACCGCACCCTGAGGAAGTCAAATATCCCAGACTTGTTATGCGTGACTGGTGTATCTCTCACGGTTGCCGATTCAGATCAGCTAGTGCTGGGTTGTTCTGCAAGGCTCTTCATAAATCTCGTCTCGTTGTGCTTGTGGAAGCGTAAGGACAAAGTGAAAGCCTTGTCCGAAAAGGGAAGGAATGGACCCTCTTCCCGGAAGACAAAGACAATAAGGTTTCTGGAACAGGACGAGATCGATGGTGGAAAGGGTTGGTCCTCCATCGACTTCACCTTTCGAACAAAGATCCCGTTGCTCGGTCGTAGATGTAAGAATACGTTGGTGAATTGCGACCAACATGCACAACAGGAGGACTACAAACAGGTGAAGCGTCGAAAAGACGGCCGCAGGAGAGAGGGCCTTCGACAGCGGAAGGCATCACTCCGACCAAAAACGGAGTGACAGGCTGTAACAAGGTCGTAGACAGATGTGAAGTATGGAAACGAATCGAAATTTCCATCATCTGATCGTCTCGAGCGTCTACTGGCCTTACAGTGGCCGGGGCTAGCACAGTCGGTAAGTGCTGTCTGTTCCAGAAATCTTACACGCCCCTGACGGAACGGTTTCACAAATCTACAGTATGTCAACAATTGGGCTGATCAAAAACTCGAGACGGGAGGAGCGCATCACCCGGTCCGTCGAGTTATCGTTATATCGTAAGAACTCTACTCTTCATCACTGCTCACTTCCAAGCCCTCCTCCCGTGCTTTCTCCCTCCTCAACCTGACCCGCTCCCTCTTCTTGTCCAACAACTTCCTCAAATTCTTCGCCATCTTGAACGTTCCACCCGTATCCGCACCACACGCCGCACACGCCTTTCCGCCTTTTTGCTTGTACCTCGCCAGCGCGCACCCTTCGCAGAAGTAATGGCCACACTTCGTCACGACCGGGTTCTTGTACGGCTCCTTGCAGATGATGCACGCGAACGGAATATTCTCCAACTTGCTCTCCTCATCATCTTCATCTTCTGCTGCATTCGTGTTCCGGTTTGCGCTGGCCACTGTGGTTCCTTGGACTTTTTGCCTTTAGTCACGTTCTCCCATTCCTTGTCGAGCTGCCAGCCTTGCTTATAGTCTTCGCGTGCATGGAGGAATTTACACGAGTCGCCGAAACCGCAGAAGCCGGTTTGTTTGTAATCCTTGCACACGTCAGGCGCGAAGTCAGTTACGGTGATTGTGCGAATGTTTGTCGCTGCTTTGACAGGTCCGACGGATTTCTGTTCCTTGTTGGGGTTCTTTTGAATAAAATTGCTGTAACTCGCTGCGCCTTTGTAGGTGTCGCTAGGCCCGTTGTCCGCAGTGGTAGAGGCGGTTATGGATGCAGTGCGTCGCGATGGGTCGGCCGCATCGTTCTCGTACCAGTTTGACTGCCTGGTGGCGTCGTCTGTTTGCGTGATATTCGTGGAGCGATCTGCGGCGAAGGCAGTGTTCTTGCTCAAATCATGCGGTCCTTTGGTCGCGAGCGCAGAGGTCAAACCGCCTTTCCTGCGACGCTTCACCCTGACACCCTCCTCTTCACTTGAGTATTCGGAATCGGACTCTGCCGGTGGTGTCGCGGGGCGCTTTTTCAGATTGACGTTCTTGCCAGCACGCTTCTTGAACACGACGGGCGCGACGTCGGCCATTGAAGGGTACGATGCTCTAGTAATGCGCTATGAGTGAAGGGGTCCCGAAGTGGTGTGATGTGGGCGTTGTGGTGGTTGCGGAGGTGTTTTCGTGGGTTGTACAGTGGTTGGCGGACTTTAGGATAGATTCCCTGCTGTGTAATGCAGCGTGTGGAGAGTCTCGTAGAAGATGCTCGGTGGTGACGAGCCTGCTCCGATGTTGCAGCCAATCAACAACGAGAAACCCCTGTAGCATATCGACGCCAAGCGATGGAAAGCCGAAGATCGAGGGACATCAACAACACACTTCTCTGCCGTCCTATACTTCGCTGTTCAAAACATCGGCACTTCTTTTCTTTGTTCTCTTTTTGGTCTCTGGTTGCAGGCGGCTGTGGCGCTCACTCGTCGAACGGAACACTTGTGTGGAAGAAGTGACACACCAGAAGAGCTGCGGCGTGCTCTGAGAGCCTGTAAACAGGATCAGAACCCCACAACAACAAACAGCGCTTCTCTCACTATAGCCGCCCCTTTCTACCGCACCATACCGGACCTCAAACGCTTTCGCATCATTGCCTTTCGTTTCACTAATACTACACGCGCTCGTTCAGTGTGTACAGCATCGCGACAACTACAATTGCTGCATCGCCGCTTGATGCTTACCCGAGGTTGTCACCTGTCGCTTCAAGCCGTAACTATTGCTGTTCGATGCGAATAGGTGCCTAACACCTTACGATCATGGCTACCTTAGCGAACTTGTCGGGTGGTGCCCAGAGCATCAACGGCAACAGCAATGGCGACCCTTTCACAGCAACCCCTACGCAGGCCCATCCAGTGCCGCACCGGTATGCCTCGTTCGACAACCAACTGTTTTCTCTGTACTCTGGGAACAACTCTCCTTCACAAGCGAAGCGCGCGCTAGAAGCGCATCTTAAGGATACTGAGCGCCGGATACAGGATGCCTCTAGGCTAGGAACCACGCTGCTTCAGCAGCGCAAAGAGCTTGCGGCAAGACTGAAGGAGGTCGAGCAGCACCAGAACGAGGAAGAAATCAGCCCGGAACTACAGAAGAAGCTGGCAGAGCTGGAGAAGGAGTACGCTGAGGTTGGCAGGGAATCAGCGCGCGCCTTTTGCCCAAATCAAGGATAGCATCTGTTGAAGCGACCGAAGCCTCTGTGCTGTCTGGCGACGCTCGCGGTTCTCCCTCAAAAGTCGCTGCTCCCTCCCGACGACAAAGGAACCAGCCATCGAACAGAGTGCATGACATTGAATTTGCGACGGAGATCAGCACGTCGCTCCTCGCACAGGTCCGACAACTGCAGGCAGTTTTGGCGGAAAAGGACGACCTTCTCCGGCAGACAAGTGCGGAAAAGTCTATGTTGGAGGCCGAGTATGAGAACATCAGGCAAAGACTGCGGATAATGGATGAGAACGAGCAGAGATACAAGGACGAGAACTGGAATTTGGAAACACAACTTCAAGAGGTTACTTCATCTTTGAAGGAGGCTGCAGACAAGGGCAACAGACTCAATCAGGCTCTAAAAACCACTCTGGTGGAGAAGGAGGCCGCACAGAGGGAGCTGGAGGACCTGAAGGACAGCCACGGCAAGCTCAGCGAGGACCATGCGCTCGCCAAAAGACAGCAGGAGAGTGAACTGCACGGTTTAAGGCGTGAGATTGCGAACAACGAATCCGAGCGCGACGGGCTTTTGAAGAAAATCGAGGAGCTCACGTCTCAGAACACTGAGCTTGCCAAGGCCGTGGCATACAGGTGGCACACGGGTGGTCAGCAGTCGGACAGAGACCTCAACCTGAACCTAGAAGACCCGACCGCGGATCAGTCAACACCTGAGCATTCTCCGCCTCCATCTCCCAGCAAAGCGACTCCAAGACACGGCATGCTTGAGTCGGAGACGCTAAGATCTTCGCTCAACCATGCGCACCGCATGATTCAAAACCTGAAGAACAACATCCATCGTGAAAAGACCGAGAAACTCGAGCTTAAGCGCATGCTCCAAGATGCGAGGGACGAAATCGAATCGCGGAGAAACGAAGGAACAGGTGCTGCAGCCAAGAAGCGAAGATCCGAACCGGACAATGTCAAGTTCAGGAAGCCGCTGAGACCGGACAGACTAGGCGCCAACAGAACGAGCCGCGAAGAAATCATCCTAGACGACGAAGATTGGGAAGAGCATGATGGTGAAGCCAGCCCCAGCAAGCGTGCAACCATCGTGGGCGGGCCCTCATTCTCATTCGATCACGCAGCATTTGGCAGTTCCGAGTCTACGGATGCGTTCGAGACCGCAACTGAGCGTGATACAGATGCTTTCGAAACGGCGAACGAGCGCGATGGCACCACAACTGAAGCATTTCAAACAGCTGAATCAGTCAACGGTGACACGGACGATGATCTTACCGAGACTGAGGGCGGCCTTCACAGAGCTGGAACGGTCAGAGCATCACGGCCATCGCCTCTTCCTACAGGAAAAGCCGGCGATCGACGTTCATACGGGTCTACCGCATCAACCTCTGCCGATGAATTTGACGAGGTTAGGACACCTGTGCAGGCCCAACAGCCGAAGTACAAGCTCAGAGTCGGTCGAGGACGCCGTTCAGCACGCGCCAGTGAACTATTCGGTAGCAGTATCCCGGAAACCTCCCACAGCCCTGCTGCTAGTTTCTCTTCGAGCAATCAAGGCACGCCTGTCCCCGCCGGCCAAAGTTTGTCCGCTGAGTTGGACGCATTGAGCGATGATGATGATACTATAGATGGAACCCCGAGCCGCTTGAGTGTGGAATCTGCCCGCTCCAGCCCAGAGGTTGTTAGGCAGCGGATAGCTTCAGGATCCACCGTTACGGCGGAGACACCTTCGGACGTCGCCAAACCGCAAATGGTCGATTCCGGAATGATGACCGAACCTTGGGAACCGACCAAAACGGTGGTGGAATCTGCAACAGACGCTGTTGGCGGGGCCATTGCTGGAGCTGTTGGCTTTGTTTTTGGCAGGAGCTCCGTTCCAAACGAAAAATCTGAGCCTGAAACACCTGTTCCCTCTGTCAATACTCCTGTACAAACGGAAATGGAAGTTGCAGCTGCTAAGGATGCGCCATTGGCGGCCATTGCGACTCCTCTGCCTGACACTCCCAGGAAGACAGTTGATCGTGCGGGCATTGTCAGCTCCACTGACATAGCACAGCAGACTGCCTTTGCAAAGGAAGCGCCCTTGGCGGCAATCGCAACTGCCTTGCCAGAAACTCCGACAAAGGCAGCCGATACCGTTCCCTCTGAGGCTCCGGCCGATACGATACAAAGAGCGGTGGAGAGCAGAGATGCACCTTTGCAGCGATCGCTACACCTCTGCCAGACACTCCCAGTAGACCTATCGAGGACAGGACGCCCGAGCCAAAGGCATTGCTCGATCCTGAGATTGCTACTCCGAAGAAGGAAGCCGCTCAACGTTCGATTGCGGCCGGAACCAGCCCTCGTGCGCCATTACAGAAACTCACGGAGATTGTTTCGCAACATGCCGAGCCCGTCTCGCCGCCTCCGGCCACGGCTCAGGGACCGCAGACGCCAGTCAAGTCACTGACACCTGTGAAGCTGCAGACACCGGTACGATCTGGAATCTCTCCGTTTGCTGCGGCCGGAACCGAGCCGTTGACTCCAAGAAGAGACGTCGTTGCTACGGCGGCGGTGAACTACCGAGATCTCGTGTCAGAATCCGCGAGGGTCGCTACCGTACCGGCTCAAGAGCGTTTGCCTGTTGCAGCTACTCCTGCCCCTGTTGTTGTTCCTGCGTCTCAGTATAGAGAAGAAGGTCGTCAAGAGGCCATTGCCAAGTACTCTCAAGAGCTGCAGAAGCTCAGGGCCGAGCACGAGACCATAATGGAGAGATTGAAGGAAGAGCACCGTCAAGATATTGAGCGTCTGCAGAAAGAGGGAGCTGCTGCTGTGGAGAGGGCACAAGCGCAAGCTGCATCAGACGTGGATGAACATCGTCCTCTCCCACCGAGGAGGAGCTCTCGCAGATTGGATATGCTGTTCGACTCGGACGCACCACAAATCGACGCAAAGGAGGTTGTTGACGAGGCACTCGGACCTAAAGATCCAGCAGAGCTGCCTGCTAACGAAGTGCCTAAAGCTGGCGCTCCAGTTCTTGCCATGGACTCCAGGCCGTCTGTTGATGCGCCAGAAACGCCTTCGAAGTCCCGAAGCAGCACTGAGAGATCTGCTAGAAGCCCCAGGTCACCAGAGCCCGTCATGTATGGTGGAGCTAGGGGCACCGATCTCAAGGAACCCACCTTGGTATTCGGTGACGAGACTGACGATGACCTGGCACCGCCATATAAGAAGCCATCTGGATCAAGAGTGCCGTTCATCGAGGTGCCAAACAATATCGCGCAGGGTCAGCGCGATCTCAACCTTGGAATTACCGAATCCAATGAAAGCTTCGAGATCAAACCCCTGGATGTGAAGGCCACGCAGCAAAGCGCTCAGTTAGCGGGTTCATCAAGCGACATCGAGAACGAATCGAGACAGAAGTATAAGATGCCCGTGGCGGTTGCGCCAGATGTGACTATGGGATCGCCTGTCAAACCTGCTCAAGCCAACATCGGTCAACGCAGATCTATGGACACTACTGCTTCTAGTGATAGTGCCCTTAATAAAACCCCGCGCCGACCAGCAAGTGCGAGCAGCATACGCAAGGGCATGTCTGCGCAGCCTCCACTTCCCCGGATCACTACCAGAAGATCGCGGCAGCTGGCGGCAAGGTACCGATGGGTGTCACTGCTGGCACATCAGCCGCGCCAGCGCCCGGATCTATGGGTCCGCCAACCATGCCCGCGTCTGCTTACAAGAACAATCAGGTTCTGCGGCCGCGCACTCCAAGCATGAGCGCGCAGAGCACGACTCGTGGCAGCGCAACCACGCGTGCTCAACGTGCGCCAAGCCGTGCAGAGACCGCTTCGCCCATATCTCGCCGCACATCTGTCTCCAGCTTCGCGTCAGAGATTGACGAGCGTTTCAAGACGGCCAGTGGTGTCCCGTATCCTGCCGACGTCGAGCCATCAACAGACCCTCGCATGATACAGGCCATCACTCAGACCATGATTGGCGAGTTCCTCTGGAAGTATACGCGCAAGGCTGGACGCTCGGAAACCAGCAACACCCGTCATCGTCGGTTCTTCTGGGTACATCCGTACACACGGACCCTTTACTGGAGCGAGCAAGACCCCTCCACTGCTGGTACCAAGCAGCTCAAGGCAAAATCCGTTGCCATCGAGGCCGTACGCGTTATCAGCGACGACAACGCTTACCCACCTGGCCTTCACCGCAAGAGCCTCGTCGTCGTCACACCAGGCCGCGAGGTCGTCTTCACTGCGCCAACCGCACAACGCCATGAGACATGGTTCAACGCGCTTTCCTACCTGCTATTGCGGACCTCGGATGAAAAGGCTGCCATGAAAAGAGAAGACAGCGACGGCCAGCTCAACAGCGCAGACGTCGAGGAATTCAACCCTCAATTCGGTCGCTCCGCAAGCAGGAACACCGGTCGCAGCCGTATGAGTCTGAGCAGCTACAACTCCCGTACCACGCGCACCTCATCGCCTGTTAAGCGCACGCATGCGGGCGACGCGCCCTCGCTCGCTGCCAGACAGAGCGCCGCTGCCCAGCGATCAACAGCACCCGTGTCGCAGGCAGCGCCCCCAGCCTCGCCACAGCGGAGGCAGAGCCAGAACCATGGTAGCTTGTCGGGTCGTCTGAGCAGTCTGTCCGGCATGTTCAAGCCGCCCAACATGGGCACCGTGCGCGGCAGCTTCTCGAGCAGGAGAAGCAAGTCCAGCATGAGCAACCGCCGCGACGAGGGCGCGATATATGATGCCAGCGTTGTTAGCGACAGTGCTGAGGATCTGAGGGCTGTGATTGAGAGGCAGGAGAGAGAAGCGGATCGGTTGGAGAATGTGAGGGCTTGTTGCGATGGTGAGTCTTACTAAGAGTCTTGAAAGGTTGTCTAGGCATGGTGCTGACTGAATGACAAAGGCAAACATGATGTCGGATCTCTCTCACGCACTGGCAGACATGGCGGTAGCCTCATGGGTAGACACAATCACCATCACACCGCTGAGCCAGCAAGCGTGAGCTCAAGAGCGAGGAGAAGGGAGTAATTGATGCTGTTGACGACCTTTTTCCCTTTCCTACTCTTCCTTTTTTAACCCATCTCGGGTTCGCTTCTTTTGTGTGGTTCTACGCCTTTCCTTTTCGTAACTACGTCTCTCGAAAGCTTGAACTCCCCTTTTGCTATGTCTGTACCGTCACACCTGACGTTTCCTTTTGAGCGAGGAGTAGCTCGAGTAAAGTTGCTTAGGTTTCTCCAACCCGCATATGGTGGTTGGATGTTCTGGCTGGCTGACCTGGCTGTTGGTCTTTCGGATAGGTGGTGACGCGTTGGGTTATCGCTGGTGTCCGGATCAGAATGAAGGGATGGTACACAGAAAACTGAGATGATTGTGTGCATACTTCGTGTCGTGCTTCTTGTGACTCGATGGTTTTGCTGAGTGTAAATCGAGGTTTAGGGATTATACTCTTACGCGTATGCTTGAGCACAGCTGGCGTACATGGCAGCACGGATCCGACTGGCCTGCGCCTTAGCTCTTCCGACCGACCTCCCTTCCCTTCCTCGAGTTTGCATTTTGCATGCACTTCCGTTCTCATCAACCTGCATGCAGAGCTACCTTAGCCGCCTGGTAAGACCGTCCAGGCTGAAGGCATTGACATACTGCTGGTGCTTCACGTTGCTCTGCCTTGCGTGGCTTGCAGGTCTGGAAGGAAGCCTTGAAATGTGAGCTGTTCAGCCGCACCCAGCGGACAGACAAACCCACTCAACGTAGACTCCCCATCTTATCCAACCGTTTGCGACTGATTTGTACTCTGCGTTGTGATCAGGTTTTCGGGTACAGCTTGCCTCAAGATGGCCTCGCAGTCAGCACTGGTCCTGACCCAATATATCCCGAGTCCACTGGCGGCGGGGAATTCTATAACAACTTGTTCACAGATCTATCACCGCTTCTTGCACTATTCGGAGGGAAGGCCACAAAGCAATTTCTCAGCCTTTCTACGACATGGGCCGATCATATCCTGCTATCGGTGTTTCCATTGGGTATCCTTACGATTGTGGTTAGCGCAATACGTGTCGGGGGCGGAAGGCGACTGAAGGCTCTTGTCGGACGGTAAGGAGTTCTGCGTTTCCAATTTTTTACATACGTCAGCAAGCCTCCTCGGAAGACGCTGATGGTAATACAGCGCACGGGAACCGCACGCCGAAGCAGAGATAGAAATACTCTCGTCCACATCCCATGAAGTCTGCGAGTTATGGGATGGTCATAGTATCATTAGGATTCATGGTCAATCCAAAACCCGACAGTGTGTGTACACCGATGACCGCGGATTCATCGGGCTGGATGCATTGAAGGGTGTGCTGGACAAACACGACCGGGAGCTTCTTGGTGGGCCGCCGAACCTATATCTCAACGTACCCGGCGCCGCACTTCCGCCGAAGGCCGTGACGACCGCACTAGCGGTCGTGGCGATGCTATTATAATTGAGCATGCTGGTCATAACCGGACTGGGTACATATCGTTGGAGTTGGTCAACCTCCTCCAAGTCAACCGCTTACGGATACTCCTGTTTTTGTGCCGGTACCTGGGCTCTCCTTATGGGCTTGTCGCATTGCACAGAGGGCGTTGACGGAAACACTAGAGAGAAAGAAGTGGACCTGTATGACATTTGCCGGCCAACCGGCAACTTTGGGAGTCACAACGGCGACGAAACTCGTTGCAACAATCAACTCATATCCCTACAGCCCGCAGAGAGGGCATGTGACAAGCACGTTCCAGCTTGCGCAATTCTGTACCCAGGACAGTCGCGCGTACTATACTCACGCTCCTATGGTCAAGAACCTGGCACAGCGAATAGCAAAATCTCTCCACGCGAAGTCGCCATAGCGGTTGCAGCAACGTTAGCCATGGTTGGCTATATCGTGCAATTCATTGGCATTCGCTGTCTTCCATAGTGGGCTGGTGTTATACAACTTGGCTGCACTCCTCTGCTCGCGATCTGTCGAGCTTGGCTGCGGAAAGGCCCATCCGAAAAACTCCAGACTGTTCTTCTGCACCCGGAGCCTTCTTACAGGGGCGAGTTCCTGAAAATCTCGGAGTTCTGGGAGACCCTAAAATTGAATATGTCGACATCCAGATTGCAGCGATCATGTTGGGTCTATCAACGTTTCTGTTCCCGTCATCTGTGCATCTCATCCGCCGCTCACTGGGGGACTGCTGTCCTGAGCCACCTAGTAGCCTATCGACGCCATCCTGGAGAAGACCGCTCGTATCATACAGGCAGCGTTGTACCTTCAGTACACAGGATGCACCATCCTCCTGGTGTTTAGCAGATCATGCGAAGTTGACAGGGCATGTCAGCACTCTACTCAATTCGAGTAGGGGACATATCGCGCATGATCTGCATGCTTTGTTAGTCAACACTCTCGATGTTCTTTTTCTTCACTCGAGGAGCAAGCAGAAGCGTCTCTCTTGGCCCAATATCATAAGAGACGGTCGTGCTTTGGACAGTGACGCTTCGGCCACCTTCACTTGCAACCTCAGGTCAATCATGCAAAGGCATGGCAAGCCTGCGCAATCCATGTCGGATTGCCTTCTCGAGTTCCAATCCAGCCACACAAGAGGCGGATGGGAAAGCAACGATGATCAGGTTACGCTCCTGGAAGCAATCATTTCCCTCTGGTCGTACTCCCTAATGGTCAAACCCAGAGCGTTCGACCGCTACATGGAGAATTTGCCATCGTATTGGAGGGTCATAGGAGCCTTTTCGCACCAGAGTTGGGAAGATCACGTCCGCTGGCAGAGTTCTGGAGAACAGCTCTTACCTTTGGAAGATGTGTCGCAGCAGATCAAACATATCCTAGTGAATGAGCTCATGTTTGGATTCCCACTGTTAGCGATGCAGCATCAAAGGTATGGTTCTCGGTACAAGGCGATGGGTCAGTTTCTCAATACTCTCCGGTTTGTGGTTCTTCTGGCTTACATAGCTACCCGGGGAATCGGAGGTCGTTCGACGGAGTAGACTTGTTAACAACAGTCGAGGTGTATCGATGCGAGCGCCTTGAAGAAATCCTCCCTGTCCTGCATGAACTGCCCTGATCATCGCGTCCTTGTGGGACCACCGAGATTTTTATAAATTGGAGCCAACAGTATCGAATACGCTGTGCTGACAGTACAATCGACAGGCAATCGTCACCAACGCTTGTACCGGTTCCTTCTATACCGAGTATCGATTCCTCCCTTACCATAGAGCTGTCATTCCACGCGGGATGGTCGCACGAACTGATCAAAACGTGTGCACAAGAGCTTTACGTGACCTTTCTCACAGCCGCTCTGTCTGCATTCAATTCCAGAGGTCAAGAAACAGAAGGTGTTGTTCACAGGGTCCTAAATCTTGTTCAGACCAGTGGACTGTTATCTAAGGAGTTATATCTCGAATCCTCACCTGCTACGACCCACCGCCCGTCCCAGCCGCTCCACTTCTCGACCCAGGCTAAGCTACTCGTCTTGCCTGTTTTCGAAGCCTTCGGCCTTCTCGCGCCACGGAGGCCTTCTGTACCCTCGACAACAGCCACTGGAAGCCTTTATCCACCACTGAGGAGAAGCAAATCCGTTCCTGCCCACTTTAGAAGTGTATCGTTCGGAGTGGGATACCCTCATGTCCGCTCTATCGAGCGGTGGCATTCTGGATGGCTGCCACTTGGATGGCAACGTAGGCTCTCACCCAAGGGGCGGGTTTGTTTCTTGGACCACAACACGCGCACAACAACATGGCGTGATCCACGGGAACGGCCTAGGCAGCACCTCGACCAACTCCAAAGGGCAACTCAGTCCATCCCCAGCTCCCACACGGTTCAATGATTATCGCGCGCAACAGCCAAGGCGGAAAGCGTGGTGTCCATGCGTGTTCAAAAGCTCGAGTTTCTACCATGAAAGAAACTGCGCAAGGTGATTGACATGGACATACGGAGCGTGGCTGGATTAGTTCTGGTCAGGACGCGTCGTCAGGTCAGAAGAGGGGCTTTGGATGAAGGAAACGCTTTGGGCTTCTTCATATCTACTGGGTAGTCGCCTGCGCATTCTCGGCGAGAGCTCACCCTTTTCGGACGAGTCCAGATCCGAATACGCGTTTCGGACGATAAACCTGCATGAGTCGTGAGTGTGCAGGGTGCAGGGTGCAGGGTGCAGGGTGCAGGGTGCAGGTGCAGGACGGGTTCCCCGCCTCTCCGCAGAACGATACGTCATGATGCAAGCAGAGACACCCTGGCGTGTTTACTTTGGCCAGAAACTCTACAGCAACGCGTCCCGCAGTTTAACCCTCTCCCCATTCACCGACCGCGTACCTTGCTGATCCCCGTCCAGGCACACACTTGCTCCGACACATACTTGATTTTTCTGCAGTCTCCACCTCCAACCCCTCTCCAGCCCTCACTTGCATACTCAACGGTAATTCACGCCCATCTCTTCGGCTTGTGTGAGCCAACACCCGCTGGCTGGCATTAGACCTCATGGTGGGTAGACCCAAGTAGACGTATATGAAGAACAGTCCGCCGTAGGTTTTGATACAGCTGCCTCCCCTCCTCTCTTTCCCCTCCTCTACCTCATTGCGTCTTGGCGCTTGACTGTCACGATGAAGTCCTTCGCTCCTCTGCTCTCTTTGGCCGTCAGTGCCCTGGCCGCTCCCTCTAAGCTCGCACGTCGTGCTGCACCACCCGGCGCGCCCGTTGCGACGACCCAAAACGGCTCCTACTACGGTGTGCACTCGTCCAACTACAACCAGGATTTTTCCTCGGTGTTCCTTTTGCCCAGCCGCCGATTGAGCAGCTGAGGTACAGTAACCCTCAGACGTACAACTCAAGCTGGACTGGTGCCTTGCCGGCCACCAACTATGCTTTTGCGTGCATCGGCTATGGCGGCGACCAGATTGGATACCAGCAGAGCGAGGACTGTCTCTACCTGAACGTCGTACGGCCCAGCGGCTACGAGAACACTAGTCTGCCGGTCGCAGTCTGGATTCACGGTGGAGGATTCTACATGGGATCCGCAATTGACCGCCGCTATAATCTTACCTTCATCGTCAACAACTCCGTTGAGATTGGCAAGCCGATCATGGCTGTCAGCATCGCATACCGTCTTGGACCCTTCGGATTCCTGAACGGAGACGATGTCGCCGGTGCCGGCGTGACCAACCTCGGTCTCAAGGACCAGCGTCTCGCACTGCATTGGATCCAAGAGAACATCGCTGGCTTTGGCGGCGACCCAGACAAGGTCACCATCTGGGGTGAATCTGCAGGCGCGGCTTCGGTTGGCTTCCAACTCACAGCCTTCAACGGTCGTGACGACAAACTGTTCCGCGGCGCGGTGATGGAGTCTGGTAACCCTGTCGCTTACGGTGCATTGAACGGAACCGACTATTACCAGCCTCGATACGCTGCTCTTCTCCAAGCTGCAGGATGCTCCAACGCCACAAATTCGCTGAACTGCCTGCGTGCACTGCCGCTTTTCGTGCTGAACAACATCCTGAACACCACAGCGTTCAACCGCGGCTGGAACCCTACCCTTGACGGCGACTTCATCGCGCGGTACACGAGCCAGCAGCTCGCGGAGGGCGACTTTGTCCACGTGCCCATCATTGATGGCGCCAACTCAGACGAGGGAACTGCATTCGGCCCTGTGGGTATCAACACGACCGCTGATTTCGAGAAGCTCCTCAACAGTACGTATAAGACCTTTCTTTAGCTGCTCTCAATACCCCAAACTGACCTATCCTTAGCCACAACGTCAACGCAATACGCTCTTCCCCACCCCTTGTCCAACAACTCCTCGCCGCCTATCCCGACTCCCCATCCTTCGGAATCCCCTCCTCCGCCTCCCTTGGCGGCAACATCACCCTCGGCCCACCCTACGGAGCCCAGTACCGTCGCAGCGCCGCCTACTTCGGCGACGAGGTCTTCATCGCCAACCGCCGTCTCACGTGCCAGACCTGGGCCGCTGCCAATGTCTCCGCCTACTGCTACCGCTTCAACGCGATCCCAACCGGCATCCCATGGCCCATCCAAGTCACGCATTTCCAGGAAGTCGCATTCGTGTTCAACAACCTGCAAGGTCTCGGATACGCCGTCAACCCGTTCCTGAACAAGTCCTCGTCGTACACGAGGCTGAGCGAGCTGATGAGCAAGAGCTGGGCGAGCTTCGTTGCCGACCAGAACCCCAACGGATTCCAAGGACGGCAGGCGGGCGTTCCGGATTGGCCCGTCTACCGGTACCCGGCCGGTAACGGATTGAATGCACTGCCGGCCGGATACGGAAACGGCAGCAGCAGCGTGACACCGATGGATTTCGTCTTCGATGCCAATGTGACCAGCTATGCGGAGCCGGACACGTGGCGCCAGGAGGGTATCAGGTTGATCTACGAGAACAACCTTGCGTACCACCGGTAGATGAGGCGTCAAGCTTTCGTCGTTGAGAGAGAGAGAGAAAGGAAAGGGGAGGAAGGGGATCAAAAGGGATAGTCTTGGTATCTGTATTACAGCCAAGTCAAGGGTAACGAAGTCTACGGGAACCACGACAATGGACTATTATTAATAACATTGCACACGTGAGAAGACGAGTTTTGAAAACCTGATACCTATTCGAGTCCGAATCTGTCCCTTGTTTTTTTTTTTTCGGCGACAGATCTTGAAGCTGAGACATGCAATGGGATTGATTTTATACCGCTGCACTGGAACCGTTGCTATTCCGTCTTGGTACGAGTGGCTCGGGTTCAAACTGCCCAGCTGTCCGGACTAGGAAAGGGAAGAGCGAAGAGACGGTATGAAGAAGCTGTAGAATAACACGCCAAAGACCGACGCTACCCAAAGCCGTGGAACTGGCTAGCGTGACAAGAAGCGTTCCTCCCATGGGGAGACGTCTGCGAGTCAAGGCCACGACGGGATCGGGTCCACTCACCCTTCACTCCTCACTCTCTCTCTCTCTCTCTCTTCACCTAAACTCTACTCGCAACTCTAGTGAAGCTTTCATCCAAGGCTCCTCCATTCCGGTTCCGAAATTCGGCTGCACTTGAGCTTCCGCCCGAGCTGGTTCGGTGATCCGGCCCATTCTTCTCCATCAGCCGACCCAACCGTGCATCCCAGAAAGGCAGAAGCAGATGAAGGGGTGTATTTAAAGGACATTTTCATGCATTCGCATTTTCTCAGCAGAAAAACACGCCGGACGGACTTGTGCCCGAAAAAGCAGAAGCATGACCCCTGCCCCCCTTACCCAGCCGTAGATGAGATGTCACTATCGTTACATGCAGTGCGACGCCAAACCGCCCATCAGCGCCTTAGCCCGGCCTACGCCTGTTTCCCTTTGCGTGTTCTCCCAAACCCCAAGCGACGGCTCCCGTGGTATGTCCTCCGGTACGTGAATCGCAGCATGCTTGAAATCCCATCAGCCCCCCAACCCCCCATCCATACGCCCGTTCTTGTCTATAAAAGCAAGCAGAGGCAAGCAACAGCAGCGCTTGGAAGAAGCGAAAAAAACATAGTGAACAAAAGACCAACGATGCCTGGTCCAGCATATGTGACGCCGTGCGATGCGAGGGGATGTGCAAACGCCGGAGAAAACGGAGAGGGAGAAGAAGAGAGAGGGAGCCGGAAGCCAGAAGAAACACAAGAAAAGAAAAATGCCGGTTGGTATGGGGGAAGGAGACAGCCCCGTAGGGACGGAGCAAACGGACGGGTGTTTCCCTCCGTGTAGACCGGCTTCTAGGCCTCGACGGCTTGCGCTTTGCCCTTTGACATCAGGCGCGCCTCCTCCGCCTTCTCGTCCTCATCGCCGAACACTATCCGCTTCACCCCTTCCCTTTCCCCTCGCCCTTCTCATCCTCATTCGGCGTGACCGGCCCCAGGGTGAACGTCAGCCTCGAGCCCGGGCGCTCCGCGTCTCCGAACACATCGTCGTCATGACTGGCGCTCGCGCCATCGCTTTGCTCAGCCTCAGCCTCCGGCGCGGTAACGGCTTCCTTACTCTTCGGCGCTCGCATGAGCGTGCGTCTGCGATCCTCTGGTCTCGGTTTGCCCGCCGCATGGGGCGCGTTGACGTCGAAGTAGCTATCCAACGCCTCGTCATCACTAATCGGTAGCGTTGGACTCGTCCGCCCGGCGCCCTCACTCCCGCGCCTCGTCGCCGGCGCCGTCACATATGCGTCTGCGAGCTCCGTGTCGCGGCTCAGGCTCGCACTACGCGCCGTCGTCGTGTCGTCGCTCGTGACGCTGTACCCGTCCGTGAAGTCCTCGCCGAGTTCTCTTGCGACATGCGCGCGGAGGTTCGCGTCGGGCCCGCTCTCGCTCTCGCTCGCAGCGCCGTGGAGCCGCTGGAGCGCCACCTCGCGCCGGAGACGCATCTTCTCTTCCGCCCAGTCGCCGCCGAAAGTGATGACGGAGGCTTGTTTGCCGTGCACGATGAACTTCTTGCCGCTTCTTTCCAGCCCGGGCGTGCCTTCGGGAAGGTCCTCGGCGCGGCTGGCATCAGAGCGCACAGTGCTGGCGGATTCTTTGCCTTTGCGGTGACGGTGCGCGGAAGAGGGTGTGTGGCCGACGCCCTCGCGCAGGGAGCGGTGGAGGCTACGACGGACGCTTTGACGCTTGGACGTGCTCTCGGGTGTAGCCTTTTCGATTGGAAAATCGTGGCTTGCGTGAGGTCCGATCGAGGAAGCGGCGGTATAGGTGGGTTCCAAACCGTCCATGGCTAACTTGACGGCTTCGCGGTCACGGAAGCTAATGGGTGTTGTACTGCCAAGTCGGGATACTCCGTCGAATTCTAGAACACTGCCGGTTGAGGAAGGAGGTGCAAGGGTGTGCTGGTGGGATGCGGTAGATGGCGCCGTACTAGCTACTGAAGGACGGTGTTGCGGAGGAGGCCGCGTTTGCGACTGTGAAGTGTCGATGTGCAAGGCAGGGAGATGCCAAGAATCTTGCTGAGCGTGTTCCGGGGAGTCTTGAAGGCATCGTTTGCGAAAAAGTCTCCGAAGACGACTTTGTGCCGGGCCTGGTAAGCTGTGTCGGAGACTGTGGACTCTTGGGCACGCTGATACTGGCCTTGGAACTAAGCCTCCGCGGGCCGGGGTGGTGTACTATGGATTCCGGCGTGGGCGGCACAGCCACGTTGGAGTCTGCGTTCTCGGTCGCATCAGCATTCGTCGGGCCGTCCTCTTGCACATCGAGGGCCAGGATGTCCTTGTGGCACTTCGTCCGCCAAATTTCGCGTCGCACCCACTTGAGCATAGCATCCATTCGCGCCGCAGCGTGAATGACACCTTCTCTTGTCCTGGGCTGTATGGGCGCAAGCACCTGCAGATGCCGCGCATCCCTAAGCAAGTCATCCAATCGCTTCTTGGCTTCAGCTATCTGTTTCTCGGCCTCCGATATCCTTTGAAGTATTATTTGGCGCCTCGCGGCCATGACCTGCGTGGCAAGCTGATGACTGATCTGTCTCTGGTTCTCCAGTTGCGATGGCCCAAGAGAATGGGCAGAGTGCGACGATTCTAGCTTCCGCAATGAGCGAATCATGCCGTGGTTGCCAGCTCCCTCATTGCCTGCAATGAACCCTCGGATACGCACGCCGGCTGACCTGAAAGCGGCGGCATAATTGATGAGAGCCAGCCAATCATTCATCTCGGCCTCGCTTTCTGCTAAGAACACCTCTTCCTGGCCACCATGACGGACAAGAGTGAAAGCATGCTTGTGTCGGATGTAACTGGAGTCGTGCAATGCCACTGCGTCATCGGTCTTGATCAACGCATCAGGCTTGAACTCTGTAAGAGGCGGTTTGAAGACAACGGGCGAAGAGCCATGCCCCTGCTTCAGATGAACGTGCTGCTGGTGCATGAGATTCTTCACCCAAGGTGCATTCTTAAACAGATAGAGTTGAGACCCCGTCAAGATACCGCCCCATTCTTGCCATGGAGAACGAGCCTTCTTCCTCTTTGTCGATTTGCGCCATAGAATGCCGACCTTGGTGATGTTCAGATCGACCACGCCCGGTTTTGCCTCGTCTGGATTCTCGCGACTAGCCTCCGACTCAAACGCGGCAGGTCGAGATCTTGCGGAGATGATTTGAAGGACCCCAGTGTTGACGAAGGCTTGCAGTAGCTTGGAGACATCTAGACTCTTCGCAGTGCCAAGGTAGGAGTACGGGTCATCCATGCTAATCGAATCTTTGATTGAAGGTCGGAGCAGGTCGAGCTTGGAATCGCAAATCAGCGCATAGGGGTCAACCGGCCCACTAGGCTTCTTCACAGGGTCTGTGATCGCCCCTTTTAATTTGGTCGTCTTACTCTTGAAAGTGTGCTGCACCTTCTCGCCGTTGAAGTCGACATCCTCCTCGAAGTGTATGAAAGGTGTGTAGCAGATGTTGTCGTAGAAGCATGCAAGGACGTCTTCAGACACATGCTGACCGCTGGTGTTCTTGATATAGTCGCTTTTCTGCATCTTGTGCTTGTTGTTCTTGTTAAACGCATCTGTGTGAAGCATCATCAAAGAGAATGCTATCACGTATGCTTGATCTATGGGATCGTTAGCAGATTGCCAACCGAGGAATCGATGCTGTTCGTACCTGGCGCGACGAAGATGCCAGGGTTGCATTCGTGATAGCGGTCAGCAAAGGCTTGAATGACTCTGTCAACCTGCTGAGTCTCCTTGGGTAACTCAGCCTCGAGCAAGAACTTGCGGAGCGACATATCTATGGGTTCTCCAAAGAATGGGAATCTGCGGGTGTAGCTTCGTAACACGGCCTGATGAAACGGATCCGAGGACTTGGACATAAGGCCGGCAATTAGACTTCGCGAGGCGGCTGCCTCGAGTCTCTCCAAGTACTTTCCAGGGGTATCGCCTTCTTCGCGCTCAGGGATCGGCAGAGTCTCCCGACTCATGGCGAAGGAATTGGACTTCGAACCGGTACCAGGAGAATGACGTGGACTATGCGGGTCCGAACCATGCCTGAACCTACTGAGACTGAGAAAGTTCCCTAAACTGGCCCTGCCAGAAGTCGACGTGCTATTTCGCGCACTGCCAAGGGTGGGTGGAGTCGGAGGAGTCATGTCCTCTGAAGGTCGCCCAAGTGAGCTCATTGTGGAAGATCTGTCCCTGATGCCAAGCCGTCGAGGAGCCGAGAGGACAGGTGAGGATCTTGCAGATTGTGTGGAATGGCTGGAGTCATTGCGAAACAACGTCGCGCCAGGCGCGGCGAAGGTGACTGCGAATCTCGCGAGCGCAGTATGGGTAGGCGTTGCAAGGGGAGAGGAAAAGCCATCGAATCGTACAGCGTCCGTGTGCCGTCGCTGAAGCGCTGTGGTCGGAGTGCTACCCCGCGATGCCCGCGATGGACTACCACGCGAAGGACTACCTCGCGATGGACTTCCCTGATGAGATCTTGTCGAGTTGGCACTTGTTGAAGCGCGAGGGGTAGCGGGAGCTGTATCCGGAAATTCAGGTGGAGGGGTATCTTCATAGGCAACGGAAAAAGCGGTTTTGCTTCTTGGCTTTTCGGCCCATCTTGAAGAAGGTGGCCGTTGAGGTAATTGTGTGATGCGTGGTGGTGGTAGCATAGACGTGCTCTCCTGAACTCCTGTCCGACCGAGATGAATCCGACATCCTTGAGACTGGGTGGACTTGTAGATTTGCGTTCTCCTCACCGTAGGCTGGTGGAGCTGTCGGTACACGGCCCGAAGATGCAGTGCTCATCCGATGCAGATGGTGTGCCTGGTTCCTCCCTTCGTGTGATCTCTTGAACGGCGACAAGCTCTTGCTCTCCCCAGGGGTTTCCTTCTCTTTCTCCCTCCTTTCGTCCATCGACTTGCGCGGCTGAAATGCTTTCAAGGTAGCCATTTTCGACAACTGTCTCTTGAACGGCGTCTTCTGCTTCTTGTGTCCATGGCTATGATCCATATCAACAGTGGGCGCGGTTGTAATGATTGCAGGTGCTGTGTGGAAGGATTGACGAGTCAGCTATGGAACCGGTGTAAGCGCATATAGACAGGGATTACCTGTTGGCATTGCTGGCATCGGAGGTTTCTCTTCTTGTGCAGCATGCAGCCTTGCCTTTGCCGACAACTGAGTGTCTGAGACGGTCCTCCACTTCATCATGCTGAACCGGCGCGTACCAGCATTGGCTTCCTGCTTCGGGGAGTGTCCGGACGTGCAGCGCCAGTACCCGGGAGGTCGAGCAGGCCATGTTCACTGACGGGTCGGGCAGCGAGTGTCTGGGTAGGAGCAGGAGCAAGGTGATTTGGCGAGGGCTGAGGGGTGGCTTGATGGATGGCATCTTCGGACGGAGTGGATTGCAGATTTGCAGTAAGAATATCTAAGGTGCTACGGCGACGCGGGAGGAGTGGCATGGCCGGTAAACGGCAGGAGTGGGCTCATGTGAGGTGGCTCATTCAAAGATGGCTGCACCGTGCAGTTGTCCGAGGTAGAATACGTCCAGTTGTGTCGAGTTCTCCCAGCAAAGACTCCGGTGTGGATGTTGTAGTAGGATGTTTGTACGGAAGTGATGCAGTAGGACGGGGTAAGACTGGAGAGCCGGCACGGTTGGCTTTCAGCTTGGTGCGTCGAGGGGGGCGTTGGTCAACGAATGGCTTGCTCCGAGTCGTGGCAGAGCTGTAACAGCGGCAGAATAGAACGAAGAGCGGTAGCTGCGATATGGCCTTGTACAACGCGCGTTGGAGTGACGAGGCAAGTGGAGTGTGGGAGTCTGGCTGTGGCTAGTTCACTCGCAAGTCGGCGAGGCAGGGCACGGATCGGATCCGCGACCTGCTCCTGTGCAACTGGTGCAACTGGTGCAACCGTGTTCCTAGGTAGGGCTGAAGAACCAAGAACCAAGTACCAAGGACCGCGCTCCACTTGCCGCCCTGTTCCTGCCGCAAACCAGCCGGCATACATCCGAGCAAGAGCTTTGACTTTCCACGCTAGAGTATGTATCATAGAGTGCTGCCTCGCTGCATATGCTTTGTTCTGTTGCTTGTCGCTCCCTCGAATCCGCTACCTTTTCTACAGCGCTTCACTGCTGCTGAGCTGAGCTGGGCTGAGCTGCTGCTGGGGGACGTGACACGAAACACGAATTGACTTTGGCCAAGCACCGCCCGGACACTACCTCTCTCAAACTACACCACCAAACCTCCCCGCTGCTGCCTACATCGTCTCTTATCAAGGTACCCGCCCGTATACCACCACTGCTGTCGCCAAACGTCTGTATAGCCATAAAGCATGCGCGTGCAGTCGTTGCTCGTCGCGCCCGCGCTGCTCTCTTCTCTCGTCGCCGCTGTTCCTTCCGCCTTTGCTCCCCAAGAACCATTCGTGCAACCCCACCAGCCAGCATGGAGAATAGTCTCAGACCGTATCATTGAGAAGGTGTGGGGACTGGACGATAAGACAACCTCCAAAAAATACAGAAGCAAGAACAGAGAGGCCAACGCCCCGCCTGCAAGAGCATCCGCGCAATACGGCCAAGACATTCTTCTTCGCTTCAACATCAGCACAGCGGAAGAGGCCAAGAGCCTCGCCGAGGCAGCCAACACTCTATACCTGGATGTTTGGGAGTACAATGAGAACTGGGTGGACATCCGGCTCGCCAAGCGCATCGTGCCTTCCTTACTCGGACTGCTCCCATCGTCGCTCTACAACGCACACACGCCCATCCTCTCCGAACGAGAGCTCGTTCAGGCCATTTACGACACATACCCTTCTCCGAAGACCTCCACTGATCCTGCTCGATCCCATCGCGAAAGCGCATTCACGCCTTCCCTAAACCCTACCACTCAATCCGAGCACAACATCTTCTTCTCCGATTACCAACCCTTCTCCGTCATCCAGCCCTGGCTCCGTCTGCTCTCCTCCCTCTTCACCACTCACGTCCGCTACATCACCGTCGGTACTACCTTCGAAGGGCGCCCTATCCCCGGTGTGCGCGTCGGCGTTCGCCCCGCAAACGACAATGAGACTCCCTCTCCCCGCAAAACCATCTTGATAGCCGGTGGCCTGCATGCGCGCGAATGGATCTCTGTCAGCACGGTGAACTACATCGCCTACTCTCTCATCACACGTTACGGAAAGTCCGCCGCCACCACCTCGCTCCTCGAAAACTTCGACTTCGTCTTCATCCCGACCCTGAACCCAGACGGCTACGTCTTCAGCTGGGAAACAGACCGGCTTTGGCGCAAAAATCGACAGAAGACCTTCTCATCCTTCTGCAACGGGCTGGACCTGGATCGCTCGTTCGACTTCCACTGGGACGGTAGTGCGACCAAGGGCAACCCGTGCTCGGAGAGCTACAGCGGGGAGCGTGCGTTTGAGGGCGTCGAGGCGCTGCAACTGGCCAACTGGGCAAAGAATGAGACCGAGAAGAACAATGTCGAGTTCGTGGGACTTCTGGACCTGCACAGTTACAGCCAGCAGATTCTGTATCCGTGGGCGTACAGCTGCGACGCGGAGCCACCGACGATCGAAAATTTGGTCGAGCTGGGCCTGGGCATTTCAAAATCTATTCGCCTGGATCACGGACGCGGGTACCAGGTTGCGCAGGCGTGCGAAGGCAATGTCGGCGCTGCTAAGAATGAAAGGAAGAAGGAGGTTTTCCCACGCTTCGAGGCTGGCGGTGGGAGTGCGTTGGATTGGTTCTATCATGAAATGAAGGTCAGATACCCCTTTCAGATCAAGCTGAGGGATCGTGGTAGCTATGGGTTCTTGTTGCCTAAGGAACACATCGTGCCCACGGGACGCGAGATGCTGGATGCGGTGCTCTACTTCGGCAGGTATCTGAGTGAGCAATATGACGTGGAGAAGATCGAGGTGAAGCAGCACGAGACGTTGGAGAAACTGAGCACGCTGTTGGGAGACACGGACGTTGATGAAGTGAGGGACGATACCACGGCGAAGCCCGATGGGGATGTCATGTGGGAACTCAGGAGACGGATGCGGCGTTAGTGGTGCTCGCTGCCCTGATGGGTTCTTGATTGGTTCTCTCGTGAGTGGTTTTCTAATAGGTTACTTTTACAAGCCATAATCCACATCATGGTGGCGCTTGTACAGGGTGATCGAGACCGTCTTTCGGCTTCGGTCTTCACCCTTGGCCTGGGTGGAACCTTGTGGTGTATTACTTCATGATATCCTCCATGCTAGACTAATCGAAGCGATAATTGCACTCTTTTCATCTCTCGGTATGGTATCGTGGGTCGAACTAAGCCCAAATTTCTTTTACAGCAAGCAAAGAAAGCCCCGATCCTTCCATCACATGCTCACTGCAACATCCTTCCGAGGCCTCGCTTTCCCTTCTCGTTCCTTCCTTCATGGCTGTTCTTCATGTCAGTTGGCAAGGCAGCAGCCGAAGCCTCCTGAGTCCCTGCCGGCTCAGGTTTAAATTCTTCTTTCGCTGCCGTCAGAACGCTTTCCAAACAATCTCTTTACTTCAACAATCTACTCCAGGCTTGCAGATTCGACTCTCAACTGTGCATAACCACTATCTTCATCACTCATCCAAACCGCAGCCATGCCAACTATCCCACCCATCTACACCGACGAGTATGCCGATCTGCCTAGCGGCCGTGGCACAGGCTACCCACACATCGTCGAGACCGAAGGCTTGAACGAGAAGATAGACGAGATGTTGGATCTTCACGCCGCCGATGGAGTAGCGACGATGCTCTTCAAACTCAACCCCGACGCCCTCTCCGCATTCCTGGACCCTCAAAACACTACCTTCATCTACCGCGAAGAGGGCATTCAATACCCCGCCCACGAGGTCGTCATCTTCCGCGAAGGCAGAGTGGTCACCGTGAGTCGTTACCGCAACGACATCATCCGCACGAGAAAGCCGTACTCTGACATTTCCCGTATCGTAGGCCGGCTTCGTCCAACACAGCGCATGGGATCTCCGCGCCGTATACACCATCCAGGACGACGGCGAGTGGCGCCCGAAGGCCTGCTTCTCCACATTCGGCGTGGCTCAGGCCGACGTTGCGAACTCGACGAGAGAGAGTCTGGTCAACATGGTCGGAAACGCGTTCGCTCAAGCACTCCTCGATGGGGCCCGATGGAACGATCCTCCGGACGCGGTCAGATCCTTCTCTACCGACCCGTAGGACGTGGTGGCGAAGAAGATATCGATCAATGTACCGGACATATCGGATTTGAGGGCTGATGCCTAGTCGCACCATTCATATTCACTGTGGAAGATGGATGGTGGAGATGCTGCGGTCGCTTTCTGGCGCTTGTGGGGCTGGCCCGATGCGCTTTCCAACTCTAAGAACCCTTCTGTCGATCACTCGGTCACGGAGTTCTAGTTGTGGTACTTTTTCCATCACTAGCCTGCGGGCTACGTATGATTACGGTACAGCAGCGGGGGGGATGAATGTGGGGACATGCGGAGATGATATGGAGGTGCACAAAACAGGCAGATTCATAAGATTGAATACGCTAAACCATAGCAAGTCTAGAAAACCAGATCTCTGTCGTGTTTGCTTACTTGTCTAAGTGTTCTCCTCTCATCCTTACATCTGGATCACTTCGTATCCGAATTGCCACCCATTGTATCGATCCGTGCCATTTGGTTCAGATATAGCGACGTTCCTGCACGAGTGTGTTTCCCGGTATGGCGAAGTCTCTTCAGCCACATGTCGCATTGGGTCTGGAGCAGTGGATGCAGGGGTTTGATGTACGTGGTGCTAAAGGTAAGGCTTTCCTTCGACCAGCTGACTAGCCAGGTCTCGTTTGTCCTCGCTTGATCTCGGCGGAAGTTCGCGAGGGCTTGTCCCCAGTAAGCTTGCCTACAGTTGAAGTTTCTCATGTCCTCGCGCATGGAATCGATGTAGTGACTCCGAGTGCGTAGGGCTCGGAGAGTTGCGCATAGCAAGATGGACGGCTTTCTGGTCGATGAACTCTGACGGAATCATCGTAACCGAATGCTCGTAATTGCTCTGACTGGGTGGCATGGGCTCAACAATAAGCAGCACTGGGGTATCCTTAGCGATCACCAGGTCCGGAAGGCTGATCTGTACCTGGTAGACCACAGGGGTGTGAAACTCACGGACATGGTTTCCGACGATTCGCACCGGAAGACATATAGTGTTCACGGAGCATCCCGGAGTGGTCGGGGTAATAGGCAGTCTTCCAGTGCTCATGTAGACCTCTCTTTCTGTCGGACTCCAGACGTGGTTGATGTGAACGTATTTGGCGTCAAGGTGGTCGTGCGGGAGGGGCAACAAGACTCCAGATCCCCTCCGGGCGCATCGGTCGTTGATCATGCTGGCCACTCCGGCTAGTCTCTCGAGTAGACTATATCGGGCAACTGTAAAAGGGTCAAGAATTAAGGTCGCGCGAAGCTTATTCTACATGACTTGGTAAATTCATGTTCAAAGAAGATGCCCTGGTAGACCAGACCCAGCTTGCCTCTGGATCCTGCCCGTCTGTTTACTCCGTTTGAAGCACGAAGCGTAGCTAACGCTTCTGTATCAGAATCGGACATGTTCAAAGCTTGACCCGAATCCAAATGCTTGTCCGCGGAGGTTAATAGATGCTAGCGACACGGCGGTGGCTGCAACTGCTGGGGTGCGCCGTGGAACAAGACCGCGCTTGACCTCCCAAACGCGAAAGCAAAGAGCTTGGACGAGGTGAGATCGTTCGTCGAGAAGCTTCGCTGAAGGTGATCTGGGCGAGCGAAGCGTAAGCGCTCGTCGAAAAGGTGCTTCCTGATGGTGCAATGTTGGCAAGCGGCGGATGTGGGTAGTGGTAGCGAATTTGAGCGTGTAGATGGATGTTCTGACTGATAACTTCAAGCGCATGGATTTTCCTGTACGACTAACGATATGACCATATGACTGAACGGACCGCGAACTACAAGCATGTGACAGTGCAACTACCCGCAGCAAACAAAGCAAATTAAACACAATCGTCCTTTACACCTCAGCTGCACCTACATCCAAGAATAGGCTAATCTGCCTCTGCACCAGCAACGAAAGATGGGACCTAGAGAGAAAAAGGCGGAAGCGATAGCCGCACCAGACAGAGGAACAGAAGAAGGAACGGAAGAAGGAATGGAAGCAGAGGAGCTGTCGGAACCAGACGAAGGAGTAGAACAAGGAACGGAGACAGAGAAAGACTCAAAGAAAAAGGGAAGAGTTCGTACCAATGGAAGAAAGAAGGCGAACCAAGGTAACATCTATCCTTGGCATTTCTTCGCACTGCAATCAACCGTATGCCGCATGCTGAACGCTGCTCATCACAGCCGCATCACTTGGAACCTTGACGTCCGCCTACAGCGCCTACGTACCTCATACAGACGGCAAATTCCATCCCCCGGTGCCCCTCAAGATTCACAAACGGACTCACTTGGACTATATACACATGCTGGCGCTGATGTTAAACGACATGGTCGCTCGATCAGCAAATGCCGGCAAAGACGTTTACGGCCGATTCCACTGGACCATGGCCGCTTCGTTGAGGAACATGAGTGCACATGTTGAGGTTGCAGCGCATCTCATACTCGTACCGCATATCTGGTCCAAAGTGAGCCGTCGTGGACTTGGCGTTGCATGCGAACGCGTACTTACACGGATTAATTAGACGGACCAAAGACAGTGGCTTGAGGCTTCTCCCAAGCTGAGGCTTGACTTATGCTCAACTCTGTTCGACTGGTATCCACCTCAGCGGCCGGTCGTGCCGATGCATGTGGCGGCACCGGATCTCTCACTACGTCCGAACAACAAGCGCGAGAGATTTGCGGGATTAGGAGCAGGGAGATCGGCAGTGGGTATTGTGATAGACATCAGTCACCAGGCCTACCATGTCGGCAGCATGGCAGAATATGTCCACTACTGCAGACAGACTGCCCACAAATCCTCAGGCACAAACCGCACAATGGTCTGGGTGAACAGGCCTTATGGTGAAAAGATCCGACCTTGGCTGCAGAAAAGTATTGTCCTGGCAAAGGACGGCGATGTCAACCTCGGCCTGTTGCACAGTCTGATGGATTACGCAGAGAAGAATCGGGATCAGGTCATTTAGTATCAGGAGGTTCAGCTCTCTGAGATGGGCTCGGAGGCGTTGGTATCCCTGCGGGGAGAACCAAAGTCAAGGCCAGCACGACTTCAACTACAACCAAGCCAGCGGTTGGCACTACGAAGCCGGCGGCGGAAGGCAAGAAAGCGTAGGCTCACGTTTGAGCTGTGGATGACTTGCAACCTTGTGCCGGACAGGGATCAAAGGGTAATGGCGATGCTTTCAGGTTTTAAGAGGGAGTTTCGAGGTTCAGCCTTGGTGTTCTTTACACTCGGGACAGCATAGCGCAAGCTCTTACCAATATTTGCCAGACACTCTGGAGAGCGTCCGCGAACTGTGTATTCCCAGCTGATTGACAGAGTGCTTAGTCCAATCCATGATGGCGTACGCCGCAGCGTATTGATGTGATCGAACCCATGTAGGCCCCCACCGCGTTGATTGATCTCGTTGATCAAATGTAACAACAGTTTCTACGTATTCCGTGTGCTGACAAAGGACGGCAAGGAGCGCTTTAGTCTGCATGAAGCGGCAAGATGGTCCGTTTGCAGACACTGTTTGCTTCAATGAGTGGTGGCTAAAGCTCACCTGCTTCTCGTTCACCTCGTTTGAAACGCAAAGACCCAGATGACGTGAGCCACGGTGAATCTGGATTACTTTCTAGCCATGACGCATCAGTGAAATTTGCTCTCCCAAAAGATGCAGCATCTTCTTGTGAAACCTTCTTGTGCAGAGATCTTCCTCCATTCGCCACGCAAACAGAACGCGCAGTCTCATCCTTCCCACCACTCAGACTTTCGCTGTATCCCGCGCGGACAATCCTCCAATCAGTTGCATATCTACTTGGCCTTGAGACTTCCAATATTCAACCAAGTACGTGTCCAAGCCACATTGCGCCAGACTCCAGTAAAGGTTCGTGGGACGGTGCAGCAGGGGATATGGAACTGGGTGGAACGTCGTAAACCTTGAAGGAGCTCCGGGAAGCGAAGCCCCGTACGTTGGCACCTCTGCTGCGCGCCGAGGGAGCTCGCGGTGCATCTTGGGGAACTTGAACGTCTTGTAGTGATGGTTCAAGATGAGTTTTACGGACCGGCTGGATGTCGGGGAACAGAATTGGCTCTCCTGGGTTTCGGGTCGATTTCTTTTCGTACGTCATAATTTTACTTGCTTGCATAGTCATAAAAGATTTTGCATTCCGAAAGGCTTTGTTGACACGACTCAGTGGCGGAACCACTGGAGTAAGACGCGATGCGCGCAAATCTGGAGCACCAGGAGTCGGTTGGGTTGGCGGGGACCAGTAGGCTGCACGGATCTCCGCGGACGGGTATAGAATGCTTGCGATACTTGAAACTTTGTCTTAGGCAGGACGATGCAGGCTGCGTGCGACGAGTACGAGGCATAGCCAGCGATGGTAGACCAGACGGCTGATTGGCTCCTAACTGTCCTGCCGGTGTGTTAAGAGCAGCGGTCCCTTGTGGCATCGGCCTGGATCGAAGCGGCATGGGTGAGCTGCCGGCGAAGATGTCACTGCTCAGTGGATCAGTTGCTGGCACGAAACCCGTCTGCCGGTACTGATGAGTGCATATGCCTGGATCCTGTAACTGCGAAACTTCTGTTGCACCTTGCTCTGTAATATGTCTTGTAGGCGGCAACGACGGGATAGGCTGACCCGGACCTGCTGCCTGCTGGTTCTCTAGCGTCCAGTGCGTTTGTTGATGTTGATGTGTCTATTGCACATAGTTTCGAACTTGGCTCTGTGGTTGTGGGACATCCGGTGCACCTCGTTCTGCAATACGTTTCGCAGGCGGGAGTGACGGGCTGGGCTGGTCTAGAACTGCCGCCTGCTGGTTTGCTGTTCCGAGGCCCACCTGCTGGTGTTGATGGGCGCCTTCACCTAAACGTTTTGTTTCAAGAAATTCCGGTAGCCGTCTAGTAGGACCAAGAGGCGGTGAAGATGGGAACAACTGCAGTCGGTTTCTGGCACGACACCGGTCTGTTGATACGGTCGGATTCTACCTAAGTGTTGTGGTTGGGAAGAGGTCCAGTCTAATGACGGGAGATATTGCGTAGGGAGCGGCGAAGATGAAGCGAACCGGTATTGACTCGCTGGTAGTTGAGTTTCCGACACGACGCCTGTCTGTTCATACGGTCGGCTTCCACCTGGACATTGTGACTGGCGAGCATCCGGTGCGTCTTACACTGTGGTAACCGGCAACGTCCGCACTAGAACTTTCGGCCACCGGATCTTTCGCAAGCCCAGTCTTCCTACGACTCTTGGGCTTTCAGGGCGCACTTCTGCACGCCCAGTTCTTCCAGTATACGTCGGATCTTAGCAACTACTGTCTGATGCACTCCCTCCATTTGCGACTTGGTCCTCCCCTTCAGCTGCTTCTCGATGTCGGCGTATTCGCTTTCCACCACGGGCGGTATCGCTTCCTTCGACAGAGGCGTTGCCACGACCATGTACACCTCGCGCATCTACGTGGCAATCACCCGTTAGCTCACATCTCAACTCAGAGAGAGACGGCTACTCACGTCAAACTTGTTAACGGGCTGCTAATTTAGGTCCGCATACATGTCGTTTTGTTGGGGGTTTTTGGATACCAGGGATGGATTGAGCGCTCTAGAAGTCGTCGGTTTGTTGCAAAGAAGGTAGAGATTTTGAGCTCAGAAGTCGCAAGGACAGTTGGAAGGGCATCAGGCGCGTCGTCGAGGTCCAATATGTCTATAGCATTATATAGCACTGTTCGTTCCAAGGCGCGTCGGACATCGAAACGCGAATTCGATGGCGGGATTATAGTCACATAGCCACGGATGAAACAGTCGGAGTGCTGGATGTGATCTTATCTATCTAGCCGGATTAGTGAGATCCGGTAGATTCTTGGCAAGCCCGAGCAGACAAGCAAACAAGCAAGTACAAGCAAATGAACAAGCAAATGAAAAAGCAAACAAGCTTGCTTGCTTAATTGAGGCGGTGATGGAGTGCAGGTCTCCGAACAGAACTATTGATTGGTTGCTTGGTATGTGACTAGCTACTAGTATCAGATGGAAAGAAGAAGCCGATTGAGAGGGCCGCTGGGTCAGACGGCTATTCTCCGGCTAACAGGGGCTCGTTCACTCGATTGTTCAGGTGTTTGTTCAGGCGCTTGCTTGTTGACTGTACGATATGATTAGCATCTGCACACTCCACCGTCCTGCAAACCATGTGATGTTCTTGTGACGGTAGGTGGTCTTGCAACCCCAAACAACTAGTGACGATGATTGTAAATGCATGGGTTCGAAGAATCTCCAAATCATGTATCTTAAATCGATATCCAACATCCTCTACACAAAGCCCGCAGCTTAATCATGCTTGAGAAGTGTGGGAAGGATGTCGACATAGGCGACACCACTTGGAGGCTCCATGGTGAAGATGTAGTTGCCCCACCACGGTCCAGCCGACCACCACAGAGCACCAGTCCAAACATCGTCATTTTTGCCCATGTAGTCCAGGCCGCCCGTCAGAGCGGACAAACAGGTCGGGTTGTCTCCACCTGCGAACTCGCCAATGATGCCCTGCTTCTTGTTCGCACGAAGCCACTGCGTTGCGGAGACGAGGCGGTTCTCGAAAATGGTGCTGTTGACACAGGTGGTGCTGGTGCCCGAGCCGTCGCTGTGAGAGGGGAGTTAGATGAGATCTTTGTGGTCAAGTACGCGGAGATGGTTTGATGTTGGGTGGGGGTGCGTTGAACAAGAGGACGAACCTGTCGAGGTACTGGTGCATCTGATAGATTAATTTGTTCTGGGGATCTTTCAAGCTACCCATGGTCGCCCCGTTAGTGAGCCCGGCACTATCTGTGCTAGTAGTCCAGGTCCAACCCCGCTCCAGTTATTGCCCTAAACATTGCGTTATTGTTATACTCTCTATCTATCCGAGCCTTATATTCAAATACCTCTGGTGTGATGTATTGCGAGGTGGCTCCTGCAGCGCGGATACCGTTGATAGCGGCCTGGTTCAGGTCAACCACAAGCGACTGCGGCATATCGTGGAACTCGTTGTTGACGTCAAAGACGACAAGTGCATTGTTCTTGTATGGCGTTGCGAGAGTCTTCCAGAAGGCTTCGAAGCCCGCCGTGTCGTTGATGATGGTGTTGTAGTAACGCCCGTCTGCAGAGGGTTAGATCAGCACGTGGAGGAAAGGGTAAAAGGAGCTCACAGTTGTGTGGGCAAATCATCTGTAACAGCATATCAGCGAGGGTGGATCCTTTTGGATGCAAGGCCACTTACCGCAAAGGCACCCTTGCTGGTAATGTAGTTGACGGTCTGCGTCAGGTTGCCGGCGTAGTAGGGGTCGAGTGAGCCGTCAAGGGAGTTGGGAATGATACGCTCCATCAGGAAGTTGATGCGGAACATGTTCATGCCCTTGCTGATGAAGGTATCTATCGTGCTCAGGTTGTACCAAGTGTAGTCCTTGTTGTATACACCGGGCAAGTTTCCTTCGCCGAATTCAGCGCCAGACTCGTTGACACCGAAGAAGCGGAGCCTGCTGCCTCTCTTCTCAGCTGGCGCCGCCAAAGCGAGCGCCGCAGTAGCTGCAGCCGCAAAGATAGAGACGAAACGCATGTCGTAGTTGGACAGTGGTCGCTGTGAGGTAGATGAGTTTTGATGGCACAAGGAATTTTCGAGGGAGACTCCGACTGAGTATATATATTCACAGAAGAGCAGGTCGTTCGAGACCGAGACTCGGCGGGCCAGTGTCCGTGAATGTCATCCCTCCATACCACTGGACCCGAAAGAGACGATCGTCGCTCCAGGCAAGGCCTACGTGAGCGACATACCAGATCTGCGGCGGGCCTCCCGGCAGATGGCAAGGCTTGTGTAGTGCAAGCACAATACCCGCTCGCCGTAAGGACGCGGGAGGGATCTAGAAGAAGGTCTTGACATGTATAGCCTGTAGCTGCTAGTAGTTGAGTGGTTGGTGTTCTGAAGCCACACGCTGCTAGTGTGAATCTAGTAGGATCCATCGTGACCCGTGAACGCTTGATGATCCTAGGCCAGATCATAGTGTCTGGAGTGCGGGAGAAGTGTGGAGAGGCGGAGATGGATGAAAAGGCTACTCCCGGTCGATGGAGATACAGAACAGGACAGGGATTTATACGCAAGGAAACATATGGTGATATCCATCTTCCAACAAGGTTCCTTCTGTGCCATATGATTGATGCGATGTGAGATAAGAGAGGTTGCTTTGAACGGGTTTGAACACCAGTTTGTCGTGCAGTCGTCCGCGTCAAACGAGTGCCAGTACAGTACCTTACGCTTCTAAGAAGAAATTAGTAGCGGGAAGACGGACCGGCATCGCGAGGCGGGAATTTAGCCTTTTGGTGCCTACAGGAGGCACCTAACGTGCCGTCGACGTCCCGCCCGCAGTGGCAACGGACCGGTAACGAACGTTCTCGGTGGGCCGCGTGGCGATAGCAGATGACAGCTGACGGTTGCAATGGAGAGGAGATGTACTGGAGTCAACGGAGCGGTCAGCTCCGCATCACGAATTGAGTCTGTGCCGAGGCAATTGTGATGATCTCGACCACAGGTATGTTGGTGGTGTATAGGAAGGAGTGCACGGGCAGATCAAAGAACTCGAGCACTTCATGAATGTTACGTCATACAATGTCCGTAGAATACTTGTCGACGCCAGTGTGCGACGCTCTCCCTCAACTTCATCACTCCCGGAAGGTTAAGCTTTTCGATCAGCATTAAAGCCCATATTGTACCAAGCATCGACCTCATCCTGAACATCGTCTTGTTCTTGTCCGTCCACTGCGTCCTCCCCTTCTGTTCGTCCCGATCGACCTCCCTTCCTCAACGCCAGCCGTTTCGCGACCTCATTAGCCTCGTGCAGACTTACAATTCGTCGCCTTTTCGTTCCCTTCGTCTTCTGTTCGAACTCCTTGCAGACATCCCATACTCTCTCGTTGCTCGTCCGCTCGTCCCCAGGACCTTCGACGAAGCTTTCCGGTCGCTTGGCCAGTACGCTAGTTGGACGGGGCTGTCTGGGCCATCTGAAGTGGTTTCCCTGGACTGAGCCGGGCAGGGACGGAGGGTCTTTGAATACCTCGTTCGCAAGGTGCGCGTCCTCGGCCATCTCGTAAGGCGTTCGTCCTGTAGCATTTTCTCTGAATAGGAGCTCGGGGCGACATTCGAGCATTGCTCGAAGGGCATGGTCTGCTCCGTATCGGACGGCGGCATGGAGGGGTGTATCACCTTCACCATTGATGATGTCCAGTTCCACGCCCTTACTGAACTCCAGGATAGTTCGCAGGATCTGCTCTCCCTCACCTTCATGACCGCTTTGCCTGTTCATGTAGAGCCAACGGGCAAGAGGGGTGGCTGAACCAGGGCTTTCAGATGTTCTCTCTATGAAAAGGCTCTCAAGGAGACGGCGATCAATCAGACCAAAGATCTCGCGGATGTCCTCGGATTCAGGTCGAACTTGATTGATGCTCCGACTCAAGACAGAATGGACAATGTTGTCTCTGACGTGGTTACGGCATGTTTGGTCTGTACCAGCCTCGAGTAGGATTTTGATCATGTCGATACGGTGTAGAGAGAACGCAAGTTGTAGAGGAGTGAGGCCGCTGGCGGACTTGTGATGCAAAGAGTCAGGAAAGGTCTTGCAGAGATGTTGAAGAAGACCCAGAGAGTTTTCGTCAGTCTTGGCGAGTATGACACAGTGGATTAGCAGCTTGGAGCGTAGATTGAGCCAGTTGTTGATAGATGTTTGCAAGCCGCCTCTGACTTTTGCAAGGTTCTTGATTCTGATGTCGTTCTGATTGTTCTCCGCAAACTCGAGGTAGCACCGCATCGCAGCATCGCTCAGAAACCACTCGACGCTTTCCAGATTTGCGGCGAGACGCGCAGCGTGGAGCAACGGCGGATGCTCTTCATGCGGTGATTGGTACACCGTGTCCCTGCCGGCCGCTGCCCAGTCTGCGCGCTTCTGCCCATGCACCGAGAGACCTTGGTAGTACTTGGGCTTTTTCGCAATCTCTACGCCACTCTTCTTGACTAGGTCATCCAAGGGGATACCAGCACCGGTACGTTTGATGATCTCTTTTAGAAGCTGGATCCTGGAAAGACTGATGGCATATAGGAAGTCTTGCTCGTCGAAACGGAAGAATCTCGAAATAGTGTCATCATCTGCGCTCCTATTGAGAGCGGTATAGGCTTCCCTACGTCGAGCAAGAACTGGAGCAGATCCGAATCTTCCAAGAATATTGCAAGCTGGAAAAGGTTACCAGGTTTGGCCACTACCTGGATGTCTTCTTGCGTAGGCCAGGCACGTTGCACATGGTACGTGCGACCGTTCGCAGCGTCCTTGATTATTTTTCTGGGTGCACGACCACCTGTGGATCTTCTGCTGCGGAATCCTCCACGGTAGCCATGCCATCCGGTCCCCGAGGTCATGGTAGTGGACAAGTCATCTTCTTCAAGGAAGCGTGATACCGGACATGACCACATGATGAGCTGCAGTGGTTCGACGTTGCTTTTGACTTGGTTCTGCACCTCGCCGATGTTCTCCACGGTGAATCGGTCGCCTACGATCTCGGAGTAGATCTGGATAGCGTCATCATCGTCGTTGGCAGATGAGTCATCGTCAGAGTCGGTTGGCTGTAGACTATATTTCGAATGGCCAGTCTTCTCTTCTGGCGCATACTGCGCTTGAGCTATCTCAAGAATCGCCTTGGCAATGTCGAAGTGCTTCCGAAGAACGGCAATAGAGAACGGCGAGAAATTGCTAGCATCTTGTACCGCAACCTTCAATGGAGTCTGCGAGCCATCCCACACAGCTAAGCTAAGCCTTTTCACCGTGGGCAGGTCCGCCTCCCAACATGCCTGGAAGAGCTTGATATAAGCAGCTTGTCTTTCGTCGGTCAGATCTGGAAGCTGGAAGGTGAGGCGAGGCTTCCAAGCCTTAGGCGGCTCTGGTTCGTATCCGTAGTTGTACTGCTGGGCTTCGGGCAACTTGACATCTGGATGTAGCTCCTTAAATGTTTTGCCTCCTCGTTTGAGAAGCTCAGACTCAAGCCGTTCGAATTCGCCGAGCAATGACTTGACCGCTGCCAACTTCTCCGCCTTGCCCTGGACTTCTTTGCGGGATGCCATGGAGCTTTCGTAGTTCTTCAGATCCCGTTGGTAATTGCTCTTGGCTTGCTGCAGTTGCTTCGATGTGGACCAATGAGCGTATGTCCCAGGGACAAGGTCATGTAAGTACTCAGCATCCTCCTCTAAAGGAACTGGCGGGAAAATCTTTGTATAGCGACCGCCGTTGTCGTCCTCTTTCTTCTGAGTGAACTCATGCAGTTCTTTGACCTTTTCGCGAACGGCGTCCAACAAGCTGTGAGCGTTCTCATTGCTATATAAGTTGCGGTTGGCAAGGGCCTTCCAGCCGCCGGGCGTGAGATTGTTGACGTCGGCACCTGCATCCAAGAGTTTAAGCACGATCGATGGGAACTCACATTCTACAGCAGTAATCACTGGCTGCTGCATGTTTTGCTGGAATACCGTTTGGTTGCGCTCGGCATCTCCGATAGGCTCCCATCTGCTTTTGTACGAATCCATGTACGTAGCGAAATCGATCTGTGGGCATGCACCAAGGTCCAGAAGCCTAGCAACACTTGCGGCGTCTCCATGCTCAATAGCGGATTGTACCGCGCTCTTCGCAATCGGCTGGTATTGGTGACCAGAGACCGAAAGGTGTTTGACTGCTCGCTGTGCTGCTGGCTGATTCGCTGAGATCATGGTGTCGAGCACTTCAGCTCCATGTGCAGCGAAGTAATGCAGAGCTGTGATATGCTCTATATCGGCTTGCGCAGGAGAAGCGCCAAGACCAATCAGGATCTTCGTCATCTCTTTGGCTTTCTCAGACGGAAGCTGCAGGGCCAGAACAAGGGGAAGGATTGCGGCACGCGCGGACTTATTATACTCGTGAACCAACTTGATCGGAAGAAGTACGTCTGCACCGAAGTCCTGAATAAGAACTTTGACAACTTCTGTGTGACCGTTGGCAATAGCAAGGTGAAGCGGGGATACTGGAGCATCCCAGGCCAGAACGTTGACGTCGTAAATATCGGGCTCGTCTTCGTTCTCGTCATCAGGCATGTTCTCATCTTGCTCAGGCTGATTGCGTTTGATGTTGACAAAGGAGTTCTCGGTCGTGGCATCGGCGTTCTCGCTTTCATCGTCAACCATGTCGACATCATCCTCAGTGGAGGCGGAATCGGATTCGAGGTTGGTGTCTTCCAATTGAGAGGTAGCCGTGCCGATACTGTCCCCGTCCTCTCTTGGAGCGGTCTTGAGAGCCTTGCGCTTTGCAACTTCCTTCTCGGCCTCCTCTGCTTCGTTGGCTTCACTCCTGACGAGGAGGGCCGTAACCATGTCCGCATTTCCCCGCAAGGCTGCAAGATGAAGGGCAGTCTTGCCGTCAACAAGCCTTGCGACAATGCGAGCCCCCGCATCTATGAGACACTGCACAATCTCAACGGTCGAGCTCATGACGGCTAGATGGAGCGGAGCACGTCCAGTGTAGTCTCTCCGATTGGGATCCGCACCCTCCTGACTCAACCAATCTTGCACGTGCTCAAGGTCATGATCGACAATGGCTTGACAAAGCCTTGCGGTATTGCCCACATAGGCCATCTCCGTCCAGTCGTCGTCCGTAAGGGGATGGAAAGATCCAATGGCTTGTCGTCCTGGATCATCCTTGATGAAGGTAAGATCTCCAGATACATAAATCTTGTTTTCCTCATCCGCAGTCTCTTGCTCTTCAGGCGTAGCAGGCTTGGGACAGTAGCCGCAGCAATCCCCGATCACATCGGCTGCGTTTCCAAAGAATGCTGGGTGTCGATGAAGCGCAGTTTCTCGCTCCTTAGGTCGGTTCCATTCGGCATTGAGTAGAAGATCCTTGGCATAGAGTAATCTCTCAATCTTCCGAGCATGAAATTTTGGGCCGTATGGAATGGTGAACGTGTGGTAATCGCTGACCTCATCCGTTTCCACCCATTCCGAGACCTCGTCGTCGTGTTCGTCCTTCATGTTACCGTTCAGCTTGTGTTTGCTTGAAGCCCATCTGTTGATAGCTGGCCTGCCACGTTCGGCTCTGCGCTGATCAACGTACGCGTCTCTGTCGGTGCTTTTAGGTAACTTCTCCAGCACCAAAAGCCGGGCAAGTCCAAGTGTGCGGCCGAAGGAACGCTCGAAAACTGTGGGATCGATGCGTGAGCGGTCCAGCAGCGGCCAGTAAACTTCGAACCCTCGGTGGGAATACTTGGATAGCCGGTTCTCGTACGATGGCGAGCGACGGGTAAGGTCAATAGTGTTGATCTGGGTCATGTATGCAGCTAGTGCACGAGGACTGGCGTAAAGCTGTTTCCCATCGAAGGCGGCACAACTACAATCGACATCAAATCCTGTAAGGATCTCTGATATAGATCGATAGATGCGGAGCACAATCTGGACATGCCTCGTGGGATACTGGGAGGCAATCGTGATGGCGTTTTTGGTACGGACGGTCGTCGTTTCAGTCAATATCGAATCCCTGATGCGTTGTTCGATCTGCTTGATCTTTTCCACGGCTTGTTCTTCGGTCATGTTATAGAGAAAGAGGTCAACATCGGATGCCGGTGCGAATTTCTGGTGGTAATACTCTCGGAGAGCGCGCTTGGAAGTGTTGTATGCAGGCGGGACGGGAAGTAGGGAAGTGACAACAGCACTGCCGGCGACAACGACGTTAGACCAGTCCATGTCGACAAGAGAGGATTCGGAAAACAGCTGGAAGTTCGTCTGGAATTCTTGTAGGGATTGGACAACAGCCGGGGCTCCATTGGGCTTGCGATCAGCCTTGTTGAGCGGCATCAGATAGCGCTGGCGCTCTTCTTCTGATTCGGCAGACAGGTTGCGCGCTCGGATCTTGACATCTTGTTGGCTTCCTGCGAAGAGAGGAACCACGTTGGGTCTCGCAATTGCAGGGTGGTCGGGTTGTTGAGCGAATATTTCCCTGAGTCTGGAATCGTACTCTTTGTAGGGAGCGAGCAAATCGTGCATGGATTTGTCCGGATGCGAATCCACATACCGAATCCACTCAGCGTGCTCGGCAGGAAGCGGAGGAAGAGCGATTGGGCTAACACTTTCAACTTGAGAAGACATGGTTCTATACAGAATAAAGGGTGGAGGAGTGCAAACGTTCTGAACTGGTGATTGACGATTATGTGCAGCAGTGACAAGACAAAGAGTTGGCGGGGCGTGATGGGAGAAGAAGAGGAGAAGACGGAGTAATGGGCGTACTTATATTCCCCTCGTCAGCACATCTTTGCAGCATGCAGTGAGGGCTTGCCGCATGGAAGCCTACATGATCATCCAACGTGAGATGTAACCAAGTGAAAGGGGTTTGGTATAGGCAGCGATGCGGGACCGAGCGCCAATCCTGACTCGGAGGCTTGCCAAGAAATACATTGCCGCCTATATCTCTCCAATTTTATGATTTGGTTTGGTCGACCCATTGCAAGACAGGCATTGGAAGGGCAGCAGTGTTGGTACTTGATGATGAGGATGGAAAAAGGATTGCAAGGCAAAACCAGAGATGGAGACAGAGGAGGAAAGGCGCGGGTGCGGGGCGGGGGCCAAACACGCGTGACGCGTCGTTGAACGCGTCCATGCTCGTGTGCTATGTTGCAGCCCTTTGCGCATAATCTGTATCGGAACGCAGATGCAACAGAACTGGCCATCTGTGCATAACTCGTATCCATTCTGAATGTGTTCCAACAGTGCATGCTGCAGATCTCACGTGACTCGTAAAGTTCGTATCGTTCTGTGTTCGGAGTTTCTCCAAGCGCATCCGCGGCCATTAGGAACAGCTTCCTTGTACTTCGACGTCCCATAGGGCCAGCCTCAATCACATAGCGACCTTTTCATGGTTTCAAGATGGTTCCCAAGATGCAGATATCACCCTTTTCGGGGCAGACGTTCGTACGATTTAGATTTAGCTACTTGTCCTTTAGAGCCTACTCGCCTGGTTTAGTATTACTCACGGAATCCAGACTGTCCGTCTGATCAGTACAATCGTGACACATGACTTTAGAGGAGCGCGAATAGGAAGCCGAAGCGAACGGAGTCCTAAGCTTTCAGTTGCTCCTGGTCGAATGTCGTAAAAGTCCGTTTGCACGCTCTGGGTCTGGCTCATCTACTCAACAGCCATCTACTCGGGGGCGACACTCCTGATTCCGAAGGCTCGAGGCGATCAAGCTCTCACCTAGGAAGAATTTGAACCAGGAACAGTGCCAGTGGTGCACAGTGTTTGGAAGCACTACACACACTTGGTTACGTGGCGAAGTGTCGACCTTGTCCAGCTGTTGCGGGTTCGAAGTACTAGGAAAACCTTCCATGCCAGAGACTGTAGGCCGTATCCATGCCATGGCCTCAGTATCGAAATCTTCTCAGACGGGCTACTCGTTCTCCTCTCCCTTGTCTTCATCAATTCCAGGCATCATGATACGCTTCGTCAAAAGTGCTTTCGCATGCAGCGAAATGACGAGGAGCCACGTTGCAGCGATGAGGAGGGTCATCGCCGTCCCTACCCATCGTATACCGTTACTCTGCAACTGTTCACCAATAACAATCGTCGAGATCGTGAAACCAATGTTCGGAAAAACACATGCCCAGCTTGTCCGCCAGAGATCAGCTCGAGACTGCCAAAGCACGGTACGATATCAGGCACTTACAGGACCAGACTGAACGACATTTCCTTGATACCCTGCAAGAGGCTGACCACCGCGATGCTGAAGAACCAAAAGGCCAGAGCCCAGAGGAAGATTGCGACCCACAACGCTAATGGCTGTAACACATCAACCGCCATCGGATGCGCGGCAAAGTACCCGTAACCCTGCGGTAGGGCGTTGCTCATTCCGATAAGAGCCAACGCTGTGAACGCTGGTGGGCCGACTGCGATGAACATACCCGGCCGCATGCTCGGCGCAGGCAGTCCGTCCTGCATCAAACGGCCGATGTAGATGCCATACAGCATGAAACTCACCATCATGCCGAGACCCTGACAGGTGACGCCGGCGACGATGATGGGCAAGCGTTGAGCCGGGGGCTGATTGCTGGCGATGACAGACGCGACAGTGCCGCTCAACATCTGTGGGAATATCGGAAGGATCCACGAAGGCATCATACTGTGAATGGTCATTTCCTTGGCCGTGAAGAGGTACCAGTACTGGAACAGCGCGACGAGCAGCGTGCAGGCGACGTATATCCAGAACAGCACTCGTATCGTCACAACCAGCCATTCGCCCCCTGCGCCGATGGTCGAGACGCCGTAGTTGTTCATGCCTGCGATGATGGTGGGCATTGACAACCAAAAGGTACCGAAGAAGAGGGATTCCTGGGGGTGTTTAAGAGAGCGGGGAGAGCGCCTGGTTTGAATATGAAGCGGGTCGTGATGGCGGCGCAGAGGAGGACGAAGAGCACGAGGTCGAAGATGTAGACGACCTTGCCGATAGTTGTCAGGCCCGGGAAGCGATTCGGTGTCACGTCCAGGAGGAGAGCGAAGCCCCCGTCGACATGGTAAGAGTAAACCAGGCCCATGTAAAACTATACAAACCTCTGTATTAGCGCTACAGAAGCGCAAATAGGTGGTACGCAGGTCAGGATGTTCCAATGCAGCGCCAGTTTAGATGGAAGGACGTTAAGCAGAGTGAGATGAGGCGAAATACACCTACTGTACGATACGCTCTTTGAGAGTGACCTTGCGATCTGTCCCCTCTGGCGAGAGCCCGCGAGCTTTCCTGCATTGTGGTTGTGATCGTGGTTGCGATTGTGGTTGTGCCTTTTCGACATCGGAAGGCTGGACCGCAGTATCATCACTACTGTGGCTGGAGTATTCGTCCCTGCGTCTCATGCTGTGACCGATTGACGAAGCACGCAACGTCTGTTGGTCTCGAAAAGAGAAAAAGGACAATACAGGACAAAATCAGCAATGGTAGGGAGGCGAGGCGAAATGCAAGAACAATGGAGCTTCGGTCATGGCATACATAATATTTGTACAAAAACAACCAAATTGGAACCGCTGAAGTCATAATAACCTCTTGCCGGGCAAAATCGGGCAAAGGACCGTTCAGCAATCGTACCCTGTCGCATTCGCAGAGCAATGAGATAATGTTGGTGGGAATCTCCTCCGCGGCAGGGCCTTTCTTGAGCTTCGGAATGACGCCGGGATCCACGCCATCCGAAAGCTTGACTTCCGCCAACGCCATGATCAACCTTATCATCCCTCCCCTATACTCTTCACCACCCGTTGCCTTCTCTATGGGAACCTTTACAGACATCTTGTCGATCTCTTCCCGTTCGCGTCCTGCTCGCACCGTCTTCCTTCCGCTGGCGCATGTCAATGCGATCCATACTGGTGGGATTGAGAACGTGCTTCCACCAATGCGTTTAAAGCCTTGTTGGTCTCTGTCACCTCAAGATCTGGGCGAGAGTAACTTTGTGCGCCATGGCGCCATCTAGGGTTTCCCTGAGCGACTTTGGTGTGGGAAGGCGAAGGGTTGCGAGCCTCCTCATGCTGTAGACTTCATCATCAGGCGTTCGATGCCGTCGTATGCTCACTCAAGCTCGTGCTGAATTCGCGGGGTATCGGAAGAGTTAATACTGCTGTGGCAACTACCGACGTGCCGGCTGTTCACCGCCGACTCGTCCTTCAGTCCGAGCTCG
This sequence comes from Taxawa tesnikishii (nom. ined.), assembly GCA_030247885.1. Taxonomy (NCBI): domain Eukaryota; kingdom Fungi; phylum Ascomycota; class Dothideomycetes; order Dothideales; species Taxawa tesnikishii (nom. ined.). The sequence continues at coordinate 307,669 of JAPDRO010000014.1, read as the reverse complement.
ACATCATCCTCAGTTGAAGTCGCCTTGCTTGTCGCCTCAGACACGACCTTCACACTGGCGCCACTAGCATCCAGCTCATAGATGTTCTCCATTGAAGGACGTCCACTTCTCCCGCGAGTCCCGGCCGCTACGTTTGTAGTGAGGCCGGTGAGCCCGGTCTTTGCCCGTTCGATGCAGCAGCGGAAGAGCGGGCGCAGCGTGGCTAGAGAGGCGACTGTGATGCCGATGCCGGCTTCGATGATGGTCCAGTATCCGGCTTGAAGAGAGTGCACTATCTGATTACTTTGGTTGGACTGTCTGAGCAGGAGACCCAGTCGGATAAGCGACGCGATACCGCCCAGAGTGCCCAGAACCAGCAGTCCACCAGTAGAGATCTTTGCCAGAAGAGGCAGTTTGACGTTCCACATAGCCAAGGTTGCCAGTAGGGCGAAAAGGAGATCAGTGGAGGCATTGAGGGTGTTCCAGAATGTCGTGAAATGGCTGTACGCCGTGACTGAGTGGCATACTTCGCCTGTCGGGTAGAAAGTCGCGGATGCGGCACAGCCGATCAAGGTCCAGAAGAAGTAGACGAGGCTGAAGACGGAACAAACACAGACAACGACGATGACGATGATCCGTTTCGGCTTGTCGATGGTGAATATTTTGAGGAGGAAAAAGCCGAGAGACATCTTGAGGAAGACCATTGTCAGGACATATAATCCTGAAGCAAGGCGTGTCACCTGCGAAATGTCAGCATAGGCAACGAACAAGAGGAAAAAGGGTGTCATACGATTCGTAAGAATTCCGGATCTGGTTGTTTGGTGCCCTTGAGCAGATCACGAATCTGCTCCACAAGTGTGATTGAGATGCCGCATGTGGCAGTAAAGCAGGCTAGTGTGAGCAGCATGGTCCAATCATCGTACCCGAATCTGCGAATGAGTCTCGTCCGGACGTAGACGCGCATCACGACTGAGAGCCATGAGAGGACGAGGAAGGCGATGCAGCTGGCATAGATGACAGACAGCTGAACATTCACCCTACGCACAATAGACGAGGAGTCCATCTCGAGTCAATGCGTACCCCGGATCCAGAGGTATGGGTAAGGGTGTGGGAAGAAAGAAGACCGGCAGACGATCCTTTGCCGCGCTGTGGGACGAGAATGGATATAAACATGTGCGGGATAGACTTTCAGCTGCCGGTGTGATTTGTTTAGGTAGTGCGCGCAAGCGTCCCGGCCAATAGACGGACTGAGAAGCATAAACCTAAAGCGCGTTGCCAATGCCGCTCCATCCTCCTGCGCAGTAAAGTTCGGAGTCGCGTATGGGTAGCGTTGGCGGCTCGACACCTACCTGAATCTTGGCCGAACGCCTCCATCGCGACCAATTCAAGTGGAGGGACGTTCTCGCCCCGTGTTCAACCATCTGATCTTCTACCGTATTCCTTTCGTGCCAGCCGCGTCGCGATAAGAGTGAGACATGCCGCCCTGAATCCCTGCTACTGTCCTGTTCTGGTATATGGAGTGACAAAACAGAACAGTCGGGGGAGAGAGAGACAGAGGAGGCGGCTGCGGCTGTGGCTGGGGAAAGGGAGGTGGAGCCGGTCAAGCATCCCGGTACGTCCGTGTCGCGCTCTGCCGCCCTCCCTCGCATTCTTCGACGTTCGTTCCTGACGTCTCCGCAACCGTAGAACATGAGCATCTTTCACACAACGTCTTCATTGAAACATTCACTGAAACATAAGCAACGCTCGATAGCCCGCGCCTGTCGCTGATCTTTTGGTACCCTCTCGTTGAGCTAAGTAGTGCGCGCTGTATACTCGACACGTGGATTTCAGGGTCTGTTAGACAGCCTTTGGTAAAGTGGTTGCTGTTTCTGGCATGATCAGCGTCGTTTGCGCCATTGTCTAGATCGAAGCTATGATATTCACCTCAACGCGAGGACACTGTACGTTGGTAGCCGGAGAATAGCCGCCTGACCGCGGCTCTCGGAATTAGCTTTCTTCCGCATGCTACTAGTGGATAGTTACATACCACTGCAACTAATCAACAGTTACAAGGAGCACGAGCAGTGGCTGAGACGTCAACTACCGTGCCTGACGGCGCACGTCGTAGACATCCGCACGTTAATTCGGCATACGAAGCATACCAACACCGCGCTTTCGGGAGCTTCGGCCCTACCGGACGGCCCAGACACGATAGCACCGGGTCGGCGTTCCACGGATCCAGGAGCTAACAGGCACTAGCAAACATTGTGGCGTGGATGGAGTACTAGGAGACACTGTCTTTACCCGGTTAATTGTCAAGCCATGCCTTTGAGAGCAAGTTAAACCTGGAAAGGAGGAAAGGTTATTTCACAAGAATTTCGATGAGTATCCAGCTGTCTGTCGTAACACCATGTGGTTTTGGTGAAGCCCGACCAGGGATGTGAAGACACAACTCAGTTCAACATGCTTGTCGTCCATCGCACTCTGAGACCTGCTGGTCTCTCAAAGCCGACCGTTTCGCGATCGCTACTCCTTCCGCTTCCCGATCTAGCAAGCCCTTGCCGCCGCTCTCACGTACTTCCCGCCCATGTCTCGCTCGTCAGGGCTGGCAATGAAACACAGCCAGAAGAACACGCGCCTCTGAGTGGCAAGCGTCCGAGAAGGATGTTGTCAACGGAGAACAGTACGAGCTCGACACAATCATTCGGTACGCCAGCCAGTCTTCCTTCATAGGTCCCCTCCACGTGCTTCTTCGGTAGGTAAGCGATCTACGAAACGGAGTGATGCCGCTTCTAGCGAATTCCTTTTGGGACAGATGAGAACTGAAGAGGTAGACGATGCCTTACGGTAGGCCGTCCCCTATTCCGGAACCCACCTGTTGTGGCATGATCGTCTGATAACGAGGGCTTCAGTGCCAGGAGGAATGGTGTTGAGCTTCACCACGTGTCGCCATGAGGGGAACGTTAACGGTTTGGTGATGTCGGGTAGGTTCTGGGCAACATTCAACTCCTTGGCAGTTAACTACTCTCTGGCATTGATGTACGAATGCGCATAGTCGCCGTGGTGGCCATCTCCGCATGCTCCAAGCTCCGACGAGCCGATGAGATTCCCTTGGGGTTCAGTGTATTGTTTCCATCAACCTTCATACCGAAGGCCCTCGTATGGCAGGTGGTGCATTTGTTGGTCCTTTTGATTGACGCTGTGGCCGAATGGTCTTCTCCTCTTCTTCGTGAATTTCTTCCACTTCTATCATGGGAAATTCTGACCGCACCCGCGAGGCCAGATAGCTGATACCCCATTGTTCGCACTCACGGTGCCCAACGCAGATCACCTTCATACCTTTCTCTCGCGTTGCAGCTAATCCGGCTTCTCGTGGTTGGCCGGTGAGATACAAGACTGTAGATCCATCGGTCGGACCATATGGAAGCCAGCCTTTCTTGTGAGCGGCTTCCATGACTCTGTTGACCTCATCTGGGTGAAAAGCGTTCATGATGGCGACAGCGGTGATCCTTTGCGAAACGATCTCGTCGTCAGACACTCCGTGAACTTCTGGAGAGCACCTGAATTCGTGGGAAATGGTGCCAATCAGATCCTCAAGGCTGCTGTCAACGCCTCCCACAAGACCAATGCGTCGCTCCGGGTCGCCCTTGTAGCCTTGTAGGCACACACTGTCTGCAACATCTATCCCCAGGCGCGATGCGAGAGCGGTATTCCAGCCTGTGGTAAGCACCTCATCGAAGCCGACATGGGAACTCAAAACTGTGCTGCCTCGCGGAACTTTCCATCTGTCCAAACCGAAGGGCCGATGCAGGAAAGCCAGAGGCGGAGAATCTGAGCCGCGATGCAGTGCCTCATAGACGCCTCTGGTTGGTGTGATGCTGAGAACGCATCGAACGAGCCTTGGCGCGGGCGTCGACTCAACCCCCGGCGATCTCGGGATGTGGTAGCGAAAGGGGACATCCTTTGGTTTCAGTGGGAAGAAAGAGGCCAGGAAGGCTGTCAACGTGGCCACAGTCGGAGGCAATGGTGGTGGAGGCTGGGCATAGAGGGGCGGAACCGGAGCTGCTGCCGGGACATGAGCAGGAGCAGAGGTCGACATCCTGGCTCTTGGGCTTGACATGCGCCTGGCAACAGACCACATGCGCGAGATAATGTACATGTGCGATCGGATAGCAGAGCAGAATCCTTATATCTCTCGCCCTCCTATTCTCCTACCTCTGCGCCGTTATTATTATATCATCGCCTTTTAGAGTTCTTCAGGGTTTTCGGATCGAGCAGAAAAGATCGGCCGTCGGCAAATCTCCCGAGCCATCGCTCATTGGTACGTTCCTTTCACTGCGCTGGCAGAAATTCTCTTGCTCCCAAGATGCTCCAAGAGCACTTCGTCGCCTCCATATCCACCCCAAACACGACAACGAACACGCACGTCGCCAAAGATGCCGCCGTATTCGTCTACGAGGCCCAGCCTCACACCGCCCAGCGCGCTCTCTTCAAGAAGAGCGCAACGCCGCAAAACTGTCTTGCCGTGAGCGCATCGCACATATTTGCCGCGCAGGCAGAAAAGGCCGTTGTGCATGTTTACAGCAGGGACAAGGGGAACCAGGAGGCTGTCGTGCCCTTTCCAGAAAGAGTAAGATGCATTGCGCTGGCTTGTGAGGATACAGTTCTTATTCTGGGAACGGATACGGGCAGGATATTCTTGTGGGAGGTGCGTTGATACCGAAGCAAATTCTGCTTGCGCGCGACGTCTTTACTAAAACGCCTGTAAAGGTATGCACTGGTCGCCAAATCACTACATCGCAGGCACATCTACAGCCCGTAACAACGCTGGGTGTGGATCCAACGTCCAACTTCCTTCTTTCGGGCTCAGAAGACTCGTACGTCCATGTATGGTCACTTCCTTCGCTACTCTCGTTCTCCTCAACCTACACCTCTGGCCAGCCTTCGCAACATGTGCCTTTGCACACGCTCTCGATGCACCGTGGTGGAGTTATCACCTTGGTGCTTGGCCACAGCTCGAGCTTCTGCAACATAGCAATATCTGCAAGTCGAGATAGCACGTGTATAGTGTGGGACTACCACTCCGGAAACGCTCTTCGGACAATTCTGCTACCCTCTATACCGCAATGTCTGACCATCGATCCAGCCGATCGGGCTTTCTATACTGGCTACGAAGACGGCAGCATACAGATGTTGGACTTTTACGGCGCGAGCTTCGCCCCTGTCGAAGGACAGTCGATTCAAAGCGCACTGCACGACGAGGCGCAAGCATACAAACCAGTGCAGCCGCCCGCTGCGACACGCTGGAAGCCTCCCCGATAGACGTCGGATCGACACAGAGCATGAGCATCAGCTATGACGGCACCACCCTTCTAACCGGCCATTCATCCGGGAGAATCCTGCAATGGGATGTAGGTACCGGACGCTACTCCTCCGACCTGACCTCAATACCACTTCCGGGGCCCGTGACCAACATTGTTTATCAGCCCGTCTCAGGCCTCCTTTCTTCTACACCTCCAACGCTAAAACACCACGCAATCTCCAAACCGCGCTTCGGTGCCTTCGATGCCGGCACGGACGGCCTGGTTCCTGGCGCTTACAACATAACCACACAGTCCCTCACCACACTTCCCTTACCCTCGTTCTCCGCCTCGGAACCGCTCTTCGCAGCTCCTGCAGGACACCTCGACTTTGAATCCGCGCTCACACACCCCGTGTTCCCCTCTTCTCTTCTAAAGGCCGGCCTGCATGAACTCAGCAGCCTCACCGCAGGCGTCGGCGTCGGCGTCGGCGTCGGACCCAGCATCACTTCCAACAACACCCATCCCCGTCGCAGCGGGCCCCTTCCCTCCTTCCCGTCCGAAGAAAGTGAGGATTTCATGGCTCTGGATCCGCGTTCCTCGTCCCCAACACCCACCTTGCTCTTGGAACAGCAGAATGCGCAGCTGCGCGAGGAGCTGGATGCGCTGCGCCGGGTGCAGCGGGCGAGTTTCGAGCAAATGGAACGGCTGAGGGCGGAGAAAAAGACGCTGGTTAAGGAGACGCGGAGGGAGGCGAAGGCGAGGAGTGAGAGAGAGGCGCGCAGTGTTGAAAGGAGTGACAGGGCCTGGCAACGCCTGGGGAAGACGGGCGAGTACGCGGAGAGTAGTGGCGGTGAGGAGGAGGAGGAGGAGGAGGAGGAGGAGGTCGACGACGACGACAACGACGACGAAGGGGAGGAGGGGAGTACGGATAGCGTAAAGGGATAAGGGATGTAAAACATATGTTGCTAGCGGTATCTTCAGAAGGGGCTGGTGGGGTATTGCTATGACCTGTACGCTTACATGCCACGAGATGGAAACCAAGTACTCAACACCATCACCTCCTGTACAAGAACAACGTTCAGAAATTTACAGAAAAGCCATCCAAAGGCCAAACCATTGCATGTGATTTGAAACAGAATTGCCTCAGAGTCCAGGCAGCCGTTTGAGCTGGTTGACAAGTAGGAAGCATGCCAATCGACCACAGCTCGAGCTTCCCCTCTTCCGCCTCAAACCTGCCATCTGTATAGCTATCTTCCACCGCACCATCACATGCAATACAGTACTTAGACAACCAAACAATGTACGCCGTACCCGACACACAATCTGCCTACCGTCTCACCGGGCCGGACTGACCCACCCCATCCAGATGTCAGATCTCCTGACACGGCTCGGGCTCCGCGCCGCACCGACGCTCTCCCCGACGCCAATCCCGTCCTACACCTCGCATTTCATCATCGCCAACTTCCTCCTCTCCTACGTCGTCGGCTCGGCGCGGATCCAGAAGATGATGCTGGGCATCGACAACAACGTCTCGCCCCGCGGCGACCTACGCAAGTACGGACCCGAAGCCGTGCGCTCCGGCAAGATGACCCAGCGGCAATTGGACAAGCTGGAAAGGCAGCAGGCGGCGCACGAGAACGCGGTCGAGCACTTTCCGTTCTTTGCCGCGGGCATGGTGTTCGCCGTGCTCGCGGGCCTGGATCAGGGCATGGTGAACAAGTACGGGCTGGTCTACACGCTTGTCAGGGCGGCGTATCTGCTCGCGTACGCTCAGATTGAGGAAAAGAGGGCGAGTTATGTCAGGAGTGTGCTTTGGTGGGCTGGCAACGTGACCGTTATCAGACTGTTCTGGTTCGCTGGCAAGGCTTTGAATACCGCGAGGGGATTGGATGTCCGGTAAGAAATGGAACCTTGAAGAGTGGGGATGGTTTGGTGAGTGGAAAGGCAGATCTATGTTGATGCCACACATGATTGTATTCAAAGGTAGTAGTGCGTTGGAGAAGCAAAATCCGCGTTGTGTATGCGCTATGCACGTTTCTTCGTCTTTTACTCTCCCTCTCCCCAACAATGATAGCAATATCCTTGTTGAATCTCCGTAGTATCCGAAGTTCTTCTTTCTGTGTCGTCTTGTTTTTCCCCGTGGAACACATCAACGCTTCATTTTATCCATCTTCACAACCCGGTCGTTCCCAAGAACTCTTTCATTTCGCTGGCGCCGCCGGTCGCCGTCTCTCCAACGCACGCCAACACAGCAGCACCGTCAGAAACGCAAAGACGGCCAGCGGAACTGCCAAGCCGACCTGCCACTTCCAGAGCTTGTTGCAATCGCAGATCCCTGTTCGCCGGCATAAGCCATGTCTGAGAAATCGTACGGGGTGCTGTAGGCCTGGCGGAGGGCCGGTGATGGTGGCATGTTCTTGATCCCAGGGAAGGTGAGATGCTGATGCTAATGCTGCTGGTATGCTTGGTTAACACAAAAGGTTGTCAGCAGACGCGGAAGGGCTGACACTGGAAGCACGGGAAGTGCAAGAGGGACTAGGATTGTGATTGCTAAGTTGCGCTGCTCAGAGATGGCAGATCTGTGCTTTATACCTATGCGTAGGTAGTGGATCTGTTTGCTAAAGAGCGGTGCGTGCTAAACTGCAGCCGAGATCAAAAAGTCTAGGCAGATCATTTGCTCGTTTGCCTTTTTCTTTCTTCAAGATCCCTGTCGTACGGGCAATCAACCGCTCAACGCATCCCTACCACCCTAACAAACCTGCGTCAGTCAGCCACTCATCGCACAAGCTATACGGAAAAGACGAGCCCGGGTTTACACACTGTCATAAGCCTTGGAGGAGGTGTGCTCCCAAAACTTTCCGTCTCGTCATCTCGTTTCTTATTCGAAACTCTCCACGCCAGTGCATGCCGTTCACGTCCGCATTCCACCATTCAACCGCACTTAGCAAAAAAACCCATTTCCAAGATCCTCGTTTTCTACCAAACCAAGGCTTACATGTTTCCCGCTGATCAAGCGCCTTCCGTACCGAGTTCCTCGCGCGCCCTGATTGTGCGCTCGACGTCCTTGTTGATGCTGCGCGTGAACCAGAACCAGAACAGGAGCGCGCAGGCGATGAGCAGGAAGACGATCAGGACGACGACGTGGACGGCTCGCATGTTGAAGGAACTAGCGGAATGGAGGATCTACTCCGAGGAATTTGGTGTAGCAGTAGAAGAGGCGAGAATGGAGAAAGAAATCTTGAGGAGGCCGATATTGGGAAGGGAGCGTTTTGTTGCATTCACACAGTGCGGGAGGGCTTTTGGATGTTGCGGATAGCTCGTTTATGCTATCAAATTTGAATGCGTTTGTGAAAGACGAGTGTAAACAAGCGACGCTCACTTCACCTGTCTACCTACTGTATCCGCGATGACGCCATCATCAGAGCACCATCCAACCTGCGCAACCTCCTAATCACTGCCCGCTCCAACACCTTCTCGATCTGTTCCTGCCAAAGCATATTCATCTCACTCTTCCGGCCTACTTCCAGCAATCCCAACAGCTTCAACTTGATCTGCGAGCCAGCGACAGTAACCTTCTTTGTCTTCTCCCGCAGTAAGATCAGGACTTCCGCTGCGTATATGACTTGCAAGCCAATCTTGAAGACTTCAGCATCCCTTGTCCACCCGAGCGCTCCGTCCGCTTCTTCTTCAACTGCGGTCCTAAGTACGTCGAGTCCGGCAAGTGTCCACTCCGTCAAACTGCTTGCGGCAAGGGAAGACACTGCCTTGACAGAGAGAGCGAGGAGCACGTTGGACCAGAGCCTCGCTTCTCTAGCCTCATCGATGAACAAGTTCTGTTTCTCCTGGATGAAGAGCGCGGTATCTTGTTTGCGCGCCTTTGCTAGGAGATCCTCAACCGATGTGACATTTCCATCATTGTTACTGTTGTCCACTAGTCTTGACAGAGCGATCTGGGCTAGACCCTCCCATTTTCGGAATCGTTTGGCCATATATTCCGCAAGACGTACGCCAGCTAACAAGGGCACCATGTCGTTGCCTCCAGTGTGCATACCAGCAGCGGAGAGAACGCGACACGCTACGTTTGCTCCAATGTTCCGAACATCGTCGTCGTCATCCACGGTCAGGTCGTATACGGCAACGCAGAATCGCAGCAAGCATTCTGCCAGTTCGGGCATAGTTATTAAGGCGGACAGGCTAGAATCTAACTGCCTTACAGCCTGAGCCGCAGCAATCCGTGCGTCAAGCGGCTAAGAGAGGATCAGCATCGTGACGAGCTTCACTAGTACGGTGAACACTCACATTGTCGTAATCCAGCGACTTGGTAAACCTGTAGATCCATGAGAGGAGTCGAGGAATTAGTTCCGGAACTGGACTCAATCCCGTCGAGGCGCCCAATCTAGCCTCAAAGAATGCGCCTTCCAGTTGCAGAGCTCCTTCGGTATAGAGTGGGGGCTCACTGGCGCATGTCTGCGGCAACTTGTCTTCGTTGCGGAAAAGAGTCGCAGCAGTTAAGCCAGGGTCACCGACATCAAGCAAGGCGAGCAGCACAGTCTGCGCGGCGGACTTCACCTCGAAGTCGACTTCCGGGTCGTGCAGAAGATTGAAACAGATTTTGGTCAACTGTCTGCCGGACCAATCACGCCATTGCGGCGACGACTTTATTAGTGCAACTGCCTCACGAAGCCCTGCGATGCAGGCATCCGGATCATGCATTGCCAGGTGCAGCAGGTGCCGGAAAGCGTAACCGGCCTGCGGATTACGGGAGAGTGTGAAACCTTGGTAATGCATTGTGGCGCGGGCCAGGGACTGTCGCAGGGCGGACTGCTCTGCGAAACGACCGCTCACGGCACCATTCTCCAGTTCAGCCCAGTAGACCACTTTGTGGGCTGCAGCAATTAGCCGTGTCTTTCTCATACCCGCTTTTCACCTGAGCCTACCTTGGTCGATTCCCAGTTGAAGTGCCGCTTGTGCAATCATTGTGTCTAGCTCGACGAAAGCAGCCCTAGTGAAGGGGCAATCGTTGCTTTGGAACATGGATGGAGCTGCCTCTTGAATTACCTCGTCGATCCTTTGTAGTTCTATGACCTGTTAAAGTACGTTCCAGAGCCAAGCGAATGACACTTGCCTTGCCCCGTCAAATGCTTCCTAGCTTTCTGGAAAATGTACTTAGCACAGAGCAAAGAACCGTGAAGAGAGTTCTGGCTGCTCGATGTCGGTACCAACGATCTCTCAATTTCTCTTGGTGGCTCCCTAAATTGAGCAAGCAAAGCATATGTGCGTGCAGCCTTGTCTCTGACATGCCACTGTGGACTCTCTGTAAGCTGCAGTACCGCTTTCATCACTTCGGGCAGACGATCCGCTGGAGGCATCGCTCGCTGCAGCAATTGCAACGCAGGGAATACGGCTTCGGTTCCTTTCGAGGATGCTTGAAGCCCGTGTGCTGAAATTTCTGGGGAGAGAAGCCGAATGATGACATTCATGAGGTTTGGAATCTCGAGATGGGAAAGGGCTGCTTGTGTCGGTGCGTCGTCTTCGTCATAAGCATCGTTGGTACCTAGCAAGCGGTCTATGAGAGCTCGGAAGAGCATCAAGCCGCAATTGCGGACAGCCCAGCTACGTCCGTTAACTCAGCTCTTACTGAACGGGTACGACAACAACTCACACATCAGATGACAAGCAGTCCGCTGCAAGATCGAGTGCTGGAGCTACATGGATCTGAGAGCGCTCGCCGAGCTTCGAGTTCTTGAAGATGTCTTTCAGACAATTCAAGGCATGAACCTGTGGAAGACCGCTGCCCTCGTCGGACCCAGCCACAACCGGCTTCCGAGCTTCGCTTGAAAGGTCTGTTATTGCCTTGCCAAACAACAGTCCGTCTGCTACCTCGGCTGCGAGTATTCCGGTAATCAGAGAAGGTATACCTGCTGAACGACGTGTGTTGATTGTGGCTCTGTTCTGGATGCATAGCAGCGTCCGCTGAATGATGCGTTAGAAGGGGACGCATACACAGGACCTTTGTACACTTACGTTGTACCAGTCACTAAGAATGCCATCTGAAGACTGTTCAACATTCCGACACACGCTGCAGCAGGCCACGAATGTCTGCGCAACGGTGGAAAAGGCACCACGATGGCGCAGTTCGGCCAACTCAGTAAAGCATAGATTACCAAGTTCTCGCAATTGATCAGCCGTCATGAGCGCGGAATCATTGCTTTCCAAAGGACATCTCATTACAAGAGTGCGCAGAAGAAGGCTAAGCCAATTAATAAATGTACTCATCCTCGGTTCTGGTATTTACCTTGCTTCTCTTAGAGCCCTCCAGCAATAACTCAGGACATCCTTAGTGGTGATATCGGCTTCCTCGTCTAATTCATCCGGGGTATATCCCTCTGGTGCATCATTGCAGAGGATTGGATGTACGCAGGACCAAACGTTCCGCAAAGATTGATATAGACGACGGTGTAGACTCTGCCAGACTACCGAGTTCGACTTGTCCGCCGCAACTACTGAGTAGAAGCCAGGTTGCTCGAGGATATACCTTCACACACTTTAGCATTCAAGTTGGGTAGCGAGTTGTGAGAACCCACCGAACGCTTGAGAACAAGCCATGTAGCGGATTGCCGTTGACTGCAGTGAGGAGATCATCACTTGCAATGCGTGTGGTGTTCTCAATCTTCGTGACGAGATGATCCAGTACCTTCGTCTTGGAGAACCACCACTCTTTGTCAGACTGTGTTTCCATGGATGAACGCTGAAACAGGATTGCATAAACATGCGCTACTCCATCGGCGTGATCTGCTCTGCCAGAGGTCATCATGGAGCGCTCTGCCCTAGTCAAAGCTCTGAGCATGGGCTGGTAGTCTGTGGCAGCTGTTTGGGTTGAACCATCAAACGATGCCGTACTACTGTTGACTATCTTCAGGACGCCAGCCGATGTGAGCCGGACATCATCAAACGGGTCCAGAAGCAAGCCGATCAATGTTTGAACGGTGCCTGGATCCGCTACTGAGATCTGAAAAGGCCATCGTATCTCTCCGCCAGCTGATTTGGAATAATGTGTTTCTGATACAAAGGGATCTAGGCCGGATCTTAGGACTATGGTCAAGCACTTGAGAGATGAGATGTGACGCTGGTAGCTCGCGGTAGGTCTGAGCTCCATTCGCAAGAAACTGAGGTACCACGATACAAAAGACCTGTGTAGATTGAGCTCTGCCGCTATATCCGAAGCGTTGGCGCGCTTGTTGTGCTTCGCTAATGTCGCGGTCGCTGCTCGAAGTCGCTCTATAAGACGCTTGGTCATAGTGAACAGCTCGCTTCGGAAACCAGCATCGGTTTCTGCGTGTAGGTGAGGCAAGTGCTGCTTAAGAACACGAAGAGAGCCTGGCGTTAACGGTTTAATGGCGGAGGTCGATGAGATCAGTAGAGATAAACCGGAAAGTCTAGCATTTGCAGACTTTTGCGACAGAAGCTTGCCAAGCAAAGTATCAGGTAGATACAATGTGGTATCAGACATGTGGAGAGTCTTATGCTGTCGACCGTCCACTTCAAGAACGAGGCCTGCTTCTTTCCCAACGGAAAGAGCGCAGAAAAGGACATCTTCTGTGAGCATCGGAGGTGCCGGGCTCGGTTGCATTGCTTTCTCCTTCGCGGTCCCAAAGGTCTGGTCAAGACCCAGATATCCAAGAAAACAACAAAAGTCCCTGAGTCCACGCTTGAAGATACTTGGGAATATGTAGTAACGGAAACACTCCAGTAACTCGGGTTTCCCAGATATCTGTGCAAGTACAGGTCGAATCCAAGGCGCAACGGGAGAGGAGCTTGCGCCCTGCTCATGACGCTCTCCGGATCTGGCCAAATCGTCTTGTTGGGCTTTGTCGAGCAACACTGGCAGTAATTGTCCAACGGTAGGGGCAAGATCTTCGAACACGGCCCAGTGTAACAACATGTTCAGAATTTCTTCCAGCGATGAGGAACCGGATCTATGGTCTTCAGCGTCTTTGAGGCCACAGAACGTGCTTTGCAATGCACTGAAAGGTAAGATGTCTTTGGCGAGAAAATGCGTCAACGCTTGCATGGCAGGTTTGACGGGTGAGTGGCCGGTAGGATCCAGCAATAAACGGAGAAGCCTCTCCAACAGCCGATCATGGATGCCATGTCTTACGTCTGCTTGCTCTGTTCTGGAAAGGATGGCTGCCAGTGTGACCAGGAGTTGCCTCATAAACTTAGGTTTTGCGCTGTTGTGCTGCATGAGGAAAACTTCGAAGCAACGCATCCAAACCCCATCTTCCCAGATGAGGGAGCGAACCCCCTGTTCGGGTGATGCCACACATTTCTGTATGGCGGCGCACAGCAGGTTGACAGCAGCCGCTCTATGGGAGGCGGTCACCTCAGCACAGTTTACTGTCAGGATAGCAGAGTCTAGCAGGTTCCGATAGTCACTGCAGAACAGTTAGTTCCGCAGATGTTCAAGAGCGAGAACAGATACGAAAAGTCTACAGACCATCATGTCGTGCAGCTTCATGATCCTTACTTTACAGAGGGGCTAGTTATATCCTGAAGAAGCACATCAACACCTTTCCTCGCAGCCTCGCGAATGACAGGCTCCGGCAAGAGGCGAGAGTCTTGGTTGGCAAGCATGTTAAAGCCTTTGTCGAAAGAGGAAAAAAAAATAAGCACGAGATGACCTGATTTTGGCCTTTAGACTTGCATAGTGGGTTGAATGGACGAAAGCAATCTTTCCTTTCTTCTGGTCTCCTTCCCCGTTTCTCCAGAGGTTTGTTCTGGTGCTGATCGGGTTCGATTCCTTTTGCCGTTATATGGTTGGTATGATCATCAATACGGACTCGCGTTTTTTCTCTTGCACTTCCCCACGTCATGACGGCAACTTCCGAGCGCCTTCCATCTCCCCTTGTGAGGGCTGATCCGAAAAATCACGACGCTGTCCCTAACTTGCCAACCCATCGCCATCTCTCCCTCCATCTCACCGTTGCGGCCGGCGCACTCGCTGTGTTCATTCAAAAGACCCCCATAACACACTCCTCAGCACAAAATGTCTATCTGGGACGCATTCTCTGGCCGCAAGTCGCAGCAGACTACGCAATCACCGCAGTCGGAAACCATCCAAGACCCAGCTGGACCAGTCTTCGCACCGCAACAGATTGACGCGCAAGACGTGTCATCCTTCCTCAACGCTCCCGGCGCCTTCGATCCCGCATCTCTTCACCCTCTCGCCGGCTTGAATCAAGACACCCTCGACTACCTCTCGCTCGACGATGCCGCCCTCTCAGACCTCGAAGGTGGCCGCTCAGCACTCCCTTCGCGCGGCTGGTCTGACGACCTCTGCTATGGTACTGGCGCCACGTACTTGTCAGCTCTTACAATCGGAGGTGCCTGGGGTCTGGCCGAGGGTCTCAACAGGCTACCAGCCAGCGCACCACCAAAGCTTCGCCTCAACTCTGCACTCAACGCCATCACAAGGAGAGGGCCGTTCTTGGGCAACTCCGCAGGCGTTTTGGCCATGGTGTACAACGGATTCAACTCGACTCTCGGTTACTACCGGGGCAAGCATGATGCTACCAACAGCATCGTTGCCGGTGCGCTCAGTGGAATGCTTTTCAAGAGCACAAGAGGTGTGAAGCCTATGATGATCTCTGGTGGTTTGGTGGCGGGCACTGCCGGTGTTTGGGCCGTAAGTTCTTTCTGCGCCCCTGGATCATGCGATAAATTACTGACACTACTCAGTTCGCGCGCAAGGTCCTATTTTAATACCCTTAATCGCGATTTTTCCTCCTTGTAATCCTATCTCAGGCCCTTTGGCCTGCTTTACACGTATCTGAGCGGATGGCGCGACGGGGGCTTCGGATGAGGCGCGTTCAAAACGTGTGGCTCGGTCCTGGTTGCTGGCTTTGGTCTAGACATCTGAGTTTTGGCATGGCGATGGCGCTTTCGGGGTCTCACTGTACGCATACTCTCTACTCTCATGCTGTGCACGCTTCACTTGTAACATACTATGGTCTGGGAGATTTCCTGCATGCGGCTGACAAGTTCGGCTTTGCAATTGAAGGGCCTCTTTTCTACTGACAACATCAATCTTCTCAAAATTCTCTCCTTGAGCTTCGTGTCTTCCCTATGAGAATGTCTGAACATTCAGCATCCAGTAGTGGCTGGGTGACAAAAATGTTTTAGCGGCTCATCGACGAGCCATTGATGGTACAGACCCAGCAACAACGGAGGAGAGTCAGAAAACAGTCGAGAGCTATACTACGGATATTGTAAAGTTGGCATCGACATAGTCGTCTATGCGCTCTAACAAGAGGTGCAATGGGACTGCAGTCACTCGGCAGTATTCGCGGTTCTCAAACGAAAGGGCGGACAAGGGAGAGAGCTAAGCAGTTGCTTACGAAGTCAGTTCGATGTCCATCTTACAGCATTATGCCAAGGCAAAGGTTCGACTACGTGCGGTACACGTTAAAGCGCAGACCAGCGTGGTCGTCCATCAGGGGGCCCTCCGCCCGAAAGGGACCGCCTAAACACTAACGTGAGTGTTATCTCGTTTAGTTCTTCATCTTGCTACAGCTGCTTTCTTCATTTAGCGTTGCTATGGTTCGTGTTCGTCAGACAAAATGTTCCATGAGGATGGTGCAAGCCCTCCTGCTATGTGGTTCGCAATTACAGCTGGACCGCCAAAGACACATCGTTGTCGACAGTCTGGTTTACTCTGCTTCCGATGCTTTTGAGTCTGGTATTGTAATAGTATGTTACTGCGCAGAATCATGCTTGTCAGGGACGTTTATGCTGTCTCAATATCACAGCCCTCTAAGAAAGTCTGGCCACTGAGCCCGATGCCATGTTCTTCTGGGTTTCACATCCGAATGAATGCTAGAACATCCTGCGTTGTTGTACGCCACTGCAACCAGGCTTGCTCACCCGGGAAAACTTTGCCTTTAAAGATTCTTTTCTTACCTACCAAAGCTTCGTTCTATGGCTGACTCTGCTGCCTTCTCCCTCACAACAATATTACTAAAGCCTCTCTCAACCGCTGCCGCTGCCGCTGCCGTTCGCTGTCTGCAGGCGAAGTGAAGACTAAAGATGGCGCAGGTTTCTTCCTCCAACTCACCAGACTCCGTATTTAATGACTGGCCCTCGCCTCCTCCCTCTTCTTCCCCACACTACGCTACTTCGATGAAGGCCACAGGATGTCAATGACGACCGATCGCCTCACCGGCCGTCGATATGAGCCTATCGACGTCCGCAAAATTGAGTTTCTATACCGGGGAGATCCGGGCCTCTTTATCTTCAGCATCGCGGGTTGCGTATACCACTGGTGCCGCCAGTCCAAGATCTCACCAGCAAACAATACTCCCAAAGGACTCAAGTTCAAGTTCAACATACATCGGAATTTCCAGCGCGATACATATGCACGCATTTATCACCAGTGGATGGTCAATAGCGCGCCAAAGCAGTTCCTGGATCAGATATTCCTCAAAGGCAGTGACGGTGAGCGTACCGTGCACCCACGTTGCGCTCGTGCCATTTACCTTGCTCGGATAGCTTTTCGTGACCACGGGGTGGAAGCGGCTCGACATGTCCTGGATCAAGCCATCCGCACCAACGTTACTGAAACCGAGCAATCACACAAGGCTGAATGGTACCGTGGCTTGGTGACCGATGATTTACGGGAGGATATCTACAAACTGTGGGCACCGATCATACCGATCAATGACTTGATTCAGAGCGGTCATCAAACGACCGGTGATGCCGCTCATTTGCCAGATGGGGGCCAGCTCTCCCAAGATCTCAAAGCTCCCCAGCAGGCCAAATTCGCTTCGCTACAACAGAGTAATCACCAGCAGTTTCACAAGTTTTTCCAGCATATTCGAGCCAACCATTCTTACATTGATAACCCAAACAGACTCCATCTGGCATCGCACCACAGTTTCTTGCCGTTCGTCCCTGGGTCCAAAGATCCCTACACTGCGCCCGCAGACTTCAATCGGTATCAAGACTGGCAGAGCAATGCGACCTGGAACGCTCAACATGGAAATTTAATGCCCAACCCCTATGGCCCGGCCTTGGGACCGCCGATCTCTACCATCAACACACCGCAAGTCATCAAGCAAGCGTCATCGGTGACCTCGCCGGACAGAAGGCCTTCGCTCATAGTCAGGCTCAAATTACCCCAGGGAACGATGAACGCGGCCTTCCGAGCGCCAGTCGCCAATATGATGTCTACCCAGCAGAGCGCTTCGGCAGCGCCAGCCACGAACACCGGCTTTTTCGGTTCCTGGACGATGAGCCACAAGATCTGGAATCCTGGAGGGCACGGCGGAACAAGCACCCCGGTTGGCCAAGCGAGCACTGGGACGATGAGGAACAGGGGATGCTACTTGGCGACGTGCAAAACAAGGCAGCGATGGAGTCGGACTATCAGTTGAAGATGTTGGGTGCATGAGCATCCGACCGATGCAGAGGAGGCAGCTGTTCAACGAGCCGAAGAGACGTGATATCTGATCGGGCATCATTTGGAACAAGATGCGGTTTGGGGCTTGTTCTGACGAGCTGAGATCTACCACGATCTAGGCCTTGCTGCCCGTGCGGGAGATGGCGCGCACAGTGCCCGCAAGGACACTCAGCGGTAGGCCTGAGGGCTTCTAAGATTGCCGTTTGGACTTTCAACAGTGCGGATTAGGCGGCAGCCTCAGTGCTTGAAATTGGGGTGGCATCTTCCAAGATGCTGTCCGAAAGGGCGATGAAATTGTATACATTGACCGTAATCCATGCGGCTTTCAGATGTTTTCGACAGTAGTAAGACACCATGACTTCCCTTAGTTTCTAGCGGTTCTCTGTGTGTTGTTGAGGAAACGGACTGTATTATCACCTCCTTGGCATTGTCTTCTGCTGTTGTTGTCCTACCTTGAAACCCCCTCAGCTCATCCCACTCTCTTTTCCACCGCGTCAACCCCACTCCATCTCTTCTTACGCGTGAGGTTCTGATCTCACCTCGCGACTCACCACATATCACCGTGGGTCCTGTGATTCACGATGACAATGCAGCACCTCCTAGACATCTTCGAAGAGGCAGCTCCCGATGTGAAAGAAGTGCTGACCTTGTTCACCAGAAAGCTTTTCGACACCGGTCAGGCCTTCACAGACTCCTTCCCAACAGAAGACGAAATCGCCGAGGCTGTCGCATCTTGGGATGAGAGCTTGCGCAACAAAAGCGCCTTCCGCCTTCCTCCGGTCGACCTGAGTAAAGAGCTGGACCAGATGACTCCGCTCATTCATATGGCACGCCAAAAGAACCCTCCAGATGTTCTGGCCCTGTTGTTCGGAAACGAAGGTCTCCAGCGTCGCGCAAATGTGTTCATGGACAGGCAACTCTCAGAATATCCCGAGGGACCTTCGACCGCGAAGCTAGCGACCATGATGCTGGACCAGAAGATTGGCACGCTCAACATACTCTGGCAGAAGAAGTATAACCCACCTCCGCCGACCTTTAGGGTTACCGTCGTCAACTCAATCTACTTGAATGGAAACGTGGACAGCGTGGAAAAGTACTTTCCGGAAATGAGTATGGATTGGTGGCGCTTCCAGGAGGGTATACTCAAGCCCGGCACGGCGTCCTACCAGTCCTCCACTGAAGACAGACGCCCCTATGGTTACACCACCGCCGACGGCAAATGGCAATATCAGAAGATCCTGAAGAACGTCGCAAACGAGGGCTATTTCGACCTCATGAACGATGCCGATCTTGAGGAGATGAAGCGGTATATCAAGGGCATGAATCGTGAAGGCGGTGTGCTGATCTGGCACGTAAGTTCTTTTCCTAATCCATTATCATCAACAGTCTCCCGGTCGTGCAAGGGTTTGTACTCGCTGACTGACCCGTCTTAGGAAAAATTCTACAGCGCTCCAACACGATGCGTGAAGAGCACCAACTGGCTATGAACGTCGATCCAAGCACGGAACCGCTGGATGAATACGGCGACCCTTTCTTCGATTCCGGACCTCTCGACTTGCTGAACTTGCGTGAAGCCTACATCGACGACGAAGGCCGGTTCAAACGGGCGACAAAACCAACTCCACCCGTGGCGAAGACCTCTCGCACCTGCTGGGACCCCTAGATCCAGATCCGCCGACAGGCAAGGAGATCTCCGCATTACAAGGCAACGCAGCACCTGTGACGGACGAGCCCGCCGCCATGCCAGCCGCCGGCGGGATCACCACGCCAAACGCCCAGCAAGCCCCCACTTCCACCGGCTCCATCATAGCGGCCGACTTATTCACACGCCAACGCCAGCAGGCTGGAGCGCGCGCAGGACGTCTCACACCAATACCGGGCGTCTCCGCCTCACCAAGCAACGCGCCTCAGGCGGCATCCGCAGGCAACTCCACACATGCACAAGCTGGCGCAGCTCCAACTGCGATATCCACGGTGAACGATGTCCCGGCGGCAATGCAGGCGAATGCGACGACCGGACAAGGTGAGCAGGGAAGTGAAGTGGCCAAGCCACAGGCGTCTGGACGAGGACGCGGCAGAGGAAGAGGAAGTTCGCGAGCAAGAGGAAGGGGAGGAAGGGCGAGGAGCAACGGTGGAAGAGGTAGAGGTGGAAAAGGCGGGAGAGGAAGAAGCAGGGGACGTGGTGCGGGTGCTTCAGAGGTGTGAGAATGAGCTGGATACGCCCGTTGTTGAGCAAGGAGAATGTCTGCAGAGCCGTAAGAGAAGTAGGAAAATTGGGACTTCGGTTATATCACACTCATAGTGTGATCTGGGAGCAGGAAGAAGGTTGGTGAGCGTGAAAGGGAGTCAATGGAAATTCATGTGCTGTACGATACGAGCGGATACAGGGAGCTCGATGACAGTCACACAGGAAGAACGAAAATCGATGGATCCAATGAGAATTGAACTGAGAGCTTTGAATCATGCAGTGTGGCTGTCGTTTTGGGAATTCGTGCTGTTACCATGCATAGACGGAGGAGCCGTATTCGCAACAGGATCGGTTCTTGGACCCGAATAGTTCTGCTGTGTAGGAACACTGCCAGTGCCATGCTGCTCATCTCCCTCGCTAGTCTGACCCCTGCTTGCATTGGTCCGTCCCTGTTCCAGGTCATTCGGTTGCGTCCACATCTCCGGTTCGTTCGATTCGGCCTGTAGCCAAACATTAGCACACTGACAAAAAGCAAAGAAACCATCCAAAGGTTCAACGAAACGGACCGTCTTGCGTGCATCCTTGTACATATCCAGAAGCCTTTGAAACTCCGCCCTTACTTTCAAGGTCGAATCGCCATCGTTGAGTTTAGCATGAACGTTTTCGACTTCCTCAAGGCATCTGCGAAGATCGTCGCGGAACCTCTTTGCGCGATGCGGTTGGTTCCTTCCTTTGAAGTAGGTCAGTAGACCTGCGATGACTGTCTGAAACGCACCCAGAATGATGATCGAGGTGCTCGCTCGTGTCGTTTTGACGCTGCCGAGAGCGGTGAGGGCGGCGCCGAAGATGATTTGCAACCAGAGCAGGCCGTTCGCAAGGGTGGCGGTGATAGCGTACTCGATTGTATGCCATTGGTATGCGCGCTTCAGGCGGACATAGAAACTGCCGCCGTCACGAATGGTGATGTCGTCGCTCGGTAGACATATTGCTGGCAAAAACTTGAAGACAACGTTGATGTGTCTATTCTTCTCGTCGTTCGGGTCGGATCTGTGGCACTGACCGCAGCTGTGGGCATATTTCTTCGGGCATGCTTGAATGCCCATGAGTGTGTGGAATTCGCAGTGAGGATCTGCACAGGCCCGTTGCGTTCCGTCCATGGGCACGGGGCTCGGATTGCTTTGCGGACTTGTATACCTCCCACACGCTTCAGGGTGAGACTTCTCTCTAGATGTTTTCATGAGATGGAGATGTGAGATCGCTGGCTGACTTGCTGGTGGCGGAACCACGTTTTATGCACACCTGGTCTTTATAAGGCTGCTCTTGTGCCTCAGCTCAAAAGACGCCTTGCCAACGGGAAGCAGCCTCATCCTCGTGCCGAACATGCAAGGCTGAGCGACGGACGGGATCAGGCTCACTGCGCAAGTGGACGGAGCGTAGGGCCCGCGATCCATGTCCACCAGCCAACGGCTTGCACCAATGCCTTTAAAGGTCCCGAGTTGTAGGATGAGCTGGAGGTATGCAAGCCACTATCCAGCCATGGCCTGACACATTTCGAGCGCAGCAGCACGAAGGTGGCACCAAAGATGCGCTTTGCCTATCGAACGCAGCAGCGAGAGCACCTGGTTGTGAAGCTCAACCTTGCTTAACCTTGCCTTGTACCCACATCACCGTGTGGTATGTTGATCTATGTTGGACGAGCTTGCTAGCCAAGAACGTGAGAGATGGAAGTGCAGTCCATTGAGAGCCGAGATCTGTCCGTGCAGATCTGATAAGATTGAATCTTCCCCGTCCCCGTCCCCCGGCTGCCGCATCCGTACCATAGCACCATAGCACCATAGCACCATAGCTACTTTACCTTTGCTTGTACTCACGTTGTGCATTCATCTAACACAGCATGCTCACGCCATGAGTTCTCTTCTCCAACTCGACCAAGTACCGAACACGGAACAGTACAATGCGCCCGATCTGGACATGTACCGCTCACGTGTGGCCGACTTGCTCGGTCGCGGCACCAAGAGCTTCCCAGGCGCGCAGCCCGTGAGCTTCGCGCGCAATCACCTACAAGAACTGCAGCGGCAGGACTACTACCTCTGCGAAAAAACCGATGGTATTCGCTGCCTGTTGTACCTGACCTATTTCGCCGGCGACATCCCCGAACACGACCAGGAAGCCCACTTCCTCATCGACCGCAAGAACCACTACTACGAGATCCGAAATGAAGCGTTCCACTTCCCGATCCCTGAGCAGGGCGACCAATCCTTCCATCGCGAGACCCTGCTGGATGGAGAGCTGGTGCAGGACAACATAGACGGGAGGCTGGTGCCGCGCTACCTCATCTTTGACTGCCTCGCCGTCGACGGCAGATCGCTCGTCGAGCGTACGCTGGACAAACGGCTCGGCCAATGCGCTCAGAACGTCCTCAGGCCATACCACGATCTTCTACGTCGGTACGTGGGCCCCAAAGAGTTCGCCCAGATTTCGGGACACGAGTATCCTAATACGCTGAGCCAGATACCCACAGGAGCGAGAAAACCAGCCGTTTGAGGTCACGATGAAGAAGATGGAAAAGGCGTACGGTATCGAGATGATGTTCCGGGAAGTCCTCCCGAAGCTGAAACACGGCAACGACGGCCTGATCTTCACCTGCCGCATGGCACCCTATACAATGGGAACGGACCAGCACATCATCAAGTGGAAGCCGCCGCACGAAAACACGATCGATTTCCGCCTCCAGCTCGGCCTGTTCCCCGAACACGACGGCGGGCCAGATTACGACGCCTGTCCCGAATTCGACCTCCTGGTCTTCCATGGCGGTGGCCGAAATGAGAAGTTCGCCCCGCTGTACGTCACGGATGACGAGTGGGAGAGTATGAAGCGCATGGAGGAGATGCTGGACGGGCGGATCATCGAGTGCTACAAAGACGAACAGGGGCGCTGGCGGTACAAGCGCGAGCCGGATGGAAGTCCCAGGTTCAGAGATGACAAGACGGAAGCGAACCACATCAGCACCGTCAAAAGCGTGCTTGAGAGCATAGACGATGCGATCAGCGAGCAGGATCTGCTGAACGCGGCAAAGGCCATCAACGTCGCTTGGAAGAAAAGAGAGGCGGAGGAGAAGGAGGCGCAGAGACGGCAGATGGAAGAGCATCAGAGGATGAAGCATGCGCAATATGGGCGACAGTAGCGAGGTCCAGGCAAGAGGAGGTGGACAATCCCTCCTCTAGGGGCCCTCCGTATGGGGAGGATCGTCAAAGCTGCGACTGTCCAGCCATGCGCGAGGGCTACGACTGCGCCCAGAAGAGCGCTATGGTTCACGTCTGCCTCTTGAGTCTAACCACTTCTCGCGCTCCAGGCGACCCGGCTCTGACAGACCTCCACAAAAAGAAGGCTGCCAAAACTGCAGCCGGAGCGTTGTGCCTATCTCAGGACTGCGAACCTCAGCCCTAGCCAGAAAGGGCGCTCGATTCGGCTTTGGTCAGCTGCCGCATATGTATGGCATTACGAACAACTGTGCATCGATAACGGGGAGAATCAGATTAGGACGCGGCGTTTTGGGTACTGTCTTGGATTCGGCTTGTACTCGGTTGTATACCCCCTGGAAGGAGCAGTGTCACACCGCTGTCGGAGCCATGGGAACACGCGGTTCATATCGCGATATACTTTTATTATGAATCCTTCATTGGACATAATGTTGGGTGGCGGTCGTGCTGGTCTCCTTTTTACCCTATTGCAAACAGTCCCGTGATGAGATTGAGGACGTATCCCCCTTTTGTGCGCTCTTTTTGCATCTTCTGCATGAACGCTCTGTGCGCCCTTTGGAGGACACGTGCTCCTCTGGCTCTCGATCAATCGTACAGTCCGTGCCAAAGTAACGAGCTACTGTCTCGTGAGCGTAGCATCGCGGCGACGCCGGATAATGTAACGTCATGCGCATTAGAGAATGAGTCGAAGAGTATTACTACTTTGCTCGCCGACAGGACGCAGGACCGCCTGGTTGTCCACCACTACGTCGATCGCTCTGCTGACTTCCTACTTGTGATGGACTATCACGCGCGAGTCGATGGGCTACGACAACAGATAGCAGAGCCGCACTACTACTACTCTTATCCATCGACAGTCGGAAGTGAACAGTTGCCCATGCTCACCTACGTGTAAGCTTCATTTCAGCTTTACTGAAGTTTCACTACAAGTATCTATACGTGCAAACGATGGTCCGGAGTTGCTTCTACTCCTTCGCAGGTGGCGTTAACTCATTGTTCTTTTATGATTATCCAACCCGCGCTTTAGACGCAAACGAAAGAGTCTGCAGGCGGCTGCTGTATGTTTCACAAAGTTCTAGTCATGGTCTCCCACTGATGTGCCGTGATTGAGAGGAATACACATGCTTGTAAAACCTAAAGGTGCGAAGCTCAAAGTAATCGCACACTACCAACGCATTAGCAGTTCTCTTGTCGGATACTTTAGGCGTTCTTCTTGATTTCTGTTTGTGCCTGCTGCTGATTCAAGGCAGTAGTGATGTGCTTGTAAGCCTCGTAAAGGATCCAGAGCGGAATCCATACCCAGAGCGTGTTGAAGAAGAAAAGGTAGACCCAGCTAAAAGTCCAATAAGCAATGGCCTTGCCAGGAGGGAAAGTGTGATTGCTCACAGGTACATGAAGTTCGAAGTATCCAAATTGGGCGATCCGCTCAACCATTCTGGAGCGAATGTCATCCACCCTCCTGTGATAGCCGTTCGTCAGCATGGCGAACTCCAAAAGACGGTAACACGATGGGCTAAGAAAACGGAGCACGTCCCCACCAAAAGGGAAGATACGAAGAAGACGGTCCTGTGCTCACCATACAACTCGCCCGTCGCGAGCACCACCATCCAAAACCACGCCCTGCCCCATCCCTTGGCACCCTCCTCGCCACTCTTACTCAAGTTCCAACAAATCCAGCAAGCCAACGGACCCGCACCAAATACGGTCAGCAGCTCCAACGAGATAACCGTCAGATCGGATCCTCCCCACCTACGGTCCGCCTTCGCGTATTCTCTCCACAGCGCACTGAAGGGAGTCGTGCCGTACTCGGCACCATAGACGCGGTCCGGGCGTCCCAGGAAGAAAACGTCGGGCGGCAGGTATTCGCTGACGCGGTCCGAAGGCAGGATGTCGCCGCCGCCGTTGGTGAGGTCGAGGTAGGAGAAGAAGCAGTTCCAGAGGTAGGAGCCCTCGAGGATGAAGTGGATGAGCGCGTCGAAGGCGTGCCAGATGAACAGGAAACGCAGTTTTGCGGCCGACTCGCGCGGGAGCGCGGAGAGCGAGACGAGGTAGGCGGCTACAAGAATTGCAAGAGTGGAAAGCAGAGACAGAATGGTGGTTGTGTCAATCACGAATCCGGAAGCTTGTGGGATCGCCATTGTACACTTGCTGGAGGGATGTTGCCTGGTTCCCCTGTTTCTCTATTCCGCTGGCCTGGGGGTCCGTCTGCAGCACGACCCACGTTTGGAGGAGATCCTGAACGATTGATCGAACCGCCCCGGGCAAGTAAATCACTTCTTTCTCTTTCGACCGGGGTCTTCCAGTGCAGAACGTGCGGGGTGCTCTGGTGTTCGTTTGGCTTGTGGAGTGAGAGGGAGGGATGCGATGCGATAGACTCCAGCGCTAATCGCCAAGCATACACTACACGAGTCTGCGCTTGGTAGTTGCACCGTGTACCAAATCACGCCATAGCTTCATCGTGCAATGGTTCGACATCGACATCCAAAAAGGGAAGATGATTGAGGTAGTAGTTTCTGGATTCCAAGATTTATACTACGCTACTGTATGCTGCGTAGCAATGTGCCATCGTTTGTATTGACAAGCCCACTTCAAAGAACACATAAACTCGCGTCGCTCATCAACAAGATGTACTGAACGAACCCACCGCCATGTGTCGTAGCCGGATGTAAACGACTTCCAACCCCACCTAGCCGGTATGCACAGAACCCGCGATTCCGAAAGAGAAGTAGGAAAAGAGGAGCAGAGGTGCGGGGACTGTAGTCCGTACGCGAATGCTCAAGCCAAGATACCAAACTCACTGCAATGTTAGGAAATTAAACAGACCCATAAACAACTGGCAGGAAAGCACTTTTTTTATCGAAACCGCCAACCCAAGAAGACCCCCAAGGTAAAATGGAGTGGAGCGAGCAAACGGGCAGGCCCGAGAAATGCAAACGAAGCCGGCCAGTCTATGTTCGCAGACAGCCTGAACGCCTTGCGGAAAGGACTGACACAAGGAGAAGAAACAGAAAGAAAACGCTCAAAGTGCAATTGATAAGCCAAGTGCGGACTGTAAGCAGCAAACAATCGAAGAATGCCATTGAGGCGTCCGCCCTAGCATATCCTCATTTAAGACGTGAACTCACATCTCGTGCTCCGACGTCTCTCGCATCAGAGTCGTCACAGCTTGGTGATGAGTTGAGAGTTGGCGTAGTATTGCCGTAAGAGTGGTAGATGCAATATCAGATCGAAGCTCAGCCACGGATCGCAGTTGGAGTAACCGAGTCAGACAGATAGCCGTCTCGCATGTTATACCGATAAGGATATCCAAAGCTCACAGACATTGAGCTTATATCATGACCGGTAACAGGAGCCGGAGATGCAGATCGCGAGGCGAAAGGACTCATGCTCGACGACAGAGCAAATCGATCGTTGGCGCCGTCGAGCATGGGTGAAGAGCGTTGGGGCGGAGTGGGTGTGCTGGATCCAGTACCCAGGCTGTAGTCCGAGACAGACTCGTTGTCCTGGGCTCCATCCGTGTTCGAGACCTGGGATCCGGAGGCAGTAGCCAGAGGGGAAACCTTGCCAGGAGTCGATGGAGTAAACTGGCGTGCCGATTAGCAACGTCCTCTACCCCCTGGTTGGACTGCGGGAACCTACGTAGCAGAACTTCTGGACCAGATCCTTGTATTGGTCGGATCCCATGGCCGGACGATCCGTAGTGATAGCAATGGGGGATTCCGCCACGGTAGTAGGCTTTTGCTTGGTGACTTCATGATTGAAGTAGCCGGAATTGCTCTGCGGTGCCTTCTTTCCCATAAGCCCGCTTTCTCTGCCAAGGGAGTCTTGAGCGGAGGTTAAAGCAGCACTCAGAGACGCACCGAAGTCGTATCGTCCACCGAGACTCTTTGCTGGTGGCGTCAACTCCGCTGGAAGGTTGCTTCTCTTAGAGCGTGGCTTCAGCTTGATCGAGTTCGCTGGAGACAAGCCCGACTCGCCAATGAGTTGCTTCGGTGAACCGAAGTGATATGCAGAACTGCTGTTATCGAATCGCGACATGAAGTCATCATCGATGGAAGGTGTGCGTCCCCGACTGTTGGAGTTGGGAGGTGTGTTTCCACCGCTGTAAGAGTGCCTGCTGCGAGGGATGGCATTAAGTGGGCGTGCTCCAAGTGTAGAGTGAGGCATTGAGCGACCAGTGCTCTGGGGCTGGTGCTTCTTCACAAAGTCGATTTGATAATTCATGTTGTTGTTGTTGTCCCAGTAGTCCTGGCCGTTGACGTTGTATCTGATGCAGAGCAGAAGAGTCTTGTTCTCTAGGTTGGCCTGGTCCGCGAGCCTGATACTGAAGTTGAACCTGTCCAGTCCGTCTGCCGGCTGTTGCCGACGCACGTCGGTGTTGTAGTCGGCAACAATTTCAGAGGTTGTCTTCCAGTAATCCAGAGTAAACCGAGCGACCACGAGTTTTTGGAAGGCAAGGTTAGCCACTGCAACGGTGCCGATCAAACTCTTGCTGTCCGCAGACAAGAAGATTCGCTCGACACGAATAACTTGACACCGCCTCTCATGTGTGTCCTCTGGGAAGTTGGTAAGCTTGATATCCCACTCCACCTTGCCAGGTGTACGGTCCTGGAATGGGTATTCCGTCTCGCTTTCGTATGTTTCGACAGGAGACGAGCCGGCACTGACAGCCATAGGCTTGTCCACCTGGAGGAAGTGACGAGTTTGATTGCCGTTGTCGTTGAAATGCACCGACTTGGAGTATGTGGGAGTACCTGGCATACTGGAATACCGACGTCTTGATGAAGGCCGCAGGGCAGGTTTGACGAGTTCCCCGGACTTCTTCCGTACAAGAGGCGGCTTCGTCCGCAACTCATCATCTTCGCTGTCGTCCGATGTCTGGATTGGCGACTCCGATAGGCTCATACCACCACTGGGAACAACTATCTCAGTCGAAGACCTCGAGTGAGAAATCTTCCGTGCTTCTGGTGTAAGGGCTGTAGGGGAGGTAATGGTGGTTGTTGGCTCAGAGTTGGACTCTGTTCGGAACGCAACACCGTTAGTCCGTACGGGGACGGCTCCCTCTTCAACTCAATTGACCTGACTGCCTCGTGCAATTCGCTCCATGTTTTCCGCACGTCCGTTCCTCTCGAGATGGATGCTGGCTCATCGCCATCCGAGTTCTCCGACGAGTCTGGAGGGGATATTATGGCTCCTGTGGGAATCAACAAATTGTTCAACGGAGGCGGTGACTGACGGATGCTACCATTTGCTGGGAGTGTGTTCTCAATGTGGGTAGCGCCAGTCTTTGTCTCGTCCGGGGAGATGGGAGAGGCCATGTCGAATCGTGCAGTCGGACCGCGCCGGCTCCTTTGGAGGTAGGCAGTGGAGGATGTTGAGCGGGGCAGGTTCGGCCTGGGCGACGAAGGTGACCGTAGGTATGGGTTCTCGTTGCTGTATGAGGATGCACGGCTCAGGACCGGGCTGGTGGGCTTGGAGGACGCAGGCGACTGCTGAGACGGAGGAGTGTAAGGCATCTCGGCGGTCAATGTGTCGAAGTTGTCAGGAGGTAGTGAGCATTAAAAGGTGGTGTTGCTGAGGCACAGTAACCTGCACACGCCGGTGAGGCATTAGTAATTGTGTCACGGTAAAGGCGAGCTCTGACAACGAGAGTGAAACACGAGGGACTTACGGAAAGATATGAAAGCGCTGCAGTGAAAGAAAACGTCTGCACTGCACTAGGCGGACAAGACGAGCGCGGGGAGTGCTGTCGGATGTAGTAGGTGCTGAGGGTGCGACAGTCGAGCGAGACAGCTAGTCAAAGCCGGCCTGTGTCGAATTGGTCGCAGAGAGCAAAGGCAGGAGGTCGTCTTAGTCAAAAGACCCTCTGTTCACGATTCGATCGTGGTTCAGAGCGTTGCGCAGGATATCGCAGGATGTCGTGTGTAGTAGGGGGAGGCAGGATCCAGGCTCTGGGTGTGTTACAACCGAGAGCGTACCTGCAAAAAGCAACAAGCAGCGCAGCAGCCGTTAGGGTCAAAGAAAGAACAATGACCACGCAGAACAAGCTCGGTCAATCGCAAAAAGAGTTTCGAGTCAAAACGCGTCGAGATGTTTGCAAAGGAAGAGGGTCGAGCTAGTGATAAAAGATGTGGTCGTGCGTGGTACAGGCTGGCAGAGGCCTAGAATTTTGGGTGTTCAGGTGGGCTGTTTGTGTTGAGGGAGGTGTCGAGGGTTGAAGGCCGCGATGAGCGGGTGGGCGGACGCGCGACTCACGGATGGACCAGGCGGCGGCAGGATGGGGATCGATAATAGACAGACCCACCCCCATGCAGCAGCACAGTCTCCCAGAGTTTGACAAGCACGCGCAGGGAAGCAAATGGGTGGCGCTGACGAGTGCAGTGTACGCGCTTGTTGGGGAGACCAGCAGCTTTAACACGGCCGGCGGATGGCGGAGCGGCAACGGCCCAAGCACTCGAGAGACACTGGTACTTGGTAGCGACCAGGACAGGTACGACGACGGGTACACGAGAGGTACAAGGGCGTGACAACCAACTGTCAACTGCTGAGCCACAGGAACATGAGAAGGTGCGGAATGCCAGTTTTTCATCTCCTCATCTGCACGCGGCGATCGACCTACATACAACATGCGTGCGGGCCAGCCAGAGACACGCTAGACTACCGATGTACCGCAAATCTTGGTTTTTGATGCTTCGGCTGCCGGAAACGTTTGAGGCAAAGCAAACCCAGAGCAGCACACAGCAACGCACAGCAACGCAGGAATGTGAGATGCGTTTGATTGGCGCGTTTCGCGACTGCAACTGGGCAAGCCAGCAGCTCCCTCAAGGCGATACCCTGCCCATGCTCATTTCGTGTGAAATTGGCCTACGATTGCGCCGTTAGTTCTCGGTATGGGTACATACATCATCACAATCTTTGCGTGAGACCGGAAGTACCATGCACTTGGATCCCCCGGCTGCATGCTTAGTGCAGTGAGCAAGCCATAGGCCATTTCCGCATGTGGTTAGGGGCAACAGCCGACCTTCCCGGATCAGGACGCCTCGAGAGATACCCACGTCGAAATCATTGATAACGTTGCGTTGCGTTGCGTTTCCTCTGCTTGCACTGCAGCGTTAACAGCCTGTGCCCCCAGCAACTCGAGATAGCCGTTTGTGTGGCGGTCGAATATCTCGATGCCATCTCGACAAATGCATCCTGCAGCAGCTCGCCATTTGTCCCCCTGTTTTGCTTGCGTTGCGGCGTTCGACACGGTTGACTGGGAGTTGGCCGGTCGCAGGATGGACATTCCTGTCGGAAACGTACGTGAAGAAGCTCACGCCAATCAGAGCATCGCAGCCGCTGACGGGCAAAATCCGCGCTATCCACTTTCGCACTAAAAATCTGTCCATGTTTTGGTTGGAGAAGCCGCCGCAAGCGATACTATCCATACCGTCATCAGCTTCGTCGTCAACAATTCTTGACGGCTCGTGTCCATGAATTTCGCATCTCCAATCTCCGCGTTTAGGGTTTCGCGGAGTACGTACCTCAGGTACTTGTCTATATTTTCATGTTTGCTCTACTGCTATTTTACATGATCAATATGTACCGAGACGATACGCATAGCATAGCACTCGTTCTCAAGGCCAATCTCGAAGGGGATCTCAGCTTTTCTCGTCTTGGTGAGCTTCACGCGGGGAACGGCCGCCGCGGATGATTTTCGAGCCCATGCTGTTGTCCAAGTTAGCGTAGAATTATGGACACTACTGTGGTCTAACGATGGAGCCTCAGCGTGTTGCAGAAGGAGCAGCCCCACGAGCTCCTTGGCTGTCAGTAGATGCAGGTAAGGGGAGACGCTCTCCGTCGCCGGCGTGTGGCATCATGGTTCTCGTCGGTGCGTACTTTTGGAGAAAACACGACGTGGGTAGACGCGACATACCCACTTCGTCTGTAGACTGCTACGTATCGGTGTTTTCAGCCCGTGAGCGCGTCCCCCAAAACGGCCTGACTATAACAGTCCCAGCCCGCCCAACAGAAAATACCTACCTATGCGTGCGGCGCGTCTTCTGGCGCGACACGGACATGCTCACCGCATGTTTACTGTTGCTTACATTTCCATCCCCGTCTGCGGAGTTCGCAGTTGGCGGTATCATGCACGAGCCGGCCCAAACAACAACTTCGTGACCAGTCCACCCCTTGATGGCTTCGCATCTCTTGGAGAGTGGAGGAGAGTGTCTTCAGCATCAGCGATGATGCGGTGGTCATCGTCGATAGCAAAGTTGGCAAACGCTCATGTTCAACCATGGCATGGATCCATCTCTCGATGTAATCGCCATACGAACAACAACATTTGACAACAGTGTTGCTGAGTCGCATTTTGCTCCCACGAGTTCGCACTAACAGGCAAGCGCGCCCGCTGACACCTTAAGATGTGCGCAGCCGGGAAACTTTAAGCTATTGCAATCCTGCGCCTGATCTCTCACGACTCGTGCAATCATACGCGCATAAACCGGTTCCGGAGGAGGGCTTGGTACAAACCGATTGGACACTGCTCACTAGAGTTTTTCGCATCTTGTTTCTCATGATGGATTGCCCGATTGCAGTGTGTGTTTTCGTTTGCAACGGTCCCCGAGAAACCCATTCCAAACGTGGAAGCTGACTACAGACAAGCAACGTCTGTTCCTCTTTTTCTGAATCAATTGGCATGGCGATGGAACCGGCTAGCGACAGTTGGTACAGTAGGCAGATGGATTATCGTGCGCCACGCTATATCGAGTCCATTTCCTTCCAATCATCACCGATATGGTAGTTGGACGGAAGCTCGCGGGGAACAGGTTTCCTAGACTGTCGGAACGTGGCCAATTCTTGGCCGCTGCACGACTGCGCTTGTCGTTCACAAATGAGCAGGCCAACAGCAAGCCACCAAGACCTCCAGTCAGCTGTAAACTGGGATGTACAGGGATAGCGGTTGCAAACGTCGCTTCGGTTCCAAGGCCGCTTCATCTTTCTCCGCGCGGAATCTGTTCGCCCCTCGCTTCCCGCTGAGCCACTATGAGGGGCTAACTGGAGATCCCCGGATCTTTGTTGCGGAGATTTTCAGGCACAGAGTCAGATGGATGGACACCGCTGGCACCTAGTGGCTCTCTAGCACACTTCACACTCGGACTCCGACGAAGCAGTGGCATATCAATAGCACATACTCTATCAAGGGTGGAGTTTGAGGACAATCCCATTACGACTCGAGCATCAAGCTGACTTCCGCATGATCCGGGGTAGTATGTCGGTGGTGGGGTCGTTTCATAACTGACAAGCCAGCACTCCCTGCGTACCAAGACATCAGGTGAGCATTACACCTCAGAGTAAGGAAGATGCTCCGTTACCCAAACACGCAACAATTTGGCATCCGGTTATCACATTGACACGAACGTGACCGTACTACTCCCTCTAGAGACAAAGCACAAATGGTCCGGCTCGGAGAGCTTTACTCCTCTTGGGAAACACACTCATGCAAAAGAACGATACACAGCATAAAACCAGTGGCTAGATCCATGTCTCGCAAACGAGTTAAGTCAGCGAATGGCTCTGTCCACAAGGCATGGCTGCCTGTGTTTTTGGTTCGACCGTCCACATCCAATGCACAGATCTAGAACGTAAACAATGCGCCACGAAAGATAGCCTCAAGGTGACACAGGACTCTCTGGATATCACGGCATCGCTTTCCCCACAGTTGCCCTCCGGCAATTGTCGGTCTCCATCGTCGAGTACCAAAGTATATGTCTCGGTCAAGCCTCACGGGAACCCCCAAAGCCTCACAGAGAAACACCCGAAGTACCTCCCCAAGTACCACCGAAGTACCCTTGGCAGTCACGCACAAGTCACGCCAAAGCCAAGGAACGTCCTATTTCGTTCCACCCCGACTCTTCCATCACACAAGAGGCTCACATTGTCTTTTTCGCTGGGCAGTCTTGCAGTAGACATCAAGGTGGGGTGCTGCAGCGAATTCACAGTACAACCCCATCGCCACGACCCATACAGGACCCTTTGACTCCGGCAGATCATGCGAGTGGGTCCGGGGACTCCATGAAAGTTGACGCAAGCTCTGCACATAACGCGGGAGCCTGTAAGCCCAGTTGATGAAGTTAGAGTCTGGCGAACGCTGCAAACCATTCCCAACAGGAAGATCACCTCTCGCCTTCCTTTCTTTTGAGAGTCTCTTGGAGAATGTACGATCCTACGAAGATGACGACGATGGCCGCGAGAAGCGTACAATCACATGCTGCACTCTGTATCCCCCGGAGTTCCAATTCAAATGTCAGGGATCGAGGGGTGTACTTGCGTTTAACAGCCTCCCATGCTCACGACGTACGCCTGCGTCGTACACCATGCGTTCTCTATGCGTTCTCCGCAATCTGATGATCCTACGGCAGCGTTGGGCGAGGCACAGCAGTTGTACGTGCTCATTTGTGCTACGACGCCAGTCCCAGTATCCCCAGCTTTGGAAGCGAAACGTGCTCAAGATCGCTGCTGTTGGCGAGAAGGAAAACTGTGCGACACCACTCTCGCCGTCTAGACGTTCAACCGCGTATTTTGTTCTTCTCACCGTCTGACTGAACGGTTGATCGGACGTCTAGACGGCAAGAACAATCAACAGATGTTCGGCGTATGGAGTCGTTTTGTACATTCTACATCCGGAAGGTCGAGTCAGGACTCGGCTCGAAAACGCCAGGAGTGAGTTTAAGGCGCTTGCCCGGTGGGTATGAAACATGGAACGGGCTCTCGTCAATCTAGTCATTCCACCCGTACGTGGTACGTATCCTTTTCGGAGTTTAATATGCTGATCGACATGAATGCTTACTAGAACCGCTGGAAGGCTCATGCAATATGTTTTCATGTCTAATATTGCTTGAGATAGACGATTATGCTTATCAGAGTTTCGTTAGTGTACGTACAAGCACGACATTCAATGCTGACCGTTGGCGGATGAGTTGCAACGTCCCGTACAGAGCGTCTGTTTACGGCTTTTCCATACGGACAGCTCCGCTGCTGCTATTCCAAGAAACAACAATGTGTCCTTCATCAGCGCTCGTGCACGCTTTCACTTACCCACTCTTTGGTCCTTCTGAGTTAACAAACAAGGCCAAAGCGTCCGTGATTACACGCTTGTGGCTTGCATTGCGTGCGAACCCTGCATAGCAGAAAAACGTTCGCTCGTCCCCAACCAGATTCGTCGAGCGGGCCAGCAGCAGATCCTGACCAGATCCTGAGATCCTCAGGGTCGTGGTATTGCCATCGTTGATTGGGAGTTCTCCTGGGACGTCTACGTTGCAAGAGCCAACATGGTAACCACTCGTGTGCGAGAGCGGGCCGCCGTCACTGTCGTTGCTGACGAGACTTGATGCGCTCCTCATGCGGAGTCTCCAGGTCTCTCCATGCACCTGTGGGTCCTTGTTGCATTATCGCAGCGCACCGCAAGCCATGGTAGGAAGGACCAGAGGCCGAGTCCGCCATACCTCAACACGGACACGTTACAATTGGCTGATTGGCGTGTGGAGCAGGAGGAATGTGGCTGGCGACTCGGTGCTTCAGTCGAATACTCTGGATAAACCCAAATGGCGTTCATTTGCTGCTCTGGCCCGTTTGACACCGCATACTTTGAATTTTTCCCCTCTGACATGTGAAATCCCCACAATCAGGATGGCTGCAGGAATCCAAGGGTCCAAGGGTCTATGGCTGGATATATCTTTTCCTCTTACGCGTGTCAAGAAGGATCGTCGGTGCAGTATATGCAGGGTTACACTTCGGTATACGGCACGGATAGACAGCTTGCAGGAATCGAGGTACTCTGTCCGTTCCGCTGAAGCTTTAGGCGGTGGCGGGCGGTCGGGAGTAGTAGCGTTGGGCGAAAGCGAACTACGCTCGTGCGGCGCCCAACACACATACTCCGGCACCAGGAGTGCCGAAACGCGATGAGTTGTACCGTCAGGGGCCGTGCTCTATACATGTAGACTCCGGTTGTGTTTCTCTTCCTCCTCTAGGAAAGAAAAGGCTGTTTCTGAGCGCTTAGACGAGGTCCCTGCAGACTGCAAGAGGGCGCCTCATGCCGCAATACGGTGCAAGACTCCGTAATCTTGGACTGGGCGGGGTGAGCATGAGGGGCAAGGGTTGTGCTGTGTTGTTGGCCTGGTCGTCTCTTGTCCTCTCTCAACAAAAATTAGCTGACGGTGGTGGATGTACCTTTGTACTTATCGTTCGGACCATGTGAGGTTCGCTTCTCGCCGACGAACCGAGACTTCGCTTGCGCATGGCCAGAAATCATGGGAATGCATAATCCGGGGCGGAAAGTGAATCGAACTGATTGGTCAGCTAGGCGGACGATGATGTCGATGTAGAGAAGATGGAGATGAACAGCAGCTTGCGCGAAGATAATCTGTATACACAACAATCACCGCAATGGCACCATCAAGAGCCGTATTAAGGCAAGCGAGCCGTTCCCTCTCCGTCCTGTCGACCTCAGCATGTCCCTCCACTGCTTCCAGGCGTCTTGGCCGCTTCACTGCGGTTGCGAATGCATCTCTCACCTTCCGGACACCAAGCGCCGCACGTCCGCCAGTCGCGCGGCGTTTTTACTCGGAGAGCAGCAGCAGCAGCAGCAGCAGTAGTGGGCCGGAACCACCGGACTACCTCGACGAGCGCGAGCTCCACATCTTCAACCTGATCAAGTCCGAACTGAAACCCAGCAAACTCGAGGTAAACTCCTCCCCCATCCCCCGTCGTTCCTCGTCTTCGATGACAACGAGACATGAAAGGCGTGTTGACAACTCGTTTTCAGGTCCAGGACGTCAGCGGCGGCTGCGGCTCAATGTACGCTCTCGATATCGTGTCTGAGAAATTCAAGGGCCTGCCAGTTATCAAGCAACACCGGCTCGTCAATAGCGTGCTCGGAGAAGAGATCAAGAAGTGGCACGGCGTGCAGTTGAAAACGAGGGCGCCTTGAGTCAGAGTTCAATGGTCATATCTTGGTGGCTAGGAAAGGTCCACTATACGGCTCTAGTATGTTGACAGATGCCCGTTGCAGAATCCGGGAGCGATTCGCTGGCATCTTGGGTTGGGCCCTGGAATACTTGCCTGCACCGACACTGGAGGGCCTGCTCACTGCTCTCAGTTGAAGGCGTCACATCATATGCAGCACAGCAATAGCGCGCATCGTGGGAGCCGCGATGGCCTTCATAGGCGAATGTGTGGAGGGAATTCGTGTGTTGGGCAGATCTGATATTGTACACTATTCTGTATTATACAGCCTTCTCGTTGACCAGTAGTCATCACACGGCGAGGCCGGGACGCTAGCCGTCCAAGATTGGAACAGCACCCACCGTCCAGAAAATACTTGCATCGACGAGAAGGACCCACGTGTTAGAGATTCCGAGGTCCCGTAATCTCAACTTCCTTCACCTCAACGTCGACCGTACGCGCCCCTCCGTCCAGTTCCACCTCCACGCTCAAGGGTTCGCCGTTCTGTTTGAACTTGTCAAGCGTCCGATTCACCTCCTGCCTCACCTCCACCGTTTTCTCAATGTCGTCCATCCGGCGACTGTCGGGCTTGCCCAGCAACTCCACCATGCGCTGTCCAGCCGCCTTGTTTGCCAGATCCATTGTCGCATACCATTGACTTCCAAGCCTCTCCTCCGTTACAGTCTTCTGCCGTTTTCCCTCCTCTCCGCTCACAACGGTCGTCCTTTGCCATACTTCGAACACCCTCTTCGGCATGCACAGCACCTCCCGTTTCTCCACTCCGTCCCGCGGGCGTAAAACGTGCACGTACCGCGTCACCCAGGTCTTGACCACGTGGCCGCTACTGGACTCGAAAGTGAACGTCTTCATGCCGTGCTTGTCTTCATCCCACGAGGTGCTGCCGCGCGGAGAGCTGAGTGCAGAGGACGATCCGAGAGGGCGGGCGAGCTCCTCGCAGGCCGCGGCGTTCGCGTCTGAGAGGCTCC
The DNA here is from genome assembly GCA_030247885.1 of Taxawa tesnikishii (nom. ined.). NCBI lineage: Eukaryota > Fungi > Ascomycota > Dothideomycetes > Dothideales > Taxawa tesnikishii (nom. ined.). The sequence continues at coordinate 270,530 of JAPDRO010000014.1, read as the reverse complement.
AGTAGCGACCGCAGATCACCGTCTCGCGGTCCTCGTCCAGCTCTGAGGGTTCATCCCACTGCTGTAGGTGCACTTGATAGATGAAGCAGCTGGTGTCTGATTTTGAGAGGTAGTGTGCGGGTTCCATGTACGGCTCTAAGTCTTCCGTTTCCTCCTCATCCGCATTGGCTTCCTTTTCTTCGTCGGACCCTGTGGAGCGGATATGGTTCAGCAACTGCGTCATGAGAGCGGGAGATATTGTCTTGCCGCCCACGGTTGGGTGACCGTCCGAACGCTGATGGTTGTGTGAAACATCCGCCGCCGACACTTCCCCAGAAGTGGTTACGCCTCGCTTTCTTGCATCCTGCCCGACATCTTGTACCTGGGATAGGGCACGCCTGGGGCTCAGATTGCGTCGAAATGCTGCCGGACCAGCAGTCTGTATTGCCGCATTCGGTCCCAATCTTTCCTCCCTATCCTGGCGCCATCCTGGCAAGTGCAACCCTCGGGTCTGGCCCGCAGGTGGCTGGGTCATCTGTGAGCTAGCACTGGGATTGTACGTCGCTGTTCGGTAGTCCGGAAAAGGGACAATGGTCTTGCCGGCGGTAATCTTGTGCCATGTCAGTCTTTCCAAACGTTGTGCACGGAGCTCCTGCCGATGAACCTGGGAGCTCTCAGCTTCGTCCGGTTCTCTGTCGGGGTCTTCGTCGCTGTCGCCTTCCTCGTCCGAGTCATCCTCATCTTCCGTTCCATCATCGGTTTCATTCTCGTCATCATCATCGTCGTCCTCGTCAACCTCCCTAGTTTGTGCCCTTTCTTCGGGAACCGGAGAGACAAACAGGCCGGGGAACTCCACATCAGCATGTTCTATCCCCTCTATAGATGAGTTTACTCGAGAGCCATCCGACAGGGTGCCATAAGCGCTGTCATCGACGAAGTCCACTTCGCCCTTTACCAGAGGTATCGTGTCTGCCACAGACATTCTCTGCTGTGTCTCGTTGCCTGTCATCAGTGTGGACTGTGGTAGCACTGAATTCGTTGCCGAGATAGAAGGCTGCTGAGTACTGCTCATGTTTGCTACGTGCGCTCTCTGCTGGTTTTCACCTTCCGCCACCGGAGCAGGCTGCCGCGACACCATATTCGTCACCCGCGCAGTCGGAAATGGGATGGTTTCTATGCTGATGATCTTTCTTGGAGTCAACGCCCCTTCGTCTCGCTGCTGCTGGGAACCACGGTTCTGGCTTTGGGCTGGATGATCTTCGTGACTGTAGAGATCTGGAAGAGAGCTGACCGTTCCAATCTTGTCGTCTGCAGAGCACCACGTCTCTGGCCCCACATCGCCCGGTCCGCTGGAGGCGACGCTTCTCTCTACATCGCCACCAGGCATATCTGACATCCCGTCAGGCATGGATTCTGCATCTTCCATCTCGACGTCGGCCTTCACTTCGTGCTTCACACCGGGCTCCTCAACCTCCTTATTCACCGTGGCCGCATTCTTACTGGCTTCGAAAGCTGTCAACACGGGACGGAACTGTTTCTCTCCGTTGCGGACACGCGCAGCGATCTGCGGCTTGAAGTCCTCAGATGCTGCGCCCGAGTCTAAAAAGGATCGACGCCAGGTAAGAGTGGATCCGGGGCCCCATGGTTATGTTTCTCTTCTTCCTTGACAGAGACTTGAGGAGCCTTTGCGGTTGCGGCAGGCTTGGCGGTTGCGGTCTCGTCATCGGAGCTGTCCTCGATGAATGGTTTGGATTTGGTGCTGCGCACTATAGGCACGTATGATGAGGATTTGGCGGTGAGTGAGGTGGTTGCTGTGGCTGCTTTGCGGTCGCGATGGGAGGCGAGCTGTTCTGGCTGGATGATAACGGTATTCGTATCTTCAGTTTGGTTAGAGACCAGGGCCACCGTTGTGGCGGGGTTTGGCAAGTCCTTTGACGGTGTTGCGGTCTTTTCTTTCGAGCTTCTTTTTGGGCATCCCTTTGCGCGTTTTTCATGCGCATGAAATCCTGGATGAAGGCTTCTTTTTCTTGGGCGGTGGGAACTTTGCCGCCGGTGGCCTTGAGCTGCTCGTAGATCTTCTGTCTTTCGACACCGGGAGACTCCTTCTCGCTGGCCGTCCTGGTGCTTGTGTTCTTGCTCGGGGTATTAGACTTTCTTGGAAGAGGATTTGACAATGGTTTCGCTGTGGGACGCGCTGGCTTAAGTTGCTGCTTGGTAGATCCGGGAAATGGTATGCTGGGAGAAGCGGTGGTGGTGGTGCTGCTCTTGGCTGTCAATCTTCGCGATTGGATAGTGAACCCAGCATCGGATGCGCTATCCTCATCAGATGAGTCGATTTCCTGTTCCCTCGGCGGTTCAACAGCCTTTTCTGCTCCGGCCTTCCCCCAATACTGCTATTCTGTGCTTCAAGCAGTTTCTCTATCCGAATGCGTTTCGAAGCTTCCCTGCTCGCCGATGGACTCGTGACTGTTGCTGCTCGCTTGTGGCTCGGTTGGGTTGAGCCAGGACCAGCTAGAGTCGGGGGCTGTTGCTCTTCCGGCTTGCCCGATGTCTTCTCGGAGTCCATCTTAGTGTTCATTGTTCCGGTCGGTTCGTGTGGCTGCTGAGGCGAAGTCTGCTCTAGTTGAGGGGTCCCTTGTTGTGAATCGCCCTTCCGAGCGAGCAGATTGTTAATCCAAGCGAGCATCTCTGCACCTTTGCGAAACGAATCATCCATGGCGAAAAGTTCGGCATGCGGATAATCCGAGGAACTGCCCAAGGCCTGTCGCGGAAGAAGGAAGGTCGTGAAAGTCGCTCTTTGGAGCACGCAGTGAGGCCGTCGACGGCTTTGACAATCAAGAGGCGAGTCCTGGGTTAGTGAAGTCAAATGCAGTCAGAGAAGGTAAGACTCCTTGTATGAAGTTGAGCCAGCAGATGAACAGAGACGCCGACCGAAGGTCGCTATTGGTTCGATACGACTTAGTCAACCAGGAACCACTTTCGAACGCTCCGTAAGCGTGGTCGAGATGGCTATGTGGACGACCTGGGTAAAGAACAAAAGGGCCGTATGGTGGTGACAAGTATCCGGTGTGGTGGAAGATGGCGGCTTGCCAGACGCTTCTTCGCTGGTAGAGGTATAGTGTAAGACGCTTTTAGTTGAGACGTTTGTGATGCGGTTGATGGCGTTCGCGAGAGATGGAAAGGTTGGCAAGAGACTGGCTTATGAAGCTAAGAGGAGTTTCGATCACGGAGGGCGGTATGATGATGTGTGAAGAGTGGTTGTGAGGGAAAGGGTCCAGTCTATGGCCTTTACCCAATGGGACGGTAAACAGATACGATGTTTGAAGATTACGGGACAAGAGATCTGTTGGGGGACCTCGCGCACATGTGATGTTGAGCCGTGTGAGGCATATGAAGGACATAAGGGACATCAGAGATTGAAGCTCACAGCCGCTCATGATGCAGCATTGTACTTTTGCATTCAAGGACAGCGTCATCATATAACATCCAGGCCACCAGCGGCATCCACTGTATCACATCTTCGTAAAGATCATGCCGTTAACCTCAAGCGGTATCTTTCTTTCATAACACCACTTCTTTCCATGGGCTGGGACCTAACTGCTCTCTAGAGCATGAGTGGGGTTGTCCTTCCGTCTTTCCATTTACTGCGTTTACTGGCTCATGTTGGCACCAGTACCGCTCTTGCTTGGTGCAGCGTCGACTGGCACGCCGGAGATGCCCTTCTCGCCTGGGTTGTTCTGGTCGCCGCGGACACCGACGTTGGTGCTTCCGGAATCAGAAGCAACTGGGGCTTCACCTGGAGCTGAGCCTTCCGAGTGACCCGGGGCGTTGTCTGCGCCGAGGCCCTTGGCTGTCCTTGTGTCAGGGAGTGGCTCTCTACATCAATTGAGGAATAGACGGAGGGGTAGGAGGGAGGATCGGGGGTAACGGACCCTGAGCTTGCTGCTTGTTGAACTTGTCGCTGGCTGCGGCGCCGCCTGGAGTCTTCGAGTGGGAGTTCATGATGAGTTTTGGGTTATTCGTGTGAATGGCAAGGTCTAGGAAGAGGATCGAGTGGTTTAGAGGAGTGAATGACGGCTGAGATGAAGGCAAAAGACTGCACGTGGTTGATATATCAAGAGATGGCGCTACGTCATTTTGGGAAAGTTTGTGTGACGTCGAAGATCCACATGCAAGACATAGACATAGACATAGACATGAGAGCCTCAATCGAGCACGCACGCGACGAGATCTTGGCCTTGGCGTACTGCATCTATTCGATTTTCTGTCTCGAGAGAAGGCGGAGGAGGAGGAGGAGGAGGGAGAGGAGGGAGAGGAGGGAGAGGAGGCACGACTGGTCGAAGACGAATCCAGACGTCGTCAAGGCTCCTCCCAACGGTCAGCAGAGACAGACAACCAATCGCCGTTGCAAGGCGTCAGTCAGGCCTGTATCAACGAGCCGCAAGCGCCGTGTGCTTGGTGCCCCTGTTACTGCGGTCGATGCCAAAAGACTCTTGTGCCTCGAGTGGCTTGTGTCAACGATACACACTGGCAGTCGTGTGCAGTGTGCTTACATCGCATGCTTTGTTGTTCGCAACAATACTCGCTACACCCCCCAAAGACGGCGGAAGTCGAGCTACAGACGGCAAAGCCGAGCAGATCTGATGGGATTCTGCTTGCAAAGTCTCGATCAATCCCATCAAATTTGCATGTCAAGAGCTCCATCTCCGCAATTCTACCAACCCACCTGTGCATTCACCAACCCACCTGTACATGTATAGAAAGCGTCACCCCCAACCCGGTCGCAAGTGCTCACCTCTCTGCTGATGCTCCATCGTCTCTCGGCATCCGCTCATTTGCTCACCAGCCTCGAGCCCACCATCCCCAGCTCCTGCGCATCGTGCAGCCGGTTACGCTCATCACAGCAGAAGCGCTTCGCAAGCAATGCGAAGAAAAGGAGGGTACCATGGCGGGCTCCCTCCACCCAGCTGAAGGAGAACCGAGCAAGACGGCGCCGCAACGATGAGGATCTCATAGACGAACAGAACGAACGCAAGCGTTTGGAAGGCTACCTGAGCAAGTTGACTTTGTATCGCGACCGGCTCCACACACTCAGAAGGGATAAACTCATCTCTATTCCTCCGGAGCGTTTCATGCAACTCTGCGAAGACACCAAGGCATTCCGCCAGGCCGTCGAGAGTCAGTTGCTGCCCCATTTCGCATAGTTGCTTTCTGTGCTGACAATGCTCGCGTCTAGCTGGTGAGGCGCAATCGAATGATATGTATATTGCCTATCGTTTTCTCCGAAATATCCCTTCATCCAAACTCAAAGCGCGCGCATTCGACATACTCTACGAAGCTGCTGCCACTGGAGACCCCAATTCTGTTCTCTCACTGGTTGACCGGGCTCTCCGCCAGGACCTACTCACAGCCGGTACGCTTCGGTCAGCACCTGTACTCAAGGCGATCCAACAGTTGCAAAAGCTAGTAAAAGAAGGGAAAGATCTTCGCGCCTTGGTAGTACAAGCAAAGCTATCCATGTATAGGGGGACGAAGAGGAGGGAACGAGATACCTGGAGCGTGCGACGGAGATGGCGAAGGCAAGCGATGAGGCATTTGCGACCACAAAGGTACTCAAAAGTGCAACATTGGACTCTCTCACTTCCCCATGGAATGAATTAGGCCTCCTTTACCTCAGGCGCCGCCAGTTCAGGGAGGCGTTCAACGCATTCAAGACAGGTGTGGATCTCGATGATCCGCAGTCGTATTACTACCAGGCACAGCTGGACTTCATCACTGCGCGCAGACAATACACATCCCGGTGGCTGTACAACGTGACCAAGGCAGCCGCGTCTGGACATTTCAAGGCCGCCTACGACCTGGGAATGTTTTACGCCGAGAGCCCGCCGCTTCAACCGACGAAGTCTCCAGAAGAACCGAATAGCAAAGCAGAGGAGCTCCCAGGCGCATCGGAGATATTAGCTAACAGCTCTTCGCTCCTCAGCCGCATCTTGGGTTACCTCCCCACCTCCCTCCAACCTCGCATCATTCAAGATGCATCGTCACAAGCAAGCATGGACCACTTCGCTTCCTGGCCGAAGACACCACAAGAGCGTGTGATATTAGCGGATGCATGGCTCACCATCGCCGCCAAATATTGGTACCTCCCAGCCTACGTCAGTCGTGCGCGCCTTCGGGCGCAACGATACGTCTCCACATCCAACAACATATCCCGCCCCTGCAGCGCCACAATTTACCACCCCTTCCCCTCGAACCTGACGTCGTCATCAGCCCGCGTTACCACATTAGGCAGGTCCACGCCCTCCTCAGCTGGGTTTTCGCCGGGGAGAATTTGCTGCAAAGCCTCCAGGCCAAGGATCAGGAAACGTACGAGCAAAAATCCGTGGTAGTCAACTCCCACGGCTCAAAGGTGGGCTCCTGGAACATGTTCCCGGAGGTCCCGGAGTCATGGGCGAATGATTACGAGAAATTGCAGGCCGAGGCCAAGGCGATTGCGGATGCCATGGGTATTGATGTACGAACCCAGGATGGCTGCCTGTTGTATAGACATCAGGGCCCTAGAGGAGACGGATTGAACGAATTGGATATCTAGAGTTGAGAGAATGACGCTTCTGCTTGGCGGATCATCTGCTGCTACCAATACACTGCATTAGACCGGGCAAGCGAGCAAGGAATACTCATGCTATGTTGCTACGCTCCCTCCCCCCAACCCCCATTTTCTTTCACACCTATCCATACTATCTGTTGACGGCCGTGAAACCGCCCGAAAACCTTTGCTCGGGCCGTGCTTCTTGCATCTCACTGCCGGCCTCGACCCTCCTTTCTTCGTTTACCGAGGTAACGTGAGCGCCCGTGCCGACGTGTTCGCCTGTCACGCCTTCGCCAGCGTCTTGATCGCCTCGAGCAAAGTCCGCCGCATACGATTGAGCGCCACTGGGACGTCTTTGGCGCGGTGGAGACTGGCCGGGTGGGAAAGGGTAGCCTGGAACGGCGGCGTTGGGGTAAATGGGACGGCCGTGCGGTTCGAGAGGGACGGGTGCGCCGGCGGAATGCGGGTATAGGGGTACGCCTGGTGTGTCCTGTGGTGATATGTGTGGGAGATGAGATGCTGGGGGTGTGAGGATGATGGATCGCCTGCGCCGGAGAGTTGTCGTTGGCGGTTCTGGCGCTTGGGACGATAGGGTTTCTCGGCTTGTGGCTGGGAACGTCTGTTAGTTTCGGTGTCTTGCTAGCGATCCGGACCGACGGGCATGTCAAGATTCAGATAGAAGAAATTTGGTATCGAGCGGCTGGACGGGATCATCTGTTTCTGTTTCTCCTCGTGAAATGTTGTGTATCATTTTGACGTTGCACTGCGTAGAGTGGAAAATAGATGCGCATACTGACTTAAGCAACTCGGGAACCTCATACCGTTGGAGGTGGGCTTGAGTCCCTGTCTGATCCATCGCCGCTGTGGTCCATCCTCTTCGCCAGCTGTTCGAGCAGGAACGCCCGCTCCAGCCGCATTTTCATGATCGCGCGGTTGAGCCTGAGTTTGCGAAGTCTTGCTGCGTCATTGGCTTCTTCGACCTCGTTCAGGCGTCGCTTGAGCTCGATGCATTTGCGGTAATAGGCTTTTTCGACTGAGGGCGCGAGGGGTGTGTTCATGGTTGCGTCCGCTAGACAGATGTCAGTGTTGTTGTTCCGAATGGGGTTGTAGTGGTGTGATGCAAGCACGAGCGCAGTTCCCGGATGTCAACAGATGTGTTGACTATCGCACGTGTAACACAGAGGGCCTTGACTCCTATGCGATATTGTCGGGCGCGTGCCGTCGCGTTATAACATGCTCGATCAGGAAGAATAGGCGATGCTGCCATGAGAAATGGTAATGTACGTACCGGGAGGCATTGCAAAATCGTGCACGGAGCGTGGCGGGTACCTTCTGTTGGTCGGACAGCGATCGAGCTTTGGGGTCGGTGTTGGTCGTGCGCTCCTGTGTTAGTCTGCCGTGATGGAGAGAAAGATGAGGACGTGGAAGGATGCTGATGTTGATGGTTAAGCTGTTAAGCTGTCAATCCGGAGACACCAAGCGCGAGCGCAAGCGCGCTTGGCGGCAAACCTAAAGCTAAACTCGACTTCACCTCGCAATCATTAGCTTCCACATCCAACATCCTTTCCGGTTTCGCGCGGTTAAGGACCTTGCCGGTGCAGCTCCAGAGCAACCGCGACAGTTCCTTGACAGATTCTTCTTTCAGTGCCTTGCATCACGCCACGGTCCGCTTTTGAGGCCCTCTCTAAGCTATTTCTGAAGCAGCCTTGGACAATCTTTCTCAGCAGCTCCATCAAATCAAGCGTTCAACCGCAGTCTGCTTCGAAATGCTTAAAACTGTGGAGCCGCGTCCTACGACCGGACCGGTGGACCCTATTCGTGCGCCCAGCCCTAGGGAGACGGCTGTCTCTTCGTCCTCGATCAATACTCCAAGACTCTCCTCCTCTGAAGGGGCTGCGTTTTCTAGACTGTGCTGCTATTATGTGGCAATCTTTTAATCACGATGTGCCTTCGGCTGCCAGACGATTCCGCTTCTCACTAACTGTACGAGACTGTCCAATACACATTCGATTGGACCAACGACGAGTGCAATCCTTTCATAATCATGAAAGTAACGAACGAGAAGCGGGATACACCCTCAAGAAATGATTTGGAGCATCCGGATTGAAAGCCAGAGGTCTGCTGCAGGTGGCGAAGGAGGAATTCTACGACCAGTATAATCCGCATAAGAATAGCCAAGTTCTGAGGAAAAAAGAAGTGTTCCGCAACGAAGAGTGATTCCGTAAGGGCACAGAATTTGCTGTACAGTAAACAATTGGAGACCACTACGACGGGCACTCGGTAAACTTTCTTGGACTGGCACCAGCAAAGCTAACAGTGGAGGTGAAGGACATCCTGCCGCCAAGTGTTGAGGATTCGCAAAAGAGCGGCAAGAGCTAAAGGTAAGCAGCAGACGTGTTTGTATAACTTCGTTGTATGCACATCCCGCTTCGCTCGGACACGCTCCAGTCTGAAGCGCCTCCCAGACTTATGGGGCGCTATGACTGCTGACGTGTGTTCAGGAGCTCTTTTAGCGCCCGCACGTGCCTGATCCTGAGGGTCGCAGAACATGGTGCAAAGAGAGGTGACCCAATAGCGACCCCAAGGGCCTGGATCCCTACAAGTGGAACATCAAGACAACGAACAAAATGCTCGAGATCTTGGATCGTGACGGGTTGAGATGCACCATACGATGCAGAGTAGGAACACACGGCCGAACAGCATATCTCTGATGTGGTGCTGGAACACTAGCCCAGGACGTCGAGGCCTCAAGCACCTCCTTACCTACAGGTCGTCGGCCCCATCGGATTGCCATGCATCTAACCACTGACCGCAACTCCTCAGTTCTTCGACATCTCATAAGCCATCTTGTACATCGCCGTAATATGCTCCTCGACCGTCAGTCCAGTCTCATCAGGCGCAAAAGGATTCCGCGAACTCATCGTTCCCTCGTAAAAGAAGGGCACGCTATATCGATCCCTCTTGTTGTTGTTGAGCAAGCGATGGCGCGCCGAGCGGTATTTGCCACCTCTCCAAGCATGCAACATGTCGCCCACGTTTACCACGAGCGTGTCTTCCATCGCCGGCACAGGGATCCACTTGGAGCGAAGAATTGCTTGCCACAGTCGAGAATCTTGCGTTGGAGTTCCAGTAGGATGGAGTGGCCAACCAGCTGGAAGAAGCCGTAACTCTCACATGCGGACCGCACGGCGTCGACGACCTGATCGCGTGCGTATTGCGCGGATGAGACATCGAGGAACGGGGAGATGTCCACCATGGGGATGCTGTGTTGAATGGCCATGGCCGAGAGCTTGTGTGGATAGGGTACTTGAGTGGAACATATGCGGTTCAAAGCTGATGGCGAACGGGGAGCGTACTTTCTCTGGCTGGGTTTGAAACAGTAAATCAACAGAGCATTTCTGTTGTTGTTTAATAGGAGAATGCCAAGCGAAATGTTTGCTTCATGTGGTGTTTTATGTACTCGTACCGCTACTTACCCCACGTTCCTTATCAGCGGAGGGGTCCAGGAGTCCGCCGACTCGGCCTTCACGGCTGAGCGAGCGGCCCGAAGCACATCGCATATTCGGGTGTTCATAGCTTTTGTTTGATTAGTAGCTGTGGGCGGCTGTTGATGTTGTATTCGTTTTCAAAATATAAACCCGAATATGTTGCCGTCGTGTGGCAGGAAGCCTGAGAATGTTGTGCGAAAGGCGACCGCCTCGCAGCTTTGGTTTCTCTCTCTTTCTTTTTCCTCTTTGTTGCCAATGCAACATGCAACTCTTAAACGCCGTTCACCAGACTCTCCCCAGAGTGGTCGGTCGCGAGCACCCAGTCCTTCACGCCACCCTTCCAATCCGCAATCCGTCCCTCCTGTATTCTGACCAACACAACCCTGACCTCTTCATCCTCAATAAACGTGCCGCGCCCTCCATCTCCCTGTCCTCCGTCTGCTGTGGGCGTTCGTGTCAATTCGAGGCTGTCTCCTGTCCGTCATCGAACGTGTTGTTCTCCAGGTGTCTTGCCTTGCACCATTTTTCCTCCTCACTGCCCTGCGACAGTACCTGTGCGGTCCCATTGATTGTCGCAGAAATCGAACTCATTGCCGCCGTGTTCATTCCCATCAACAAGCTCGCCAGCGAGCTCCTAGCCGGATTCCGCCGTCCGTCGGGCGAGGTGGAGCGCTGGTTTGGCGGCCGGTGAGAGACCCAGTCGTGCACGAGCAGTGAAACATTGGGGTTCTCGAGGAGGTTGAGCGTCTTTCGGCTTGAAGGGTTTGTCGTCATAATTATCACGGGCCCTGATGGGAGGGAGGAGGGGATGCTGGGAGTGGTGGCGTCTAGGTAGGTATAGTTCATCAGACTGACGTGCGGTTGAAGGGCTGTGCAGGTTGCGAGGTGAAGCTGGAGAGATGTTAGCTTCTCGAATTCGCGTGGTGCTCAACTGGTTACGAGGAACATACGAATCGAGCATTTTCGAGGCATGTGACGACTTCGGGCGGCAGAGAGCGGAAGACTTGGGGCCGGGTGTTGTTCGATGTCTCCCAGGTGAGAGGGGTTGTGCGTCAGCCATAGTGCGCAATGTGACTCTGCCTGGTCAATTGGTATAATGTCTGCAATGGTGTGTAATGGAAGAGTATGTCTGAGAAGTAGAAAGATGGGCAGAAAGAGGGATGATTGATGGAAGCTCTTTGCTAGCTCGTCGGTCTTGGCGACATGCGACATGTGATTGCGTCTGGGATTGCGTCGTTGCGGAGGCGGAGCAGCCCTGAGGTGTTCCGACACCCGAATCTTGGATCTGGGCAGTCACGAAACGCGGATACGAATACCTGCTGCATTCCACACCTAGCTACAGTACACCACCACTTCCACACATACCACCAATCGCTCCTGCTCCCTTTCTCTCTCGCATACACCGAGAGGACACAATGCCCGGCGAATTCCCAGACGAAGAAGCGAACGGCGACGGCGTCGCTGCAAATGTCTTCCAGCCAGGAACGCCCACCATATCTGTTTCGCAGAACGGCGTGCCAAAGGAGGTTGACGATGTCATGTATTCGGATGTATGCGAGCCGAAAGAGAACACCTGTCTCGGAATGCTGACTGTACCAGATCGGACTTACAACCCTCCTCAACCGCCTGAAGCAAAGTGTCGCATCCGCCCGCGTACGTTACATGGAAGTATGGAAGCACGTGCGGCCCGTTGACAGCTACAGGACTTTGCTGCCTTCCTGAAGAAGCGCTCGTCAATCGAGGAAGACCAAGCGAATGGCCTCAAGCGCCTCGCCAAGTCCACTCAGGACAGCATCCGCCGGCCTGAATCCAGGCAGGGATCCTACGTTCGACAACTCGAGGAGGTCCTGCGTGTTCACGAAAAGTTGGCAGAAAATGGCATGCAGTTTGCTCTGTCACTGCATCAAATGCACGAAGATCTCCACGAGCTGAGCAACAACATGGAGAGAGGGCGGAAACATTGGAAGCACGAGGGTCTGAATGCAGAGAAGAGGGCCTCCGATGCTGAGGGTCTGATGGAGAAGGCCAAAGTCAAGTACGACAGTTTGGCCGATGACTATGATCGCGCGAGGACTGGTGACGTGAAGGGCAGCAGACGTATGGGCTTGAAAGGACCCAAGAGTGCAGCACAATACGAGGAGGATCTGCTTAGGAAGTTACAGGCCGCCGATCAGGATTACCAAACAAAAGTGCAGCTCGCAAAGGCACAAAGGGAGGAACTGATAAATACCTCAAGACCTCAAGCAGTTAAGGCGTTGCAGGAGCTGATTGCTGAATGCGACTCTGGCTTGACCTTGCAACTCCAGAAGTTTGCGGCCTTCAACGAGAAGTTGCTGCTTGGAAATGGCCTGGTCATCAGTCCTATTAATCAAGACCCTGATAGTCTGCCATCGGCTCAACGTAGCCTTCGGGATGTCGTTTACGATATCGACAACGAGAGGGATCTTCATAGCTTTATTACGAGCCATGTTTCGAAGATCCCACCAAGGCATCCTGACATCCGCTACGAGCAGCATCCGACGCTCATGCCCAAACAGCAAACCCCAGCTCTTGCACCTGCAGCCCGTCAGCAAACGCCACCACCGCAAACTGCTGCATCATTTGCTGCTCCACAGCCACAGCAACAATATGGCTCCACTGGCAGCCGTCATTCTTATAATCCAAGCACGGCATCCGCATACCAGCAACCGCAGCCGCCGCCTCCGCAGCCACAGCAAAACCAGGCTTATAGCCAACCCTCACCGCAGAGCCCATCTTACCAGTCGACTCCTTCACAACCACAGTACAATACGCCACCGTATCCCACTAGCGCCTCGTCAATGCGCGGTTACCCTACGCAGCAATCAACGGGCGTCATGCATGGCAATGGACCACCCGCTGCCCAACCACCGAGCGGCATGGACCTCCCTCCACCGCTCAAGCCTGTCTTTGGAGTGGGTCTCGAAGAGCTGTTTAGGAGGGATGGTAGTGCGGTCCCAATGGTTGTATATCAGTGCATGCTGGCTGTGGACCAGTTCGGTTTGGACGTGGAGGGCATCTACCGGCTGAGTGGTACGGCCAACCACGTCCAGCAAATCAAGGCCCTCTTCGATCATGGTAAGTAACCGTACTCGACAATTTTCGCATGATTCCCTTGTTAAAATGTGGTCCTGCTACACTTCTCGGGTTGATGCTTACCTGTGCAGACTCATCTAGGGTGGATTTTCGAAACCCCGCAGCCTTCTACCACGATGTCAACTCCGTGGCTGGCCTCCTCAAGCAGTTCTTCCGAGACCTGCCAGATCCTTTGTTGACACGCGAGAGATACGGTGAATTTATCGAAGCTGCTAGAATAGAAGACGAAATAGTTCGTAGGGATACTATGCACGCAATCGTCAACAGTCTTCCGGACGCGCACTATGCGACGCTAAGGGCACTAGTACTGGTGAGTTTTGTGATGTTGATTGCTGAGAACTGAAAAACTGACAGTCCTGCAGCACTTGGATCGTGTGCAACAACACGCCGCTACGAACCGTATGTCGACGGCGAATCTTGCCATCTGTTTTGCGTAAGTCAACTCGAACGTGGCGGTGCTCGCTTGATGCACGTGTGGCTGACTGAGTACTCCAGTCCTAGCTTGATGGGATCCCACTCAGGACACCACATTGCAGATGCAGGTCTCCAAGCAAGGGTCCTCGACACCATCTTGATAAACACGTATCAGCTGTTTGATGAAGACTGAGCATCTGGCTAGCTCTGGTGCGTTGCTCAGGTTTCTGACTCGTGATGATGCATATGCACGGTTTCCTTATCGCAAGGCTGGCTGTACTCCGTCCCATCCAACTCGTTGGCGCCTGTCACTTACCTGTGACGGAGCTAGCACGGTGTCTGTCTAGCCCTTCATGACAATGTATTCAGGCGTTCAGTTCTTCTTTCCCTTTCTAGCAAGCTTTTCATTCAGCTACATCGACGAGGCTGTCGCGGCTGGCTATGCGGCCATATTTGCGAGACTTGAAGCATGTTGGACTAGAATTATACCCAGTGCGCCTTTTGTATGTCTTGTGATTCATCTCATCCCCGTTCAGTCGACTATCCAACTGTTCTCTTCCAGTCTTGACAACGGACGCAAGCGCGCCTCATGCGACCGACCTCAACCAGCCTGAGAATCCGAAGAGACGGACGTTGAAGAACAAGTTGCGTCTCCTACCCCTCCTCCACAGGCCGAGCCGGAATACAAGATCGAAAACCACGTCGACTTCACGCAGGTCCCTCTGGGACTCGCAGGTCCGCTCGCAATCTCCGGTGACAACCAACATGGCACCTTCTACGCGCCGCTCGCAACTGCAGAAGCCACGCTGGTGGTCAGCTGCTCCCGTGGCTGCAAAGCATTTCAGCGAAGCTGTGGCATCCGCGCCGTAGCCTTGAAAGAACGCATGTCACGCGCGCCCGTGTTCCGCTTCGGCAACACCTCAGACGCAGTCAATTCCTCCAAACTGGTCCCAAGCCATGAGACATTCTTCCGCACGGAAGCAGAAAAAACGACCCGTTTCGGCGGACTCACCCGCATTACTCCTCGCATCATCGGGCCCAATGTTCACGTCAAGATGGAATACACCTGCGGCGACGCTGCAGGACAAAACATGGTGACGATCGCGTCGCAACGCGCCTGCAACGCACTCCTCGCGACCCGCGGCGAAGGACTCCGCATTCGCGGCTGCGACGTCGACGGTCAGCTGTCCTCGGACAAGAAGCTGTCGGCGCAGAACACGGTCGAAACGCGCGGGGTCCAGGTCATCGCCTGGGGCACGCTGAGCGACGACGCCTGCCGCCACGTCCTAGGCTTCTCCACCGAACGCATCTACCACACCATCCTAGGCGCACAGGACGGCACCATCCGTGCCGGCATCGCAGGCTCCAACATCAACACGGCGAACGTGTTCGCGGCTATGTTTATCGCTTGCGGGCAGGATGCTGCGAGCGTGCTGGAGGCGGGATGGACGCAGTTGACGGCAGGTTTCGATACCGAGGCGAGGGAACTCACGCTCAGCTTGTTCGTGCCTAGTTTGCCGGTCGGTACGGTCGGCGGTGGCACGGTGTATCCGAGTCGGGCGCAGGCGCTGGAATTGCTGGGTTGCAAGGGAGAGGGGAAGAAGTGGGCGCTTGCGGAGAGTGTGGCGGCGTTTGCGCTCAAATTGGATCTGAGTACAATTGCGGTGGTGGCGAACGACACGTTTGCTGGCAGTCATGAGAGATTGGCAAGGGGCAGGAGTAAGTTGTGAGGAGATTGAGATTGGGGAACAAGTGAGGTGTTGGTTTTGTTAGCTAGGGCTGCTTAGGGTTGGGTAGGGCTGTTGGGCAGATGCGCTCTGAATCGTGGTCGTGGTTCTCTAGCGATTGTGATACTTTCCGTACACGTACCACCTCGCGACAAGGCTAAACCCTGACGTCTGTCGTTAAGCTACCCGATCCGTGGCTTTGATGTTTAGATGCATGTGGCTGTATATATTGCGGTGTGGTGTTATTAATGAAGTCGGGAGTTGTAATCCCGGAACGCGTGGTGGCTGAACGCTCACAGCCTTGGTCCTCAACCTCAGCTGCCAAGGAAAGGGGCATACAGCATCTTACCGCATCGTTTGTGTACGTTGCTGCTCCTTCTCCTCAACACATGGCACGCAGGAAGAAGCAGCGACATGTAACCCGGCACAGTCTTTTCGTTCAGCCACCAATCTGTCTTGCAGGGAGGTTCCCGCTAGCGGAGGAAAAAGGTCCGACTAGTCCCGTCGGGGTATCTACATGTTGGTTCTAAACAACCGTCGCTGTTGGTCTCCGGTTTTCGGAGTCGTGCAACATCAGTGGACAGAACAGACGAACGCGTTTGCTCGGTCCCAGGACGAGCCTGTTGGCGGCTGCGTCGCATCCGTTTTCCCTCCTCCACACTGCGTGCGTCTGTGACAAGACGTGGCCTGAAACTCAATTGCGGCACTAGCGGACGCAGAAGTGCTGCCGCATGGTAGAGTGCGAAAGTCTGGACGGGTTCAAGCCTTACGATACACCAGGCGTGCTTGACACTATTGGCGCCAGTAAGCATAGCGGTCAAGCAGGGGCGTATGCCAGCATCACCATTTCGGGCATGTATCCCGCTGCATGCGTTGCGCAGAGGCAAGACTTCATTCGGTCCCCATGCTAAATTAAATCCATGCGAGGCCGTGTCTCGATCGCGAGTTAGCCAGCCCTAGACGCGTGCTGCGCAGGGATGTCCTTACATCGGTAAAAACCTTCTTTCTTGAGCATACTGTTGGCTCGGATATTACACTGCAGGTTCAGCCCCCAAACCAGGTATTCCCCGTCTCCAGCAAGGCACGCTTCGCGAAGCTTGTTCCCTCGGGCAATTAGTCTGGGCGATCGCTGCGGCCTCAACTCGCATTGCTGGTAATTCAGGCGGCCTGAGGTTCCCTTCGAGTCAGAACTATACCCATAATCGGATGTTCTAGACGATGGCATCCACCCGTTCGTAGCAAGGGGTCGCAGTGTTGCAATGCAAGTACGGGTACATAGTTTCCACACTTCCCAGCAACCTCGCATCTACCATCTCACGAAACAACACGCACAATGGCGGTAACTGGTCTGTTGGTGTTTCTTTCCTTCCTCACTTTCTCTTCTGCTCTCATAGAGGGCAACTGCGTGAACCATGATACGGGTTTGAAATGGCTGGCTTCGAAGCTATCCTCCGGCGCAGCAATATCCTGCCTGGGATCACCTCTCCAGCAATACAATGCCGGTCGTTATTGGGTGAGATAAAAACACGCAGGATCTCGGAAGGCGACCCACTCATCTCTTTTTCAGGGCGCACAATACGGCAAGAACGCCTCTGTGGTCATCTTCCCAGTAACAGCACAAGACGTCAGCTACGCTGTACAAGCGTCATGCAAAACTCCTTTGGGGAACAACCTTGCTTTCGTGAGCGGTGCACATGGTCAGACCAACGCGTCCAGCTCGACTGGCATGGTCATTGATTTGACCTGGATGAACAAGACGACGATCGAGCAGAACAAGGTAATCGATGGCAAATCGTACACTGTTGTAGGCTATCAAGGTGGAGCAACCTGTGAGTCCTACTCGACTGCCCAAACTGAACACGCACTCACCATTGCAGGGGGCCAGGTGCAGACAGCGACCAATGGGACTGGTTATACGCCCATTGGTGCTAGGGTGAGCAATGTCGGCACGGGCGGTTTTAGCACCGGCGGTGGCATTGGGTTCCTAGCCGGAGCGTAAGCATACCACCACAAGAGTGATACGAACTCCCAGCTAACATCTTCAGCTACGGGTATGCCATCGACAGACTGCGCGCAATGGATGTCGTGCTGATGGACGGCCGCATCGTCACGGCAACCGCGAAGAACAAGTACTCCGATCTCTTCTGGGCACTACAAGGCGGCGGAGGTCAGTTCGGTATCGTCACGACTTTCTACCAGGAAGCCGCTGCCGAGCCCACCGACGCACGTTTTGGTGTGTGGTACATTTCCAATTCCACAACCGCGGTCGCCCGTCAAAACACCGTAGATTTCTTCAACAACCACACAGATCCTTTCAGCCTCATGTACTACGCTACGGGCTATGTGCCCCTTGCCGACGGAACTCTAGGCACACAGACACTTCTCGTTGGTGTCTGGTTTGGAAACCCCAATAACCCATCCCAACCATCCTTCAACAAGACGTTTACGCCTTTGCTTCATGGCCTCGACATCGTGCAAAACATCACCATTCAGGTTCCCTACGCTGATGCCTTCCAGGTCATCGATACCTTCGTAAGTCCACTCTGCCAACAACCAAACACTCCCAAAACTGACCCTGTTTCCTAAACAATAGTTCCCCTATGGCTTCCGTCGCGGCTTCTGGGGTCCCCAGACCACAGAAATAACGGCCTCCTACCTCGCCAACGCGAGCGCAACCCTCACCTCCTACGTATCGTCTCTGCTCGCACGCGGCGAGACCCCGTATCCGCCCTCTGGGCTCTCCAGTACATGTCTCCAGGCCTCAACGGCCACCTCCCCACCTCCGACTCAGCCACCGCGTGGCCCCACTCCGTTGCCGGGCATCAGACGCTCTTCTCCCCGCCTGGTCCTCAGTGGCCGACGATGCCGTCACATCAGCCGAGAACGACGTGCTGAACGCACTGACGTACTCGCACCAACAGAGCGTAGGACCCTTCCTGGCCGACTATCCGAACTACATCAGTCCCAACGCGAGCGGCAGGAGGGTTTGGGGCGAAAATGTGGAGAGGCTTATCGAGGTCAAGGCAAAGTATGATCCGCAGTGCAGGATTCATCAGGGAAGGGTGTTTGCGAGCAGACAGTGCGTGCAGGGTGGATGGGCGAACATCTTCCCGAACTGAAAAAGGGGATTGAAAGAGAGGACGAGGAGTGGGGTTGCATTAATCCACTGTAGACGTATTTTGGTTGCATATGATGAGAAGATTATGTGGCAGAGGGAGAAAGAGGGCGACGATAGAAGGAAACGATGGTACTCAAGCGACGTGCAGTGATTGTAGTAGGAGTACTGCTGCGGGAGGTTTGCTTGACGTATCTTGTGCTGCCCAAAACAACTCCGCCGCTTAACAAGGGGTAAAAAAATTCTCCTCCAAGAAATGTCGGTCCCAAATCGGGGTTCTAGCTCTTCTACCACTCACAAAATCCACAGCATCAACGACAATCATTCAGGAAAAAATGAATTGAACAACGCTGTACGTTTTCACTTTTGTCTTCCCAAGGGACATAGACTATTCTCTATCCAAACCCAAAACGGGAGAACCTCCAGACACCGCACACGCCGTGCAAATGCAACTCGAGAAACCGGTAACATACAACGCATACAGACAACACTACGCCGCCAACTTCATCCATCAAGCGTCAGTGATGCAGCCATGGCTGGCGTCTTGCACAGCCTTAGAGTACTTGTAGAGAGTGCCCTTCTGGTATTTGAGCGGCGGAGCCTTCCACTCCAGCTTCCTCTTCTGCATTTCCTCATCGCTAACATCAGTGTTGATGACCCTAGTCTCGGCGTCAACGGTGATGGTATCGCCGTCCTGGACCAGGGCAATAGGGCCACCCTCCTGTGCCTCGGGCACGATGTGACCGATCAGGAAGCCGTGGCTGCCACCGCTGAAACGTCCGTCGGTGAGAAGTGCGATATCGTTTCCGAGGCCGGCGCCCATGAGTGCGGAGGAGGGCTTGAGCATCTCGGGCATGCCGGGTCCGCCCTTGGGGCCGGTGTAGCGGATGATGACGACGCGCTTCTCGCCCTTCTTGAACTCGCCGTTTTCCAGAGCGGTGATGAAGGCATCTTCTTCGTCGAAGACGGCAGCCTTGCCGGTGAACTTGATGCCCTCCTTGCCGGTGATCTTGCCAACACTGCCACCGGGCGCGATGTTGCCGTACAAGATCTGAATGTGGCCGGTCTTCTTGATGGGGTTGCTGAGTGGACGGATTATCTGCTGGTCTTCGGGGAATGACGGTGCATTCTCGAGGTTTTCCTTGATAGTCTTACCGGTCACGGTTATACGGCTACCGTCGATAAGACCCTCCTTCAGCATGAACTTGAGCAAAGCGGGCGTACCACCGATGTCGTAGAGATCGGCCATGACGTACTTGCCCGATGGCTTCAGGTCGGCCAGGAAAGGGGTGCGGTCCGAGACCTTCTGGAAGTCCTCGATGTCGAGCTTGATGCCAACCGAGTCGGCGATGGCGATCAGGTGGAGGACGGCATTGGTCGAGCCACCGGTGATGTTGACGACGATCATGGCGTTCTCGAAGGCCTGGCGAGTCAGGATGTCCGACGGCCGAATGTCCTCCTTCAACAGGTTCTTGATAGCGCCACCTGCCGCAAGACACTCTAGCTGCTTTGCCTTGGACTCTGCGGGGTTGGAGGAAGAACCAGGAAGGGTCATGCCCATGAGCTCAATGACCGATGCCAGGGTGTTCGCAGTGTACATTCCACCACATGCACCAGCTCCAGGGCACGCGTGCCTGATGATGTCTGACCGCTCCTCCTCCTTGATCTCGCCGGTCAGGAACTGTCCGTACGCCTGGAAGGCCGAAACGATATCGAGCTTGGCGTTCTTGGGCATTTGACCACATCCAGCTGCGATTGTACCACCATACACCATGAGGGACGGCCTGTTCACGCGACCCATAGCCATGATAACGCCAGGCATGTTCTTGTCGCAACCGGGGATACTGATGTTCGCGTCGTACCACTGGCCACCCATGACGGTTTCGATGGAATCGGCGATGATGTCGCGCGACTGCAACGAGTAGCGCATACCCTTCGTACCCATGGAAATACCGTCACTGACACCGATGGTGTTGAACTGCATGCCCTTGAGTCCTGCTCTTTTCACGCCCTCGTTGACCTTGTTGTTCAGATCCAGCAGGTGCATGTTACAGGGGTTGCCGTTGTACCAGACAGACGAAATACCGACCTGCGCCTTGCTCATGTCCTTATCGTCAAAGCCGGTGGCGTACAGCATGGCCTGGGATGCGCCTTGGGAGATGGGCTGGGTAATGAAACGACTGGTCTTGTTAAGCGCATCCTTGGGAACGTTCTCTTGCTTTCCGACAAGCAACTCGTCGACGGTGGAAGCATAGCTGCGCTGAACAGTCTGGGACAGGGCTCGCCTGAGGAGGTGTAAGTAGCGGTACCTTGCAGGAGAGCTTTTGAACGTACGTAGCCCGCCATTGCGTCCGCGAACTCCAAGCTGGGCGCACAGCTCTTGTACCAATGCGCGACGACAACATTCTGACCCACGCTCAAGCAAGAAGACGTGTAGCGGGAGAGAAGAAGAAGGGAGGAGAAAGAGGGAAGAAGGCGTACGGAAGGAGTCACAGCGAGAGGCGACACCGGAGCCCAAGCACTGTCTGTAATTACAAAAGTGCATTGCGCGCCACGCGAGTCATTGCGGGGCCTAGCCGCCTAGCTCAGAAGGGCACGCTAACCGCGTCGGAAGAGCAGCCGCCAGACCGCGTCTATAACCAACCCTACATGTTGCTGCGCGAGCAAACTGTATAGGAGACGTGCAGAACCGGCGGTATGGACCAACGGATAGAACGACGAATCAGACGCCTTGTTGCTGTTGCAGATGGGGTTTACTTGCCCGGTGGCATCTGTTCGTGTCGCCCCGTTGAAGAGTGAGGGCCAGTACTCGAGTAACGCGTGGTGCATTCCAGCTTACAACGGCTTCGGAACTTCGGCCAGACGGAGTTAGCGCAGTTGATCCCTGTCCTTTTGATGCAGTCATCGTTCGTGGGTTTCGAATGCCCTTTTACTGCCAGACTGAATACTACCTGCCACAGGCTACGAAACTACCTGATTGTCTGCGAAACCTCCATCGAGGGCCTACCGCACCACCCGGACATCTTCCAAACACGACGTTCTTCCTCCTTGCACCATTAGGAAATATCAGTCCTCTTCAACATACCGATCTTGAATCAGTCTCTCCATCTGCGACCCCTCCACTAAGACCACACTCGATTTCTTCCGATCGTTGTCTTGGCCACCGTGTTGCTGCACCTGAGGGCTTTGTCTTTGTCCCGGCCTTTAACTATTCGCATTGGACAAAGTACGCACTCGTGTCTGGGAGTACGGACGCCGCAAATAACGTTGGCTCGTTCGAGGTGAAGAGGGGAAATAGGCTATAGGCCCGGAGGGGAGATTGCCAATTTGGCAGGTGTCGCGAACACTCGAGAACGGACTGGCTCTTGCAAGGGAGCGTGGGAGTCCTAACGGATGCGGTCCGCATGCGATGGACCCGCAAAGTGTTGCCTTCGTACCTCAAAGCGACTCCTGGCGCTTACACAACGAGCTCTTGCGCCTACAACAGGTGCAGTCGGACCACTCAGACAGACTGCTTCGGCTCGAGCGACGCCAAGAAGACGACGCCAGGATGAAGTCCGTATGGGGCGGCGCATCACCATTTCCCAGTGTTCTGAGTGGAACACCACAACAGGGTAGGGTATTTCTGATTCTGTACGCTGCACTTGAACTCATGTCCGATTTTAGCGCCCCTGCAAAACCCCTACAGGATCAATTCAAAAACTTCGACGATGATTCGAGCAATCTTATCGGCAGCCTCCACCTTGATGCTGAAGAGGAGCCGAGGCGGATAGGCGCGACCTCTCGTGCGAACAGCGTCCGATTCGATGAGTCCGCCAACCAGGGCCATTGGGCTCATGCTTCTCGGTCGTCGGTGGATTTCATACCTAGGAGCAGCAGCGGCCTCGGTGGTTTCCCTATGACGGAGCGGTCTTCATCACACAAGTCGGACGGACGAGCCAGTTCAGTGCATTCGGTGCGATCGGCTGCGTCAGGTCGTGCTAGCAGCTTGAATCTCGACACTGGGTACGGTTTAGGAGAAGCCAACAGATCGCCATTGCATACGCCAGCCATAGCTCCCGGTCTACTTGTCCTTGGTACCGTCCCTGCCATCATCCGTTGTTGGATGAACACCAACTTCAAGCACGATGCTCTTCTATACGCCGCTGTCTGCACAGCATCATTCAAGTCATTTTTGGGTCTTCCACTTATACAGAAACTCGGATTCGAGGACCGCATCGTTGGTGACGTCCTTGGTGGAAGGACTGTGGAACTGCCGGTGTATTTCCCTGAGGCTGTACCACACCCTGCATCATCCAGGTCGAGTAGTCCTGCTCCGCAACTGCCTACACTTACGGTCGTCTTCACCGTAATCGAGCGAGATCCCCAGCAAAGCGAATCGAAAGCTATCCAAATCTTTATCGGGAGTGACACCTTGCGTGCCCACAATGCGGACATCCTTTTCTCATCCAACAGTATGACTCTTTACGACGATGATCGGAGTAAACTATCGATCCCACTCGTGAGGCCTGAGAACGAGGCCGTGTTTAACTGTCTGGTCACGACGGGTGGCTCGGAAACCATGCCAGCTTCGTCAGAAAGACCGGAAGATACGCCATCGAAACAGCAATCGCACATCAACGGACTTGGCCAGAGCCTATCGGCGGGGGACCCTATACCTTCATCGGCGCCTAGTCCACCAGCTGGCAAGTACAGGCCTCCTGGGGTCGTCGCAGCTGAGAATGAGAGCAGTGGTGCAGGCACCTCGGACACGGAACAGACTACGAGTAGACCAGAGAGCCGCCAAGCAAACTCACTTCGGCCGCCCCCTGGTTTGGTCAACACTCGTGTCGAGGTCAGGGAGAATTCCGCAGAAGCTAGCCCTTCGCAGGCTACACCTTCGCGCGCTGGATCCTCGCCAGCAATATGGAGTAGTTGGCGGCGAGACAGCTCAGCTCAGAACAACCAGGTCGACCTGGCCAGTGCGAAGAACAAAGATGGCTCGTATCAGAGGAAAGACACAGGAATCAAAGTACTCAAGCCTGCAAGGTCGACAACCAGGACGTTGTCGAGCACGCTCAGTGCTTCACCCTCGCCTGCTGACGGAAGGTCGCGCTTCTTCGACGATGGAAAGAGGAGAGCGACAGACGATATTCATGGAGAGCAGAAAGGGGCACCAATTCCTTCTGTGGACTCCAAAAGTCAGACACCCGTAGGTTTAGGAGTGGGTTCGACAACAAAGGGAAGGTCCAACCCAATCGGTGGCGCGTCTGCGTTTTCGTGGTTGAACTCGGGAGGCTCAAGATCGTGAATTGGTGGGTGGATACGCTATTCACACCGGGCTGCACGAGAGGTGAAAGCGATATCTCAGTGGACTCGACACGCATGGCGTTCCATGGCGAAGTGGAGTGAGGCAACTGCGGGCTGTACCATTACTCGGCAGGGCGCTAGGCGTGGGCTGTGTGATTGTATCGCTGAAGCAGCAAACGAAATCGAAGAATACAACCAGAAGCCTGCAAGCTGCAGATCTGCTTCACCCTGCGCCGATCGCTATCTATCAAGCATCGGATGCATATTCACCTTGGCTTCACTTGCGGCATCAAACTGACTGATTGACTGTTCCTGTCCTTGGCACTGCGTACGTTACTTTAGAGAAGACGTTGGTGGTGACAACAGAGATAGCTGAGGCCATTCACGCGACAGTAATTTGTAGATTGAGTATATCAGCGTAAATTTCTGGTACCTGCACCACTCCTTCCTTTCGCAATATCTTTTCTTGTCGCAAACACAGACTGCATAGCATTTTCGAACGCGCAGTCAACCTGTGTAACGTTACGCATCCTGTACCTGTTCTGTCTATAGTTACTTTGCGACAATCGAAATACCAGATTTAGACGCGCCGTTTGCGTTTGTTCCACACGTCACCCAAAACTTCTTCTCCACCGCCCGGCTACCCCGGTTTAACAATCCCTCATCTACTCCCACTGCGCTGCTCTGTACCACCAGGAGCGTAACAATCTATCGAAAAGGACGACCGGCTTTCCAGAGCTCGCGCTCCTTCCTCCGTCCGCCCTGCTGCCAGGCTGCCACGCAGAGTGGGCAGCTAGCCTTCAGGACGGCTTCCTCAAAGAAGCGAAAGATCGCTCCGCTCCCTCAAGAAGACTCGCTCAACGGCAACGGCCCACCATTGTTTGCGCCGGAAGTGTACGACCCCGATAGACAGCCGTCACCGCCTTCTTCTTCACCACGGCGCCCGCCCTTGTCCGAAAGTCAGTCCACCACTCCGCTGTCAGGCCCACGAAGCTCGCCTGTGCATTTCCTACCACCACACCTCCAACTGGAAACTTCGGAAGGTCTAAGAGGAGGAGCGTACAAGGCAGATTCGCCTAGCGGAAACAGTGAAGCCTACGCTGCGTTGAACTTGGGTTCCAGCGTGTACGGTAGTAGTATGTCCGGAGGCCAAGATGGCGATGCTGTAGGCCACAACCCGGCAGAGGTCAGCAACAAGGACGGTTTTGGAAGAACAGAGGGTTCAGCGGAGGCTAGACGACTAGAGCCACGCTCAGTGTCGCCTGCAAAGAGGTCTGCCGATACCATGGATGGAGCTGAAGGCACAAAGCAAGAGGAGGCTAATGGCAACACTACGGTTCCGAACGCACAGGATACTGTTATGCCAAGGGCCTCAGCTTCAAACAAATCTCAAATTGATGATGCACCTCCACCATACAGCGCTCATGATGCCGATCGGCTTGCTCCGCCGTCATACGACGAACAATATGAGCGAGTTTTCCAGCTAATGCAGGCACCAGTGGAGGAGGGCGAAAAAGGCTTTGTAGTTTCTATGAGATGGTTGGGAAGAGTCATCGCTAGAGCCACTGAAGGACGAAACGGTGGCGATCACGGAAAAGAAGCCTTGGAGGGTGATGTTGGCCCGGTGGACAACTCAGATATTGTTCCGCAAGGCGCTTTCGCTTCTACGCTATCATACGAGGGCACCGACATACCATTCGTGCCGCTAAATCCTGGTTTGACGTTCGAGCAAGAGTACTTGACTGTTCCGGAAAAGGCCTGGAACCTGATCATGGAGTGGTATGGCGTCGCTGAAAATCAGAAGCCAATTATTCGCTTCGTTGTCGACACAGCGCCCGGCGCTGTCGTGCAGAATCTGATGTACGAGAGCTATCCTCCTGTTTTCACCATCCGGAAGGTTCTCCATAAGTCGACTCAAGGCACAAAACCCCCGACGCCCCCTGGGACATCCGCAAGCACTAGTCAGACAGCTACTGGCCCCCAACGCCGGAAAGAGACACTTCTGAGCCAACTGCCGTCAAGATTCTCGCCACCAGTCATGAAAGCTCAATGAAGTGGCTCGCTCGCGCAAAGAAAGCTGCTGGTATCGAGATCGGTCGCAAGGTTAAGATCTGGCGACAGATGGATCCGTCGTCTATCGCTGTGGACAACAGCTCACAACAAGCGGGGATGCTAACTCCAGACGCTTCGAGAAGCGGGTCGCCAGAATCGGCGCCCAACGAGGACGAGCCGAAGCTCGTCATCGAGCCGTCTGAATTTGCTAAATGGGTGGTTGGAACTGATTACGAGATGGTTGATCTTCAGGACCATACCACGAACGAGAAGTACAACGGCAAATCTACTCTGGAGATCTTGGGGCTCGGGGTCAGCCAAACCATAGTCCTGGAGGAACTAGCGCCCGGCTCTGATAACCAGCGTAACGCGAAGAAGGGCAACGCTGGAAAGACCAAGTTTGACGAAGCGAACGGCCGAGCTAGCCCGGCACCCTCGGGCCCCGTCACCAGAGGCCGCACTAGAAAGGACGGCAGGACTCGCGGTGCAATCGGATTGACCAACCTCGGCAATACATGCTACATGAACTCAGCTCTGCAGTGCATTAGTCGAGTCGAGGAGCTGGCCATCTTTTCCTGCAGGGCAAATACAAGACCGAGATCAACACAGACAATCCGATTGGCTATAACGGAAAGATGGCTAAGGCCTACGCTGGAGTCATAGAAGGTCTGTACAATGAGGCCAGCGCCAGTGCTTTCAGACCGGGTAGCTTCAAGGGCACCCTCGGCATGAATCAACCTCAGTTCTCTGGTTACGGACAGCAGGACTCACAAGAGTTCTTGAGTTTCTTAGTCGATGCGCTCCACGAGGATCTCAATCGGATCCACAAGAAGCCTTATCTTGAGAACCCTGATTCCGATGATGCGACTGTCCACGACCCGGAGGCTATCAAGGCGCTTGGCCAGAAATACAGGGAGAATTACAGAGCCAGGAATGACTCTATCGCGGTTGACCTGTTCAATGGCTTCTACAAGAACACCTTAGAGTGCCCTGTGTGCGACAAGGTCAGCGTCACCTTCGATCCTTACTCTCTCCTCACCCTTCAGCTCCCCATTGAGAACACCTGGCAACACAAGATCATCTTTGTTCCTCTGAATAGCCCACCAACTCAATATGAGGTCGACATGGACAAGAACGCTCCGGTGAAAGCCATCAAGGAGTTCATCGCGAGCAGAGTCCCCGGTCTTGAAAACAATCGAATGTTGTTCATGGAAGAGTTCAGCCAGAAGATCTACAAGGTGTTTCCAGATAAGGAGAGCATTGCAGAGCAGAGCTTCCAACCGGCCGATCATCTATACATGTACGAGCTGCCGGAAGTGCCAACAAACGTCAACTACGAAATGAAGAAGAAAGGCTATCGCTCGATCCTTTACAGGAACGAAGACCCGCTGCCAGACATGGATTCGCCGCAAGCAGAGCGTATGGTGGTACCTGTGCTGCATCGTCGTGCGAGCAACGGCGCAGGACTGTACAATAGCTCAAAGTTCGATCTCATTCCATCTTGGATTGTGATCTCCAGGGAAGAAGCCAAGGATGCCGACGCCATTTTTCGAAAGGTCTTGCTGGCAGTGTCCAGAGTCACGTCATTCAAATTCCTGGAAGTCGACTGGGACAAGGCTATGACGCCCCTGCCTCGGGCTCAACGTTCTTCGGAAGCTGAAACAGCGGTCGGTGACGACGCCGCTACTGACAATGCAGAAGCCAAAGTCAGCGATAGATCTGTGGATTCCGACGATGGATATGTCGATATCTCTGTCAACAAGAGCGGTCAGGAACCTGCGCAGACCGTCAAGACACACGTGCCCGACATCTCTCAACCTGGAACATTGATTTCGCCAGTCTTTCGCAATATGTTCGAGATGAAGTACACCAAGGGTGACGATATGCACTGCACTGGTAATCTCAGTCAGATCAAACCAATGCTGGACAGGGTCCAGCTGCCTGCTCGTAGAGGTTCTGTGGCTTCCGTACGATCGAACATCTCGCAGAGGAGCCAAGACTCGGGCTACAGCGGACGCAGTCGGAGTGGTTCAAGCGATGAAGACGCCGACACGCCCGATGTCATCCTTGGGGAGGAGAGCGCAACTCCCAGTGGCGACCTGCAAAGTGATGACGAGCTTCCATCCGTGGAGAACCTCATCTCCAGGAAGAGCAATGCCAGGCAGAAGTTCAATAGGAATCGCAACAGAAAGCAGATGACATACTCCCCGAAGGTCCGCCGTGGCAGCAAACAGTCTGTACGTTCGAACTTGTCCCGCGGATCGACGAAGGCAACTCCCGAATCGGAAACCGACTCAGACCCGTACTACATCAAGCTTGGAGAGGGTATCGTGCTGGACTGGCGGGACGATGCCTTCGACACCATGTTTGGTGGCGATGCAGACAAGCCTAGCGACGACCAGGGTTATTTCCTGCTCAGCAACCTCGACACTGCAGAGGACCAGGAACTTCAGGCCAAGAAGCAGAAGCGCGCCCAACGTAAGAAGAATGGTGTCACGCTAGAAGAGTGCTTCGCCGAGACCGGCAAGACGGAGATTCTGTCTGAAGACAATGCGTGGCGCTGTCCAAGGTGCAAGGAGGAACGCCGTGCCAGCAAGACCCTGGAGATTTGGACCGCGCCCGACATCCTTGTTGTCCATCTCAAGCGCTTCAGTGGAGAGCGGCACAGGCGTGATAAAGTTGATGTGCTTGTTGACTTCCCTCTTGAGGGTCTGGATCTCAGCAACAAGGTGGGCTTCCAGGAGGAAGGAAAGGAGTGTATCTACGATCTCTTCGCCGTGGACAACCATTACGGTGGACTAGGAGGCGGTCACTACACTGCCATGGCCAAGAATTTCTTTGACGGAAAGTGGTATGACTTCAACGGCAAGCATTCACTAAAACCCATTAGCCGTATGCACGCTCGCTGACGCTCAGTTAGACAGTTTCGTGTCCTCAATAAACAATCCCGCCACAGTCGTTACGAATGCGGCCTACCTGCTCTTCTATCGCCGCCGTTCCTTGCAGCCACTCGGCCCTCCATACCTCCGCGAACTCGTCAACAATGCCCGTAAAGGTCCTGACGAGGACTCCAACGATTCCACCTCCTCCGACGCGGAAGAAGAGTCCGAGTCGGGGAAGGACAGCGCTCCGGTTTCTCTCGCCCGCTTGGGTCGTCGAACGCTGGAACCGGAGCAGGAGCAGGAGCCGGCAATCCCAGTCTTCGCGGCGGCGCTGGCCCAGCTGGCGACGCAGTGAGCCGACTAGCGAAGCAGAGCCTGACGAGTGATGACGAGGGCATCAGTCTGGACGATGGTGACAACGACAACACGTTCAAGGGCCACCGCCTTTTCGATGCAGGTCAGGACCAGGGCTGGAGCTTCGAAAATATCAATGTTCCTGATGATGCCTCGACACTCAACGGGGCGCCCTCGTCGGTCGCGGCGGCTGAGGGCCCAGATGATCTTGCTGGCCGGTTGATGGAGGATTTCGACGATGACGACAGATTCTCGCTCGGCGCTGGAGGGCAGAACACACCTCTTACTGGCGACGAGGACCCCGAATTAAGTCTGTTCCACCAGGCGGATGATGCAACGTTGGACGACTACGCCGACGCGCAGGATCATGGACCGCAAGGTGTGGACATGATCAGGCTGGGTGGGGAGGCTGAAGTGCAGGATCCGCCCGTTCGGGATATCATTTTTGATGATTCTAAGGATGATATGGAGTGAAGGACTGAAGAACGAGCTCTGAGGTCTGAGGTGGGATATCGGTGAATGTGGGGGGGGGGGGGGGGGGGGGGGGCTGGAGGGTATACGGGGCGGGAGGGATGTTCTCATTCTTTTGTTGAATGCAAAGAGTGAAAAGTTTGCATTAGAACATACACGACTGGCGCATCATGGGTGGGTGAGGGTTGGATGGTGCGGTTTACTAGAAAAGGCTACGCAATGCCTCCTAGGCAATTTTGCATTCTTCGGAGTTGCTAGGTTTTCTGTTCAGCGTATGAGGAATCACAGAGATATGACACACTTGCCGTGGGGTTGCTTCACCTCACTCACTTGCTGTACCATCACTTGAACTTCCACGCATGTTCGAACAGTTGAACATGTTCAAACATACCCAATGCACCCAAGCTGCGCCAGGTCAAACAATCCGTTTTCGATCTTCAGAGTTTCCACGGCACAGTTTCGAGGGAGCGCTGCGGACGTGGCTGCCAATGGATGGAATGGAAGGGATTTGAGCCTCAACTACATCCATTCTATGGAATATCCCATGCCAAGACCGTAGTATAGTTACCACTCCATTCCGTAGAATGAAATAAGAGGTATGTTCCACATAGACTCCACGAATGTTCTATGGAGTGAGCGCTAAGACCTTAGTATAGCTGTTAGTGTGATAATAGCTATTAAAGTAGTTTTGAGTACAGAGTAGCCGGAGGAATTATTCTTTGACTGCCGCTGCCTGTTGCTACATATACATGCTGCCTCTGCTCTTGTTCTCTACGATAGTAGCTGAGGAGGTAGTTGTATCTTTTATGAGAGGCGTCAGATATCGAGACTTGTCTTATAGATGAGACCTCACTCGAGATCACGTGAGAATTGACCTTTGACGAGCACTCACGAGTTATCTCACGTGATACCCGGATGAGGGTATGTTCTATGAGATAGATTGAGACGCGATTTGGATCGCGAACGACAGTCACGTGAGCAAATTTCTCCCAATTTGAGCGATGGCCGTAATCTTATCTTGTTGGATTACGGTCAAAGTCTTGGCAACTCCGCGGGAAACTAAAGTTCGATGGCTATACTAACTTATTGACTACTACTACTACTACTACTACTACTACTACTACTACTACTACTACTACTACTACTACTACTACTATCACTACTACTACAACTACCACCTTACTCTATAGAGTCTGTGGAAAGTTACATACTCCTTTCTATTCTTTCCATGGAGTCAATAAGCCCGCTCTATTCTAGTTCCATAGAATGGATGGATGGAGTTTCATGGGACCCTTCCATCCATTGGCAGCCCCGGGCTGCGGATGATGTAGTCACTTTGTACGTGCACTGAGGACGATATTCCTTGGCCCGCTCCACATGGCTGGATGTACAGTGAAGATGTGAAACTGAAGGGTCCCTTTGGCGGCGACAAACTGCTCCGCGAGGACATCAAAATGTGATCTCGCCGTCCCGTTCTATGCGTTCTGTAGAATCTATAGAACCCCGTACTAAACCATTCCTGAAACGGCTCGCTAGCAGCTGCAAAGCCCATTCCGTTCTACTCCAGCTTTTAGGATGGGATGGATGGATTTCTATGAGCCCTTCCATCCGTTGACAACCCTGCGGCATTGTTCGTCCGGAAGGCTTTGTGTGCTTTTCTTTTAGTTGCAGGGAAGAACACCCGAGGCTAATCCTCGTCTAACTGGAAAGAGGGTTCAGGTATTCAGATTGGACCCTTGACATCACAAACTCTATGTCTGAAACTTTATAGGCGTAAGGGACGGCGTGATTGTGTGCACAAGAGTTTTGGCATCAATCCAGCCATGGGCCAGCCGGCATACGATACAAATGCCGGATTCGAAGTGCCACATCAGCAGAGGACTGTACCGGCTGAGCCGGCCCCTTCCAAATCGCGCGCAGAATGCATAGCGGACGCGGAAGTATGGCAGGTTGAGCAAGCTCTCAAGGAGGAGGCAGAGAAGGTCAAGAGGACTACTAAAAGCGCATGAGAAACGCAAAAGACCTCAGCCCAACGAACCGAAGCCGCCGAGAAACCCGAAGAGGCCCGGTATAGAGCCCGGTTACAGGCAAGCCAAGTACAAGCAGCTGTGCCGCTGCAGCGGGACTGCACGTGTATAGGAAGGCAAGACGGAAATGGCAGCACTGCTGGGTGAACAAACTCAGATACGCAAAAACCTACATGCCGCCCTGAATGGCAAAGGAGGATAGAATCAGGACAAGTGAGTTGATAATACCCCACGAGAACGGTATCCAGGTTGACATGCGAAAGAATCCGGCCGTCCAGACACCGCCAAGGCTACACCATGCAGTCAGCTCAACGACAATGCGAAACGGCAGCTTGGATAAAACGCCTTACAGTCCGCCAACAACGTTGCCAGCGATCAACGCCTCGATACCTCCAACAAGGCCGTACACGATTGGCACCACCCAGATGACCTTCCAATTGCGCCTTTGCACAACACAAGCATATGCCGCAGCGACCAGATGCACGCCGATTACGTCGATGAGAGTCCAGAGAAGAGTGAAGCGCCAGATTGAGTGAGAATCATACAGGTAAGAGACCTGGGTCCCGTGGATCGGGAAGGGCCAGTAGAGCGATGGAAAAGGCGGAGGAACGTATGAAAGAGGCTGAGCGTCGACGACCGTCTTCAGGAAGTAACTGTTGCGACATACGGTGTCAGACTTCCAATAGGTCTTTCCCTTTTGGCTTTTCGAGGGTCTGTTGGGGTTTTGGAGTTGTAAAGTTATGAAGTTATGGCCATTTTTTTTGGTTGGTTACAGTACCTCATGGTTTTTGGCAAGTTCAGTCCTAACCTCTCTCTCCTCGCCGTTTCTTGTGTGATATCGTGTCGGCTTTGTTCGTTACGTGGTATCTGTTTACATGTTTATGGAACTCCTGTTCGTGAAGTTCCAGTCGCAGTAGTTGCGCATTTTCAGCAAGTGACAACGCGACGACCGAGTGACTCGTACAAAGGAGAGGTTTGCGGTAACAAGATAGAGTTTCTATTCCCGCTTTAACCGAGGCATAACCGCAACGTCACTCCGCGACGCGTTTCACTGGCACGCGATTAGATATATCATCCGCGATGTGTATGTACTGATACAATACTCATCATTTTCCACTGTGCTTTGTCTTCGCGCAAAGTTCTGAACATGCCGGCGGACAGGCTACTGGCGACGCTGTTGAGGGCTCTCCAGACGCCTGCGCAACAGCAAGACACCCCTCGGTACGTCTGGTCTATCACGCCAAACCATTACGGCTCAAAGATTGACCATGCCACAGATTACTAGGAACAGCGGTGTCTTTGCTGACAACGTTGAACAATCCACTCAATGTTACTCTACTGACCAGCCAGCTTCTTGCTGCGCCCGCAATTTGGCTTCAACCGGACGGGCTCCGGACATCCCTGAGCTTCCTAGGTGTCTTCAATTCTGCAACTATCCGAACAGCAGAGCGTGAGCGCGCATCGTACGCAGAGAACACGCATAGAGTATCTACACACCCGCAGTTTGAACCAACTATGCCTCTAGAAGAATGGGTTCTTTCTGTCATCAAGGGCGCCGACGAGCGATCATCGAGGTCCCGCCACTTGCTCGTTTTGGGCGGGTTACTCATCGGCTTCGGCAGCCAGGAGGAAGAGCATTTGTCCACATCTCTACAACCCACCTTAGAGGGGGCTTTTGTTACAGCGGCGAACCTTGCCCTTGCTGAAGCAAGAGATACCGACGAGCTTTCGCAGGCCAACATCGCACTCATTCTGAATCACGCATTCCCGCATCTAGCCGATCAAGAGAGGGCGCGGATCGATTATGATAGGCTCCTCCCCATCCTGATGCACTGCACTCTCCATTCAACCGAAGGACTCGGGTCAGCCTATTTCGTTGGTGTTGCTGATGCAGACGTTCGGCAGATTTCAGAAAAGCAGTTCAAGTGGGACGAGTCTTCTTCATCGTATGGGCAAGTTCAGAGGATTCTAACTGGCCCTCTAATATCAGCGCTCGGCCCACTGTCGCGACTGATCGCGCATACTGTGGAAAACGTACGGGACTCGTGGCTTGTACTCTCGGTCACAGAGGACATTGCAGAATTTTCGCAAACACTTTTGGTTCAGTGGCGGCAAAACAAGCTGTCAGAAATAGATGTCTCAGAGGAACCAGTTTTCCTGGACGAAGAGACCCGAAAGACTACAGTGCCAACCCTCTGGAAGCTTCTTCGTTCAACTCTATATGGGCTTGTCATTGTCTTACGTAGTGTTGTTGGGCGACAAATAGGAGATGCCGTCCTTGCAGCCGACGACAGTACGTCTACGCCGCTATACGCTCAAAAATCATACTGATCAGCATACAGATGCTCCCCACCTGGCGCAGGAGACTCTTCGCTCGCTCCGCAGCCTGTACTTTATCTCAGCCCGACTCGGGTCCTCTTCTTTCTCACAGTACACGTTCACGTACTTAGCAGCCATTGACATACTCTGCAACTACCCCCGAAGCCGAGTCTTTTGTCAGGTCTGCTGCTCCAACAGAGATGGGCCACATCCCAAGCAATCCGCTGGACCGGTGCCTTGATCTCTTCTTCCTCAACACAGCTGAGCATTACACCCTGGTACTCTCCCCGCTGTGAGCGAAAACCTTCTGATCGCTGCCTCTGTGCCCTACCTCGCCGCTGGCGGCAACCCCTATCTTATTTCCATCTTCGAAGCAGCCCACAGCGTCATGCTGGCGGTGTTTTCAGCGCCGCAAAACGTCGAAATTACCTCGAAACACCTGCCTTTTTACGTCGGCGCCCTGTTCCGGGCCTTTCCCGAAAATCTCTCCTCACGCCAATTCCGCTTAGCATTCAAGAATCTCCTCCGAATCACCTCGCCTCCGTCAACAATTGCGACAGCACAGCCTCTGCTTGCTCCAACCTTGCTTGAGCTTATCTACGATCGCGCCCTGCAGGCACCTACGACTCCTCTTCCCACGAACCCAACCGCTCAAGCAATGCTGGATAGCGAACCCACTGAGCAGGTCATACCTGTATTATCCGAGCAAGCTGTCCTGGTCTTGACACTCTTGGATTCCCTACCGACAATAGCCTACGAGTTGTTGGACGAGTGGCTCCCTCTTTCGGCGACTTTGGTGAATAGAATAGCGGATCTGAGCATGCGAGAACACTGCAGGCAGCATTTCTGGCATATCATGACGAGTGGAGAGATGGATTCCGAACGCAGCCAGACTTGCGTGGCGTGGTGGACGACAAAGGGAGGAAGGGAGGAGTTGGTATTCGGTGACGAACAGGCAGCGACGGACAAGGGAGATGAATTCATGATGAGTGGTGCGCTGCCTGATGGGTGTAGGACGTCGAAATTGTGATTCTTTGATACCCTTGTACACATGTATGACCTTCTACGATGATCGAATGATAAGAGTACTGTCCTCTTTGAAGACCAGCTAGCGGCTGATGCAATTAACGAGACCCTAAGCCCAAATTCCTTGCCGAGAGCTGCCATACCGGCAGACGGCTGCGGATGGACAGTCGCCATGGTGCGTGCAAGGAAGGTTGAAGACGATGGCATGGTCATATCGTCACCAGACTACGCTAACAGAAGCGGTGAGAGGATAGTCTGACAGGATGACAACATCCGTAAGCTTGGTCCGTTGTACGAACACGAGCAGTCTCAGGTGGTGATGGGCTGCAGTGTGCACGTTCCGTCATGGCAGATTTACCTTGCCACGCTATCGTCTCACCGCTTCCGTTGATGTAGTTCCGGTGGTGGAGATATTCACGACCCGAGCTGCCGCTCAGCAGCAACAGCAAGGCAAGGCCGTGGGCCCGCTGCCGGTTCATGTAAACGCTGGATTTCGAATGCGTGTCTGCTTTATATTCTGGATACTGTTGTACGACAATCCTCACCTCTCTTGAAAGAGCGCTGCGATGGTCCAACTACTCAGTTGCATAAACACATCGTTGGAAACTCTCGTTGCCCTCATTTCAGATGCGATCGTACGGAGCGAGGGCCGAAGAATACTAAACTCGGCAAGAGACGTTCACGTGTCGACATGTTTCATTGAATAGGAGGAATACACCCAAAACCATGCTCAGCGACTCCGATCCTCCTAACCTTTCGCATCCCGTTTTAGCCTACATCAATCCAACCCTCACAGCTCATCCTTGGCAGTCGCCTCACCCGCCACACTCTCGATCTCGGGCTCAGCGGACTGCGTGCTCTGCTCGACGCTCTTCTCCTTCTGAACGTCACTCTCGACAGCCACACTCGCGGGTTCCTTGTTGGCCTCGCTCTCCGGCGCGCCCTCGGTCTCCGGGTTGCGGCCCTCAGCGTAGGTACCAGCGCTGGGCACATACTCGCCCTGAGCGTTGGCGCCAACGTTGGAATCGGCGTTGCTATCGACGAGACCCTCGTAGATTTCGTTGCCGTCGGGGTCGATGAGGCGAGTGCGCGTCTCGTAACGCGTGGAGAAGGAGACCTTGCCTTCGAGCGCCTTGACCTGTTCTTCGTTGAGCAGGTTGCCGTTCTCGTCGCGGTACTCGATGCGCTCCTCGGTCACGCCTTGGCCGATTGGCGCGGCGGGCTGAGGGGTCACGTTGACGTCCTTCTTAGGGTCCTCGGCGACTGGTGGTGGCGGGCCTTGCTGCGCAACGCCAGTTGGGGCGGGACTGGATGCCGAAGAGTAGGAGAGGGAATACTGAGCGTACTACATGACGTTAGCGCTGGTCAATCCAGGGTGGCCGGAAAGTTGGTACTTACGTTGTCGTGGAAGGTGTTGCAGTCCCAGTCCCAGGTGGGGAAGAGCTTGACGCTGTTGCACTCCGACTTGGTCCAAGCATTGCCGTAAGAAAGAGGAGCGTAGAGACCAAAAACGACAACGCTTAGCGCCAAGAAGACAACAGCACCGGCCTGGCCGATAAGAGGCTTGTCACGAAGGCCGATAGCACCAATGCGGTTGCTGAAGAAGTCATAGACCTGGCAAAGGGCAATGATGGCAAAGTACAGAGCTGGGAAGTAGTGGTGCAGGAAGAGCTGTCTCTGCATGAGGTAGAAGGGGAAGTAATGGAAAGCCCAGCCGAGAACGCTCATACCGATCTCATAGTCGAAGCGTTTGAAGTTAACCTGGCCGTAGTCGTTGAAACCCCTCTGCCATCTCAGGACAGCGAGCCCCTTGAATGCGACGTAAAGTGCGATGGCGGCAGTGGAGCTCCACCAGATAAGCGGGTTTCCGATGAGGTAGATCTGGCGGTTGTCCTTGCCCCAGAAGTTGATACCACGGCGAAGGACAGGCCAGGATGGTGGCCGAGAGTCCCAGGCGTGAGATTCGACGAGACCGGCGTTGGTGGTCCACATCACGCGCTGGAGCTCCCAAAACTTGCCAAAGAAGCCAGGGTTGCGGTAATTGACCTTTTCGGCGTCGTCCTTCAACTGAGAGTGGCTGTTTTGCTCGACATACCAGATGCTATTGGGAAGAGTCCCGCCACGAGCGCAAGTCACTTCTTGCTGCTCGAACGCCCAGTCTGGAAGTTTGACCTTGTGCGAGAAAAGAGTGCAGCCGGTCATCAAGTGCACAAGCTTGAACTTGGTCTGGATTGTGCGCAGGCGCTGTTTAGCCTCAGAACCATCGGACATGGACTTGACGATTTCAACCCGGAAAAGGTCGTTGGCGTCACCCTCAAATCCTTCGTAGCCGTAAGCGGAAACCTCGTTCTGCCAGTCTGCCTCGGTGATGGGTGCGCGCACATCGTGAGAGTGGAGGCGTCGGTCAGTTGTAACGTGATACAGGCGAATGACAGATCCATCGACAATCCAGCTCGGGTCAATGTTGTCCCATGCCTTAGGTCCCTTGATCTCCTCTCCATTGATATCCAGAGGCTGGGTCTGGTTCTCAAGAATGAAGACATTGTTCTCGTCTTTGTGAGGATAGAGAGTGATCTGCTGTTGTTTGCTTCCAGTCGGGTACATGTGAGTGTGAGAGTGCAAGTAACCACCTTGAGTGTTGTGGTGGCGGAGAGAGACGCGGCTACCGAAGGCTACGTCTGCAGGAACATCGGCCATACCCTTGTTGTTGAGGGTAGACTGGAACTCAGAAGACATGAAACCATCGCCATCACCAGGGTTGACCAGACAGATAAAGTGGATCGCGAACATTCCCATATAGAACGTCACTGGGATAACGATGAGGCAGAAAATGCGCGCAAAAAGATGCTTGAACCAGATCCTCTGCAAACTTTGTAAGTATTTGTAACACTGAATGTGCCAAAGATTCAGTCTTACCGGAGTAACTGTCCGGGTATCTCCTAGAAGAACCCAAAGTTGCAGAGCGGTCAAGCTACCGACCCAGGCAATTGTGAATAGGCCAACCCACTTGACGCTGACCGTGGCACCGAGACCAACGCCAGTAGCTGCCAGCCAGAACCACCATTGTGGCTGGAAAGCTTTCGAAGGACCTTGCTCGTGCTGGTTCATGAAGCTCGTCCATGCTAGTGCGGTGAAAGCCGTGAAGATAACCAAAGGGGAATCGAGGAGGATAAGGCGAGATTGGGTGACAAGACCGTTCTCTGCAGTACTGTCAGCAGAGAGACTTTGGCCTAGCGGAATGAGTGAGTGACCTACCAAAGATGATGAGACCGGCGCCCAGCGCAGCTGTCGTAGTCTTGCAGCCAAGTGCCTTGAGGGTAAGGAACATGGTGGGAATGGTCAGAACACCGCAGATTGCAGGCAGAAGTCGCATCGCAACATAGGGAACACCGGGCTCGAGATAGTCTTTTCCGATGTCCTTGAAGTCAAACTCTCCATCGAACCCGGCCAACCATCCTGCCAGAGTGAGAAGAAGCTTGGCTAGAGGTGGGTGGACATCCATGAAGAAT
Organism: Taxawa tesnikishii (nom. ined.); assembly: GCA_030247885.1. NCBI lineage: Eukaryota > Fungi > Ascomycota > Dothideomycetes > Dothideales > Taxawa tesnikishii (nom. ined.). Next base: position 232,175 of record JAPDRO010000014.1, on the reverse strand, counting down.
TTGCCCTTGATGTATTTGGACGCAAAGCCTCCAAAGCTACCGATAGTTAGCATGCCGGTTATGATTTCCCTATGAGCTGTGGGAGGCATACTGGACCTCATCGAAGACCACACTGGAAGGCTGGTGTATCCGGAACAGACGCACGAACATGGCGACTACAGTGAGGACTCCTAGAACCTCCCAATCGTTTCCTCCGAGCTTCGTGATATCATTGTCCTTGACGCCCTCGGAAGTGTAGTCCTTGCCTCTTGCTGCTTTCTGTTGGGTAGTGTTCTGCGCGGCGCGGGCGGGTGATCTCGCGGGCGATCTCCCAGGACGGGAGTTAGCTCTTTGCGCCATTGCGGCGGTCGTTCAGTCGTGCAATACTCCTCTGGACCAGTCTGGTTTAGTGTTGTTAAGCAACGATTGTGTGGCAGCCTCGCGGGAGGTCGCTGGGTAGTTAGGTAGCTTCCAACTTCGTCGAGGTTGGGGAAACTGTCACAGCGAGGCAGTGCGGAAAAGAAGGTCGCAATCAGAAGGAAGGAGAACAGATTATTCAGTTACAAAGGGAAGGCGACGAAGCAGATGGGAAAAGGACGAGCAAGTTGTACAGTTGTCGGGTCGTCAGCTCAAGGGGAATTGATGCATGCAGCTCCAGCTATTTTTGATCACGACACGTCAAGCATTCACAGTACAGCAACTTCACCCGCGCTCAGGGGAGCTCGGGAGCTCGGGAGCCCGGGAGCTGAGGGACGCCAAGCCTGAAAAGGCCATGTCAGGCCCAATCTTCTCCGCAAAAGCCGCCAAGCACTCGTCCAGGGTCTTGCGTCTTCTTCGGGAGAGGCCAGCTTAGGTTCCATCGATTGTTGCTGCAACAGTAAGAGCAGTCTGCCTACCAACCAACCAACCACCCTTACACCACAATACTCTATTGAGCCGGTCCGACTCACACCGATTGTTTGCACTGCGTACGCTAAATTTCTCCCGAATAATCGACATCCCTGCAACAAGCAGCTTTACCTGAACGCCCTGCACCCTACACCCTACACCCTACACCCGACCAGAAGCTTACACACTGCTGCGCCTACCAGACGCGCACGCTCTGTTCGACCCGTCTGCCCAGCTTTGGCGCTATACCACAATCGCTCGAGCCAGCTGGAAGCCTCTGGACGATTGTGTAGCTGCATGCTTCCACTTCGGACAACCCATCGCTAGTCGGCGTAGAACAGCACCGCAAAGCCTGAGATGGCTGGAAGGCCCCAAGGTCGACAGCCAGTCTCCGGTAACGACCATGACCTCCTGCTAGACTTGGACGACCAGCCCATATACAACAGCGGTCAGCCGCCACCAACCGGCGATGCGGACCTGTTGCGACACCACAACATATCCTCTTCAGACGTCCCACGCGCCTCCACGACCTACGATGACTTCGTCGGCGCAAGCTCCACATCTGCCCTGCCCGGAGGACCGGGTACCGTTCCAGCAGGGCCGCTGCCACTCCCGTACGACGCGCGAGGAAGATCATACTCACAAACATCTGGCCTGAACAACTACCAGCGGTACTCGGACGTTGACGACCTTCACGATGATGAGCAGATGCAGGGGTACTATGCATCAGGCGGGGTGGATGATGAAGCGCTTCCGGGACTATCGCCCGGAGGATTCCAAAAGGGCCACCGGAACAGAAACAGTATATTGAGTTTGGGAGGAGGGCTGGTGGGAAGAGTCAAGAATGCGCTTGGACAGGGGCCAGGATATTCAGAGATGGATCTGCCATTGACAGAACATGGAGCTAGGGATTCTCAGATCGGCAGTGGTGGTACAGATGCAGCTCAGCCGAAACCGCCAAACCAGCGGCAACCCGGGAAGTTCAAGTTTGGCTTTGGACGAGGAGCACCCGATCCGTCGACTTTGGGCCCGCGCACGATTCATCTCAACAACCCGCCCGCGAACACCGCCAACAAGTATGTCGATAATCACGTCTCGACCACGAAGTACAACTTCGCCACTTTCCTCCCCAAGTTTCTCTTCGAGCAATTCTCCAAATACGCGAACCTTTTCTTCTTGTTCACTGCTATTCTCCAACAGATACCCAACATTTCACCCACCAGCCGTTACACTACCATCGTGCCGCTTGGCATCGTTTTGATCGTTTCAGCAGTCAAGGAAGCAGTCGAGGACTCCCGTCGCAGAGCCCAGGACAGAGAATTGAACTACTCCAAGGCGCGGGTCATCCGAGGATCCCAATTCCAAGACATCAAATGGATTGATGTTGCAGTTGGCGACATCGTGCGTGTGGAGTCTGAAGAGCCCTTTCCAGCAGATCTTGTGCTTCTTGCCAGCTCGGAGCCTGAGGGCCTTTGCTACATTGAGACGGCGAACCTGGACGGAGAGACCAATCTCAAGATCAAGCAGGCAATACCGGAAACCGCAAACCTAGTCAGCTCCGCAGATCTTAGCAGGCTCGGTGGCCGGATACGGTCCGAACAGCCGAACAGCAGCCTCTACACGTATGAGGCTACTCTGACCATGCAAGCCGGCGGAGGGGAGAAGGAGCTATCTCTGAATCCTGAACAGCTTTTGTTGAGAGGTGCCACGCTGCGAAACACCCCTGGATTCATGGAGTGGTCGTCTTTACTGGTCACGAAACGAAGCTTATGCGAAACGCTACAGCTACCCCTATCAAGAAGACAGCTGTCGAGCACATGGTAAACGTACAGATTCTCATGCTGGGTGGTATTCTCATCGCGCTCAGCATCATAAGCTCCATTGGAGATCTGGTTGTGCGCCTCACGATATCGGACAAGCTGTGGTACCTTGATTACACTTCGTTGAACGGCGCCAAGCAATTCTTCAGCGATCTTTTCACTTACTGGGTTCTATACTCCAACCTGGTTCCCATCTCGCTTTTCGTCACCGTGGAGATTATCAAGTACTATCAAGCCTATCTCATCAGCTCGGATTTGGACATCTATTACGACAAAACGGACACACCATCAAACTGCAGAACGTCATCTCTGGTGGAGGAACTGGGCCAGGTCGAGTACATCTGCTCGGACAAGACCGGCACGCTTACCTGCAACCAGATGGAATTCAGGCAATGCTCGATCGGAGGAGTCCAGTATGCGGATGAGGTGCCGGAAGACCGCAGAGCCACGGAGGTTGATGGCAGCGAAATCGGCATCTACGATTTTGCGCAACTGGAGAAGAACAGGAGGAACCATCCTACTGCCGAAAACATTCATCATTTTCTGGCACTGCTCTCGACCTGTCACACCGTTATCCCCGAGACAAACACCGAAAAGCCCGGTCAGATCAAATACCAGGCCGCCTCACCCGACGAGGGCGCACTTGTTGAGGGTGCAGTTACCTTGGGGTACAAGTTTGTGGCTCGTAAGCCACGTTCGGTCATGATTATGACAGGCGGGCAAGAGTTCGAGTACGAGCTTCTGGCGGTTTGTGAGTTCAACTCCACAAGGAAACGTATGTCGACCATCTTCCGTTGCCCAGACGGCAAGATCAGGTGTTATTGCAAGGGTGCAGACACTGTCATTCTCGAGCGTCTGGGTGGCAACAACCCCTATGTCGAAGCTACTCTACAGCATCTCGAAGAATATGCCGCAGAGGGTCTTCGTACGCTTTGCTTGGCCATGCGCGAGGTTCCTGACCATGAGTTTGAGGAATGGTACCGCGTGTTCAACGAGGCCCAGACGACCGTCGGCGGCAATCGTGCAGAAGAGCTCGACAAAGCTGCAGAGCTGATCGAACACGACTTCACTTTGCTCGGCGCCACTGCTATCGAGGACAAGCTTCAAGACGGTGTACCGGATACGATCCACACCTTGCAGACGGCTGGAATCAAGATCTGGGTCTTGACCGGTGACCGACAAGAAACCGCAATCAACATCGGCATGAGTTGCAAGTTGATTAGTGAAGACATGACGCTGCTCATCGTGAACGAGGAAAATGCACAGGCAACACGGGACAACTTGACCAAGAAGCTCAATGCTATCCAGGGCCAGGCTGCGGGCGGCATAGCCATGGAAGCGCTGGCGTTGGTTATCGACGGTAAGTCACTGACGTATGCACTTGAAAAGGATATGGAAAAGCTCTTCCTTGATCTGGCAGTCATGTGCAAGGCAGTCATTTGCTGGTGAGTTGCGAACATTGTTCGAATCCGCGACTTCTGCTGACAAAAGCTATCCAGCCGTGTGTCGCCTCTGCAGAAAGCTTTGGTCGTCAAGCTTGTCAAGCGCCACCTCAAGGCAATCCTTCTCGCCATCGGCGATGGTGCTAACGACGTGTCCATGATCCAAGCCGCTCACATCGGCATCGGTATATCTGGTGTCGAAGGTCTCCAGGCCGCCCGGTCTGCCGATGTTGCGATTGCGCAATTCCGGTTTCTACGCAAACTTCTCCTGGTGCACGGTTCCTGGTCATATCAACGCATCTCAAAGGTCATTCTCTACTTCTACTACAAGAACACTGCGCTCTTCATGACGCAGTTCTGGTACTCGTTCCAGAACTCGTTCTCGGGCGAGGTCATTTTCGAGTCCTGGACGTTGAGTTTCTACAACGTGCTGTTCACCGCTCTGCCTCCGTTCGTCCTGGGTATCTTTGACCAGTACGTGTCCGCACGTCTGTTGGATCGGTACCCGCAACTTTACCAGCTCAGTCAGAAGGGTGTTTTCTTCAGGATGCACTCTTTCGTCAGCTGGGTGGCCAACGGTTTCTACCACTCACTGATCTTGTACTTCGTCTCCCAACTCATCTGGTTGTGGGACCTGCCACAAGGCGATGGCAAGGTAGCGGGCCACTGGGTCTGGGGCACAGCGCTTTACACGGCCGGTCTCGTCACCGTGCTCGGCAAGGCTGCGCTCATCACTAACATCTGGACAAAGTATACCGTCATCGCCATCCCGGGCAGTCTGGCCATCTGGTTCATCTTTATTCCCATCTACGCAACCGTTGCGCCCAAGCTGAACTTTAGTACCGAGTACCACGGCGTCATCCCCGGCTGTTCACCAGTCCCGTGTTCTGGCTCATGATGATCGTGCTGCCGGCGCTCTGTCTGCTTCGGGATTTCTCGTGGAAATACGCCAAGCGCATGTACTACCCGCAACACTACCACCACGTGCAGGAGATCCAGAAATACAACATCCAGGACTACCGGCCGCGGTACGTATTCACCGTCATGATCGTCGTGGCTCGACGCTTTTGTAGGGAGTATTTGCTGATTGGGAACACCGTAGGATGGAGCAATTCCAGAAAGCTATTAGGAAGGTTAGGCAAGTGCAGCGGATGCGCAAGCAGCGCGGCTACGCCTTCTCGCAGACGGACGAGTCGCAGGCGAGGGTGCTGCAGGCGTACGATACCACGAGGGAGAGAGGCAGATACGGAGAGATGGCGAGTAGCAGAAGGTGATGTGGCGGGAGGCGTTGATGTCTTGAGGGGTTTTTCGTGTGTGTGTGTGTGTGTGTGTGTGTGTGTATGGATACCTCTGGCTGTACGAACTACGATATTGGCGTCGATGAGGGCGCTGTCTTGTGTAACGTTGACTGGTGCTCCCGTTTTTCTTTTACAAAACAATCGATTGGTGAGCACGTGCTTGTTGTCGAACTTCACCCGCGATTGGCATTTGCAATTTCACGGAACCGAGTTTCTCGAGTAGGGCAAGTCTGCGACGCGGCAGCGATCGTCCATGCATACATGAAGGGAGAGCGAGAGATTGTGTTTTTCTCCCAGAAGAAGCCGGCGATGTCACGATACAGTTTTGGTGTAACGGCTTCGAGGCGAGTTTTATACCTCCGTGGCGCTTCGGCTGTCAGACGGTCTGGAGCAGGCGAGATGATCGGTCAAACGGTGTCTCTCCAGTCGTCGGGTTGAGCTGATCGGGACGCTGTGGGAGCGAAGGAATTGCGGAGAAAGTGACTGCATAGTCTCGCATGCAACTCAGACGAGCGGGACCCCGGATCGTCGCGGGATTGAACATGTGGGAAGAAGAAGTGGGCTGGGTGGAGACTGTTGCATACAATGCGACAATTGATGGAGACTGGAGACTGGAGACTGGAGACTGGAGACTGGAGACTGGGGAGTGTGTGGTCATTGGTGTGTCGGAGCTGACCGAACAGCAGACTGAGTTCTGAGTTCTCTTGCAGACACGTGAGATTGGGGAAGGGGGCGAGCGAAGAGAAAGTTTCGGGCCGATTTCCAAGCGTCCAACTACTCTGCGCCGCCTTGGCTGCAACACTTGACGTCATTTGCCGATCGCGATTTTGCATGTGAATCGAAAAGTGCAAGCGACGACGAGAGGGACGAGGGACGACGAGGGACGAGGGACGTTGTCTGAATGCGCTCCGACACCAAACACTATGCGTAGGTGTACAGGGGTAGGGTACGGACAGCAGGCAGCATGTATAGGGGTACGGTGCCTTTGTAGCTGTTTGAGGCCGTTGTTGCGCTACTCAACGTTTTTCCCGGGCCACGACGGTGCATTGACACGCGCTTTGCTGAGACGCGATGGCTGAGAGACACAGTGTACATTTGTATAGGTAGCGCTAGCAGAGGGATGGCGCGCCTCAACCCGCACTTCTTGCTGCGTGAACGATGAGGGAAACATGCGTGAATCTCCTCAGCAAATAATCAGCATATGCACCTGTCGATCCTCGATCCTCGATCCTCCCTACTCCCTCCTCCCTACACCCTACACCCTACACCTGATAGTTATCTGGCAGGTTCCCGAGAGAAAAGAGGAAAGAGGGGCTGCCATGACTTGTGCTCTTTCCTGCTGCCGCACCCCGCCGCTTGTCACTTGATTTCTTCATCCTCAGCCACGTTTTGCGCCTTCCGCATCGCGCCTTCCGCCTTGCGCGCCTTCCCACCGCGCCGATCTCTCACAGCAGCAGCAGAGAAGTTCGCGGCAAGCTCGCCTACACGCTACTGGCAAGTGCAAGTCGTGCATTGGCAGTGGCTTTCTGCTGTTGCCCATTACCGGTTACCGTCATTGTGAAGCAACATTCACAATCCCATCACACGGTTTTTCCCCTTCCGCGGTAGGTGCACCCGAACAAAAGTCCCCCGCCGTGCCAACCGAAAGCTACCTCAAATGCTACCTCTCGATTGATGGAGAGCGCCAATCATTAGTTCAAGGTCCTTAGACCCTTGTCCTTCCCTCTACACGCCCTGGTCCCTTGTCTTTTTTATATATATATATATATATATATATGCATGCCCACTCCCCTGCACCTACGAGACAGACTACATAATCGTCCGCGTCTGTTGCACCATTCCAGGAGCGCTTCCGACATCATCATCAACAACAACAACGACAACGACAACGACGATCACGACAACGACGATCAGGGCTATCTTACGCGCATCGCTAACACAATGGCTTTCACAGTAGAACAGCCTACACCTCAGGGCTCCGAACCCGTCAGCACTTCCGGCTCGAACCTCTTTCCCGCTCATACTCCACCTGCCAGGCGCACACTGTCCAAGAAACCCTCGTGGATCGGTGCTCCGGCTCCACGTCGTCGTACCGCTTCCAACGCCATGAAGCAAAACGTCCGAGTCACCTACAGCCATCCCGGCACAAAACCTCCCGTCTACGTCACGTCTTCGCTGAGCCAGCCGCAATGGCAGCCCTTGCCTATGGACTACATCAGCCAGGGAGACGAGTACGAGTTTTGGAAAGACTTCGAGGTTGACCAAGGCCAGTACCAATACAAGTTCCGCCTAGGTCCGGGCGACTGGTGGGTACTGGATGAGAGCAAGCCAACTGGTACGTGTGATGGAGTATGAGCCACCTGTGCCATGCTAACTGACAATTCTCAGTCGAGGACGGTGCCGGTAACCGCAACAACCTTCTCGTCGTCGCAGCCCCCGAGGAACCAGAGACTAGCGAAGAGCGCAGAGACAATCGTCCAGAAGAGCTTGTAGATACACATGTCACAGACGATGCAACCGCCCCTATCCAGGAACCGGAAGCGGCGGAAAAGAACCTCGACGCTTCGGCGGATGTGCCAGAGAGCGAACGTGCGCTCTTTACGCACGAGGACCGCATTCCAGCGTCGTCTGCTACTGCAGACGATCAACACGAACCGAAGTCCGATGTTGAGGAAGAGGGGTGCAAGCTCCGATGTTCCGTCATGAGACCGTGATTGACACACCTCATGAGACAGTCAGGGAAGATCTATCTGACGGGGAGACGCAGCCTCAACAAGCCGCCCGCCTTCATGTGTCTGACGAGGTTGAAGAGGGCGAGGAAGACGAGCAGACTCGATCCCCTCTGTTCCGCCATGAGTCCACATTCGAACAACACACCCCGGCGCGCGTCAACATTGACGATGGTGAAGATGACGACGAGGAAGAACCATCCCCGTTGTTGAGACACGAGACTTTTCATACCGGCGAGCAGGAGGGTCAGGCCCCTTGTTCCGCCACGAGAGCATGCTCCCCAGCAGTGCGGTCGAGGACATGGTCGACGAGAAGCTTCCGGAGGACGTGTTCACCAGGTCGTCGCCCAGAAGCAGCCGCAGCGATCATCGGGAAAACGAAGATGAGGCGGACTTCAACGATCCCTCCCTCGAGAAGTTTCCTACCGACGAAGCCGGCATCCTGCAGCACCTGCAGCAGGTCGAAACTCGCCGGCGCCAGAGTCTGGGTCACGGCTTGGACGAAGACGGCACGCCCCTGTCGCCAACCCTTTCCGCCGGCCGCAAGGGCTCCAGTTCTCGCGGCTCTCAGGGTACAACCCTGTCTCGTGAAATCAGCAATACCAGTCTGCGGTCCTCTCAGTCTCACCTCGGCGCTATCAGTGAGAGCGACGAGGAAGAGGCCGAGAGCGAGGACTCCACACCGCCATCACAGTCGGCTCAATCGGAGAAGGTCTCAGAAACACCGACTGTCCCGGAAATCGTTAGCGATAGCCAGGAACAAGCGCACGTCGAGCCAGAGGCTTCTGCTTCCAAAGAAGCTGTCGAAGAGAAGGATCAAGTCGAGACTGAGCTCAAACAGAAGGTCCCGGAAGCACCCGCAACGTCCGAGTCTGGCGCTCTCGGTAGTAGTGAAAGAGGACCGACTGGCGCCATCGCTGGTGGTGCGACCGCAGCAGGCGCTGCTATTGCAGCTGCAGCGTCTTCCGCAAAGGACAAGGCCACGCCTGCTGAGCCCGTGACCGCTACTCAGCAACCATCGGCAGACCGCGCTCCTCTCACGCCTCCAATGACGCCAAAGACGAATACGAGCCCGTCCATGGCACCGAAGCGGACGCTACCGCGGGTGCGGAACGCAACAGGACCGACTCTCCGGCCGCCAACGACGGCTCTTCTGACTACGTCTCGACTACTTCGAACTCCCTGACCAAGCAGAACTCGGCCTCGACTGTTACGACTCCAGCGCAGAAGCAGAAGCACGCTCAGGGAGGGTTCTTCGCCGCGTTCTTGCAGGTGCTGTTCGGCATGGGCAACTGGGTGGCCAGGCTCTTTGGTGGACGCGGTCGTGCTGCGTAAGAGACACTCCTTCCTTTTTCCAGTGCGGTCGCTCCTTTTTCTCGGGCTTGGTTGGGAGGCTGGTCTCTTGTGGGTGGCATCTCGAGCGAAAAAAGTTTGTACTGAGTCATGAGCTGACGTATTGCGATTACAGGGGTGCTTTTGTCGCCGTCGGCATCGCTGCTGCTGTCATTGCGCTTAAATGATGGCGCTTCTTTTCCGACGTTCTTCTTGAACTCCTCGGGGTTTTACCTAGGAACAAGATCCGGACGTACGACTGCCATGACCACCGGGACGAGCATATGTTGGTGTTGGCGCCGGACGACGAAGCAAAATATTTGCAATCACGAAAGGCGTACTGGATCAAGGGCATGCATTCTTCTCTATTCCCATTGTGTGTTAAAAAACCATAGCGAGGAGTCTTCACCCACCTAATCACTGGGACGGCAGGAATCTTGGGGGTGATTGGCGTTCCATTCCTTCTCCTTTGTCTTGGTCTCTTTGTACGCTTTTGGTGCTTTGCTAACTCTCTTCTCTTCTGTCATCGTGGGCAGATCCTTTCTTTCTGTTCTCGAGATGCTTTGGCACCTAACTAGTACCCCGCTCCGGTTATTGTCATTTCTCCAACAATACGTCCTTCGAGGATACATTACATGTTGACGTGACTTGATTACTCCTTTTTTTCTTTGCTGATAAACTACGTACTCCTTGCTTGTGCTGCACCGCATTCCCCAAACAAATCCCGAAAAAGTCAAGGTCAGCATCCTCTGCGAAGTACGCCGAGATCAGAATCGACGAAGGCCTTGTCCGATGCATGCTGATCAAGCCGTCCGCCCACCATAACCCATTTCCAAGGACAACAGATTATCCACCCAGAATCGACCATAGCGCGCAGGAAAGGACGCCTCTATGTTCTTGCCGCCCCCACTCCCCCCCCCCCCGCCCCCTCACCCACCCAATATGCGTGGGGTAGAAACCCGACGGAAATCATGCGGAAGAGACTCCATCGGCCGGAAATGTTAAGTGATGGTGCGAACTTTTATGGCTCATTCTCCTCGTTCTCGTTCCGTCCGGTCGAAAGACCTATTCTCCCCAGAGGGCTTGTGGCTCGAGGGTAGCCAACTCATCGCATGATGCGTGCGAGGGTTAGGTAGGTCTTGCGGCAAGATGTCGCTAGCGAGTGACATTTACTCGCAAACAAGACCATTTCGGCCATTGCGAACGCATGAGGGGCGTTTGGGCAGGTTACAGTTGGATCTGCCGCTTTTACGTGGCAGATAGAGGACGAGGTTTCAAGATCCGGGAAAACGCTGGAAGAGCATCGGGGTCATACTTGAAGAAGATCGTAGCCGCCCCGTCAGCAACGTGCGGTTTATTCTCATGGTCTGTCGAAGCCTTCGGTCCTGGTGACGTGCAGATAGCCGACGCCACGGTCGCTCGGCAGATCGGGGAAGCCATGGGTTTACATGAATGGAATGGCTGGCTTGTGAGTGGCCATGAGTGTGGTGTGTGTGATAGGAGATGGTATGTGGTTGACGTGCGTCTGGAGCTGCGCTGAGCATCTCGTACCTTAAACAGAGAACGATCGCTCAGAGTGGCAACAATTGTTTCACAACGTGGAACAGGATTCGCGAGACAGGATGAACTTGAACCTTGGTTCGTGGATGCTAGCGCTTTCGCGATAAAGCCTTGTGCGTCGTTCTTCGAGGTGTAACGAATGAGTGTGACATACACTCGCTCTTGGTTTACCTCGCCAGAATGTGGAACAGCCTCACTTCCAGACGATCAAAGATACTTGCTGCGGAGGGCCTGACTGATGGTACTCATGCGGCTGGCCATGCTACCGTGCTGCATGTTGCTCAGCAACGCATCTTCCAAAGCAGACTGAGTGACACTAGCATCTGGATAGTGTAAGCAGTGTAATGCGTGCATTCCTAGAGCTGATCGTACCATCAAGATCACTGAAAGAACTTCCCATACTAGGTGTTCCCTCACTCCCCTCCTTCTTGGTGCGCGGGCTTAATTTCGCAAGCTCTGCTCTCCTTTTCGGGCTAAGAGCATCAGCAGGTGCACTCTGCATTCGCTGAGGTCTTGTGTCTTCGCGTCGTCCCCCATGGCCTGGCGACGGAGCAGCGGTTGAGCTGACTGAAGAAGCCGATGACTCTACTGGTCGCTGCACAAGCCTTGCAGGCTTGGTACCTTCAGGATGTGGTGCTCGTTTGGGTGGGGAGGAGCGAATTGTTGCCGCCGGATCCTCCTTATGGACTGCTACCCCGGCCGCGAAAGGGAGGAAACCGCCAGAAGATCCGTCATCATCGTCTTCGGCATCATCCGAACTCAATACTTCCTTGGACTGAAGTCGTGTAGGTCGCCGGAAGGCCTGGCTGCGTGCTACGCTTTGGCTTTCATCTTCAGACGACGACTCAGATGATTCCGATGCATCATCGTCGGCTGGAGGCGGCGATTCGTCTTCTGCATCAGTATCTTCGTTAGTCGCTTGAAGCGGAGGCGGAGGTCTTCTTTGTGAGCCAGACGAGGTTCGGAAAGAACGGCTGATCGGTTGTCGTGGGCTGGGTGGTAGAGTCCCCCGGCTCTGTGTGATTGTACGAGTCGATGGCGTTCTCGATAAGGGGGCCCTGCTATCATCAGTATTGCTAGTACGTACGGACGGGATCTCTTACCCGAAGATCGTGATGGTCCTGGCTGACTTGAATCGACAGGTGGAGTCGGACTGTCTCTCGCATGGATCGAAAGAGCTGAGGGAGCTCGTGATCCCACTGGCAAACGTCAGTATATGTAAGTAACTAACATTATTACAGAAAAGCCTACAACGACTCCCGCCTCTTTGTATCGAAAGACCGCCTGCGGCTGTCGAGCTGCTAGCGGAGTCCGATGGTGCAGGCGACGGTGCACCTGAAGCATTGATCTTCTTCATTTGAGCTCTCATCTGAGCAAAATGACGCTCATACAACCAGGCTGCTTGCTGGAGTAGAAACGGCAGTGAGACTTGGAATTTGGTAGAGCTATCGGAATGTCAGCGGTATCGGATCGCATGTATAGCCTGCCTGTGTCATACAGTTCCTCCCTGTAGAGAGTCAGCTTACATACCATCAGGAGGAGCGCTGTCACCTACAGTCCAATTCTTTGCTGTTGGACGCCTTCGATATAATCTTCCACAAAGCTTTATCTTTGAGAGCATCCCATTCAACCTACTCTGGTAAGTTTCCACCAGCAACAAGACAAGGCAGTCTGACCTGCGGTGGGTCTACAAAGTCTCCACGTGGAAAAGGTAGACGGATCAGACATGTATAATGTACTCGAGGCATCTGAGGTGCAGGCTCGGACTTGATCTCGGTGTTTGTGGGGTTAGATGGGCGTCTAGAATGTGGGGTGTTTCGTGCGGAGGCAGTCCGTTGCATTTCTATGGGAGTAGGCATATTGTTGTAGACCTTCGATCGACCTCTCGACGGCGAGGCAGGACGGCAACAGCACGCCCTTGGAGTTGATACGTTTCGCGGCGCGGCAGCGGGTAGTACCGACCCCAGGATGACCCTCTCAGACCGATGGTTCGATGACCAGAGCGGTGAATATCAGAAGTAGTCCAGAAAACATCAGATCATAATGAACGGGATAAGGTAGAGAAGTTCACGTTCGCAAGATATCTTGGCGGGGTGTTTGCCTGGCCGGATCTTTCCGCTATCCAGGATGAGCGGAGCGGGGTGGTGAAGTGTTCTTATCCATCCACCCTAACAACCTTGTCTTGTCTCTCTTCTTTATTTTCAGACACGGCTAGGCAGTCCGAAGGCATCGTTATCAATGCCGAACTAACTAATCATCTATTCTACATCGTGTAGTTTTGCAACCGCCTTATTCAGAAAGACGTTGCGACCTCGGTAGTTGCCCTTGGCGACCCCCGATTTTGGTTCGGGTCTTGGCGTGTCAATGGAGGCGAGCAAACCGCAAAGCCGGCGGCTGTATACCAGCATGCGCATCGGTATTCCATAGCAAGCATTGAAACTCGCCTGGTGACGATGGTGGAGGAAACTGCTGTCTTGGCAGACGAAGTTGCTCGTGTTGTGGAGAGCCCATATCCCACGCAGCTGAAGGTTCGTTCCGTGCTCATCCGAGCTCGTTGTCAGCAGCCCTTGCTTACAACAGATGATAGTCTTTGCACGATATCGTATCTAGATGTAATGAGTCTAGCATATATCTCTGGTCCGAACACTGGCCTTGTCGACATCGTCCGTTGGCCGCAGCGCTGATCGAAGGCCTAGAGAGATGGCCGTACGTTCTGCAGATAATTACTCGCTTTTCTTGCAGTATCCATGTACGCAACGCTATTCTGGAACTGGATCCTACTCTCCTAGACCGAGTACTGTCACGTGCGGTGGAATCCCAAAGCAGCGGAGGAAAGGTTGGTCAACCTCGTGCATCCAGCGTCCGATGCCGTGGCCATTACTTATCTAAGAATACAGTACTTGGATCCTGCCATTGCATTGCTCAGTCATTCTTTGCCTGGTCGTATTGCCTTGCCTGCAACTGCACAGACGCTGTTTCTGAGTCTGTTCGAGAACGCCGCTCATTCACCGGGCGCTAATACTATACGTCCTGTCTACCAGATACTTCAAGGATCATGTCACGATATCATTGGGACCCTGTCCGCAGAGGTTCTTGTGCGTCTGGAGAATCACTTGTTTACTATCTTGCGCAACGCTTCAGGTGTCGAAGACCAGTCTTTGAGCCTCTACTGCCTCTCAATCATGAAAATCATCTCACAAAGTTCCGCAATCTCTTTTGTTGACTGTGGCTCCAGAGACGTCTTGAGCAGTCTAGCCCCTCATCTCCAAGGAACCCCTGATTTGCGTGCCTCCGGATGGAAACCAGAGGCAATGGAACAGTTTTTCACTGGAGCCAAAGCAAGCAAAACATTGCAACTCATTGCATTGAGAGTACTCTGGGCGTGCAGAACTGACTCGGACGCTCTTCGGTCAGAAGAACTAACATGCTTGTTACTGGCCAATGGCATTGCAAACGCGATATCACCGGCTGTTCGTGTGCAGTGGTGTGCCAAGAACCCGGCTATCATGCAGAAGCTGCACCAGAGGTGTCTCTCTAAGGATATTGCTCCAGCTCTCACTTTCCAGGTTCTCGACTTTGCAGGTACTCTCGCTGGGGCCGATGCATTACCAGCACAAGCCCGTGGCCAATATGAGTGGTTCCTGACCAAGTTGGATCAAGTCAATCCAGCACACGAGGTCCCGAATTTGCTTACATCGGTCATGCACTTCGCTTCTGCTATTTCGACCGCTTGCTGGACCAGCGTTCTGGACCGGATAGTTGGTTTTCTCGACGACAACAACACTCCCGAATGCCTTTCTGTCACCACATACACTGGATTGATTACAAGACTGGCGGGCCTCGTCGAAGAAGTTCCCAATTTGAGGCGCGCTGTGCTTTCCGCAGCTTCGACAGAACCAACTTCAGCCAAAGTCGAACGCTTCCTCAGGAACTCTGCAGCGACTGATGGATGCTGTACTCTAGATTCAACATCACAACATACGGCATGCTCAACATCATTCCTGCAGAGGCGTAATGAGCTTGCATCAGCAACTTGTGCGCTCATGCTCCGCTGCGCCATTGCCGCACAAAACGATGAAGTTCAAATGCCTTCCGTATTTGTGCCTCTCCTACTCAAAATACACGCAGAGCACGGAAGGCCGCGCTCCGTATGCGCACAGCATTCGAGTTCACTGCAAAGGAACAAACAGTATCAGCCTTTTGTGGAAACCGAAAGTACACCCAACGTAACTGTTGCTGCAGGCAACTGGAAAGACCGCATATCCGCCAGACTGCAAAAGCAAGCAAAGCATCAAGAAGAAACTGTTATCTCCTACTTCGTCGAGACATGCCGCGAGCTCGAAGAACGATGCCATAACATTGAGGCACCCCTCCGCCAAGAGCGGGAAAGATTTGTCGGGTTGGAGTCCCGGTACAACGAACTCTGTGAGGCGTACAACAGGCTGGAATCTGATGTCGTCGATCGTGACCTACACATCAGCGATCTGGAAGAACGTAATGAACAGTATACGGTCGATGTCGATCAGGCCAACGCTCGCTACGAGGACCTTTTCCGGAAGCTTAACGAGACCACAGCCGAGTTGCACAAAGCCAAAGAAGTAGCTCGCAACGACCGAGAGACAGCCGCACACAGAGAGGAAGAAATGAAGTTGGCCCATGCTACGTCTATCGCTTGGAAGGAAGAACGATTGGAACAGCTGGAAGAACAGATTCGATCAGCTAAACGGACAGCAGAGCTGCTACAGAGTCAACTTCAGGATGCGCAATCTCGAGTGCATGAGCTCCAGAACGTACAGGAGAAACTTATCCAAAACTGCGACGGCATCCAGCAGCTCTTACAAGAAAAATCGATTTGTTGGAAGATATGGAGAACGAACGCGGCAAGATACTTCTTGGGCGCCAGCAACTGGAACAGCGAATCAGAGAACAGGAAGATAATTTGAGCGCTCGTCAACGCGATAACGAGGCATTGGAATCCGCCATTCAAGATGCAATGAGAGCCAGGCATGAGTTGGAAGCTGCAGCCGTGAGTGCGGAGCGGAGAATGACGGAAGCCACATCAAGAGTACATCTGTGTCTCTGCAACGTGCCTTCAAGAATTCTGCTAACAGAATCTAGTGGGAAGAGACGGAAGCAAGCATGGAGCAAAAGCTGCAAGCCTTCCAGGACGATGCTTTAAAGGCGCGGGAGGCCGCCGCCGCCCAGCACCGACGATTGCAGGACAAGAACATGGAATTGCGAAGGAGGGTGAGTCGGTCCAGAGTCCGCTTGTGATATGCACGACTGACGTTCTCAGGCCGAACGACTGTCCAAGGAGTGTGCCAAGAAAGATACGCAAATTACGGAAGCCCAAGAGATGCGAAACAGACTCATGAGCGCAATGGGCTTGGGAAGTGCCATGTTACAGCCAGTTGATCCGATCGCAAACCGGTCTCACAGATCGTCTTCGTCGGCAGGATTGACTAGGTCATCTACTCACTCTCAAGATCCCACCACGCCCGCAAAGCAGATACAGTATAGCGAAGCGGCTGATGAAACCTTCAACCAATCCTTTGCATCTAACGTCTCATCTCACAACGGGCCGACGCCAAAACGATCAAAGCCTCGCAAGTTTTTCAAGGTGCCGGCTACAGCCCAGCCACGCACCAGCATTGGACCTCGTTCTGCACGATCCAGCGTTACCGCGAGGAGCGCGCTGAAGAGGAAGCCACTGAATGATGTTGATACGAACCACTCGCCCGTTCTGGGTGGGCGATCACCTAGCAAAGTCACGTTTGAGGAGTCTCAATCCCGGCGTAGGCTGATGGGAACGGCTACGCAGCAGGAATTCGAAGACTTGTCGTTTACAGCAAGCTGCATTATCACGGGTACACCTGGGATTGGATTAGACAGGACTCATGATTATGATGGGTTGGGTGAAGATGAGACTGCAGATGCTTGAATTTTGAATTGGGATAGGTTGTTGGCTGGGCGGACATCCATCAAGGATCGGATTACACGGGGAGGCGTTTGGTCAGGTTGAGGATCTGTGCGCATGATACCCTAGGGATATAGCATGAGCCTGGTAAAACTGGTTTGTGTGTCTCCGTATTTCCTGCTATTCCTGAGTTTCTTTGAGAGCGGTGTTTGCTGCTGGCACACATCGACACACGTTTAGTGTCATTGTCTCAGAGGCAAACAGCCCGCATCTTGCCCTGCATCAATCAACTCGCAAATACTTCCCTGATCTAGGCTTTTACATCACTTTCCCTTCGCATTCTCTCGCGGTTAGCCAGCCCCGGTATTGACTAAGTCATTGTTTTGGAAAGTCCGAAGCCCATCACACCAACAGGCCGAAAACTTCACCAAGAGCAACCTTGCTGTCACTTCGCCGTGAGTGTGCAGAATTTATTTCTAACTTATTTCTAACTCAGACTGCGCACAACATCAACTATCCGAATCATCAGACGATCCTTGACGTGTGAAGTGGGCGAAGGGAAGATCTCTCGCTTGAAGGACGCGACTGCCTGTCCGCGACTTCCCTTTTCGGCTTCGGCTCCTACGACGCCGCCTCAAACTCCGGCGTCCTCCTACTCCCACCATCTCCCTTTACCATCTATCTTTCCTTACATGCTGAGGCGTGTGAAGTAACGCAAACCTTCTACGTGAGGGCGGCTGCGACTTCCCGACGCGCTTGTTCCTTTCCCCAGGCTCACAGTATCTTACAAACACTATCTCTTCCTCTTAACCCGCCCTCGTCCCCCATTTCCTCGACTACAATTGATACCAGACCATTGTCATACCAATCGAACAGACTAGACAGTGGCCAATATCCGACTCGCCGGTCACCCTACTGTTTGGAGCAGCCACGTACTTCAAATATCTACCGCGCGGTTCAAACAGCGGTGCGCTCATCAACTGCCGTCACCGTCATCCCGCTGCCGGCTTCGCTTCTCCCGTCATCTCTTACTCTGCACTCGCTTGAAGTGAGGGCGATATGCTCTGTCCCTGAGCTTTCCCACTGACATCCGCGCTGCAGGTAGCACAACAACCCAGACACCTCCGGCTTGCCATTGATCTTCACACTATAGTTCCCTTGCTTGCAACCACTCAACCTCCATTCAATCACCTCTCTACGGACTTCTCCCGCCTACTGACCGCGACACACAACCACTATGCCGTGGTCTCCCGGTCGAGGCAATGAGAATGGAGAGACCAGGGTGAGGATCAAAAATCTCCCTGTTGATTTCACCACATTCGACGTGCACACATTCCTCTCCGGCTTCGGCAATATCGTCAGGATCAGGATCGAGGAGAGGCGTTTCAACGAGGTGGGAGCAACAGTCACTGTCACCTACAGGTACGCATGGCCGTCGTCGTCATGGTGTATAATTGCTGATACCGGAAAAGGCCACCGCCAAGGCGGTTATTCTGGCTGGATCGGACGTCCGTCCGGATCCCTCTGCCAAATGGTAAATCCATATACCCGTCCGTAGAGCGCCTCTTCGACAACGTCAGATGGTGTCCATCTCCGGTGGATCCTTCGCACCGCTACCCTGAGCGAATGGTAGGTCAATGTTCAGATCTTGCATACGGATCAGACACCAAAACTAACGTTGTAGCTTCTATTCTGTCAGTCCATGGCCTTTGGTTTCATGAGAGACCCACACACCATGGTCAGGCTGGACTCAACATACGTTCTTTGCGACCCGCGGATTCATCTCAATCTCTTCGGCAACAAAGCCATCGATATCACTTTTACACTCCAATGTGGTAAAACCATCCAGAACTACAAATTCGAGATCCCGCTTGCTCAGATGGAGGCCATCCGGGAAGTCACGATTGACGAGTCCACGAAAGTGCTGGTGTTCTCACTCGACTCTCCCCTAAATTCTACCGCCGAGGGGAAGATATCAGATCTAGTCATGATCCGACCAGGTCAGAATGGACTGAAAAGCAGATTTGGCTTCGTCAGACCGACATTAACAGCCGTGATGGACTTGCAACGCGCATGCAATTGCCAATCTCCTTGCACAACACCCAGACTGTTGTTGACCTCGGTATGTGATTTGTAGGTACTCAATACTTTGTATGCCTTGTTAACGTGGTCAAGGTCGATGGTTGACGTATAGCTTCTTCGTCAAGATAGGAAAGGACGACTTCCATTACCGCAGAATGTGTCAAGCGCTACGAGACCACAACATCTCAATCTTGTCCAACAACAACATCAAGTGCGAAGAGCATCCCGAAGAGGTCTTTTGGTCCCTTGTCAAGAGCCACCAAAGGCAACATATCCCATCCCTGCAGAGCACCTCCCCTCCAGTGGGTTTCACCCCGACCTCCACGAGATGCATGATGATCTCCCATGGCTTGACTTCGAAGTGGGATATCAGCTCGAAGCCTGCATCTCCCTGAACCATCTTAATGAGTACACCATTACACGCGAATTCCTTCAGAGGCTCGGTGGCTTGGACCCCGCCGCCGCAAAGTCATTGCTCGTGAATGTGGCCGAGTCGAAGAAGAAGTTCCATGACCCCATGGACGTCTTCCGAAGTCATGACCTGAGGCGTTCCCGGAAATCCAGAATTCCGCGTGGATGCGTCTTGGTGCACTCTGTCACGGTGACTCCAGCTACCATGTACATACTGACACCGACTGTCGAAATCTCCAACCGGGAGATCAGGAAGTACAGTACGCATTCAGATCGTTTCCTGCGTGTCAAGTTTTCCGATGAAAGCTTCTATGGCAAACTAAGATCACCACGTGACGATACCGCCAATGAGCTTTTCAACCGCGTCCGACGTGTTATGAGGAATGGCATTCGGATCGCAGGTCGGCATTATGAATTTCTGGCATTTGGAAACTCCCAGTTCCGTGAGAATGGCGCCTGGTTCTTTGCCCCAACCTCAACACTCACAGCGTCAGACATGCGTGCACGGATGGGCAAGTTTGACCACATTGATGTCGTTGCAAAATATCTGTCTAGGATTGGTCAATGCTTCTCGACTACCAGAGCCATCACGTCAGTCGGAGCGAATCTCAACGTCCAGAAAATCGACGACGTCTCGCGCAACGGGTACTGCTTCACAGATGGGGTTGGCAAGATCTCACCGTTCCTTGCCCAGATGATCGGAGGAGAGTTTGGCATAAGCTCGGACGATTACCCTTCGCTCTTCCAGTTCCGTATGGGAGGCTGCAAAGGCGTCCTTGCTGTGGATCCGACGCTGCCAGGCATGACTGTGGCCATCAGGCCGAGCCAGGAGAAATTCAACGCAACGACCAAAGGTCTGGAGATCATTCGTACATCTGCTTTTGCCTCTTCCTACCTGAACCAGCAGATAATCCTTGTCCTGTCCGCTCTGGGCGTTGGCGACGGGCCGTTTCTCACAAAGCTCCGCAGTATGCTGGAGAATATTGAGCGAGCTATGGTTGACCAGAAGACGGCCTTAGAGATGCTTCAAAAGAATGTGGATATGAATCACGTAACGCTCGCTCTTGCAGAAATGGTCCTCAACGGGTTCATGGAAGTGCAAGACCCTTTCTGCATATCCATTCTGCAACTGTGGAGAGCATGGAGCGTCAAGTATCTTAAAGAAAAAGCAAAGATTCTCATTGACAAAGGTGCTTTTCTGCTGGGCTGCGTTGATGAGACAGCCACCCTCAACATGAATCCCGGAGAACTCCCAGAAATATTCTTGCAAATCCCCGACCCGGACAAGCAAGGCGCCTACAAAGTCGTCGAGGGCGTTTGCGTGCTGGCGAGAAACCCGTCACTTCACCCGGGTGATGTGCGAGTCGTACATGCAGTAACATGCCCGGCTCTTCGCCACCTTAAAAACGTGGTGGTCCTTCCACAGAAAGGAGAGCGGGATCTGGCCAACATGTGCTCAGGCGGCGACCTCGACGGAGACGATTACCTCGTGATCTGGGACGAGGACTTGTTGCCGACCGAACAGAACCAAGAGCCAATGGATTACACCGCACCGGACCCTGTTCGCGCAGATGGTCCTGTCACTGTGGATGATATGACGAAGTTCTTTGTCACGTATATGCGAAACGACAACCTTCCGCAAATTGCGGTCAACCACCGGGCTTTTGCGGATTCCAGTTGGGATGGTGTGAAGAGCGACAACTGTAAGTTTGGTTCTATAGTACCGATTGGCTGAGTATATTGACTATTGCAGGTACACGCCTCGCGCAGCTGCACTCACAAGCCGTCGATTACGCCAAGACAGGAGTACCTGCCGTTCTTGACAATGACCTGAGACCAAATCGTTGGCCGCACTGGATGGAGAAGAAGGGCATCTCTGCGCAGAGAACTTACCATTCGGAGAAGATACTTGGCAAGCTGTACGACGCAGTCCAGCGTGTTGAATTCGATCCTCGTTACGGCCAGGCTTTTGACCGCCGCATCCTGGACGCCTATCCTGACGAAGTTAGCAAAGACGTGATCGATGCCGCTACAGAATTGAAGGAACAGTACGACAACGATGTTCGCCGCATCATGGCACAGCACGGCATCAGAACGGAGTTCGAAGTCTGGTCCGCCTTTGTCATGGACCACAACAGGGACATCAAAGATTACTCTTTCGCGGAAGAGATGGGCCGCTTGATGAGTATGCTGAAGGAGAACTATCGCGAGCTCTGTCTGGAGAAGGCAGGCCTGACGAAGTCTGACAAGAGCCTCGACAAGCTAGGCCCGTTCGTCGTTGCGATGTACACTGTCACCGCCGCTGCCGTCGAGGAGCACAAGAATATGGTCGCGTTCGACAACGCCGTTTCCGAAGACGGGCCTGTGATGCCGCTCATTAGTTTTCCTTGGATCTTCGCTACCGAGCTGGGACAGATTGCCACCCGCGGGCAGACAGTTATTGCTGCCAAGCAACTTACCAACACAGCAATGCAGCTTCCGAAGCGTGCGCCAGTACATGATCTCCTGTCGCTGGATATCCC
The DNA here is from genome assembly GCA_030247885.1 of Taxawa tesnikishii (nom. ined.). Classification (NCBI taxonomy): domain Eukaryota; kingdom Fungi; phylum Ascomycota; class Dothideomycetes; order Dothideales; species Taxawa tesnikishii (nom. ined.). The sequence goes on along the minus strand of JAPDRO010000014.1, from coordinate 210,195 downwards.
TGAGGTGATCTCGCTGCCAGAGATGGACCTTGCAAAACTCCAATACAGCAGCAACCCAGTGTCGAGGGTTCTAAACAGCCCGTCCGCTCAACAGTCTACCAGAAATAGAATTGAGGCCGACAAGACATGGCACAGTTCTAGCAAGGATGTTGTGGATGTTCTCAACAGTCAGTTCAACGAAGACTTCGCCCCTGTCGATCTTCTAGCCGACTGGGACGATGCGTCGAAAATTAAGCAGGATGGCCTGAAGGAATTTCCTGCGGGTAACGACGATCTCCTTGATCTGCTCGATCAAAAGAGTGACGAGAAACCTGACCAACCATTCTCAAACTCACAGAATCTTGAAACATTGCTCATCGAGGCGTCTGGGGTCGCCGAAGGAATCGTTCATGTGCCTGCTGTCGCTAGAGCGACCCACAACCTTGTTGGGGATGTTGGCGGAGAAGCACAGAATGCCACCTCGCCTTCCTCCTCCTCCTCCTCCTCCTCCTCCTCCTCCTCCTCCTCCTCCTCCTCTTCTTCTTCTTCCTCCTCATCCTCCTGTCCACCATCCCCGTGGACCGTTGCTTCGGAGAACGAGTTGGTGAATGCAAATGGTGGTCAAGGTAACGTGTCTAATCTGGACGTCGTTGACACTAGGCTTGTCCCTCACCTATACTTCACTAACACCGACACTACCCTTTGTTTCACTGACAATTTATCCTGCACTTCACTTGATGCTTTGTCTTTGAGAAGCCAGTTTGATAAGACGGATGATACTGATAACATGGTCATAGGATCTATTTCGGCTGATCCAGAGGAGGAGAGGGAGGAGGAACCTACGAGGGAGATTGTCGTTGGAAAGCCGAAGAAGTCGGCTTTCGACCGACTCATGGAGTTGCAGGGTTCATAATTCGATGAGCGGAGGGAGTGGATAATCTGCTAGTCTAGGGTGGGCGAGAACCAAATTGCTGGAAGAAGAATATCAGTGAGGATTCGTCCGAGAGAGCTAACCGGATGAGGTTTTGCTGTGCTTTGACCCAAATTGAAAGTCAAAAGTTCTTTAATTCAAAACGAAGCGAAAGCACGCGGTATGGTTATGGTGCGCTTGTCATATACTGGGGTGGAAAAGGCAGCAAGGAACAATCGTGATTCCCAAAAGCACGGCAAATTTGGTCGCAGTGTGCTATCCAACGTCAAGCCGCTGGAGCGCTTGCAGTATAGGGAAAGTGTGGTACGCCGTTAAAGGTGACGATGTCATTCGGATTCTCGAGAGCCGTGCTTAAATGCTGGTAACTCATGTTCTCTGGTACCGGTCTTGATGCATCGGGCCGCGGCTATGTTCTCCACGTTCTCGGCGAGAGACAACCACAAGCCGCAAGCCACAGCTTCACTTTGCTCACCATCACCATCACCGTCTCTCCCACCTTTGCTCTTTTGCCGCCCTTCTCTTTCTCCCTCCGTCGGTGGCCGCAGATTACGATTTGGAACAATGGCATCCAAGGGTCTCCGAATCCTTGTCCCTGTCAAGCGAGTCATTGACTATGCCGTACGTCCTCTTCCTGTTGCCTCCACTCTTCCTCTCCAAGTACTGTGAGACCGACATGACTGCAACAGCGCTTCGCAAACGTTTCTTCCCGAACTATAGCTGGCGTGTTACTGACGTGCTCCTACAGGTCAAACCACGCGTCAACAAAGCGCAAACGGCCGTCGAGACAACCGGCGTGAAGCACTCCCTCAACCCCTTCGATGAGCTCTCGATCGAGGAGGCCGTCCGCCTCCGCGAGCGCAAAGTCCCCGTCTCGGAAATCCTCGCTTTCAGCGCTGGACCCGCCAAATCGCAAGATATCCTCCGCACCGCCATGGCCATGGGCGCGGACCGAGGCATCCACGTGGTCGTCGAACCGGGCAAGGACCCCAAGGGCGACGAGAAGGGCGACCTCGAACCCCTGCACGTCGCGAAGCTGCTCGCAAAGGTCGTGGAGGAGGAGAAGAGCAACCTCGTGATATTGGGGAAACAGAGCATCGACGACGACGCGAACCAAACGGGGCAAATGCTCGCCGGACTGCTGAACTGGCCGCAGGCGACACAGGCCTCAAAGGTCGATATCGAGGGCGAGACCTGCACGGTGATCAGGGAAGTGGATGGGGGTGTTGAGACGCTGCGTGCTCAGTTGCCCATGGTTATTACGACGGATCTGCGGTTGAACGAGCCTCGGTATGCTAGTCTGCCGAACATCATGAAGGCGAAGAAGAAGCCGTTGGTTAAGAAGAGCATGGAGGATTATGGCATCGATACGGGGAGGAGGTTGAAGACGGTCAAGGTTATGGAACCACCGCCGAGACAAGGTGGTGGGAAGGTCGAGGACGTGGACGGGATGATTTCGAAATTGAAGGAATTGGGTGCGCTGTAAATGCATGCTCTAGGAACTGTACAAGGTCACGCTCCGGAAGGAGAGAAGGAGGCAGCAGTCGATTGATGGAGCGAGCGAGCGAGCGCTGCTACACAATACAAGGCATTGCGGCATATGTGAGCAAAGCATCGTCCGTGAGATGCCACAAAGTGCTCGACATTGCTTCGTATTCTGTTAAGAGCTGGTAATGCAGTTTGCGCCACATTGTGCGACGACACCTAATCTTCAAGATCCCCATCGTACCCTCTCCCAATGCATCATCTCATACAACCGTATCCGCCTTCCGAACGCCGCTCGACTCCCTACACTGCCTGCATATCCAGAGCAAAGCATTGATTCCTCTCATGCCATACGACGCCATTGCTCAAATCTTCCCCTCTATTCCATCATCCTTGTCCTCACCAATCTCCCCACCCATCATCCTTGTCCTTCGCCGCGGGTGCCGTACTCGACGCAGCCGGCTTCTTCATAGCACTAGTCCCGATGCTGGTGGTCGACTTCGGCTGCGTGTGTGCCATCCTTTGCTCTCCGACGGCGGAAAACTCGTCCCAGAAGTCCTTCTTGTCGTTGCTTGGACCCTTTGGCGCGTCGCCGAAGCTGTCCCAGAAGTCGCGGCGTTCGGGCGCGGGTCCCCTGGTTCCAGAGTGATCGTCGCCTTCGACGAAGCGGTTGAAGTTATCGGCCGCATTGCGGGTGGTGGATTGCAGGGTTGTGCCGACTTGAGTGGCGGCGAGGCGGGCTTGGGTTGCTAAATCCGCTTCTGCGAGCTGGAGGATCAGAGGTTAGCGAGAGTATCACATGAGTGGAAATAGCAGGTTGGATGGTGTTGCGGTGAGAAGGTGGGAACCTCACTTTCTGCATGTTCGGCTTCACCCAGCCGTCGTAGCCTGTCTTTGCCTGCTTTGTGACTGTGCTGCTCAACCACCCAAACCCCTTTGTCAGTGCCGCGACAGGATCTTTCTGGAAGTCGTCGACGCCCGGTATGCTGCCGCCATTGTTCGACCTCGATGGCGTAGGATCGCTTCCAAAGCCGCCGTACTTGCCTCCTTGGCTTGGTGGAAGGTCGTCCGGTCGCGATGCGTTCGCTGATCCCATGCGCGCGAAGTATGCCTCGTTCTGCTCCTTCTGGGACGTAGCCCCTCCATTGCTCGGCGTGGCAGAGCGAGATGTCGGACCTCCGGACACAGCTCTCCCCAAAGGCGTCGCGCTTCTGCTTCCCTGCATACTGCCAGCTCCTCCAATATCCGGCTTCGCCCTCGATGCAAGTCCTGAGCTCTTGGTTCCAGGAACGTATTCCTTGCCTTCGACCTTGGCGGTTAGCCTCTCTTTCCACTCCTCGCCGGCCTCGCTGTCGTAGCGCTCCTGGATTGTGCATTCGTCGAAAGTGCGGCCAATGGCACTGTTGGAAGCATGGGCGTCAAAGAAGTCTTTCCAGGGCTTGTTGCCGCCTTGTGCCATGCGTTGCACCTCTGTCACTTTGAAGCTGTCCATAGTTATGCTGCGTACGAAGGAGATGTGCACGCCCAGACTGCGGTGCACACCGCTGCAAGAGAGGCAGAAGAAGATGCCGAATTTGGGGGAGGCCTGGAGGACAAGGCGATGCGTCAGGTTCTGGTGGGATCACAGGGATGTGAAGGAAGGGAGGGACGTACCCATTGTGGACTTGGTGCGCCGCAGTCTACGCAGCGATTGTTCTCGTTGGCCTTCTGGATCTGTTCGAGCTTGCTCCGGGTTTCCGGGTCTACCTGTATGGTGTTTCAGCATTGTATCTGTATCTGTCTATGGATGAGGACGCGCGTTACCTCCCACATTTTGCTCATCTTGACGGTACTGGAGGGACAGTCAAGGGTAAGGAGCAGATGTGTAGCTGAACAAGCGGGTAGACGGTGTTATCTCGAAAGATGCCAATCCGGGCCTCAAGTGGATGATATGTAGAGGGCTGAAATTCGAGTCGAACAGTGGCTAGACTGCAGTGCTCGTTTAATGTAGGTCTTGTCAGTTCACTATAGAAGCTATTCGCAGTTTACACCGTTCCCCTTCCTCATCGGTCAATAGCAACTGCCCGCCGGCTGAACCTCGGTATGTGACGTCGATGTTCAGGAAAGTTTGGTCGAGCTTCTCTGATGCGAACAGCTTCATAAGCTGCGAACACTTTCATATACCACGCTTGTTGTGCGGTTGTTGTGTATGTTTATGGAGCATCTCTAGCGAGCAGCCGTCTACAACAGGATGGACTACAACGCCCTCAAAGTCACTGAGCTCAAGGATCAGCTGAAAAAGCGCGGCATCCCCACGACTAAGCTTACCCGCAAGCAGGAGATTATCAACGCCCTGGAGGAGGATGACCAGAAGAACGGAGCCAACGAAGATGGTGGCGATGCAGCACCAGCTGAGGAGCAGGATACTGAAACCGAAGCTGGATCGGACCAACCAGATGTCGGGGACGACAGCGATTTGCAGGACACTACACGTACTGAGACAGCTGAAGAAGCTACTGAGGAGAACATGATCCAGAATGACAATGTGCCCTCAATGATACCAGCACCGGAAGTGACAGGCTCGGAAGGTCATGGCGAAGAAATTGCTGGTGTACGAGGAGATTCGGAGGCCAGAGAGATGGAGCAAGATCTCCTCAGTCGGGGTGGAAAGGAGGTCGTAGAGCCTTTCGCGCAACCAGCCCCAGAGGGAAGCTCGACAACAACCGTGGAAGTACCTGAGAACGTCACCGTGAACACCATAGACCCTTCTGCATCGGCCACGCCTGCGGTAGAGGAGATGGCAGAGGAGAGCAGAAAAAGGAAGAGAAGAAGTCCCACGCCACCAGTACGCGAAGAGTCGGTCAGCAAGAAGCTGAAGTCTTCAGATGGGAATGTGGTACATACGGCAAACGATCAAGCAGTGGCAGATGCTCCAGTACCGGTCAATACAGAAGCGTTAGATGATGTCGAGATGGAAGACAATACTGAGGACAAACCGGATGTTAAGGTTTTACCAATGGCAACCAGCGACGATCTCATGGAAGTTTCGAACTCGGCAGCAGATCGACTGCCAACCTCACCACAGAAAACACGCAGTCCCAACGAACGCCGCTACGCAAATCTCCTAAATAATCGTGCTGGTACAGACGCAGAAACAACCGATCTACCCGAAACGGCTCATCCTGACGGCGACGAACACGTCGCAGTATCGCCTGCAATGCATCCTGCAACTCGCGCGCTCTACATTCGCGACCTCGTGCGACCCCTAAATCCATCAGCATTGAAGGATCAACTGCGCACGTATGCCACACCTCCCGACATGTCCGATTCTAGCCGACAAGACATAATCGAAACGTTCCACCTTGACGCCCTCCGAACCCACGCCTTCGTGCTGTTCGGGACCATCAGCATGGCCTCGCGCGCACGAGGCCGCATTCACGGACATGTCTGGCCGCCCGAGCCGACTAGGAAACCGCTATGGGCCGACTTCATCCCGGAAGAGAAAGTTCAGGAATGGATCGACGTGGAGATGAGCAGAGGCGGCGCAAGACCAAGCCAGGCACGGCGCTGGGAGGCAGCGTACGAGGTCAGCGATGACGGAAACGTCAATGTCGAACTCGTCGAGGCGGGTGCTGCACCGGTGAACGGTGGACATCGCGGCTCCACTGGGCCTGGAGTTGCTGGCGCACCGACGGGCCCGCGAGGAGGGCTAGGAGGTTTGCCCCCTGCGGGTAATAGGAGGCCGAGTGAACAGTACTCCGAGCCCGTGTCTCGCAATCCACCGCCGAGGCGTTCATCTCCACCCCACCCAGGCCTTCAGGAGCTGGAACTGGACAAGCTGTTCCGTTTCACTTCGTCGAAACCGAAGATCTACTACATGCCCGTCCCGCAGGAATTGGTGGATAAGCGACTTGATGAACTCGACAGGCAGACTGCCAGGGGATGGGACCCGCGTGAAGATGCCAGGCTGAATCCGGGGAGAGTCTGGGCAGGGGCCTGGATCAACTGAAGAGGTACACGTTCGAGGATGGTGATGTGATTGTCGATGGTGGTCCGGAGTATGGTGGTGGAAGAGCTTTTGGAAGGAGTGCACCCGGTGGAGGTGGTGGCGGAGGAGGAGGAGGAGGAGGAGGAGGAGGAGGAGGAGGAGGAGGAAGAAGAGGAGGCGGTGGAAGGTACCGTTGAGAGTGAAGCGATGAGGTCGTTTGTTGTGTAAAGCCCCATTAACTCCTCCTTCACTTTCTTGCTGGCAAACAGGCCGACAGGCCCAGAAAGTTCTGCCAGCCACTTTGGTCAATGAAGTCCATTTGTGTACGATGCGCTTATCCACCTTTCCACGGATAGGCACGCGACTGCCTTCTCTTTTATGCCCGGAGTCTCGACTCCGCTTTCACGTGAATTGGCCGGGACGAACTCCGGAAACACCCTCATAGAATGTTTTGTATCGCGATTCCAGAGGCTGGAAGCTTCCTCCTTCTCCAACTGTCTAACCAACGCTGGTTTCGCCTCCGGTTTTCCTTGTGTGCTGTACTGTGATCGAGGTGCTGGTGATCTCACCAATCCTCATCACCTGCAGCGCACAATCTGCCTGTCCCCCGTCACTGCACCCTCTCACACACCGGCATCATGCAGCGATACGCTATCGAGAATTGCAATGACCCTCTGATGCTAAGCGAGGAGATGGCGCTCAAGCGCCGTTTCTCATGCGTCACGACCCCGCCAGAGGTGTGTCTTGTCTAGTGTTCCTTCCCGTTTTGCTGCTTGGCTGATCGCATCAGCAAGTACGACCTCCAAGAGCGGCTCTCGCACATTGGACAGGCAAGCTGCATTGACTGGCTCAAGCTGCATGTCAGTCTGATGGCCAACGAGTTGGAAGCCACAAGCAATGCCATGCAGCAGTTGCTGGACGCCCTGGACGAGGCCCACCGTGTGGCCTTCGTGCAGATTGAAAGTAAAGGGGTTGCCATGGGCATTTCAGAGGCGCGGGATAGGTTGCTGAACATGCTAGATGACCTTAAGAAGGACGTGAATGAGCTGAAGGCAGTAATCGCTTGGGCTGGGTAGTTGAGTGACCAGATTCAAGGAAAGAAATCCCTGTGGTAAGCCAGACCGCTCGGCCATCAAATTCTACCTCCTGGCATCCTCTCCCGTCACGATCAAAGGCAGCGCCTTTCTGCTGTTGTTCCATCAGAATCCAGGAAGCTTCCCATAACAAGGACTTGCTCTTCCTGTTGCACCGTCATCCACTTGTACGGCCTAGAACCTGCTTCGGACACATTCGCGTAGAGTCTTTCGCCTCCCGAAGGCTCGCTAACGATTCTCGTCGAAGAGCCTTGAGAGTGAATAGTCTTCGGTTTGCCAACTGCACAGAATGAGTCTGTTGATGCCGTCTTCTCCGCCTCCAGCTACTCCCCTCGTTTGCTGGGACTCGCTTGCCTGAAACTGGTTATGTCATCGCTAACCACGGTGAATTTCGACCTGTCTCACCTTCGTCATCACATAACAGAACCAACCTGAATGGACGTTCCGCTCCTGAAACATCAACGCCGCCTCCTCATCAATTGTCCAAACACATCCACAAAGAGTCCTGAAGCAATGTCTCAAACACGCAAGCCAAGTACGTTCCCCTTCTCTCGTTTTTCAAGAACCTTTTCCCACCTAACGAACTGCAGGGTTTGTGATTGCTGAGACTGCGCGCGATATCGCCCGCGACCTCCGCGATAAACCAGCCCCCGGTCTCCCCAAAGACGCCTTCAAGAACTGGGCCAAGACCTTCGAACGCCTCAGCCAGCCGAACAACATAATCCGCACAAAAGGGGTCGTCAGTATGTCGGTCACTCCACCAAAGACGATGCTGAGAAGCAGGAGGCCATCGATGAGTTCGTAAAGTTCTTGGAAGAGGATGTTAGCCCGCAGATCCAGAAGGGGCTGGAGGAGAGTTACGAAGCGGAGCGTCAATACAATGAGATGAGGCGTGAGATCATGGAGAGGTGGCAGGATTTGAGTGTGGAGGACAAGAAGGAGATACGGGAAATGGCTGTTGAGGAACATGAGAGAAACCTCAGGGACGTTCAGATGAGACAGATGCTTGTTGAGAGGAAGATGGATGTTCAGAGAGCTCTGCGGGAGCTGCGTGAGTGAGATTGGTCGCTCGGAATGGGTACAGAGCAACGAAAGTTCAGAACCTCACCCTATATCCTGGCAATGACCAGTAGCCTAGCACGCCCAGAGCTCCAACCCGCTTTTCTTGCGAGGAGTTCCTGCTCGGCCTCGTCGAGAGAGCACATTGCATCCGGTTCAAATCTCTTATCCGTAAGCACCTGGAAGGCGAGTGATTACAAGGCTACCCGTTTAGAGAGCCAGACCTTCTATGAAACAATCTGGCTCGTGAGCAGCAGCATTCCCGATTGCTAGGCGAAGTAGCCAACCAACTGTTATTACGATGCGGCAGAATCGCCAGCATATCTGCACATATGCAACATACCTAGACGCAGAGCACGTAATGCTTGCCGCCCGATACCCGACAGTAGGCAAGAAGGCCATCAGGAGCTGACAGTTTACGCCATCTAACTTAATCATAGTTACTTCCTAGCCATGTGACGGTGGCAAATCAGGAATCTTGACTAACGCTGAGAACACTGTTGAAGAAGTAAAGTTATTGTCAGTAAACGCTGAATCACATGAAGTAGAGGTAAACGTGCATACCTGTGACGTTTCCAGGCTCTGCACAACTGATATCGAGGTATGTAGTATCAATCTTGCGTGACCACATTAGCGAGCCTGTCGACGGTACATACTCCACACGTAATGATACAGTCCACTTATGCCTTTTATTTAGCTCGCTTGCCTGAACCTTGTCTCCTCCGCCATCCTCGCCTCGACCAGCTTCACCACCTTTCCATCGTACAATTCCTCTGGGGTTCTGTTACCCTTCAACACCTCCTGCTCATGCCTGTTCGCTTCATCCTTGGTCATGCAAACCAACTGGTTCAGCTGCAGCCTGGAACTCTTCTGGCCTGCAATCTCATTGTTGACAAAACCCTCCTCCGGCTTCCTCCACCGTATCAAGGTTAGCCTGCTACCAAGACCACTGACAACGCTCCGGCCCCTGTACACCTCTTCCACCAGATACCCGACATCGTCGACGGTGATCGGAATGCGAAGACCGAGAGGATCCTGCCCCTGCACTCTGGCGACCTTCTCCTCAACACCTTGCAGGTTAGCCAGGATGCCGTCGTACATTTTGTCCCTGGATTTGCTGGGCAGGTACTCGTGCGGGTAGCCGGAAATTTCAAGCATGATATGGTTGGCGACGCAAAGGCCGAACATTGCGGGCATCGTCCCCAATACCGGTAGGATTCGAACTCTGAAGTCCGCAAGCACACCCAGCTCGCCTACATTGCCTTTGGCGAATTCCTCTTCGGGCAAAGGGAGCAGTTGCGCTTTGCCCGGTCCGGCCTTTTCAGTGGAGAAGACGACGGGAATGCCGTCCTTGACACCCATGGCGCGAAGCTTGCGGCGTGTGGAGCGTGAAAGCGGGTCGTCTGTGCTGGCGGAGATGTCGCCGACGAAGATGCGCGTAGGATCAGACTTGCAACCTGCGCCCATGGACGAGATGACCTTGATACCGTTCTTGTGGCAGTAATGCAAAAGAGCGACCTTGCTGTCGATGTTGTCGATGGCGTCAACCACGAAATCCGGCTTCTGGCCGTCCCAGTCCGCCAATTGCTGCGGCGCTGATGAGGCACTGAAGAGCTCGTTGCGGCAGTCGAAGTGAGTCCACGGCGTGATCTGTTCGAGGCGCTTGCGCAGGCAGTGCACCTTTGGCGTTCCCACGTCTGCCAGCGTAGCGACCGCGTGCCTGTTGAGAGAGGATAGAGTGACCTGATCGAAATCTACTAGACGTAGCTTTCCTGCACCGGAACGAGCGAGGGCGGCTGTGGCGTGAGATCCCACACCGCCGACTCCGACCACAATAACAAATGCTGCGCGGAGTTTCCTGAGGCCTTCGTCGGTAAGGAAGACTCTGTTTCTGGCGAGTTGTTCAAGGATCAGCTCTTGAGGGGACGGTCAGTTCAATTGTCTGTAACAAGGGCATTGAACGCTTCACCTTCGTCATAATCACCTAGCCGTGCTCTTCGAGCACGCGCAACGCCAGCTTCGTCTTCCTCGTCCGTCCTGGTCGGATCTTCGGCAGCAGCGCCGAAATCATTTATCTTCACTTGGTCAGCCATCGTGTCGCCATCACTTGTTCCCACATCATACCCTGCCAATATTCCGTTCATGCTGTAGGTCTGGTATAGACTCTTTCAAGCTCTCTACCCGATACCGCCGCTTGGCTTGTTGCAGACCCAAGATAGCGCCGCCAACGACGAACCCAGAAACTACAGCTGTCGCGGCCAACTGGAGTTTTTGTGACGTCTTGATCGACTCTAGCCAGTTTGACATGGCTTATAGGAGCACACCGGACGTTTATTCAGATGCCATGATAAGAGACTAGGGGATACAGGAACAACGATGAACTGAGGTGAGGCTCGGTCGTCCCACGTCAAACGAGCGGAAGTGGCTGCAGGAAACGCGGTCCCCGCGAGTCATGCAAGCATTTTCTTGGCATGTCGAGTCTCGCTCACATGTGATGTTGCCTTTCTCCTTCTCTTTCCACACCAGGATGCAGCGAAACAGCAGTAAGCAACTCTACCCTCACGCGCGAACTACTTGCGAAAACAAACTGATGTTTCTTCACAGCTCGACCTCATTGACGAGAACAAGCACTAGCTACAGGACCCGCGCAGGATCTTCGTCAACGATGGTACGGCGTACGGCGCGTTTGCACCACGCCTCTTCCCGAGACGACTTCCTGCACGCACCCATTCGGGCGCAGCGGGGCATGTCTGAAACAGAACAGAAATCGGAGAGGTTGGGTAGCGCGTTTCCTCATTCTCATCACTTCTTCCCTTGCCCTTCATACTCTCCTTCGTTGCAGTTGGCCCGGTACAGGGGACGTGTAGCACACATGCGCTCGTGACGACAACAGCTCCACTGACTCACATCGCTGGCTGGGGGCTTTCCCGAGTGGGGACCTGGTCGCGATCGCTGGAGATCGGACAAAGATAGTTTTCAATCGGAGAGGCGCTTGCTCCGTCCTTTCTGCGCTCTGGGTGGCGTGGTGCATGGAGCCATGATGTGGGTTTATGGGAGGGAGTGGTCTAGTCCGGTGATGATTGCAAACAAAAGCCAAAGTTGAGGCAGCCGGCCCTTTCTTCTCTTCTGCTCCAATGGGTGGGCGGTTGAAGGGGTTTCTGGTTGTCAGTGGTAACATAAGAGAGCTAATCTGAGGACACAAAATTTGCAATGCTTTCTGAATATTGAATAGCCCTTGCGATATGGTTCAGTTGTACGGTGAGATGGTAAATACTACGGCAGTGGGCAATCTTTGTTTGTTCCCTCGTTGACTACAACGTGTTGCACTCGTATTCCCATCATCTTTATGTAGGTCTCACTGACACTTTGTACGGCAATCTATGCATATGAATTGATTCCAAGCTTGCTAGAACGCTCTCAGGGACGATGTGTTTCGATTTTTACTCTGCACTCTGCTGCGCCTAGAACCGATCTCTCCGCTTGTTGGCCCTGTACATGGTGAAACCGGCGTATGCACCCGTCAGTGCCAGACCGAAAAGGACGAACTTCAGAAAGAACCAGCCCCAACCTCCGCCTTGGGTCTGCTTGCTAGGCCTGTACTTGTTCTTGCTGAAGTCTTTCTGCGCTTGGCTGTTGCCTGTTTGACCACTCGGGCTGTACAGGTTCTTGGTCTCGACCTTGATGAGGTCGTGGTTGTCTGACAGCTCGCCCGTCTCGGCGGAGAAACCAAGGTAGGTGACGGAGGGCAGCTTGACGCCGGGAACTTCGAAGCACGGCGTCCATTCGTCCTCCTTCTTGAACATAAGCTCCACGGATAGAGACTTCTCCTGGAAGTAGGTGATCCGTGCCTTAGTAGGGAAGTGTGCGTTGCGGAGACCGCGGGCCTGCATACTGTGTTAGCGGACCGATTTCCAAGTCCCTGTTGCAGGGTGAGCTTCCGCATACCGAGCATCCAGCCAGTTCATTCGCCTTGCCGTCGTTTGCCTGATCGTAACTCGTTTGTCCGTCTCCCAGCATAGCCATAACGTAGGGGAAGACCACGCCGGGTCTGTTGTTCTTGTAGGTATCAAAGAAAATGCCCAATCCCTCAAACTTGTCCTGGAAACCAAACACCGGACCCGACTGCGCACGTTGCTTCGTCACCCACATGGCGAAGCCGTCACCGAAGAGGTTACCCTGGCCATTGATGTTGAACTCAACTTCGATTTCCCAGTTGGTCGCGGTGAGCGGTACACGCGAGAAGATCCAGCCGGATTGGGAGGGTCGGTCGGATGTCAGACGAATGTACTTGTCGGCTCTTATGATGGTGTCGCCGCCGTAGTCGAACCACCTGCTTTGGAGGTCGGAGTCAAGGTAAGGCTGTCCGCGGGGTTAGGATGACCCAGTGGGTATACGAGATGGTGGGGAGAACTGAGGATCTAGTGGGTCGGTGACAGGATTACTGACCGTGACGAGAGAGTGAGTGCGAAGCTACAACATCAGTAGTTAGTTCTGCGTCCGCCGGCGACCTCCTTGGTTGTTGCTCACTGGTATGCTCTTGACATCAGAGCCGGCATCCTGTGCAGCGGCTCGTTGTGACCATACTGACAGCGCAGCGCAAAGAATGGTAGAGAACAGCATTCTGTAGTAGAAACAACCCAGTAAAGGGCTCCGGAAGCAGTACACCTGCTGTTACTATCGTCTCCAGAGAGTGACGAGGCAGTGTTGCAGTGCTAGAGAATACAAACAAGAAATGTTCGTGTACAGCTCCTCCCTAGAGTAGCTGTCTCGTGTCCACAACCGGACTGGCCCTGGCCTATGTACCAATACTTTTGAAAGCGAGAATCCGTCGGCCATGTGAAGCTGTTCCTGCTGTTCCTGCATGACATACTGTACAGTATCATACATATCCATTGAAACTTTGAGAAACAACGACACTGCCGTCTCCCCAAACGCCACATCGACCTCTACCTTATCCGCAACATCTTTAGTTCGAATCGGCAGTCTAATCCTGTCGCCTTTACATCATAATGTCTCTCTCCACTTTTGGCGGCGCAGGAAACCCAGCCGAAGCAGTCAAGAACCAAATCCGGCAAGAAGCCGCTATTCAGAATGCGCGCCAGCTCGTAGAGGCGAGTTCTCCTCCGTCCTTGCTCTTTCCACCACTGGACTCTGTTTTACACGCGCGCACACACACACACACACACTCTCTCTCTCTCTCTCTCTCTCTCTCTCTCTCTCTCTCTCTCTCTCTCTCTCTCTGTGTGCTGGATGGCTGTGCTAACGACCTTTTGCAGAAGCTTAACGAGCACTGCTTCGAGCGCTGCGTTCCAAAACCCGGCTCCTCTCTTTCGTCCGGTGAGACAACCTGCTACACCTACTGCATGGAGAAGTACATGGCGGCCTGGAACACAGTCTCGCGGCAGTATGTCGGTAGGATACAGCGGGATGTCGGATCGCAAGGTCTCGGAGGAATGTAAGCTGGACGAATGCATGCATCTCGACAAGGAGATGGGCAGAAGAACTTGCTTTGAGGGAGACAGAGCCTGCTGTTGTATGAACACTTGTTGTGGAGGATGGACAGTTTCACTGTTGCGGCAAGCGTGGTAACGAAAGCCCTACGTGGACTCGGTCCTGGATGAGTGGCGGACAGCTTGAGACGGCCAGGTATTGATACTGCGACTAGTGGCGAATGTACAATATGGGAGGCAAAACGGGCGTTACGCATCACCGCTCAGATCAATCTGGATAGACTGTTGTACTATACATATACGTTACAGCTGTATGAAACGCTCCAAGAGAAAACGCCTAATCATGCATGCCCTGAGATGTTGCTACATCGCCTACCAGTTGACGCCAAGAGCTATGTCAATGAGATGAACAGGCTAAGAACGAGGCGCAGGCAGCCCCTTGGTTGGTGGAGGTCCTCTAGGATTCTTCTGTCTCTCTGCGTACTCCTTAACGACGATGGAGCAGTCAACCTCCCTGCAGAGGCTCCTTCTCCGCGCAGGAGGCAACAATGCCGCAAATTCAAGCCCGGAAGCCCTGTTGTCCATGTTAGCGCATAGTCCGGCATACGGCTTCACATCCAGCATAAGCTCACCTTTCAACAGCCTCGAGCGGGACCTCGAAATCCGCCAGCGGCTTGCTGTTATTGATCTGCGCATTCGGAAGCACGAACGCACCCAGCGCAACATTCCCACCCGCCTTCCCATCCTCTCCATATATAATCTTATAAAAGTGCGTCGGCACCGCCACGTTCGGCGGAGACCCAATCACCTCGTAACTGACCCTCCACTTCCCATCCGCCTCCTTCTTGGGCAAATACAGCGGACCGGTCACGATGCGCACCGAAGGGTATCTTGTCGTCAACCGCCGGCAGAAATCTTCAAAATGGGCCCAGTAGTCCCGGTTGAAGCCCTCGCCGACTTGCGGACACATGTTGCTGAGCGCGAATGTATCGTCCATGGCCTCCTGGCTCCATTTGGCGTCGGCTGCAGGGACTTGATGCCCACGATCGTAGCCAGAGCGGAAGTAGTCTTTTAGTTTGGCCCGAAACTTTTCGGGGATGCTGGCATCTTCGACGAAGACGGAGTGTTTGCGGTCAGCGTTCTGTTGCGATAGCGAGGAAGGTGTGATGTGCTCAGCCACCCAGGACGGATTGCGGGTTCGTCGATCGTAGGAAGAGGTTAAGGAGGCGGCGGGGCGAAGGTCAGCAACCGGACCGGGGAAGCCATACTGGTAGAGGCCGGAGGGATCGACGGGAGCGGTGGGAAGGGAGGACTTGGAGATTAGGCTCGGTGCTGAGATGGGTGGAGAGGGTCCGGTCGCTGTTGGGCTAGAGACTGTAGTCGTTGTAGTTGCGATGGAGGGTGTTGTAGAGGGCTTGCGAGATGCGTACAGAGCCGCTGTCGCTGCTGCTCCTACTGCGGCACTGCCTGCAGCGACCAAACCGAGTGTGAACTTGGACATGGTGATTCCGTTTAAACCGCGACAAAAAGCAGCATGGGACGAGGGACGAGGGACGGAAGGGGTCTTCCCTCTTCTGTAACAGTATACAGCCTCGACAGGCTCACTGGATCATGCGCGCAGATGTTTCAAGGCGCGACTGATGTTCCAAAACGTGAAGTCGCGTCAGCCAATCGAGCTCGTGGGGAGACCTGAGTGCGGGCAGATTGGATCACGGCAGGCGTACATGCAGTCACGCTGCTCTTACATCGACCGGCCAATAATGCAGCAGCCTGTTTTTGCTTTCCTCAGACATGTATTCGCTGACCCCGACACTGGCTTAGGTGGAATCTCTGCCAACCGATGGCACAGAGAGCATTGCCAGAGATGGGAACACTGGCTGAAAAGAGCTTGTATGAAGCGGCACGAACCACCCAGTGACAGGGTTGATTTCGACTTGGGACAGGCTACGAGATTGTGGGATGCTTGTTGATTGACAGCGTATCAGACTCATGGAGTCTACGTGAGAGATACAAAGTGGGCTCCCGACAACGCACCATGTGTTCCATGCTCCAATCATCTCGGCATAAGTTCTGTGTCCAGAGGCGGTATCGGATTTGGAAGGGCTGGTCCTTGAGTGCTGCGGCCATTGAGTACTTGAGGGGTGGTCTACTAAAGTTCTTTCCCACCCTGTACTTATCGCGGGGCGCGTATTTGAGTTTGAGAGACTTGAGCCTCTTGTCATTCGGAGCAGCAGTATCTGTTTGTCTAAAGCGACGGACTCGCGCAGCAGGACCTTGAATATCCCTCAGCAGGTCTCGGGGTCGGGTCTTTGGAAGGGTTGCAACACGAGGCATGATTCGATCAGTTCTCGTAGTTCCAGGCTGTAGTTCCTTTGTGCAGCTTGGCTGAATGTAGGGGCCCATGCGGGAATGGTTCCGAAATCCGGCTGTTCTACATTCATCTCGTCGGTTAGGTTCACGACGGATAACATGATCATGCCAATCTGCCAGATGTTTGCCGCAAAGATGTTGCGTTCTCTGGCCAGGTTGATCTGGTTATCTGGAGCGTTGGGATGTTCGGGTGGCCAGAAGCCATCGGTGCTTTCGTCGACTACGAGATGCCCCGGATTTTGGTTGTCGAAATATGTTGTTACGCGGGCGCCACCGAAGTCCGAGAGCTGTTAGCTATCATCAGAATACCGTTCGCCGACTGTGTGGACATCCGGCAAGCTTGGTCTGTACTCACGTAAGGGACTGGGTAGCAGCGGCAGTAAGTACTGTCCGGTGCGTCCAGAAGCACTAAGCAGTCGTTGGTAATCACGGACGGAGGTAGAGGCTGATTTGGACATACCGTTGGTATATTTCATATCCCTGTGCTTATGGTTAGCGAACAGCTGGATATGCAACACTTTCTTACATACTGATGAATGACTTGTGGACCCAGCAGAATTGCGGGAACACCCAGCGGTAACCGTTGGAAGGCTTCAAGCATCCGAACCGCCGCGGTGGCAAGACTTTCAAAAAGGTACCAACAAAATGGTTCCGGAAGCAAAATGTTTCTCCGCCTCGTTCTTGTCAAACCGGGACTGGTTATGCCCCGAATATGCTTCTTGATCAATTCGTCGAGAGATTGGTGAGATACATACTGGAGGTAGAGCTTGTAGACAGTTCCGAACTGCGGGTGAACCCAGTGAGCGAAGTTCCTGAGAATATGAGAATTTCGTGGGTGGTTGTTGTTATGACGCATGTTGAAATGCACATGAGCCTCTCGAGGTGGTCCAACACCGACTGCTGGAGGATTCCCGAAAGGCCACATGTCCGGGAGGTTCCAACGAGTGTGACCTGGCGTGCAGGCCTTCACTACCATCCTCTTAAGTGAAAGTCAGTATAGGACTGCGCAGTCAAATCTGGTGCTTACATCGACCACGTTCTGATTTGCGTCTAGGCGCACCCAGAGCCCGCATAGCCCGTAGCTCCCGTGGCCGAGATACCTTTACAGCTGTTACTACGAATTGTTGCACACTCGGTTTTGCGAGATGTTCTTACCAAGCACCGACCCAGTTGTTTCCCAGATAGTTCTGATGGTTCGGTCCCCAAATTGCACTGACTAGAGGATTACGCAAAAGCCAGTCCTCAATAGCCTGTCTAATATTCGCAGCCGTGTTCCGATGACCGTACGCCGGTAGGGCACCCAGGACCCTGGCAGCAGCCATGTTGATGATGTAGGAGAACACTAGGAAAGATGATGTTTGTCGCGCAGATGTCGACGAGGTGGACGACATCATGGTCTTGAATCAACCTTTGTTACAGGATTCTTTAACCGGACGCGGCCACATTCCCAATCCGGCCAAAGATGTTTTCATCGTACAGAAAGCAATACCCACATTCCAAAACGTTGTTCAAGTCTAAGCGCTTGTCAAACATTGTGAGATTGGACAGCTAGTACTCGCATGTGAAGAACACTGCCGCACACAAGGTTAACAGCGCAGGATGGAATTCCACAGATGCGTGGAACCTCCATCAGCATTCATGTATCGAGACATCGATCAATTGGGGCTTTGATGGTTTCAAGGAACAGATAGCGCTCGGTATCGGCAAGACAAGTTTGTATCTGTAGATTGTGGTTGATGGGAAGACAAATAAGGGAAGGGCGGAGCGGGGGCAGACATCGATGTTACCATGGGCAAATCTGGTAGGAACTCAGTCATATAGACGTGTCAAATCCCATCAGATCTAATAACGAGGCTCTCGTCGTTCCGTTAGTTAGTCCTACCTTTCCTCACGCATACACGACGGAGCTGATTGCTGGCTGAACAGTGTTTTAAATGAGTCTTAGTAGTCACTAACACTCTTTAAAAAGTGTCTTAGTGATTACACACAAACTTGAGCAAACATCTACAGAGCGGATCTTTGTTCGATGTGTACCGTCTAAATGGCCACAGACCGCCAACGTCAAGCCCTGACCTTTCTCTTCTATTCTCTCACCACGACCGAGATCCATTTACCACTTCCCACCCTTCCCCTTCTTCTTCTTCTGCTGCTGCTTGCCCCCACCACCCGCCTTCGTCTCCGCCGGCGTGCCGGGACGACTCGAACTCGCATCCCTCTCCTCAGCCACCACACCGCCCTGCATTAGCATAGCCTGCTTCTGCTTGCCCTTCTTGCCCTTCGGCCTATAGTAACTTCTATCGCGCATCGGAAGCCAGCGTTCCGGATCCGCGGTCTTGGATGGATCGTAGTCCTTCGGTAAGCGGCCGGAACGGATCTTCTTGGCTTTGATGGGTGGTGCAGATTCGACGTGGCGTTTGAGGTTGTTGACGGGCGTGGCTGTTGTTGCGGGCTTGGCGACGCCGGCGTTTTCGAGGGCCGAAACGTCAATGCTGGTAACGAGACGCTCGACAGGTGTAAGCTGCGCGAGTTGGGAGTCTTGAATGGAGGATGGGGCTGTGGATGCTAGAGCGGCGATAAGCCCGGCGGAAGCGTAGCGGTCCTCCGGCTCTAGGCTGGTGAGATCTGTGAATATGTCCTTTGCCAACTGCAGATCTTCAGGATCCGGGGAGTCGAGCAACACAGTGCCGGCGCTCTTATAAAAATGTCCCAGAGCACGGCGAGATGGCAGACCTGCTGGCGACTGGAGTTCCTTTGACCTATGCCTCCAATATCTTGACGTCTTTGCAAGCTCCGTGCGCACGTGGCTGGTTTGGCTGCGAGCTGTGTAGAGGGATACAAGCGTTCCTACAAGACCTGGTGCGTACCTTACATCAAGGTCTGATGTGGATCTCGACTGCTCAAGGCGGCTGAAGAAAGCTTCCAGCAAGGTGATGGCGGAACCGTGGTTGCCGGTCAACACGTAGAGCTGTGTCACCACAAGTAGGAGTCCAACATCGTCCGGCCGCTTCTCAAGGAGGGAAAGAACAACTCTGAGGGCCTCTTTTCCGGACCGATTTTGGGCGTGTGCTGCAGCGTTGATGACAGATAACGAGTTGATACTTGCATCCAAGGTTGGTAAGGAAGACTTCGAGATGATGGCGACGGTCGCGTCGGCTGTGCCACTGGATTTTGGGCGAGCAAGTCAAGCGCGTAGTTATTGCGCTCTAAAACGGCTGATTGATAACCAAATGGCTTGTCTGGCGTGATCGTGTCTGGAGACCTGTGGATCTTGCGGTGAGTGAGGAACGGGTTCGCGTCCTGTGGTGGTGCCGCCGCCACCATGTTTACTTCTGCAATATGCCTCGTCGATGCGTCCGACAAACTGTCCTCATTAGCAGGTATCTCTATATCTATGCAACTTTACTTACCCTTCTGCATTGGTGCTCGACGCAAGCTGATCAGCCTCTTCTAACCTGCCTTGCTTAGTCAAGACGTAGAGCTGCTGCACAGTGATAGGCAAAATCTCAGCCTCCTTGTCCTCTTCCGAAAGGTCTTCCAGAGCATTGCAGAGGTCTTCAACAATCAGTCATAGCTCGCTTCGTCTTCCCGGAAGAACCCACCTTTAGCCCTCCTTAGTAGGACCTCCGCCTGACCCAGTTCATCCCTCGCTATACTACCACAAGCCGCATTATACGCTGTCTCAAACGCCTCCAAGTCCTCTCGACTAGGTTTCTGCTTCTGCACCAGCGATTCCTGTCCGTTCCACTCCAACTGCGCATCCACCGCACTGCTATTAATCCTCAGATCCACATATTCGTTCTCGACCTGACCGTTGTTCGACGCCAGCTCCGCATACAGTTCCGCCGCGCGCCTGAAATCTTCGCTTCTGTAACTCTGCAATATCCCCAATATCAGCCTCTCTATCGTGTTGCGCGCGTGCTTGGAAGTCTCCCACGTACCGCCTGCGCCTCCACATGTCTCATTCCCCTTTCGCTTCCTTGCCTCGCGACCTCGGCTGCCTGGAAAGGTTGTCCGGCTTTGTATAGTGCGTATCCCCATTCTAATCGCGCCCGCTCTTTAAGCTTGTCTCCGCCGCTCTCGAGCACCTGAAGCGCATCCGCGAACCGGTCGAGCTTGAGCAGCGCGACGACTTTGACGTGCTGTGCATCCAGGTCGCCCTTGAATTTTTTAAGTCTGCATCAGCTGCGTTTAGGACTTCCTCATGGTCGGTGATGGAGGTTTGGCGGAGGAGGGAGGAGAGGGAGTTTGCGGCAGAGGAAAGTGCGGCGGTCATTGTAGGCTGTACTTGGGAATTAAACTGGTTCGTTCAGGTCCGTGACAGCATGCGCGTTTCGAGTGCGGCAGTGATGTCCTGCAGTTTTCTGCACGTGTGACTTTGGAACTGGTATATGCAGGTCGACTGAGGTTGGCGAATATGGCGGGGTTGAATTTCCACCCCACACGACTGACTTGGACCTTCTGGAGACTTGACGTGTGTTCACGACACACTTGCGGTCTTAACTTTGTTGAACCATGTCGCTTTGACACACTTGACAGGCACAAAAGAGCAATACAACAGCTTATCGAGTTATGCTTATGCTACTGAGATCCTCTCGGGTTCAAGGACATGGCTGCTTGCTAGAACCATTACCGTCTCACCAGCATTCCTCACAGTCTTGATCGTTGTAGCCCCATGCAATCCTAGAACCAAGCGTCCTTGCTCCAGACACCATGCTATATTGCTTCATGAACACGTAAAAACATGACGCTACGCTCTCACGTAGGCTGTGACTGTCAGCGTAATCATCGCCCATAGCAAAATTGTACGAGGAACTTACACGCATCGATTTTGGACACCTGTGGCAAAGCCAACCGGACCTTGTTCCTATAAAGGACTTCATTGGCCTTCTGCAACGGATTCCCTTCGAAGTAAACCTCGGATAATTCCTCTTTGTCTTTCAGTTCCCTTTCGAGCTCCTCGAAGCTGTCGATCTTGCAGCTCGACGCCCAGAGGTTCTCCAGATGCTTCAGGGGTCCGAGTCCACGGAGCGACGGTATCGGGTTATTCTGTACATCGAGAATGCGCAGATTTGGGGTTTGAGAGACTGGTTCCAGCGATGTGAGGAGGTTGTCTGAGATGTAGAGTTCCTCCAACTGAGGCAAATCCTGCAGTCCTTCGAGCGACGAGATACGGTTGGCCTGAATCGACAATGTCTTGAGATTACTAAGTGTTGAGAGACCCTTGAGTTCAGAAATCTTGTTCTGTCCTAGCCACAACTGCTCCAAGGCCGTCAAGGTCTCCAAGCCAGCAATATCGCGTATCCGATTTGCTCCGAGCTCAAGATACGCCAGATTCGACAGCCCCTCCAGCCCCTCAATCCGGCTGATCTTGTTTTGCACAAAGTACAAATGATCCAGCTTCTTCAGATGGTCTACCCGTTTGATGTGCTTGATCTTGTTGTAGCTCAGATCCAGACTGCGAAGTTCTGTAAAGTTGTCGAGTCCTTTGATATGAGATATGAGGTTGTCATACAGCTCCAACTCCTGCAGCGTGTCTGCTAACGACTCAGGGAGCTCTATCGCGGATATTGAGTTTTGTCGTAGACATAGTCTCTGGAGATTCTTGAAGCGTTCGAGGCGCAGCGCAGGTATTGAAGAGACGCGACTGTGTTGGACGTCGATCTCCTGTACAAGCCTCTTGTTAGTTGGTGCCATATACCGTATCAGGAACTGCACGTGCCTCTGCTTCCGGATCTTCATCGTCCAGCAGATCTGTTTAGCATGCATTAGCATGCGCCGGATGCAACTTGCAGGACGCCCCCGGGCTGCCTACCTTCATCCGCTAGGAGCTCTTCCACCGGAGGTGCATCCTCATCAGAGTATTCAGGGTCCGAGAGGGCCTCAGAGTTCGTTAAGATAGCTTTCTTGTCGACTCGGAGCTTGCCGTCCCATCCTGACTTGCTTCGCGCGCCGGTGTGACTGTGACTGCCCTCAGACTTTGGGGTTGTGTTGCCGTCAGTAGCGGCGTCGGGACTGTCTGTAGAAGCCATTGAGAAGGGTGTAGGAATGTCGCGGTGCTTGAGCTCTCATTAAAGGGCTGGCTGCCTCTGCTGCTACGGCGCGTCATTGGTGCGTGGGGTTGATAGGTTAAGGACCCTTGATGCCAAGGAATCTTTGTCCCTACTTACTCGTTGTTTGCGTTCATCTTGAGCATGCCACGGACCCTGTTTCTTCAACCCTTGCGGATAAATCTAAGGGCTGCTCGACGCTCAGGATTTCCATACATCACGCAGTAATGAGGGTGCTTTTGAGACATCTGAACAACTCTGTGCAGGCATGCAAATCACACGTCCAGTCCTTTGACCCAATCGGTGGGCAGCAACGCCTTGAAGGAAACTGTGAGGAGGGAAGCTGGGGAACCTGATGGCTGAGGTTATTGAGTTGGACACAGGTTGTCTAGTGTGAAAGTTCTTCGCCTCTGGGTTTCTGAGCTGGAGGTAGAGCATTCCAACTCTGTTTGTGATGGAAGTCCGAAAGATAATTGGAACGAAGCAAAGGATCCAAGAGAGGTAAAGACAAGCGCATAGGTTTGGCTGTGATTTCCTTCTGTCACGGGCGCTCATTCAGTGAAAACCGATGTCATTGCAAATCGATTACATCTCTGAGTTTCATGCAGAAACTGGCAGGCACAACACATCCGACCCTTGCAGCTCAGTACTCCAGATGAACCAGAGAAAATCCCACAATACTAAACGCCGCTCCAATAAGAAACATGAAGCGGTGATGACTCTGTCCTAAACACAACGCTATGAAAACGCCATGTTGTGGAGACGTTGCCAGCATGCCGAGTTGTACGTGTTTCGCGGCGCATCAATACCTCGGGTTCCTCCGCAGCATCCTCCTTGCAGAAGGCCACGTTGCCCCACATTGCACCGCAATGGCATATGTAACTCCGCTTTCGGTGACCGCTTCACCATTGAGCGATGACTAAGTGGCCGGCTGTGCTCAAGCGTCGTGCCTGCAACGGCATTCGGAGCAGCGCATGGGCATATCTGGGATGTCGTCTGTACCGATGTTCTCGAAGTAGATATTGAAAACGTCCTCACAGGCAATGTTTCTGCAGTATGAGTAATTATGGGCGACATTCTGGACCTTGAATAGGTTCTTTCGTAGCGTGTCGATTGTCCAGTTCAGAACTTCTTTGGAAACTTGCATGTCCGACACCTGTTTAGCATAACGCGTTTTCTCGGCGTCTGTCTTTCTGTAAGCTTGCATTGTTGAATCCAACGCAGCGTTGACGTTCTTGAGCTGTTGCTGCAGAGTTGACTTCTCTGCCGCATGAGCCGACTCCGCCGTTGTCAGACGTCCTTTCAGCTCATCGGTCTCTTGCCGGAACCGCTCAGTCAGAACGTTGACCTCAGTCTGAGCCGCTATGTACTCATTGTGAACAGTCAAGTGCTTCTTCTCTTCAGCTAAGAGGAGCTCTTGACAGAAGCTCCAACGGTTTCTCACGTCCTCGAGCTTCTTGTTGATATCGGCCCTCTGACGCTTGGCCTGCTCTAACTCTTTGGTAGCTTGCTCGAGCTTCTGACGCAGTTTGTCGTTGTCGACTCGAAGGATGTCCACTGCAGCCGTCAAAGTTTCGCAACGTCTATCCAGCTTCACCTCCCGTACAGTCCAAAGGTTGACCTCTTCCTTCCATTCTTCCTGCAGCATCTGCATCTCGTCTCTTTGCACGTCGCACGGCGCAACAGCATCACAGTGCATTGAGAGTGCTTTTTCGTGAGCTCTTTCATAAAAGCGAAACAACCTCCGGTCATTACGAGTGGGTCGAAGCAGGCAGCGAGGCATTCAGACCGAAGGAAGACATCAGCTTTGAGAACGTGCTCCTGAACCGCATTTTGTATGGTGCTCATATGGTACTCCCGGGAGAATGCGGTGACGGTGGTAATGAGTTAGCTGATTTCCACGTCGCTCATTGTGTCGTCTTGGTTCAACAGCTCAATGAACCGAGATGTAGCGAGGTCCCTGAGGTCACTCAGCTCATAACAAGCAGCAATGGCGCATACATGTGCGTGGCCTTGCAGACGATGGAAAATAGTGTCGGTGCGATCGTTGTCGGCATCGGGCTGATAGACCAGTAGGGCGCTAGAGAGAGTCAGATGGTCAGCTTTTGTCTTGCTATCTCAACGTTGTTGACAAGCGGACAGGCAGACAACCAAGTGGTAGGCTTTGCAGCCAAGCGCCTGCTTCTGTTTCTTGCTCGTACTCACCCATCAGTGAAGCTGTCAAGGTCGATGAGCGATCCACCGTTCCCTGCATAGGATTTGTTTCCAGGAAAGCCATCAGGCTCCGATACAGGAGATGATGACTCGTCTCTCTTCGTTACGTCATAATCTTTCGTGTACAAGAACTCCAACATGTGTTCCACCGTGTCCGGTGAAAACGCAGTATCAATCTTGATAGTGAGGTGGCCCCCTACCTTGGAAAGTGTTAGTCCCGAGCAGGTATGTCAACGTCGGAAGAGATGGATGCCAACCTGCTCAGCTCCTCCGACCAATTCCTCGAACACTGGCGACGCCAGACACAGGACAATTTGATTGCCGTTAAACAACCGTCCCCAGCATTCCAGCTTCATATCGACGAATTTGTTTCTGCGGAAATGTTGCAGCCTGAGCGGCGGTTTTTGGTGCGGTACAAGGGAATCCATGTCGTCGTAGGAAAATGCGAAAGAACGTGCGAATGGTGTGGTGAAGAGCGTAAGGCAGATGAGAGATGAAACACGCCACATTTGTTTGCGCGAGGACGTGGGTTTTACGTGTTGTGGGAGTAAAGCCAAGCTCGGCCCACTACTGCATCATTGTTTCCCAAATAGGAAAGCACCATGCCGACAATCGGTCTGTCAAACTCCATCCCTCGCTTGTATGGGACCCGTAATCTTGCCAACAAGGCACCCGAGGGGTGTCGTGATAGCAGTCTAGGAGCGGCAGTATACGCTAGCCTTGCTGTGGTACGAACCGAACAATGTCAGTTTGCTGTGTACTGTCCTCACACCAATGCTTGCAGAGAATGCAGCAGGCCTCCCCTTGGTTGGCCATATATCGTGATCGGAAAACACTCTTTACTCTTGCAACGCCTTGTCTTACCCCAGATAGGCGACACACAATACCATGGCGATCATACATGGTCAATCCTCTTTCACTTTTCCACCAGGTAGCGATGACGTGCAGAGAACCGGGAGTACACCCTATCCGACCTCTGTCGTCGGCATGACTGACAGATCAAGGTAGTCTTTGCGAGTGCTGACGCCGGCTCGTTCTATAACGGCATGGCCATCCTAGCGAGCGTGCAATACCGTTCGTCTCGCTCTCCGAGGTTATAGAAAGTAACGCGACTGCCGGATTGGCAATATAAAGATTGGAGACTTTGCGCAATCTTGCTGTGACGAAGTAGCGGTCCCGGTTACACAAGCGAACGATAGGCGTATGTTCGGCAAAGGCCATGTGAAGGGTTGGAGACAGCTAATGTCCAGGGTGCCAAGGCAGTGATCTTTGATGCGTGCGGCGGGCAAACATGCCTGGGTTACGTTGTAGAAGGATGAAGTCATGCGTGGTGGTAGGGGAAGAGAAAGATCGGGTGTCAAACCGGCGGTTCCGCAGGTGGGCATCCGCCTTGCGCAACAGGCCGTTCCTTGTTCTCCTTGTTTCAGATAAGTTACGATAGCAACAGCAATAGCTTAAAAAGGTTAGTTGCAATCATCATAGGTATTGTGTTGTACTACATCAAAAGAAACCCAAAGGATTCTGCGTAGAGTACAGTGGCCAGCCATCTGTCTCTTATTAATCTTTATCATCCCTGCGCCGCTTACGTAACGGGAGCTCGCTCCAAGCGTTGCACCCGTACCGTCCGAATCGTCTCATCGTACCCACTCGTTCCTGCGTCCCAGTAGCCCATAAGGGACAAAAGCGAATAAAGTCAATCACGAAGCCCATAAAAATCTGCGCCCTAAAGTACACCATCCCGCGGGTTAAGCCTCGATTCGAGCCGCCACCGACATGACCTCGTCCCCGGATCAGCTTCCCCACAATTGGCGTATTCTTACTTTTGACGGGTCAACGGCACGTCAGCTCAGATCGGCAACCCCTGATTGAGTCTCTCAAACTTGACGAGCTCAAGGTCAGGCTTGTGAAGATCCCTGACTTCACCGTCGAGCTCCTTGACGCGCTCGTCCATGGTCTTCCACCACGTCATAAAGTCCGTCTTCGCGACTGCCAAGAGAGGCTGCTGCGCGTCTTGTTGTAGGTCGATCCACAGCTTGTCGACGGCATGAACGAGATGACGGAAGCGTACCATGGCCTCGGATTGTAGGTGGGAAAGTTCCGCGTCGAAGCTGTTGACGTAGATGTCCCATGCGGCCTCGTCGAACTGGGGCTGAGTCGCGCCGGGACTGTCCAGCGAATCGCAACGCGCAAGTGGAGCGAGCTCCCTGTCGAGCTTCTGCAGAGCTTTGGGGGCCATGATAGTGTCTTCATCATAGTTTGGCTTGCAATCGTCGGGAGTGAAGGGTGGAGTGTCGACGAGGGCGAAGCTGCCGTTGCTGTCCGTGACCACAGAGTCCTGGCGCATGTCGGTGCGCAGCGCAGGAAGTGGTCCGGCTATTTTAAGGTCCTTGGAGGAACCATAGTTTAGCGGTGGTGACGTTGCGTCTTGGGACGATGCCGGAGAGTTTGGGAATGACGGAACATTGGAGTTGGTGCGTGAACGTGAAAGGTGAGCGTGAGTCTTTTCAGGCCATCCTCTAGTGATAGCCTCTTCCTCGAGGGTGGAAAGTCGATCCAATGCGGTAAGCACGGCGGCCCCAGCCGTCTGCCACTTCTCAAGCTCGGCGCATAGACTGGCAGGAAGGCGGACCAGAAGAGCCTTTGGCAAGCTCCACTGGTGCAGGAACTCGGGGCTGTAAGAGAACTGGTCGCCGTCAAAGGCCATAGTCCGCTGACCGGGGCGCGAGAAGTCGGCATCCAGATACACCTGGTGGGATGCGGGACTCTTCATCCAGGATGGACGACGGTGTGGTGGTGGGTTGGTTGGTGCCATGTTGAGAATGGTTGACCGGAGCGTTACGGAACGTGAAGAGCGATTGGCACCAAGGTGGTTGTGTGGATAAGCAGATAGGTGATGGTTATGAAGACAGAGAGATGGAAGGTTGCGAACCAAAGCGAGAGCGAGAGCGAGAGCCAAATATTTGTGTCGGAAAGGGCTCCGAACGTTGTCGCGCAACCTGAGCAATTAGCTGTTTATGTCGTGCAAGAAGATACGTTTGAGAAAGAAGGCGCGTTCTCGGATTATGAGGTACCCAAGTCTTGGATCAAGCTTGCGTCACCTGGTTGAACACTTTCACATGTTCTTCACCGCAGCGAATAAGGTGCCAGTCAATAGTACTAGTCGTTGGGGATTCTGCCGGTTTCGTTGTGATGCAGCGACCCTTTAAATAGAATCAATCGACAGATGCGATGCGCTGGTTTGCAGTGTGGATGCGATGTGTGAGTGGTCAGATTCGCGTAGTTCGCAACGGACAAACTCCCGGCTAAGAGAATACGAGCTGCAGGAACTTGAAGGGTATCGTTGCTACTTCTGGTTCTGGGGAAGTCGGGCCTGAGCGCCCAGAACGCCTAGAAGCAAAGAGACCGCGATACTGCTTTTGGGTACAATGGAAAGTGACAACCAACCCCTCCCACGCCAACCCGCCACTCGATGCAATAGAGTAATAGTATTTGCAAGACGACAAGGATGTCGCAAAGTTTGCCACAACAGCAAGGCTCATAGTGTATGCAGCTCGAGTGTTCGTGCAAATCAAGATGGGTGGTAGACCTTTCACTCCAGTCTGAACAAAAGAAGAGGTTAGTGAAAGGGACAGAAGTCTCCGGAATGCAGGGTTCCGCAAGGTGCTGCGTTTTACCAAAACAAAGGGTCGGGCGAACGTACCTCTCAATCAGATGCAGGCCGGATGCCGTCTCCACCACGTGGCTAACCTCGCCCGGCTTGAGCGCGAACGCCGCGTCCTCGAACTCCTTCTGCATGTCACCTTTGCCAAAGAAGCCACTTTGTTCCATGTCAGCCCAACATTCCGGTACGGTCCGATTCGCGCAACATACAGATCTCCCCTCTTGCGCGCGCTGC
Organism: Taxawa tesnikishii (nom. ined.); assembly: GCA_030247885.1. Classification (NCBI taxonomy): domain Eukaryota; kingdom Fungi; phylum Ascomycota; class Dothideomycetes; order Dothideales; species Taxawa tesnikishii (nom. ined.). Next base: position 181,707 of record JAPDRO010000014.1, on the reverse strand, counting down.
TGCAGTCGCTCTCCATCGTGGCCAAGTCTCCCAAGCTGGTCGCTCCACTCCTGATCCTCGCCTCGTGGCCCAGGATGATGCTCATGGCCTCATCCTTAGACCTCGTGATTTGTGCCTCCCTCCAGCTTGACGGCCGCCTTGAGTCTCTGTGCTTCACTAAAAGATGCGATGCGCGAATCTTGCCCTCTTGCGATCCCGCGCCGTCCGGTCGCAGGTTGGCTGCGCTGTGGTATGTGCCCATATAGTGCTTCAGTGTCTCGCTATCCGTGCCCGCAGGAGGCTCCCATCTGCTCTCCTTGGTGCTTGGGTTGAAGTAGTAGGGAAGGTTTTGGAATTGGAGTGTCTCACTTCCCATCCTGCAGGTAGTCCGGTAGCCTGGCCATGACTGTTAGCTTCAGCAACAGCAACAAACGGCCTGATGACTGAGAGTGAGAGGTAGTGACAGCTTCGCGAGGGGCTCTCGAGCTGGGAAACCGTAACACAGCCAGAATCTGGGGGCGGCCCTGTTCGCGTGTCCCTCCTACTACGGAAGTCTACTGGTGCGACACACTTACCATTTTGAGGTAGATTGAGTCAGCCGCGTTCTCTAAGGACCACTGACTGCGACTGTTGCTTTGTACTTGATGTCTGAAACGACGAACCGTCAAGACAGCGTATGTGTTGTGGGACAGAAGAACGCTGCAAGCTGCGCGACCGCCCGTGACCTGAGCTGTTGCCTCGTGCCGGAGCGGGGAGAATTGCGCCGGGCAACGATTGCGTGAAAATGGAAGCTTGGCCCGGGCTGACAGACACAGCAGGCACGCGGAAGCCCGATCGCGTTCTCTGTGAACTGCTTGCGTCAAACAGAAACGAAACAACTAATCTACCACTACCGTTCCTCTATCGACAACCGACATATTAAAACACCGACGCGCAAGATCATACCAGCGGATGAACCTTGACCTGTCCCTCATTACGCACCCACAAACCCGTCAGTCATGGCTTCCTACGAATCACCAGCGCCCGAGGAGGGCAGCGGCAATGCGACCAAGAAAGTCGCATTCAAGTTCTGTCGCGAATGGTTAGAGCTTTCCTGTCCTGTCATGCTCACGCATTGGATATCGTACTGACCAGCGTCTAGCTCGAACATGCTCTACCCACGCGAAAACAAAGAGACCAGAGAACTCATCTTCCAGTGTCGCAACTGCCAGTGGCCCACCGCCGTCGACCCGACCTGCATCTACCGGAACGAACTCGCCATGAACGTCGGTGAAACTGTCGGTGTCACGACTGACGTCGGCAAGGACCCAACGGTGGGTGATTTCGACATCCCCTCCATCTGCACTCTCTGCGGCCAGGAGATCTTGTGCTCAACGTGCGGCGAGCCTACGGACGGCGGCATATGTCTAGAAGTAGAAGAGGAGGTCGAACCGTCACCGGCTACAGTCGAACACGAGAAACGAGAGAGGCAGCAGAGCGTCGCACAATGAGCTTTTTCGCCCTGGTTCCGGTGTTTTGATCAAGTTTACTGCGCTGAATATGCGCTGACGGCTGTGGAATGTATAGCTTCCGCACATCGATAAGGAATGTCCGAATCCCCGCTGCGGTGGACGAGATGCAGTCTTCTTCCAGAGTCAGCAGAGAACTGCCGAAACCGGCATGGTAAGCATGCGACGTGGATTCGATGTCCTGATCGCTTTGCTAATCGTTGTTCAGAAACTCTTCTACGTGTGTTGCGAGTGCGGCCACGTCTGGGATTCTGTGGGTGATCGGAAGTAATGGATTGAGTGCGTCTTTGATGCATGGCGCATGGTGGAATCGGATTGGGAGCATAGACAGCACGGCGTTTGACGGGAGAAGGGAAAACACATCTGCATGGAGCTGGGGTGTTATGCTGATTTTTAATGTTACACTATCAAAAATGATATCCTGACCACTGTTATTGGTACAACCTACCAGCCCAATATCGCCCTGAACACCAATGCTATGCCTGAATGAACCATGATATATATTTTACAAGTGCATTGGTGCCAGAGAGAGGATTTTGGACCATTTCTTGTCCCTCAGCTCCTTGCCCACGAGACCTGTACCGACATCAGCCTTTGCCCAAGTCTCCTTATTCCCACAACGCCGTCCTTTCCGTGTTACGATATCCACTCACCGTTCAGTCTCGATCCTATCGGCTCACCACCCTTGTTGATCAAAACGCACGCGTTGTCGTCGAATTTGACAACACTGCCATCCGGCCTCTGCAGCTTCTTCGCCGTCCGCACAACCACAGCGTGCCTAATGTCTCCTCTTCTGACCTTGTTCGCCGCGCTGACCGATACACCGCCACCGCCAGACTCGGGACCGAAGTTGCGTTGTTTTTGGACGACGACAATTATGCGATCACCTGCGGTGCACTATGAGCATCGAACGCTTGAGGTTGTTTTCGTAGACGCAAAACTTGGAGAAGACGACGGCACATGTGAGAACTGTGGTGTCGACTGACCGATTTTGGCATGTCTCTTGGATCTCAGGACCTTGACACACTCGACCACTGCGGCGCCGGAGTTGTCAATGCAGTTGACCAACGTCTGCATGCATGTCAATCAAGTGCGGATATAGCGCGTAGTTGAGAGGACGCACTTTTAGTTGAATCATCTCGGCTGCTGTATCCTGTATATAGCGTTGCGCGACTGGCGTGGGATTCTGCTCCTTCGTCGTTCTCCTCTGTATGGAGTTTAACGCAACGATCCCATAAAGTTGTACAGCTCGGGTAGCTCGGTAGCAGCCGAGACTGCCGATGGGCAAGGATCAAGGATGAACGGAGATGCGGTCTCGAGAGTCCACTTTGGCGCGACGCAGACGCTCCCTTTGTGAACCCAACAATACTGACCCAAAGGGTGGCAGACTTGTGTAACAGTTTCGCGACATGTGCGTTTCCTAGCGCTGGCAATCACCTGTTCACAACGACCTCTCTCTCGTGCTCATTTCCCTTGTTTGCATGGCTACGCGTTCCGGCGCATTCCTTCAGCTGAGCGGATCATCGTCATTCATACCCAGCCTCTTTTACCACTACACCTGCTTCTTCTAAATCGGTCAGCTACACTCGGCACTGGCTTTCTTTTGTATTCGTATCTGCTCTCCTAAATCTTGACCGCCGGACATGGCACCTCACGCGGCTCCTCTGGAGCATGCATTGGCAAAGAAAGGGGCTTGACCCTTGCGCAGCTCGCAAACTACGACGACCTGATTACTGACGCCCTTGTGGACAAGGTGCGTCTCCACTGCGAGCGGGATTCGCTACAACAGCTGACTTGTCCTGGCCAAAGGTCTACTACTGGACTACTATCCGAAAACTGCGCCCCGGGTACCATCCCTCGCGCGGAGTCAGGGAAGACGACGTGACGCGTATACTGCAGCAACATGTAGTAATCTCGAAAGACCCTATAACTGCAACCCAGGAACTGTTGAAGCTGCCAGGCCTGCAGCGCTACCACAACAGCCTCGCGACAATGGATGAGAAAGAGCACTTTGTCCGACATTTGCGGAAATACGTAAACATATACCTCCCAGATTGCCCCTTCGAGGTTTGCACAACAAACCGATACACGATACTTACCCACGAGGCGTCCACTGTCGCTCGCAAAAACATTAGAAAGGGCGAAGTTATCAAGTATTTGAGTGGCATTCAGGTTGCCATGACAAAGAAAGAGGAAGAGGATCTAGATTTGAAGAAGCGCGATTTCAGCATTGTAATGTCTAGCCGAAAAAGACTCCATCGCTGTTCCTCGGACCTGCTAGATTTGCGAATCATGACTGTGATGCAAATGCTAGACTCACGACACAAGGACCACACGGCATGCAGATCGTCAGTGCGAAAGACATAGAGGTCGGAGAAGAAATCACGGTCACTTACGGCGACGACTACTTCGGTGAGGACAATTGCGAATGTTTGTGCGCGACCTGCGAGCGCTACCAGAGAAATGGATGGGGAGCTCCGCGGAAACAGTCCAGTACACCTGAGGAAACACCACAACCAGATGCGGAAGAACTATTCAGACCCAACACAAGGCGGAAGAGGAAGTACATGGTCGATCCGGAGACACATTCTCTCATACTAACGCCAGAAGCGGCATCTCCACAACCGACGAAGAGGAGTAAGGTGGAGATTGATGCATCAGCTACTGGATCACCGAAGTCGAACACTCGACTCCTCATGAAGGAACGTGGCGCATCCAACCTGAAACAAGTGGTCACAGCAGCAGATATTGAAGGCACCCGAGAAACCGAGAGCAGTGCATCCAGCGAGGACACAGCGCAATCTCAGCCGAGCCAAAAGGGGAAGTTGAGCAGAATCATCAACAACCGCATCCTCGACTCAGTGACGAAACCAGAAGAAACTGAGACAGACCCATACAATTTTGATGCGCTCACGCCCTCGCAGACCATCAAGCGCAAATACGGAAAAGCTTCTAAAGCTTCGAAGTCCGCCACTTCGAGGACAGGCAGTCCAAGTGTTTCCTCGTCAGGACAGACCTCGCCAGAGCTGAAGAGAAAATATACGCAAGCATTCAAGTCGACGTACATAGCATCCGATTCGGACACTGGCCGTTCGAGCTCCCCTATTTCTGCGGTTACAGACACTTCTCAAGTATCATCTGCGTCCACAGCGGCTACCTCGTTGGCTGAGGGAACTTCGGCGAACGAAGAGGTCGAGTCCGAATCTGAGCTTTCCGAACTTTCCGACAGCCTCGAGCTTAATGATGCGCTTCAGACGGTCATTGTGCGCAAGAAGAGGAAGATGGTTCGTGCGCCCACACGACAGAGCTTGCGAAAACGGCCTTCAACACCAATACCGACGATTGAAACGTCACCAGACTCACTCGACGATGATGACGATGATGATCCAACGGAACGGCGCAGACCAGGCGATTATACGCTGACATCAAAGTTGGTGTCAAATGCCTACTCTCGCTGGACACAGTGCCAGAACTGCGACGATTACTTCGTACAAGAAGACGCGTACCTCACCAGGGTTAATTGTCCGCGGTGTGAGCGACACAGTAAGCTTTACGGCTATGCTTGGCCCAAGACCGATAAGGAGGGCCGTAATGACAAGGAAGAGCGGGTTCTGGATCACCGTACGGTGCATCGGTTCGTAAATCCCGACCAAGAGCGGAAAACGAAAAAGGGCCGCAAGACGCTGGATAGTCTGAAGCTGGAGCGGGAGAGGAGCATAAGAGAAAGTGAGGAGGCGGAACTCTTGGAAAGCAAGAAGAGAAGAACGAGGAGGGGAACTTCGTGATGATCGTGTTGGAATGATTTTGAGTTTTGCATTTGCATGCAGGCTGCAGGAATGAGACGAGGGGCATGAGGAGTCAACATACTGTTTGCCTTTATGCACTACGTCCGGTGACCAGCAAGAGGTACGCGAGACGCGTTGCATTTGCGAGGAGAGTGTGGGACAACGGTACGCCTTGAAGCGACAAGATCACCCTATTTATGCATTAGCGCAGGCTGTGCTGTATTACTAGATCCCTGAACAGGAAACCGTTCGACCATTTCGACCATCAAACATTTTCCATTTTTGCATTGCCTTCGCGCAGCCAAGCATAGTACTGACGCAGTGTTCTCGCCTCCAAGCCACCTTTGCGGTACCATCCCTGCCTCATACATGCAGTTCGTGCATCATTTTCCACACCTTGGTGCTCTCGGGTCGCATGAACTCATATGATCTCACCCTGGTTGCAGCAAACATTGCCAAGCCACTTCGCTTCCATCCTTGCTCACCGACGCTTCTATGCCTTAGGAGTCAGGAACGTATGGAGTTCGACCACTCATCTCGATCACATCCCGGGCATTTGTTACGCCTCGATGTGCGAGCTAATCACTGCTGGCCACGATCTCATAGAGCTTTCTGGCTGGATACCGGTCTTGCGGGCCTATGATCTCGTGAATGTACACGCCCGATTCCGAACTGGCTCCGTTCACCGCAAATTCACTTTTTACTCATGCCCGCCCCTAGAAGGTGAGAGTTGTTTCCGTTCTCTCGATAATTCGATACTGAGCAACAGCCTCTTCGCAGCAACGGAAGTCCTGACCATACCTTACCCGATACTAGTTTCACAACCACGTTCCCCACTTCTGTATAGCACAACAGTCCATCGTATCTGCATCGTCAGCATTCTTTTGCAGAGAAAAAGAAGACGTATCTGGCTCTTCATCGTCCGAGGCTCTAGGCCTCTCTGTCAGCCGGCCGCGTCGAGGCGGTCTCGATCATGGGTTCTGCACTCTCACTTCCGCCCGCATCTTGCGAGACTTATATTCAGTACCCAGTCTCCGACTTTCGTGTCTGCTACCCGCACAAATGCTGGTGTGGAGGTCGACATCACTCTCGCTATCCGCCGTCTTCATCCCGAAGGTACGTAACCCAGCCTCTGTCTTGCACCTCTAGCCCTTTCACCCGCATTCCTCCCATGCTCTTGCTCCCCTCAACCGTCTCTTCTCAACTCGGCCTGAATCTGCCCTAGGGAACCCCGCTATATACTCGTAGATCGAGACCAAGCCACAGGCCGCGAACGCTACCATGACGCCTTCGAGGGCCGCAACCCGGGCCAATGGCGCTTCTGGAACGGCCTTGGCATCAAGAGTCCTCAGTACTGGACCACCGACGACTGGCAGAAGATGGAACAAGTATTAGATGAACTGGCCTTGCGGAGACGTGGAAGGAGTGATGGTGGGTTTGGGGACTTTTGGGGATTGGGAGGCGTTGGCGGGTTCGGGGGTGGTGGAGGTGACAGAGGGGAGGTTGGCCAGGAGGTTGGTCAGGAGGATGGGAACCAGGCGCTTCCCCGTGGGGCCCAGGGCGTGCTCGACCGTGGGGTGGGGGAGGAGTCGGCGGCGGTATGGGCGGGGTTGGTGGTTGGTATAGGGGAGACGCTGGCTTTGGTGGTCCAAATTTCGGCGACACTCCTCCTCTTGGGGGCCCCAATATCGCATCTCCTGGCCTCGCGTCTCCACGGGTCGGCAGGCAACCACCAAGCGGAAGCAAGAACCAAGAGAGCGCTGACGATTGGTTCTTCATGGATGAATACCGGCCTTTTACATTTCGAGACCTCAGAAACATGGTTGAGGGAACACTAGGGCAGCGCAACGCGGATCGTTTCAGAGATGGGTTGGTCAAGATAGTGATAGACGCTTTGCAGGGGCGGGCGGGAGCAAATGGTGCAATGGGCGGAATCGGTGGGCTCGACGGGGGATTACACGGGGTGAAGGGGCTAAATGGTGGGGAAACGCCGGCTACGGTGCGCTTGGTGCTGGTGGAGTACCAGGGATGCAGACAGGTCTTGGTAGCGGTCTGCCATACGGGACACCAACCCTTGGTAGCGGTCTGCCATACGGGACACCAACCCTTGGTAGCGGTATACTAGGCGGCGGCATGTATGGCACGATGCCTGGATTGCCGCAGGGACTGTCACAGGGAGGGATGAACAACAACGTATTCGGCAATTACGGCGCAGACGATTTCGGGGAGGGATGGGTGGAGGCCGGTGGGGAGTTCGGCCGCCAGGAGGAGGACGCCGGGGTCGAGCTGGATTCGGCAGGACGGGGGTGTGAGAAGTAGGAGGAGGTTTGACGACGACGGTTTCGGTGGAGGGCTGGATGATCTCGACGATGACGGTGAGTACGTACTGCCTGCTTTTCAGGTCTTCGTCGTGAGGACCGCTAACGTGCATCAACAGTTGGTAACTGGATCCGCCCTAGACGTCCCAAGGGCCCGCCTGGTCTTGGTAGAGGCAGTACCAGGTTGTTCTCACCTCCTCGCAGGCTGGAGACACGCTTTACTGAGCTCACTCCTGATCCCCCAACGAACCGTCCATCACGTCCGACACGCTTTATGCCCAACTCTCCACCTCGTCGTCCAAGATCTCCGACAGCACCTGTCCATCACGCATCGCCTCCGTTACAGCGACATGCATCCGAGCCTTTTGCGACACAGCCGCCACTTTCCCGTCACCCACCTCCTGGCGTGGTTGACGACTCTCCTCGCCGTCCGTCTCCTCCGCTCCGGGTCTCGTCAGGTCCACCATCCGCTCCCACCCAAGGAGCCACATCTCTCCATGGATACCGCGAAATTCCCATGTTGACCTCAAGTCCACAACGTCCAGCAACATCTCCTTCTCACGGACACAGAGATGTCCCCGTCTGTATTCTGGAGCCAGAACGGCCTGCACGTTCACCCAGTGCCAGACATTCTCCTCTCGGCGTTGCCCGCTTCAATGATTTCCCAGTCGACGATCTGCCTCTCAATGCGGATGGAACGCCGATGCGTTTCGATGTCCCAGCTCGAGCTCCCACTGATGCAAGAGCACCGCCGCCGTATGGACCGCCTCCACCGGCGGGAAGTAACGTTAGAGTATCCTTCGAGCAAGTGGATGAAGCGCGTGAGGAACGGGCGCGGGCCCCTCCGCCGCCTTTTGACTTCCCTGATCAGCATATGTCGGGTGGCGGTCGGCCTCCTGAAAGACCATCCTTGCCGCTTCGTTGATCTTCAAGGCTTTGTATCACTGTTTGCATGTATATATATGATCCTCCAGTGTACCTCTCTTTCGTCTGCAGCTTCGTCGTGTTCCCAACTGTCGAGGAATACCCATGAGAATAAGGCTTATCTACACGGGAAGTTGTAGATGTGCACCGTGGAACTACGCTAACAAGGGTGGTGAGCGCTAGTATGGAGCGACACATTGGACTGCGCTATCTCATCTCACCTTCAACGAGTGAGACTCTTCGTAGTGGTTTTATGCCTAGGCACCGTGTCTCTGCGCGGTTCCTTGTAGGCTCCCTCTGAGTGTTTTCAATGTGGAAATCATCACACTACTTTCTGACACACGCGCAAAGAAACGCATCACAGGTTATATCACGTGATTGGTGCAACTGTAATGGTTAAACCAGTCTACTGCAGCACGAAAAATAGCCTTCCTGAAGAGCGAACAGCAACTACATCAACACCACGTGCGTGTATGTTATAAGCAGCTTCATTGCTATGAAATGCGAGGCTGAACAGTACATCTGCGTTCGTGAGTTCTTTCCTCATCACTCGTGATCATCAATTATGAACTCTTCATCTCCAATGTCCATAAAGTCGTACTGTTGTCGAACGATCCAAGCATTCTATACCTTCCTGACGTAGTTTCCCGGAAACAGCCCCTTCCTTCCTGCGTACACACCCCAGAACCAATCGCAATTGATGTCTTCGGCCTCTCTAATTTCCGCCCATTTGGGAAATGCAAGCTCATCGACTATACCCTCAGCCGGAAAGTAGCTCCACAACGCCACAGCCCTGAGCCCGACCCCGCCATCCGGAGGGAACATGCGCTGAGGCTGGCTCCCGATCGAGTGAGAAGCGGAAGAGCCGTCGCTTTCACGCCACCTCCATGCTTTCGTTGCGGTGTGAATCCCTGCATTTGCATTTCCAGACAGTCCGTTCGTCCGCGTGTTGCCGTTTTCCGTGTCAACTCCGGTACTGGCGGCCTCGCCGTCTCCTTCCTTCAGCGTCCATCCGCCGACCATATCCCTAACAATCACCCGTTTCTGTCCGCCCTCCCGATCCTCAAAACCCACAACGGCCATCCTGTGGTCCCTGAGACACCTCCTCCAGCCCTGTGGTCCGTTTTCCGGTGCTAGTTTCCCCGTTGCAGCGAGGCTGTAGTAGCAATTTGTGCAGATATCGTAGTCGCCATCGCTGCAAACAGGACAGTGGAAGCGCGTGTGCGAGGGCGGGATGGGATAGTAACACACATCGCAGGAACAGGGGATTGACAGGAAGGTGTAGTTTTGGGCGTCTAGGACGTGTGGAAGAGAAGGGGAGGGGACTGAATATGAAAGTCGAAGGATGGACGTGATGTTCGGGAGCTGAGGGATTGGAGACGCAATGGAGCGGGGTGTAGATCCTGATCCGAAGAGTTTCGGGAAGACGAGTTGTGTTGTTGCTGGTTGTTGACGCCGGTAGTGGAGACGTGTGTGACGGACACAAGAGGATGCGTGCAGTGCTTTCCTGTCTGTACACAGCCGTTGCAGAAACCCCAGGCACCGTCGAAGCAAATATCGCAGTGCCAGTAGCAGGCATTCGCGAACGAAAAACAGCCTTCGCAGAACAAGCCTTCTTCCAGTCGTCGATCAGACCGCCGGTATTGCCTCGCTGACAGGATGTGTGGCGGCTCTTGCCCTTGGATATCAGCTCGCTGGAAGCGGACTGTGGCAGCATAGCCGAAACCGAACCAGTGCATGCATCCTTTGCCAGCGCGGTAGCAGCTGAGGCAGAGGTTAAAGGCGCCCGAGTCGCATTTGAAACAGTTGTAGTGGAGCGAGTGTTGGATTTCTGGTTTGTCGCAACGAGAACAACTGATTGAAGGGGCCGCAGGGAGTAAGACGCCTGCTTGTGGTTGTCGTTGTTGTCCGCTCGATAAGGGCATAGCAGCAGACGAAGTCGTTGACCTCTGACAGTCGTCAGGATCGTCACGAGAAACGTCAGGTGGTATGAGTGCTGGAGAACTGCTGTTGGAAGGCCCATCCAAAGACCTGAGATTCCTTAGAGGCTCAGTCGATCCGCTACCCAGCCATTGCTGCGAAGGCGCAAGACCGTCATTAGCGCGTACAGCTAAGCCGTTGCTCCTTTGACTGGCACGGTCACCGGAGCCGGTTCGGTCGCGGTAAGCCCTGGCCTGCTCCTGACGGCCGGCTGGATCTGTCACTCGACGGTCATTCTGAGACATTCGGCGAGGCCTCTCGCGCGGGCTGTCACGGGTTTGAGGCCGCTCTAAGAGGTCTGTGGCCGATCGAGAAGGGGCGCCAGTCGTACTTGTCCTGCTAGCTGGGTCTTCTCTCCGCACGGAACGGTTGCTTCTCTGACTCAGTTGACTTGGGGATCTTTCCCGTCGCTGGCGCCTGCTATCCTCATTCGCTGAGTCCAAGAGATGAGGCCGGGAGACCGGCGGATGCACGTGTGTTTGTTGCATGCTCGCACTGCCTGATCGGCTGTGATGGCGGTGATGAGACGATGTTTCCACTTGCGGAGATGGCCTTTCTCTTCGGTGTCGGCTCTCCGTCCGCCTCGAACGCTCCCTTTGACGTCTCGTAAATGCTTGGGCTATCCTCTCAGTAACCTCCTCTTCCTGCGCCGGCGTCAGGTTGTTCAAATCGATGCCCTCCAGCAATCCTTCGTCCACGATCTGTCGCATGATTTCTTCTTCCATTTCATGCGAGTCTGCAACGTCAGACGAGCTGAGCAATGACCGTAGGCTGGACTGATGCTCGACCTGCCGTCTTCGCGCCAAAAATGGAGAAGGTTGCTGACTCCTCCCAAGCTCTTCCGCCCTGTAACTGAGATACGTGCTGGTTGCTGGATCAACCTCATGCCTCCTCCTTTGCCTGCCGTGACTCGAACCTGCACCGCGCGCTGCTCTCCTGCGAGCTCTTTCTGGATCCACGTCATTCAGACTCAGCTCTCGCGCCTCTGCCAGCATGCGCTCATCCTCCAAGTCCTCCGCTTCCAGCTCCAAGGGGGAATTACATTATCTCCGGCCTTGTAATTCTTCTCCATCTCCTTCTTCTCCTCTGCACTCTTCCCTCGATCCGGATGCGCTGTGAGGAACATACTCAACAACGTATTGACTTTGGCATCGGGTCTGGTGTCGCGGACCGATGCGCGACATGACGGGCAGGTGTACGGATTCGGAGCGATCGCGTTGGAAGCTTGCCATGCGAACCATTCTTTAAGGCACGAACCGCAGAAAGTGTGTAGACAGTCGAGGAGGGTCAGAGGCTGATAGAAGACGTCTGTACAGATCTATGTAGTGTTAGAGTGTCCCATCATCTGAGCAGTCTTCTCGTGCGAGACTGACCGCTACTACACTGAAGCTAGCTTCGTAGGCGCTAGAAAACATACCGAGCATGACAACTCGCGTTCTAGATCAAGCTGATCGCTTGCCATCTTTGATACTTCACAACAACACCGGCCTCCTCAGCTCAAGCAGTGATAGTCTGGTATATAATCATGAAGCCTTTGAAGGTTGTAGCTACTGTAAACGCCTACGGGCTACTTCAAGTGCGTACAAACAGCGCCGAGAGAACGGGGCGGGGCGGTGATGACGAACGATTGGGCCGCAAGGCTGACTCGCCGCAACATCTGTACCTGTACCTGTACTTGTACATGTGCCTTCAGAAACACGATTGCGTATAGAAACATCAGCATAAGCATACCGTACAACTGTCTGTCTGTCTGTCTATCTGTCTAGCGCCCTCTTCCCTGCAACTCCGACTCACGCTGCGCCTTGAGTTGTTGGGGACGGTCACACATTCTACCAAGCTTGCTGCAGAAGCTGAACAACACATGCATCTCCGTTGTCGCCAGAGCAATGTCCGCTTGGACCGAGTACCGCGCCATCCATCTGGACCATGTGTGCCATTCGACGAATGTGTGTGTTGCGTTGTTCTGCTCGTGTGTGGCCCTGGATCCCAATGTTCTGGGCTGCTATATTGCGCTCATTATACCTTCCAAGCCCACTGCAGAAGCGAAGAGCTACTACTGCCCTAGTCGGAATTGCGCAAACAGTCAGAGCCAAGCAAGGCTCACACTCACATCCCGCCAGGACAGCGGCGCGCCCTTGACTCGGTTAGGATGGAGGGTTCTCGGTACATCCTTCTCATGTCTCATCCACGTGTCGTTCTCGATGCGGAGCGGTGCGAAACAAAGAACGTGGAAAACGGCCACGGTCTTGCTCTGAAATCCAACGTTTGTCCAAGTCTCCCGGTTCGGCATGGCAAGCGCTCGGCTAGGGCCAAGACGGCGTACACTACCGTACTGCAAGCTCCATGTCGGTAATCTGCCACCCGCTGCAAGTTCCAACAAGCTTCCAAAAAGCCCCAGCAAGTGACGGCCGCCGATCGAAGCTTGTGTTCCCGCCATGCGAACCTGTTCGTTGCTCATCTCAAAAGATGCGCCGCCGTTTGCAATCGACACCAACTTTCGAACAAGCGATGTCTAGGGTAAGCAACCGTGCCTCACACAATGCGCGACTACGTGCAATGCCCGCTTGACAGCACCTCATGCCGCGGTTCAATGAGCAGACTGTGGCAATATATAGGGAAGGTACATCCCTTAGGCATGACAGGTAGACGGACCTGATCGAGGCAACCTCTTTGCTTGCTCTTACACGTTCGCTCTCACCGTTCGCGTCTAGATACACATAACACCAGACATTCGCTATGCTCTTCGACTCCATCTTCCTCCTCGGTGGAGTCGCTTCAGTGTCAGCGGCTGCCCTTGATCGCCGTCTTACCCTCAATGCATACGCTCCAACCGTTGCTGTATGCCCTACCACTGCCCTTGTTCGCCCGGCCACTGGAATTTCCTCATCGGAGCACACCTACATCACCACCCGGAAAGCCAAGGCCGACACTTCTCTTGCAGCCTGGCTGAAGAGGACCAACTCGGGCTTCAGCACTTCTTCGCTTCCTACTGTTGGCCTTACCGTGAGCGGTGGAGGATTGCGCTCCCTCTTGTGTGGTGCCGGAGTCATTCAGGGCTTCGATTCTCGTGACAGCAATGTTGGAACAAGTGGAATCTTCCAAAGTTTGACCTATCAGGCTGGTCTCTCTGGTGGCAGCTGGCTTACCTCTTCGATCGCTGGCAACAACTGGCCAACAATTACTCAGCTCAAGGCGAACCACTGGGAACAGGGCTTCCTAGACACCCTCCTAGTTCCAGCAGAGCTCCTCTCTGCTCTTGCTTACGATGAAATCGTGAACGATATCGTTGCTAAGGGAGTCGCTGGATACCCACCAACCATCGTTGATGCATATGGGCGTTTGTTGTCTTACCAACTGCTTGACGGTGCTGCGGGCGGTGTCAACGTACGCTTGAGCGGTTTGACGTCTCTCTCCAACTTCACCTCTCAGAACGTCCCGTACCCCATCATCACATCCCGCGGTGTCGATACTTTCGACGGCGATTGTGTTCCAGACGCCAACGCCACGCAATACGAGTTCCACCCTTACGAGTTCGGCTCCTGGGATGCCGGTGTCAGCGCTTTCACCCAAACCGCCTACCTGGGCTCCAAGCTCACCAACGGCTCTCCCAATGTGATCGGCGTCTGCACCAAGAACTACGACAACCTAGGTTACGTTATGGGTACCTCTTCGGACATCTTTAACGCAGTCTGTTCCATCATTCCAGCACAAAACAACACCAACAGCTTGGCCCAGACTTTGGAGGGCATTGTTGACAAATCCCACACTCCGGCCACCAGGGATTTATACGGTGTGTACCCAAACCCCTTTTACGGCTACTCGCGTTCGAGTCACGTGTCCGCACAAAAGGAGCTCGACCTCACTGACGGCGGTGAGGCAGGCCAGAACAACCCAATTTGGCCGTTCATCCAGTCTGCTCGTAGCGTCGACGTGCTCATTGTCAACGACAACTCGGCCGACACCACCGACCTCTTCCCCAATGGCACAGAGATTCTGACCACGTACGAGCAAGCGCAAGCACAGGGATTGACGAAGATGCCTTTCATCCCCTCGGTTGCAACGTTCGTCTCCGAGGGCCTGAACAAGCGCGCCACGTTTTTCGGATGCAACGACGACAGCGTTGTGACAATTGTGTACCTGCCAAACGTCAACTACACCTACGCGAGTAACACAAGCACGGACAAGATACAGTACAGCAAGGCGGACACGGATGGCATTATTGCTAACGGCGTGAGCATTGCGGATCAGAACGGTGATTCTGAGTGGCCGACTTGCCTGGCTTGTGCGATTATGCAGAAGACAGGAAGCACATTGCCAAGTGATTGCACTGCTTGTTTTGACAAGTACTGCTATGCGCAGTAAGGCAGCGGCTCGGATAGGGATCGATAGACGACACGTATATTTCACGAATGGATCACCTCGTACTACGTGATCGCATGCATGGTGGTCCGTGCCGCCTAGATAACCGCCGCGAGGGCAGGCGCGTCTTTCCCTTCATCTGAACACTCTCGTACAAGCGTGTTGGTCAGCGTCTCTACGCAGTGTATACCGAGCTCCTGCAAAAGAACATTGATGGCTTATTCTACATTCTGCCCGAGTTAAAGTCTCTGAAAGCGGTTTTGCATTACGAGTGCATCTTCAAAAGATGGAATTCGTGGTTTTTCGAGACGGATGTTGAGTTTGACATTGTACAAGGCGATCTAGACGTTGACCAACTTCTTTCCGTGCGTCCCAACCTCCTGTTTGACGACAGACTATTTGAGTTCGGCCTTGTAGCCCAGAACGATTCTGCTAGGAAATTTGCCGAGGACATAGAACTCAAAAAGATGCCAGGTAACATGCTCATATGGTGGCGACTTACCCCGCTGGATGAGCAGTGGTCATGGCATGGTCTTTCCCAAGGCTTTCGACAAGCTAGTCATCGAGGGCCCATACTTGTTTTCTACAGTGGTAAACATGCATTGGAGGAGAAGCGTCATTGAAGATTATCCTGATGAAGAAGTCATCTCAGACAGAGCGAGGACGAAGACGGTCCAGAAACTAGCCAAGAAGAAGCTGAAGACGACAACGAAACTGACACTTCATATCAGTCCGAGGTGATAGTCCCCTTGCGATTATGAAGCGACAGCATTACCATGCAAACATGAAAGGACACTCTTATGCTCAACGTACCCTACATCTGCAGCTGAACGCTGGAGACAAACCCAAATCTAAGATGACTTGTAAGTATTGTGGCAGCGTTCCCCATTCCTTACTAACTATTGATTATTTGGGTCAGCCACTAACTGTTGAGAGTGCAATCAATGATGCCAATCGCTCATCTACGGTTAGACTGTCGAAAGCGCGGTTCCATCAGCCGGTCGGTGTAAGATCGCCATGAAGCGGCTTCTCAAATTTTACGCTCGGATTGAACTTCCACACACCCACATCCTCCTCCGCCTGCAACGTACCATCTAAAATGACCGCCGACCGCTGCCTCCCTTCATCGTTCTTCACGTCGATGAAGAATTTCGGTTTCCACTTTTTCCCCTCCGCTTCCTCCCTTTTCCGCATCTCCCGCTGGCCCTGCTCGATCTTCGCCTTCTCATCGCTAGTCCCTTGCATATCACCACGATTCAGGGCTTCATGAACACCCGTCCATGCCCGTCGCGACTCCCACAAGTCCTGCTCCTCGATTGGCGCCACCTGCAGCGGCTCCGCGGACCTGCAGCGGCTCCGCAGTTAGCAGAGAGGTTCAAACAGAGATGGAAGTGGAAAGGAAAGGAGATGCAAGTGAAGATGGAAGTTATATAACGAGAGAAATGGAAAAACGTGTCGTGATGGTGGGAGTAAGACTGGATGTCGCAGGACCGAAGACAACCTCAGGACCAAGATGCGCAGCAGGTTATCGTTGTCCTAGTGACGAGAGATTCCAGCCCGCTGAGCTGAGCGTCGCGGCGGCCAAGAAAGAAAGAACAAATGGAAAAGAGGAGAGAGAAAAAAGTTCACGAACCTGCGATAGAAGTTAGCAAAGACATTCATAGGGATAGGAAGCGACAACTAACATGGCATTAGTGTTGAAGGTTTCGATCTCTCTACCCTCGCTATCCTTGAACACGAAACTACCGTTCCACGCGCCCTCAACCGTGTACAGCGGCCCTGCTCTGGCCGCATCCTCGTGCTTGTACGTCTCGGCGTGGAACTGGTTCTTGGAGCCGCTGAAACCCAGCTTTGTCTTTCCTGAGAATGTGACCTCGGAGACGAAGCCAGAGGAGGAGATGATCTGGTACTTGCCAATGAGCTCTGGATAAGGGGTACCGGAGAGTAAACCGCTGACTCGCACGTCGGGTAATGGGATGATGTGGTTTTCATTGTAGCGGTCGATGTGCAGGATTGCGTGGCCTGTTTGCTTAATGTTGACGCTGCCGGAAAAGGTGATGTTTTGACATGTGTAACCTTCGGCTCGAATGCCCTGCTCGTCGTTACAGAGATAGCATGCCGTGACGGGAGGATGGTGGCTTTACATCGTCTCTTAGCAAACTAGACCTTTCTGTAACTCGAACCGAGGGAATCGACACACCTGACTTGCTCGCTAATCAACTTTGTGGTTCCGGTATCGCCACTCCATTGCGCGATGAAGACTTCGCCGAGGAATGCATTGAGCGGTTTCTTCACTCCTTCACTTTCGTCGCGTCCTGCGTACTGTTGTTGTTTCAGTGCGGCAAGGAACCATTTCAGTACAAGGAGAGCACGTTTCTGCGGATCCTCTTCTCTGGCAGGAGCCGTGAACAAGGAGGGTCTCTCGACCCAGTATGCGGGTAGCTCTGTTGTAGATTGGGCCGCGAGGACGAACGGCGGTGCTGTAATATTGAGAGATCTCCTTTTATCGTAGCGATAGACTAAGAAGGGTTATGCTGGAGAAGGGAAAAGAAAGTCCGTTTCGTTACGCACTGCAAGGAATTCCCTTAGTGACGATCTGTTGTTGTTGTTGCTCGATAAGGACGGCATCTTGCCAGGAGTTTGGCGGAACAGAGGATAAACACCAAGGAAAATCGGCTTTCTAACTCCAGTATGAGATTTCAAAGACGCTAAGGAGCGGACAGGTTACTGGGTACGTGTGAAGGTATACGCTCTTGTAAGCTTCAGGAGAGTACGAGTTGTGGTTTATATGCACCGTTGCGTCTTCGGTGTTGCCGGTGAGGCTTGGCGAAGTTGGCACAAGCACCTTGGCCTCGAGTCGATCATCCCTCTTCCATTCATCACGTCCTCGATTCGAGTACCGGTATAGGCGTTGCTCTCTGGCTTTGACGCATCTACGGCAGAACTCGTCGCACAACAAGTGGAGATGGTGGTTGGCCGGGACAGGGCACATGCAAGGGTCCCTGTCGTGGTTCCGCCGTGCCCTGATGACGCGCGAGTTGTTCTCCCATCGACAAGATGACTCTAACCGGTTTCCTACACGCTCCTTGTCCGTTGCGAGTGGGCATCACCGTGTGCTGAAGCATAGCGCTCCTTGCTTCACATCCAAAAATCTGGTCCTTCCGTTTGACACGCTTGCTCTTACCCACCAGCATGGTCGTTGACATATCCTAAGAAGAGGCGGCAAGCGTAGTTCTCTCTTTCACGTCTATCATATCTGCCTCCTAACGGAGTTCTACCGAACGACCAAAGACGTTTCTGCCATGTGCCAGCCACGTCCTGACCTCCCAAGCGAGTCATCTGCGTGATTCACGCAGAGGATGACCCCTCGGTAAAACCCCCAAAGAGCAGCTGTCAACAGTATCCAGCGCGTCAACCAGGACATCACCTTCCTGCATCGATTCATGCACCCCAGAAGATCCCCGCCTTAACTTCCGGGTTGAAATGTGGCAGTTTAGCCGCCATCTGCGTGTTTCCCCAACTCTGCGGGGTTCGGTATTCGTTTGCCCGACTAGGCATTGGTTGATATAAGACCTTTCCAATGCCTACCCAAGGGAGGACATACTATTTCCTTGACGTGTTTGATACGGGATAATCTCTACATGTGTCGGCAGTAGGGGAATACATTGGTTCCAGGGAAGGACGATCTTTAGTGTTCTGAACCGCTGGTCTTCGGCATTACTCCGAACTCTGGGCAGTAATCATGTCGCCACTTACAGCGGTCTCTCATCGGTTACGGCTCGTTGCTCTTCTTGCAGTATTCTGTCTTCCACAGGTTCAGTGCCGGATCAATCGCCGCAATATAGTCGGCAAGTTCAATCCTACCCGGAATGCCAGTTCGTCAACAACACCCTTACAAGTCGGCAACGGAGACTTTGCATTTGGCGCAGATGTCACAGGCCTGCAGACATTCCTACCATATAACACCCTATCTTCTTGGGGTTGGCACAATTCTTCATTGCCTACCACACCTGGTCAGACTTCGCCAGCGGACTTTACAGGCCTTGACTGGTGGACTCACGGTAGGCTTGTACCTTATGATCAACCGAACCCAGCAGAGGCCGATATATCACAATGGCTCATCGCCAACCCGCATCGTATGAACTTGGGCCGTATAGGACTATGGTTCGGCGGACAGAACGTCACCGAGTCTGACTTGTCCGACGTCTCGCAAGAACTTGACATCTACAGCGGAATGTTGAAATCTCAGTTTTCCCTGAACGGATCAAATGTATCCGTGGAGATCATCGCGGATCCCAACAGCAGCACTGTCGCCGTTCAGCTCACTTCGAGTCTACTCCAGAGTAGTGAGCTAGGAGTCTTCTTCGACTACCCGTACATGACAGGGAAGAACAAGTTCGAAGATCCATTTGTGGGAGTATGGAACGCTACGGCAAACCACACTACGTCTCTGCAGTCAGGTGGCCGACAAGCCCAGATCCAGCACGATCTGGATGCAACGACATACTTCACCATGATTCGATGGAATTGCCAGGCTTCGATATCTGGACCTCTGCCTTCTTCCCACCGGTACATTCTGCAACCAAAAGGATCTTCCTCGTTCAGTTTCACGGCTACTTACTCTCCAAACGCCCGACCGCTCCAGTCATGGGAGAACTATGAATCGATATCCGCTTCTTCATCCAAATGGTGGCAGAACTACTGGGAGACTGGAGCTTTCGTCGACCTTACGCAAACGGCAGGTTCTGCACAAGACAACGCAACTGAGCTTCAACGCAGGATTATCCAATCACAGTACCTCCTAGCCGTCAACGAAGCCGGCAGGGATCCTCCGCAGGAATCCGGCTTAGTGAACAACGGCTGGTATGGCAAGTTCCATGCTGAGATGTTCCACTGGCATCTGGGGCACTGGGGTCGATGGGGAAGTGGTACTTATCGAACCGAGCAATTCCCGGTGTCTACCAACGCTTCCTCCCAACATCTCTTCAAAGAGCCCAAGAACAGGGCTACGACGGTGCCAGGTGGGGTAAGATGAGTGATCCGAGTGGTAGATCAGCTCCCGGAGAGATCAACTCGCTCCTAATCTGGCAGCAACCCCACCCGTTCCACTTCGCCGAGTATGAATACAGAGCCTTCCCCACGCAGCAGACGTTGTCTAAATGGAACGATATCCTCGTGGAGTCAGCCGAATTCATGACATCGTACGCATTCTGGAACGAATCGACCGGCGTGTACGATCTCGGCCCGCCCATGTATCCCATGAGTGAAAATACTCCGCCGAACCAGGTGTGTTGAATCGTTGAGGACATTAGGTCGTACCCTGTAGCTAACCGCCTGACCAGACTGTCAACCCAACATTCGAACTCGCATATTGGCGCTTCGGACTAGACATCGCCGCAAAATGGCAGACACGCCAGGGCAAGCCTGTGCCAGCCAACTGGACATACGTAGCAACTCATCTCGCACCTCTACCCGTCGACGACGATACCTACGTCATCTACGAAAGCATCCCGGACATGTGGCACAACGAGACTTTCACCGAAGACCACCCGTCCATGCTCGGCATCTACGGCTACCTCCCACCACCTCCGACCTTCAACTTGACTATCATGCAAAACACGGTCGCGCACGTCTACGACACATGGAACTTCACTTTCTCGTATGGATGGGATTTCCCAATGTGGGCCATGAACGCTGCACGCATGGGAGATCTCGATACCGCGGTCGACTTCCTGCTGCACCCGAGCTTCGCGTTCGATGATGCGGGATACCCAATTGGCGGTGCTAGGGTGCCGACGCCATACTTCCCGGGAAGCTCAAGCTTGCTGTTTGCGATTGCTATGTTGGCGGGTGGCTGGACAGGGAAGGAAGGCGTGCAGTTTCCGGATGGCTGGACCGTGCATGCGGAAGGCTTCTCGCCGGCGTTGTAACGGAGAGAGAGGTCTGAGGACAGAAGCGAGGGGGTTGGAGCAGGGAGAGGAGTGTACATGTAGCATCGCAAACACCGTTTCATCTAACATCCAGCGCAAAAAGCTGCTGTTGGATTATATCGTCCAAGTGAGGTGTACTGGTCCTGGATGTCGAATTCTATCTACGAAACGAACTTATTGCAACAATAAGCTAAGCCCGCTGCGTAATCTTCGTGTCCAGAGAGGCGGTTCCTTTGAGTTTCAAACCGTGACTGATAAGTCGATGAAGGCCAGTGTGACAATCGTATGCAGCTTCCCATCGATGGAAGTCGAACATGGAGACGAGGCAGTGCAGAGTGCAGAACGTATAACACACATGTACTCTGTGGACTCACGCCGACGTAAGCGGTGAGCGTGAGCTTGAAGGTCGTTCTCGACCATGACCTGATTTACGCAGACAAGACGAGGACGTGTATGAGCGCCGAAGATGAAAACATGACTCCGTGGGGAGGGAGTTTTCGTCATGCTAGGCTTCACCGCCCTCACCAATTGGTCCTTTGCATACATATATGTAACTCTTCCAACGATCCCGACGAATGAACAGCTACACCCTCAGACCCTGCAGCTTGACAGAGTATACCACAGGAGCCGATACTCTGTGGCAGTTGAAGAGCCTTCACGCAACAAGGGTCAAGCTCACAAAGGCCGCATGAGCAATCTCTTTCAGAAGAACAGCCGATACCCGACGTCCTGGACGATGAGAATGGAACCGCGTTGGAAAGTTTAGAGAAAGTGAAGAATTAAGTATTTCAACTCTACAAGAGAACAAACAGTCGTCATATTCGTAACGCGGTCCATCCACCTTGTCGTGTACTCATGAGGAGATAACCAAAGAAAGAAGAAGAAGAAGGAAGAGCGAAGCGAGTTCAGACCCTCTCATCGGCCCTTTCCACCGTCCTCCTTGCAGTTCCAATACCATCCTCGCCAGCTTCCTGATGCTCGCCCAACCAGGGCTTCTTCGCCTCGCCCAGTACGCCCTCGGTGCCATAGTAGACAAAGTGACCTCCAAGGATCAAGACGAAGGCAATCGGGTACATCCAATGGATATGGTAACCAAAAACCTGAGTTCCTACGACAACGCCCCAAAAATTGCCAGTCAAAAGGCCGATGTTGAAGAACGCGGCACTCGCCATGCGGAAGATAAGAGGAGCACCGGTGTAGAAGACGAAGAGCAGGAGCGT
Source organism: Taxawa tesnikishii (nom. ined.) (assembly GCA_030247885.1). Taxonomy (NCBI): domain Eukaryota; kingdom Fungi; phylum Ascomycota; class Dothideomycetes; order Dothideales; species Taxawa tesnikishii (nom. ined.). The sequence continues at coordinate 159,704 of JAPDRO010000014.1, read as the reverse complement.
GTACCCGACCAAGTATCCACCGACCTGACCGTCCCAGGTCGCAGCGCGGAAACTGGCGCGGTCGAAGATGCCCGCCTGCACGCCGTTGATCAACATGCTCCAAAAGGCGAGCTGGCCGATGACTTCGTAGAGCGGGCGCTTCGAGACTTGGAACTCCTCGTACACGTTGCTGAGACCATAGAAGGTCGCGCTGACGAGGGTGAACAGGTCGCCTTTGACCGCGTCGACGGCTTCGCCGGCAGAGGAGCCTGTGATGTGATCGGAGGCCATGAGCACGCCGAACCCGCCGATGCAGACGAGTATGCCGGCGTACTGGCACCAGTGGTAGCGAACCTTAAGGAAGATGTAGGAGATGACAACGACGACGACGATGGCCCAGAAACCGATCAGTTGAGCGGAGAGAATGGTCGTGTAGCGGTAGGCCAGCACGACGAAATAGTTGCCCTCGACGTCCATGAAGGCAAGAATGAAGTACCGCCAGCCGTCCTTCCACAGCAGCCGTGTCCATTTCTTGAACCCGTATTTGTAGATGGTGAAGGAGGTGTAGACAACGTTGAGCAGGACGTAGTTGAAGAAGGTCTGGAAGGCGGGGATCGAGGTGCCCTTGTTGGCGAGCAGACCAGTAAACGTGTTCGTGCCTGTTTGCGCGAGCGCGAGCGCTTGCCTGTACCGACGTGCCAATTAGCACATAATCAGCGCGCTCGCTCATGGGGAGGAATTGTACATACGACAGCGCGAGCACAATCCAGAACGCCTTGGTCCGAATAAAAGCGAACTTGCCAGCCTTCTTCTGTTCGATCTCCTGCACCGTCGGCTCTCCTGCATCCTCTCCAATCCCGTGAAGCCCGATTACTTCTGGAGTTCCGTGTGCCCTTGCTGAAGACGACGAAGCGTTGCTCGAGTGGCCTCCAGAGCTCTCTGTGCCCTTGGGACGGACGGTAACTCGTTCGACGGGCTGTTGTTCTACAGCGGTGCTGATGGGCAGGTCGTCCGACTTGCGCGCTTGCGATGCCATTTTCCCTTTCTCCCTACTGCTTCAAAGCCCTGAGCTGCTGCCCTCGACCTCTCCCCGTATATACAGTATGTTCTCGGCGGCGCAAACCACAAAGGGGAGCTTTCGGAGCGGAACGTGAGCGCAAAACTCCCAAAGTCGCTCACGGTAAGGATGTCACAAATGACAATGCCTGTCGATTGATGAAGAAAGACAGCGTGGAGGGAAACAATTTTTAATAATTAATTTTTTTCCCTTACATGTTTCTTTACGGGCGCACATGGCACCACCACCCCGACATCATGGCATAGCGCGGGGTTTTCATTCGAGGTTAGCGAAGAGTCGCGCTTATGATTGGCAGATAAAGGAAGCTACGGGCAGGTCCGATGTTCTGGAAGGTGAAGCCGATCAGACGGGTCTTCGATGGTGTCCTCGGTGACTTGGCGGTTGCTCTCGGCTTCGCTTCAACAGATCCATCTTTGCACTAAGCTGTGTAGAGTAGGCGGTATGAGCATCTATCTCTTGGGCGACGTGGGCGATCAAGTAAGGATAGATACGAAAACCCTTTCCTCGACCGTATTCGTGCATCGTACTATTGGTGCTTGGCTAGCATCCTACCAGGCCTCATCTCCGACAACGATAGAGTATACCTTACTTTGCATTGATCTATCGAGAGCTTGCAGCCACATGACGACGAGGACGAGGACGAGGACAACAGGCATGGATAGTGTTCCATGACTTGCATTCGAACAACACCCCTTTCGACAGGGGTGGGGCGCCTACATCCATATGATTTGCGTTGGCACTGCCGTGGTACAAAGTTTATGCTCCATCTTGGCCTAACGAGAGCAAGAGTTATTCTTGCAGCTTTGCGGATCTCCTCCGCCGAACTCAATGGGGTGCAGACGTCGCCGTGCCGACGTGCTCCGCAGGTGGAGCGTCTTTGGTCATTTCGACTACTTGGCCGTCGTTACAAGTGTGTGGAAATTAGTATTCATCCCTGCAAGAGGTGATAGGTACATGTTGTCGTCGTATGTACAAGCGCCTTGACTCCCATGTCGTCCCGTATCTATAGATCCTGCCGTTTTCATTCCTCGCGCAAGCGCCCCGAACCCGCCTGCAAAAAGCCCTGAAACCGAGGCTCCTCGGAACCTATCCACAGCGCCGCGACACAGAGAAAAGTTGTGACTAGCCAAACATCCAAAGAAACCAGGAGAAGGAAACGGTAAGGTTGGTCCAAAAAGCGCGAAGCTCGAGGTGTAGAAGTATGATCAAGGAATAGCGTGATATTACAAGCAAACAAAATTAAAGGGGTATCAGTAGCGCACTGTCGATGCTTTCCGTTGAACGTGTTGTGGCCAGTATCCATGTGCTGGAAGGTAAATCCTGATCCGGATTTCCAGAGCGGATGCAGAATGTGTTTAATGGGCGGCAACAGTAGAGCCTTTCTTGAACATGTTGAACCGGTTGTTCTTCTTGGCCTCTGCTGGAGGAGCAGCAGGCTTTGGACCGGCGTCAGCGGCAGGAGCATTCGGGTCCTTCTTGTGTCCAAAGTACTTCTTCTCTGGAGGGGGCGTGAAAGCGCTGGCCCTTGGAGGTGCGGGTGCAGTAGCATGGTGCAGCTCGAGTCCAATACCTTGACTCGGTTAGCTCGTGACCCAGCATGGACAGAAGCTCATAAACTCACCTGAGGAAGCCGAGGACCTTGTCGAGCCATTTTCGCTGTCAACTGGCGAGTGGTCTGTTCGATGTCAGTAAAAGCCCACCCTCGAGTTGCATTGTAAGACCAACCGTGGCTTGAGAGAGGCGACCTTCCGGACGGGCCCTGACCCATGTGTGAGCGGTAGGCACTCATCTTTGCATGCGTGCCCGGCACGCTCTGGAAGCTGGAGGTGCGGCTTTGCGCGAGCGCGCTATTGAGTCCTTGGTAACTCGAGGTGCGGCTCTGGGGAGTCCTGGAACTTCCCGCCACGGCGCTCTGAGCGGAAAGAGATGTGGACGAGTATCTTGAGGGAATTGGTGGAACAGGTGGAAGATGATTCATCAGAGATCCAGGGGTTACGAATACAGGAGGAGTTGGCAAAGAGAAATTCGTATCCTTGGTTGGTTGCCAACCGAGAGTGGGACCTTGAGCTGCTTGAGATGGAGCCCACTCGTTCGACAAGCTGCTGGGAGACCGTTTTGCCAATGGCATCTGAAGGGTGCCCGACATATCGCTGTCTGTTCTGCTCATGCGAGCTCTATTCTGTTCGGCTATCCGCTCTTGATCCTCTGGCTTCCCAGCAGCGCTAGCCGTGAGCGCATCGGAAGCAGCATGGGTCGGAACATGCTTGTATGGAGCCGCTGCTGGCTTTTGTTCCTCTGTCTTTTGGTCTCCTCCTTTTGCTTATCGGCAGCCTTCTTCCCGCCCTTGAGCTTGGAAATAATAGACATGTCTGCCAACAAAAGAGCTTTGGGGTCCGGGTTGCAACGTCTCCACCTGGGAGCAATGGGTGGTGGTAGAATGACGGTGGTGGGTATTACAGGATCGTCAGGAACAGGGCAGCGGAGGGGTTATTAGAGAAAGAAAGAAAAGAAAGCAAGGAGGGAGAAAAGGTGCGGGAGCGCCGTTCCTAAATGGCTCAAGTACGGAACCCCATGAAGCGCTGAGAGAGGGAGGGAGGGATGCTTTTCACCACGAGTCCGCGATCCGAACCAAACGTAAGTGTGCAGTAGGTGAGCTAGCACCGCGTCTAAACAAAAGTTGCCCGGATCTCTAGCAGCAGGCGCAAGTGGCAGTAACGGCGACAACTAGTGGATGCTTGTGGTCAGCCATTATCGTTAGCAAGAGAAACAGGTCGCTCGCCACAAGCGGCAGAGGGCGACAAATGGCTGCCGCCTCAGACAATTTTAGCACGCAAGCAGGCATCGCATTGATCTTCGATAGGCCGGGCGCAAGGCTTGATGGAGCTCGCTTGCAACCACATGGCAGTGGCCAGCAATGGCCAGCGATGGCCAGCGATGGCCAGCAGAGCATCGCCGCTGTATCCTGCCCTGCGTTAGCCCTTACTGCTAATGGATCAGATCAGACTATGGCGGAACTGAGCGGAGTGCAGTTCTCCCATATCAAGCCGAATCGATAGGCGTTGTACTTTGCGCCGTTTCGATAGGTTTGTACGTTTCCGGTTTCGACAACTGTTTCAATTGAACCGGGCTCCAAGTGCACCCGCGCTCGTTAGAGGCGCCTTGACCAGCTCTGCCGTTCCGGCTCCTTTCCACGTTCCGGTAACGCCAAGCAAAAAGCCACAAAAGGCAGTCGTTTGATGATCGCCATCCCGAACAGGAAAGACCCCTACTCAATTCCCGTGTCTCTGACGCCTTCGACCGGGGTTAAGTCGATCCCATCCCAGGCACCACCTGGCGTCTCTACGCACTCGACCCGTCCGAACTCTCCTCAGACTGTGCTTGATCACTCGACTATCCGTCAACCAGAATCATAGCCTTGGCTCGAGGCTGTCCTCCTGACCTGGACGCTGAACGACAACGCATCATCTAGGCCCAGAGCAGCCATGCAGCGATGCGTTGTCGGGCAGCCGCATGTCTATAGCAGTGCCCGATATCTGCATGCCTAGCCAAACGACAGGATCTCTCAGGCTCCGCAGGATGCCACAGCGGCTAGTTGCATGCTCCTGCCTACTGCAGCTTCACCGCCGACGCTGTTAACCAGCACGTTTCCGATACGAACTGAATCTTGCTCGATATTGATCTCACCCAACGCTAGGACAGCACGTGGGCCGACTTCTCCTCAACCAAGATGCAGAGCATCGAGAGGAATTGTTTTGGAGCCGAGCCATGGTCAGATTGCGAAATGATTGCGAACTTGCGATTGATAGCACCGAGTGATCGGTTGTGCCGTGTCTGCCATGCACATCGCAAGAAAATGCTCCGCTGCGAGCAGCTCTTGCTACGAACAGCTAAGTTGCGGCTAACTCTATATTGCAGCTTTAGTATTCCTTCCCGCGTGCCAAGGGTTGTAGCGACCCCCAACAAAGAGCGCACTATCTCGCCACGAATTTTTGATCCAACCTTTGATCCTTTATCAGCGAGCACGTGGACCGCACAATCGTATGCATAGACAGTGCAGTGCCGAAGCCGTCATGCAAGGGCAGTTCGGTCTTTCGAAAGCTTTGGGCATACGGTTGAACGTCCAATAACTGTCTTGATGAACACACGACGTTCAGCTCTCCACAAAGAGCGTCGCTCAGTTAGGAGTGACAGGCTGCGAGGGCCAGAATGTTTCACGACAAACATAGGGAGTGGCTGATCCAGAGCCAATTAGAGTACGAGGGTTTGAGGCCCTGGATTGCGTGTAGAGAGACAGGAGGTCAGCTGGAGCGACTTTAAGGTTTGCAGGACAAAACGGCCGCGCCGGCGGGTGCGCAGGAACAAGAGCGTTTGGTTTCGGGTTCCGATGCTCCAGTTCTGGGTGGATGGCCGTGCAGCTGAACATCCGTATTTTGTTCCATCGGAAGCCGTCACCCCAAATAGTCACTATCTTCCAAGTTGTGGTTCCAGCTACGATTGCATATGATTTTGAGACGCTAGGGGTGCTTTTAACAGCAATACAGAGCCCCCCATAGCCTGTGTATTGACTGGGTCGCGATAACCTGTTATAAGCCCGCCCACTGCCACTGTTCTTGATGTCCGCACAGGCACTGGGACAGCGTCCTTGCCCAGGCCTTATCGCAATGTGGAAATTTGTAGCACGCTTGCCATGTACCACCTTGTCCATGAGGACGGCATCTCCTTTCCGCCTGATTGCATGGCGTGCTTCCATTGAGCCGTATCGGCAGCAAGCTCAGGAGACAGCACAGTTTCCGTGGAAGGAGAAGAACAAAGGTTGCCCGCATACAACTTGTGGCCTTACACGACGAAGGACTTGGTGAGACGTGAGATGTGAGATTGCAGAAGATGTTTTGGAGACGTAGGAGATCACGTGCCTTACTATTTCTGGTATCATGACGTGCTGAAAAACCGGCAGGGATGATCAGTGCGGCCTTTCGCGCTGTCCACCCGGGTCGCTTCTTCAGTGAACGCCTAGATCCATCATACTCATCCGCCACGCGCGCAGCAAGGGTAGTAGAAACAACTTCGGTTCGCGCCCACTCTGCCTTTTCGCAGTCGGACCGGAACATTCCCTGTTGCGAAACTACTGCTGCCCCCGCATCTTCGGCCACCGATCCCTTAGACGGACGCTGCGCGCATTGCGCAAGATCCATATCACGCGAGGCGTACCTTCAACCCTAACGTTTCGCGCTCCCAGACGGCACATCACAAACGCTCCTTCTAGCCTATTCTCACGACGCGCGCGCCGGCTGCGCGTACCGCCTCGAGTCTCCCACCATACACCCTGTCTGATCCAGACTCTGTGCGCCTCTGCCTGTCGCACAACGCGCACCGGATACGACACGTCCGACCCGGGCCACCACCTTGACCGAACCCTTTTCTTGTCTTACCGGCGACCGGATCGCCTTTCACAGTCCTTTTCGGTTCCGGCGTTATAGCGCGGGCCCTGGAGCAAGGCAGTGCACAGCATCCTCCAGATGATGGCACTTGCCGCTCCTCCGCTCAATGATCGCAAGCGCGTCAAAGTCTATGAGTTGAAGAACAATGACTGGTATGATCGTGGCACGGGTTTCTGCGCCGGCCAGGTCATCAGCGTGAGTCACACGCGACGCGCCTCGCCAACCTCCGTCTCGCGCACATCTGGATCGCACTTGATACGCTTGCCGAGGTTGGACATCAGAACAATCGCTGATATAGTAACAGGCGGAAGAAGCTCGCATATTCGTACAATCTGAAGACGATCCTCAGAGGACCTTGTTGGAAACGAGGATATCGAAAGATGACGGATACCAGAAACAGCAGGGTTTGTGGCTGGATCCAGGAGACGTCTGGAATCTTGGTTGACAATCGGGCAGATACTCTAATTGTCTGGACGGAGTCGAATGGCGTTGATATGGCCCTCAGCTTCCAGGAAGCTGATGGCTGCGGCGCGATCTGGTAAGGAAGTGTCGGGGACGTAGTTGTATCATACACGCTGACCTGAATTGAAGGGACTTTGTCAGTGACGTACAACAGCGCCTCGTGGCGTTAGCACCAGGTATGCCATGTGTTGTCCCCTGTACTCTTGTGCTGTGGCGTTGCTCATTCACTATAGATGACGGCTTATCGGATGATATGATCGACACCATGAACTCCATCTTACTCCCTCCCCTGAACTCGGCAACCTCACAGAAGTGGAAAACATCATGCGGGCGGCTAGTGCAACACCACCAGGTCGGGACAATCTCGCCAAATTCATCATGAACCCGGACTCGTTGTATATACCAAAGTTGTTACCACTCGTGGAAACGGCCGAAGACATGGAAGACCTAGCGGACCTGCATAAACTATGCAACATAATGAAGACGCTCATCCTTCTTAACGACACTGCAATCATCGAGTTTGTGGTTTCTGACGGCGCTATTCTTGGGGTTGTGGGGGCATTGGAGTGTACGCAGATTCGCCGTCTGGCAGCAGCTACGGCTCGGTGACTGAGCTAACATGATGCTAGACGATCCGGATTTTCCGAGTCACAAAGCAAATCACAGGCAATATCTGGCGGACGAGTCCAAATTCAAGGAAGTTGTCAAGATCGAGAATCCGGACATCAAGAAGAAAATCCATTACACTTACCGCTTGCAGTACCTCAAGGACGTTGTGCTGGCACGCATTCTGGACGACCCTACCTTTTCGGTGTTGAATTCGCTCATCTTCTTCCACCAGGTGGACATTGTCAACCATCTCCAGTCAAATTCTCAGTTCTTAACGGAACTGTTCGGCATCTTCCGTCCTCAAGAGACTAGCCAGCAACGCAAGAAGGATGCTGTTTTGTTTATTCAAAATTGCTGCGCGGTAGCTAAAAACATACAAGCCCAATCACGGGCTCAGCTGTTCCAAAATTTCATCAATGGCGGACTTTTCAACGTGGTCACCTTCGCGCTGAGGCATCACGACGCCGCGGTGCGGGTAGCAGGAACCGACATTCTTGTCGCCCTGATTGACCACGATCCGATCATGATGCGTACCTATATCTTCAAGGCGATCAACGAAAAGTCAAAGCCTCTTACCGACACCCTCATCGAACTCCTCCTGGTTGAAGTGGACCTCGGTGTTAAGGCTCAAATGGCCGATGCCATCAAGGTCTTGCTTGATCCCACAGCTAACTCGGCCAGCATGGAGATGCTCAACCGCACAAATGGCGACTTTCTTGCAAAGGTGCGGGGCAGTCCCAGCGGGGGTCCTCAAACGGAGACGTTTATACAAAATTTCTACGACGATTCCGCGAAAAAGCTCTTCCAGCCTTTGAAGGATCTTGAGCGTCGTCAGACATGTAAGTTTGTCCTCTCAACTGATTGCACGAACCAAGCTAATGTGCTGGGCGTTCCAGTGGACAACCTTACGGTTCAAGAGGCTTCTCTCTACACTCATCTGGTTGAGGTGTTGTGTTTTTTCATTCGACAACACTCGTTCCGCAGCAAATTCTTTACTCTCTCTGAAAGCCTGCATTGTCGGGTGGCACAGCTGATGGCCTGTCCTCAAAAACATCTCAAGCTTAGTAAGACTGGCCATATACCGCTTGCTTGTATCTGTATAGTTTTGCTAACACAACCACCAGCTGCACTGAAATGGTTTCGCACTTGCATTGGCCTTCAGGACGAATTCCACAACCGACAAATCATCCAACACAAATTGTTCGAGCCGATCCTCGACATCGTTTATGAGACGATGCCGCGCGACAATCTGTTGAACTCCGCCTGTTTGGAGCTTTTCGAATTCATCAAGCGCGAGAATGTCAAGCAACTCGTTGTGCATCTGGTGGAGAACTACAGAGAGAGGCTCATGGCCATTACTTATGTCAACGTTTTCCACAGCTTGGTCCAAAGATACGAGCAAATGCAGGCCGGCTACAACCCGGTCGGAGAAGACGCCAGCTTCTCTACTCAAGCTACCGATACTCCGAACAAGGGCAATGTCAATGGCGCCCAGAGATGGCAAGGCCTCAAGGATGCTGATGCGGAGGAAGAAGCATACTTTAACACTTCCGACGGCGAAGATGAGGAAGACGTGGCGTTACCGACGACTGCAATGCCGAAATCGACGATGAACGGAGCCAGCCCTATTCGTCCTCTCGTGTCCTATCCAGACGACGACGATGACGCGATGGATGTCCTCACAGCATCACCCAGCGCTCCAGTAACAAACCAGGAAAACACAGACCCGAAGGCACTGCCGGATGGCACCGACACGGACTCGGCGCGCGGTCGGGATCGCACTCCCGTGCCGCTCGGCGAGTACCCAGGCACTCGCAGTCCGCCAGAGCGACTCAGCGAGAAGCGGAGAAGAGAAGAGGACGATTTGGACGATCTGGAGAAGATGGCCAGCAGCAGCGTCAAGCGGAGGAACTCCGTCGGGAGTGTAACAAGCACTCGAAGCGCTACACCAGAGAAGACCGCCACGACGCAAACTCTGCGGCGCAAAGGCAGCTTGAGAAACAAGGATGGCTCGCATAAAGGACCGGGCGCGGGATCGATCTCCATCGCTCTTCAATCGAGTCCGGCCCCGAAAGGCGACGATGCTGGTTAAGGTGGCTTAACGCGTGGATGTGATGGCTGGGGACTACGAGCTGGGTAACAGATGCACAAAGGAGGCAGGAAGGGGGTCATGGGTTGGAATTGCAAATGAATATATCTTAACGAAGCGGAAAGCGTGGTGTCCGGGCGTTTCGAGCAAAAGAAAAGCTTGCTTCGAATGTGGCATGGTCTGTTCACCGTGCTCGAAAGATATCGCAGCATGCATGTTCTCTTCCCTGTTTCTCCTGGCCCCTGTCATCGCTTGCATTCTCCTCCTCCATCAATGGTTCTCTGGCGAACCGGCATACTTGAACATGTCTGTCCTGAACTTTTGTGCCTGGATATGGCTGCCACATCAGCATACCTGACCGCGCACGTGACGGTTGCTGATCGATCGGTTGTATGATACACCTTCGGCTCGTGAATTGCGTGATCCGGGGCGGGCGTGCTGATTGTTGAAAAATCGCCGAGTCACGTCACGTCACGGTCGAGGTGAAACGTTTATACACATATCGTGTTTTGTACCTGGATAATCACAGTCCTCAAGCACACTAGGCATACGGTGGACTGTTCAGGTATCATGTCTTCCGCCAGGTCCCTGTTGAAGACTGCTCGACCACTGTCCAATGGCTTGGCTCGCAGGACGAACCCGCGCAAACGCCTCTTCCCTACTCCGCCCTCCACTCGTTGTCTTCACCAGCAGAAGCCTCAGCATGCCCAGGCAGTAGCAGCTCAACAAGCCGTCGTAGAAGCCGAACACCCTTCCCCGCCAGCAGCTTCGAATCCACCTCTGTCCTTCCCTTGCCTAGACGCAACCGAGACCCGGACCCAAAAGCTCTCCAGTCGCAAGCGCTCCCTCTTGGGGCCCGAACCTTCCTACACCTCCGGTCACACTGAGCTGTTCCACTGCCCCGATCCCATCCTCCTGGACTGGGGCGGAGTGCTGCCCTCCTTCGACATCGCCTACGAGACATGGGGAACACTGAACGCGGACAAGAGCAATGCGATCCTCCTACACACGGGACTCAGCGCGAGCAGCCATGCGAAGAGCACGCCCAAGAACACAAAGCCCGGCTGGTGGGAGAAGTTCATAGGACCCGGCGCGCCGCTCGACACCGACAAGTACTTCGTCATCTGCACGAATGTCATCGGCGGATGCTACGGTAGCACGGGGCCCAGCTCCATCAACCCGGCCATGGAGCGTGCGGAACCGGAGCAGCAGCGCTACGCGACCAGGTTCCCCATCTTGACCATGCAGGATATGGTGCGCGCGCAGTTTCGACTGTTGGACTGGATGGGCATCCGGAAGCTGTATGCGAGCGTCGGCAGTTCTATGGGCGGGATGCAGAGTTTGGCCGCTGGAGTGCTGGAGAGCGAAAGAGTGGGCAAAGTGGTCAGTGTGAGTGGATGCGCGCGGAGTCACCCCTACAGTATCGCTATGAGGCACACGCAGAGACAAGGCAAGCCCATTCCCTCTCCCTTCTCACCTCCCACTCGCACTCTCGTCGAACAGTGTCACGTTGTGCAGGACTCGCGTCTCTAACAATGCACTCGCACAGTCCTCATGAACGACCCCGCCTGGGCCTCCACCCGCGGAAACTACTACAGCTCCATCCCGCCCCACACCGGCATGAAACTTGCGCGCGAAATCGCTACCGTGACGTACCGCAGCGGCCCCGAATGGGAGCAGCGCTTCGGCCGCCGCCGCGCCGACCGCTCCAAGCCTCCCGCGCTCTGTCCGGACTTCCTCATCGAGACGTACCTTGACCACGCGGGCGAGAAATGGTGTCTCGAGTACGACCCAAATAGTCTGCTCTACGTCTCCAAAGCCATGGACCTGTTCGATCTGGGCGCGGAGCACATGAGCACGCTCGCCGAGGTGAGGAAGGAGAACGCGTGGAAGCTCGAGCAGTTTGGGAGGAGCCAGGAGGATGAGGAGGAGGAGAAGGCGAATTTGTGCAACCTCACCCTCCCGGACGAGCCCTACGAGGAGCAGGAGTCGAGCGCGGAGATAATGGCGGATCCGGAGACCGCGACGACGTTGTCGGCCACGAGTCAGCCCGGCAGCGCGCCGCAGGGAAGCAACCCGCCGGAGGATTTGGTCAAGGGACTCGCGAGGATGAGGGATACCCCGACTTTGGTCATGGGCGTCGCGAGCGATATTTTGTTCCCGGCATGGCAGCAGAGGGAGGTTGCGGAGACGTTGAGGAGGGCGGGGAACAGGAGTGTGACGCACGTGGAGCTGGGTGAGGACAGAAGCCTCTTCGGGCACGACACTTTTTGTTGGATCTGGAAGGCGTGGGCGGGGAGATTAGGCGGTTCCTTGGGTGAGGGATGAGTAGGATAGTTTGAAGCGATGAACAAGGCGAGTAGGACAGAACAGGGGGATGATGTTGGTTGGGTCTTGAGCGTTCAAGCGTGCTCTGTATATTACGGTGTGCTGGCAGGCAGGCAGGCAGGCAGGCAGGCAAAAATCCATGTCCCCGAGCGGTCACCTCTTCTGTTTAAGCGTGCAAGAGGCATTGTGCTCTCACATGTCTTGGTCGCGATGGTTGAGGTTTGAGTGGTCCACGTGCCACGTACGTGGTGGCTGGCTGCGCCGCTACAGTCTTCAGTCAAGGTTTATCTGCCCGCATGCACAGCCGACGATGCAGTGTCGAAGCAAGCTGTAGTGCAATCGAGCAACTGCTAGATAGACATGACCTTCTCTCGTTATGAGCAAACAGTAAAACAAAACAGCAAAAAACACATCTCGACTGCCGACGTCCGAGATGCGAGATGCGAGTGCGAATGCCGGCGGTTTGTTCCGGGGTCCCCCAATGAGCAACGAGCAATGAGCAACGAGCAATGAGCAATGGGGTCACCGGCTGTGGAGACGGAAGTTCCCTCGGAGCGTTCCCCGCAGCCCTGACGCCAAGCGCGTGGGACAGGTGGAGAGCTCCTTCCCGTCTTCTCGTTGTCACTCTGTATCTCTTTCCCTCCAGCCAATCGAGCGCGACGAATACCAAAGGCGTAGACTGTGTACAATTACCCGACTCTCCTCATCTTCACCCTCACCCACACCCACATGAGCACCTTCACATGATTCCTGCATAGAGACACACACACACACACAGAGACACACACACACACACACACACACACACACACACACACACACACACACAGAGACACACACACACACACACACACACACGTCCTCTCATCCATCCATACATCCATACATCCATCAATCCATACATACATACATACGAGCCGGCACAGCGTTTCCTTTGTTCATCTTCTAACCCTTACATCGCAACACCTCGACACTACCCATCATGTTTTCCCGCCGCATCGTTCCCCGCCTCGGCGCAATCACATCCCCTCGAAGAGCACTGTCCGTCCCTTCTCGAGCACATTCGCACTCGCCAAGGCCCCAGCCCTCGCCGATATCGAGCCCGACAAGGGTCACGAATTCGATGCTCGGCAGGCGCAGTTCCGGCAGGAGCAGAAGCCGCGCGCAAGAAGCGCGACGAGGAAGAAAGTCAGTACCAGTCTACGTCCAACGGTAATTCTGCGACTCAAGGCTCACGTTTTCCGTCAGGAGCAGCTCGCGCCAAGGACGAAGACAGCAGGAAGGGCAGCGGCCGCCTCTCGAACCTGATCTACGGCACCAAGGAGGGACGCGAGATGGACAGAGAACTCGAACGCAGCTTCAGCCAGGTGTTGGCTAGGGGAAAATACGTCCACAGCATCGTGTTCCACGAGGTCAAGCCGGACAAGGTGGATGAGTATGTGGAACTGGTGGGAAGCTGGTACCCTCGCATGGCCAACATGCCAGAGAACAAGGTCCACTTGGTCGGAAGCTGGAGGACAGAGGTCGGAGACTGCGACACCTTCGGTGGGTTTCTACAAGAGAGACAGCAATTTGTCTGAGGACGAGGTCTGCCTTGCCATGCTAACTCTCGTCAAGTACACATATGGGAGTACCAGCGTTACCAAGGCTACCACGCCTCGCTCCACAGCATCCAGCACCACCCAGACTTTGCCGAATTCGATGCCAAACTCAAGAAGCTCATCCACTCAAAGAAAACGTCCCTGATGCAGGAATTCTCCTTTTGGCCGACGACCGCACCGCGCAAGCTTGGCGGCGTCTTCGAGCTGCGATCCTACAATTTGCACCCTGGCAACCTTCTGGAGTGGGAGACACACTGGCGCAAGGGTCTGGAAGCGAGAAGAGAAGTCATGGAGGGCGTCGGTGCTTGGTTCGTGCAGATCGGCGACCTCAACACCGTACACCACCTCTGGCAATTCGCGGATCTGGAAGAGCGCAGAAGCCGCAGAGAGCAGAGCTGGAACCAGCCGGGATGGGGTGACACTGTTCACAGAACCGTCCCGCTAATCCAGTCGATGAAGAGTAGGGTCTTGGTGCCTATGCCATGGAGTCCTATCGCATAGAAGGACGCATGAGAAGGGGGGGGGGGAGAAGAAGAGAGGATCTGTCTATCCGGCTGACGCGACATGCATTGTCCGGGCGTTTTTGGGGTTTCACTCATTTGCTGTAACAAAGTCTTGCAGCATTTTCTCGTTACAAGCGTGAGGATACGTAGCTGTCATCAAGACCCATCTCATGACCAACCAAAAATCTGCTTCATATCACGACGATTGCACGAGCAAAATCAAGTCATAATCCAGCATTCTAACCAAGTTGCTCGCTGGACGTATCAGGATGGAGTGTGCTTTCATGTGCCAGATGATGTCACGCGTGAAGTTGACACGAACGTCGCGAAAGCAAGGAAAGTTTGGTACTTTGTAACAACCCTCTACTCTGCAGCTCCTGAGCTGCCAACGATATAGAATCGCGACCTACAGAAACAGTTGTTGTCGATTTCAGCTCTCACTCACCGTCAGGATGGTCTACATACGGCAAGACCGGCTCCCAAAGCTGAAGGAGTACAAGTACTCGGGCGTGGACCACAGCTTAGTATCGCGCTATGTACTGAAGCCATTCTATACCAATTTCGTTATCCACTGCTTCCCTATGTCTATGGCGTAAGTGGTTTTGTTCCCATTCAAAGTGATGCATGCTGAAACATGTGTAGACCCAACATGGTAAGACGACAATCCTGTATGAGAAAGCTCTCGGGAACGGAGCACTGAGAGCAGCAACAGATCACCCTTACTGGATTCGGTTTCGTAATTGTCAACCTGATGACTATGCTCTACTACTCGCCCACGCTGGACCAGGACTGCCCATCTTGGGTGTATGCGAGCTGGTCCATCGGCCTGTTCCTGTACCAGACTTTCGACGCCGTGGACGGCACCCAAGCGTAAATTCCGCCGCGCTGCACTACTCAAGAACATGAGATTGATACTGCAACAGACGCCGTACAAGACAGAGCGGGCCACTAGGCGAGCTCTTCGATCACGGAGTGGACGCCTGCAACACCTCCCTCGAAGTTCTGCTCTTCGCTGCCGCCATGAACTTTGGCCAAGGCTGGAAGACGGTGCTGACACTTTTGCATGTGAGCGACAGCATCCTGATCAGTGCTGGCCAACACCACTCACTGACTTGTTTACAGCCCTGCTGACGTTCTACGTGCAAACCTGGGACGAGTACCACACCAAGACATTGACTCTCGGTCTTGTCTCTGGCCCCGTGGAAGGCATTCTAACCCTCTGCATCGTCTACGCCTTCACAGCCATCAAAGGTGGCGGCAGTTTCTGGCAGCAGCCGATGCTGGCTACACTCGGCGTCGCACACCACACTTTCATCCCAGACATGGTGTACGACCTTGCCTGGAACGAGTGGTACATGGTCTACGGCGGCGTCGTTCTTATCTTCAACACCGTCGCCAGGTATGCCGGTTTTCCCCTTCTCCTAATTTCGTATTATCCACATCCCCCCTTCCCACTACCCTGGATCACCTCTCCCATCTGCAATACCAGCCACCACACTGCTGACAAACGCCAGCGCAAACAACGTCCTCGCAGCCCGCCGCCTCCGCGGCCAGTACGACCTCTCTCCCTCCTCGGCCTCCTCCCTTTCTTCCTCGCCTGGACCCTCATTCCACTCTATCTGTACTTGCAACCCATGATCTTGCACGAGCACCTCGTCCCCTTCGTCGTCTACGTCGGCCTCATCAACGCCTACTCCGTCGGCCAAATGATCGTCGCGCACCTTACCAAGTCCGCCTTCCCCTACACCAACGTGCTCGTCTACCCTCTGGCCTTCGGCGTCGTCGACTCGCTCGGCCCGCGCCTGAGCCTCTGGCCGAGCGCCTTGGGCGAGGGTGTGTACCAGGTCGCGTTCATGTTTTGCTGTTTCGGACTCGCGATTGGCGTTTACGGAAGCTTTGTCATTGACGTTATCGTGAGCATTTGCGATTATTTGGACATTTGGTGCTTGACCATCAAGCATCCCTATGTCCCCGTTGAGGATCCGGCAAGCGGGGAGATCAAGACCAAGTCGACTTGAGCGTTGGTAGCTTCTGCCGTCTTGGTGGCATGCTGTGGGTGGCCGGCATAAGGCCTGGAAATATGGAAGTGGAAAGCACGCATGGGACAGGGCGCGCGTCGCCGGATGACCTAGAGGCCGCTAAGGACAACACGGGCGTCATTGACGTGAGCAACGAGATACAACATAGACTCGAGAGTCCTGATATGGCAAGGCGGCACTCGCCTGGGCAGTGAACGAACCTCCCAGTATCTTTTACAATCCTTGTTTTCGCGAGATAGAGAAAGAGACCTCATACAATAATCGTACCAAACAGAGTGAGCCGCTGGTACAGCCGTGTTTCTCCTCCTTGCAGTTACTGTCAAGCTCTCGTGTTCGTATAATGAATACGGTCCGCAAGGATAGATGGAAGTAGAGGCCCCTTCAAAGGACCAGCGATTCCTCTGGTACACCTGATGGGGGCGAGCTTTCTGGGGAAAGATGTGCTTTTACGATGTCCTCGAGGGCCTCCAACGCTTCTCTCCAGGGTGGATCGATGTTGTAAGATTCGAAAGCAACGGGAGTAGCGGCGGCAATTGACAGGACCAAACAAAACCCATTGTCACATGCTGTGGAACGTTGTTGCACTGTAAGTCCGTCTAGAGCGTGATACGTGATGGGTGAAAGGACGAGCGGGGAAGGTCGTTTCCTACCGATAACACGCCCAGGATCCCCCGTATAGCGTTGCCCTTCTCAGCACTGTGTGTGCGAAGACGTCGGATTTCGTGCAAGCGGCGAAGAGGTCTTTGGCGGTTGCCGACTCTTGACTTGGACCATTCGCGGCCATATCATTTGCGGAACCTGAGATCATCGGTCCGTAGGCTATCGAACAACGCGAACAAGACGTAACCCTGTAGCGTTTCGACGTCCGCGCTTTCCTGGTCCTCAGCGGCCCGCTTCGTTCCCTGTGTCAGACGTTGTTGTCGGACGTTGTTGACCGAGTTCGACCGAGCTGATTGGCGGTGCGGTAGGTTCGGATGTCGAGATCGAGATGTGATTATGGTAAATGTCAAGTGGTAATGGCCACGCCGAAGAAGGAGCCAGGGATTAGGTTCAGTAGACGGGGAAAGCGACGGAAGTGCGTCGAGATACAATGACGAGTTTTCAGCAGCAACTGCTGCAGTGAAGTAGCTCAGGCTTAGATGGGAGAGCTAGAGTGTAACGGGACAAGTATTGTGGGCGAGTGAGCCAGATCCGATGGTTGAGAGCTGCTTGTCGATAGACTTAGAAGTTCTCGTCCCAGGAAAAGCTTTTGGCTGGAGCGGCGAACGGGTCTGATCTGCTATCACGAGGCAAATCACTCACGTAAAACGGGTGCAGAAGTGTTCTCCTGACCCGAGCCTTGTCTGATTGGGTATGGCGGCGATGTTTGCTCTGTCAGAAGTTTACATGCTGCGCTGTGATAGACTTCAACGCAGTTCGAGTCTAGTGTCAGTGTACAGGCCGACCACGGACAGCAACTGAATTGATGACCGTGAGACGAAGAGCGGCAACGTAGATGGAAACGCGAGTATCTTGTACGGAAAGGAGGCATCATGAATTACTTTTATACTGTGTAAAGTAGAATGCACACCTACAACATCTTACAACAAGGCATCCTGCCTCATGAAGAACTTCTTCTGATTCAGGCACCTTTCACTCGTGCACCCCGGACACCTGAGCCCCATCTGCTTGCTGCAAGCGTGTCCGCTCTCAAGGTGTGTCTTCGCAACGTCCGCCAGAGCTCTGATAAACGTCGGGCTGCCGTTCAAGCTCTCCGCTCTCCTCACGCGGCCCTCAGCACCGAGCTGGTCCGCCTCGTGAATCACCTCCTTGTCGATCTCGTACAAGGTCTCGATGTGGTCGGATGTGAATGCGATGGGGATCAGGATGAGGTCTTTTTGTCCACGTTTGACCAGGTTCTCGACTGTGTCGCTGGTTTGTGCGCCAAGCCAGGCGGAGGGTCCGACTTGGGACTGCCATACGAGACGATACGGATTCTTGTGCCCGAGACGTTGCTGCACGGCGTGGACTGTTGCGGCAACCTCGGCTGGGTAAGGGTCTCCTCTGTTCACGACGCTCATTGGCAGTGAGTGTGCCGAGTACAGCAGTATGACATCGTCTCTTGTCTCTTCTGGGTACGTCGCCAACTTTGCCTCAATGTTCCGAGCAAACGCCTCGACAAGTCCTGGATGTGTCGGCCAGCGGTCTATCACGCTCCACTTGATCGATCCGGCTTCGTCCACATCCTGTCCTGCGCGCTTGGTCTCGAGTCTTTGCCTCCACTTCCAGAGCTCGTTGAGCGAGCTGCCGGTCGTGCTGCACGAGTATTGCGGGTACTGTGTAAAGGCGACCGCTCTGCCTCCTCTTCCCTTTCCGAATCCATCGTCGATCAACTGCTGGTACATTTCTTCGGTGAGAGGCGCGGCATAGCGGAACGCGACATACGGCTTGTGTGGCGCTGTTTCGGGCGATATCTCGTCCAAGATCTTGCACATCTCCGAGCACTGATATTCTGACCACTTCCGGATGGGTGAACCGCCGCCAATGTCCGCATACTGCTTCTTGATCTTCGGTGTTCTCCGGCGCGAGATCAGGGGTCCGAGGTAGCCCTGGAGGCGCCCGAGAGGAATCAAGTCACCGTCGGCCTGCGCCTTGTCAGTCACGTCTTGATCTGGGTGAATGGGCGAGCTTACGAATAATCTGCTGAGGAAGTCGCCAACTTCGTCTGTGGTAGAAGGTCCACCCATGTTCATAAAGACCATTGCAGTAGGTCCCTTGGAGCCAGCACTATCTTGAGTCACCGGTGGCACGACGGTGGCCATGCTCCTTGCGGCCTGCCATGGCAAGCTGATGTTTCTCGCGGCTGGTCCAGAAGAGTGAGCCTGGGCTGCGCGCCTCGTGAGGTGCGACAGGGGAGTTCGGAGGCTCATTGGTGGTGCTGTGATTAAGAGGAAACGGGACGGTCTCTAAGGAACAGGAGAGAAGGGAAGGCGACTGGAAGAGTAAAGAGGACGGGCCTCTCCAGACGCAGTAGTCGCGATGAAGCTGACCACGCCGAGTTGTCCAGATCGCCGAAATGGAAGGAACGCCTCGCTCTCATGACGAGCGCCAAGCTTCGCGTCTGACTCGTGTAGCGGGACCGGCCAACCTTATCCGCTGCATTCACTTTACGCGTGCCAGGCGCGTCTTCCACCTCTAGGCGACAGCGGGTAACATCCTGTACATGTAGGAAGGACAAGAAACAAGACAACACCGCCGTTCACCCATGCGATGGAAAATCTCTGAATTGCATTAATCCACCTCTCACAATATGGCGGACCCATCCAACTACGGCCGTGGGGAGGAAGACGATGAGGAGGAAGAGGAAACAAACGATGCTGTATGCTTCATCTGTCACATGTCAGCGTTAACTGCAACACTGTGTTAACACCACGAACAGGGCTACAAGACGGTCAAGGATGCTATTTTGTTCGCCATCGACGTTAGTCACTCAATGCTCACTAAACCACCCGAAACCGGTGCAAGGAAAGCCGACCGCGACACACCAACAGCGGCGGCGTTGAAGTGTGCATACTCTCTGATGCAGCAGCGCATCATCTCCAACCCGCATGATATGATGGGTGTCCTTCTGTTCGGTACGGTAAAGTCGCGTTTCCAAGACGAAGACGAGAACACCAGAGGTCTCTCATACCCGCACTGCTACCTGCTTTCCGATCTCCATGTGCCAGGCGCAACGGACGTTAAGCGGTTACGAGATCTTGTCGAAGACGAAGAGGAAGCTCGAGACCTGCTCCAAGCGTCTGACGAAGAAGTCTCCATGGCCAACGTACTGTTTTGCGCAAACCAGATCTTCACCACCAAGGCCCCTAATTTCTCCTCTCGGCGACTGTTCCTCGTCACAGACAACGACAACCCTCATGCAGACAACAAGGCATTCAGGTCTGCAGCCGCGGTGAGGGCGAAGGACTTGTATGATCTCGGTGTTGTTATCGAGTTGTTTCCCATCTCAAGGCCGGATCATGCCTTCAACCGATCCATATTCTACGACGTACGTCTACAAGAAACCGTGTTGTTCGGCCACTAAACCAGGTCTAGGATATTGTGTACAGTGCGACGCCAGCAGACCCAGATGCGCCGGCGCCAATCACAAAGGCTGCAAAGGCAGCTACAACCGGGGACGGTATCACTTTACTTCAGTCACTGCTCTCAACCATAGCATCGAGATCCGCTCCTCGTCGCGCCTTGTTCGCTAACCTGCCATTTGAGGTTGGTCCCGGGCTCAAGATCTCCATCAAAGGCTTCATCATCTTCAAACGCCAGGAGCCTGCGCGCACCACTTACGTCCACACAGATGGCGAGAAAGTACAGCTAGCCGTGGGCACATCGACGTTGATGGCTGATGATACCGCTCGAGCCGTCGAGAAGGCGGAGATACGAAAAGCCTACAAATTCGGTGGTGAAACCGTCTCTTTCTCCAAAGAAGAGATGAGCCAGATTCGCAATTTCGGAGACCCAGTGCTGCGTATAGTTGGATTTAAGCCGATCTCCATGCTGCCAGTATGGGCAAACACTCGACCATCGACATTCATCTATCCATCAGAAGAAGAGGTCATTGGCAGCACCCGCGTCTTCTCCGCTCTGCAGCAAAAACTCCTCTCCTCGGACAAGATGGGTGTCGCCTGGTTCGTTCCCAGAAAGAATGCAACTCCGGTCTTGACCGCCATCCTCCCAGGCAAGGAGCGCCACGACGACGACAACAACAACCAGACCATGCCGCCCGGTCTCTGGATCCACCCAATTCCCTTCGCCGACGACGTCCGCGAGCCCCCGGAGACCTCTCTCGTCACAGCCCCAGACAGCCTAGTGGATATCATGCGCACGGTCATCCAACAGCTACAATTGCCCAAAGGCGTCTACGACCCCAAACGCTACCCCAACCCGTCCCTTCAATGGTTCTACAAGATCTTGCAAGCCCTCGCGCTCGAGGAAGACATGCCCGAAAAGGCGGAGGACAAGACGATCCCGCGCTACCGCCAGATCGACAAGCGCGCTGGTCCGCACGTGCTCGAATGGGGCCAGGAACTGGAGCAGCAGTTCCGCGCATGGCAAAAGGCACACGCTAGCAGCGGCACACCAACCGCCTCGGGAGCGACGAAGCGCGGCGCCGGCGGTAGCAAGGGCGATGCGGCGAAAAAGTCGAGGACGGAAAGCGGTGCGGTGCCCGCGAGTACGGGCGATGTGCCTACGGATGAGGAGATGAGACAACTGTTCGAGAAGAATCATATCGGCAAACTGACGGTCTCCAAACTGAAAGCCTTTGCGCAGGTCAAGGGCATCGGTCTAAAGGGGGCCACGAAGAAGGAGGCGATTGTCGACGAGGTCACGAGCTGGTTTGAGAACAAGATGAGTATCGGCTGAGAAGCGGCGGCTCTTCTGTGACGGCGTTTTGCGATCTGGAGACGGGTCTTGCGACGTGGATTGCCGGGTACTGAAAGCAAGGCGCCAAGGCGCGTCGGTTCGTCTTGTCGAAGGTAACATAATACTACCTGACTTGCTTGAGCGTGGGTATCGGGTGAGATATGACTTCTGTAGCTCATCGCTGCTGGCAAAAGCTCGACTCGACTTCCCTAGCCCGTGGATCTGTAGTGGTACTGGATCTGTAGTGGTACATGTACCGCGCTGACGAACGTTACGATCGGGAGCAGCTCTGGACGCAACACCACTGGTTTCATGACGCAGGTCGAGTAGGAACGACGACTAGCAGCGCATCCCGGATCATTGGAGGACTCGTTAAGCTTTACGACAAGGAAGCAGAAGCGAGCAGAGCAGTCGTAGTGTCGAAAGAGTACGAGGGAAGGGGAAAGGGTATATAAGATGTATGTATAAGACAGTGAATTGATCGCGCGATATCTCGTGCGCATTGCGACGCGCAATCCAGCGGCGACGATGCGGGCATGCAACAGCCAGGCTGGGACCGGGAAAGAGATGTGGCAGTGGCCCGGAAAGAGGTCCCTGCCTCTGGAGGTGCAGGTGCAAAAGGCTCTTTCGTTGTCATCCCATCAACGGTTCTCCCGTAAAGATCCCACCTGACGACAAAGTCTGATCACCGCTGCGGTCTGTAAGACATGCTGCGTCGCCCACGTGGTTCCACGTTTCCTCCCCAAAGATACCTGCGTGAATCTTGTAAGCCAGCAAATGCTTCGTCCGGGTCCGAGAGCCATCTCGGCCTTCCGAACGGGCTTCCCACGATTGCTCAATGGAAAAAGAAGCAGCTCACGCCCACAGGTGCCCACGTCTGATTCCCACTCCACTCTTCACCGCACGTACCTGCTCATGAACCGGCGATGGAAATCGCTTCTGAGCAGATCGTTCACAAACTCCTTACCCCTCTTCTCCTCCGTCCCCCTCGCCTGGTTCTTGAACACGACGTCGTCGTCCCACCTCCGCTTCACACCGTAATCCGTGGGATTCAGCAACGGGTTCCCTCTCGCGATATCGTGCTCTCGCTGCTCCTCGTCGCGCTTGGCCTTCTCCTCGGCCTCTTTGGCTGCCGCGGCGGCGCGTTCGGCCTTGATCTTGGCCAACTCGCGCATCAGCTCTGCTTCCTCGTCTTCGGAATCGTCTTCGTCGGACGACGACTCTTCCGACGACGAACCGGAGGCGGAATCGGCGTCGAGGTCGCGGGTTTCCTCCAGCACGCGTCTGCGTTTCGCTGCGAAGTCTTCTTCTTCTTCTTCTTCGCCGCCTTCACCCTCCCCGTCTTCCGATCCTTCCTTTTCGAGGTCGGCTTCGAGGTTCCGCTTCACGCCCCGGGCGTCTGCCTCGCGTCCCGGCCGGCCTTCCTCGATCGCTAGCTTCACGTCTTCACCATCGTCCTCGCGCTTCGCTCCACCGTCGTCTTCGGGCGACAGTTCGCGCCCTTCCTTCTTGGCGAAGTGCCGCCTTTCTGCGCGCAGCAAGTCGGCGCGGAGATCCCGGCCTGCATGTTCGGAGGTGGTCCCTTGTGTCGCTTGGCGGAACTTCAGAGTCTTGTGCGCGGGGAGCAGTCGTTGATGGTAGGCAGGACCGCGCTGGGCTTCTTTTCCACGGGCCGGGTCGAAGGTAGGACGGTGGGCGGTAGTCATCGTACGGTATGAGGTGTGCAGTCGTGGGGGACGAACTTGGAGGTGGCTTCTCTAGCACAGGCGTGAGTTTGCGGTTGCAGACGGCGGACTGGTTGTAGGATGTGAGATGGACGGGTGTTGTGTGTATGTGTGTATGTGTGTATATATGTACGAAAGTCGTTCAAGAGTAAGCTCTCCCGCCGGTGATGTTCCTGAGCGCGCCGGCCGGATCGGCAGAACCTTTCTTCCGAGCCTAGCTTCTGTGCCGTCATCTTCCCTCGCAACTTTTTGGTGGGGGCTGTTTGCCCTGCCAAGTACACTGAAGTCACTGAAGTGATGGGCTGAATCAATCGTCGTCCACCACCGAGAAAGAGAAAGAGAAAGAGAAAGACGACCAAATGCCGCGAGAAGTCGAGCCGTCGCAAAACGAGCGCGACTTCATCCGCCAAGCTCTGCGCGAGAGCATCCGTCTGGACGGCCGCGCGCTGGACGACTTCCGTCACCTGGAACTGAGCTTCGGCGATGAGTACGGCGTTGCAGATGTGCGGCTGGGGAAGACGAGGTACCATGTCTGCTACGCATGCGTTTTGCTTGACCGCGGGAGAGTGCTGTAGCTAATGCGCCCGGGCAACCAGAGTCATCGCCCGTATATCCGCAGAAGTCACAACACCCTTCCCGGACCGCAAGTTCGACGGCATCTTCACCATCTCGAGCGAGCTCTCGCCCATGGCCTCGCCTGCCTTCGAAGTGGGCCGGTATGTCCCCCACTCTCCCCTCACTCTTCCACCTCCAATCCTCCACGTTTCTCTTCCCCCTCTCTCTCATACTTCGTCGCCCTGACCTAACCTAACCTAACCTAACCTAACCCAGCCAGACAACAGCCGAAACCCTCCTCTCGCGGCTCCTCGAGAAATCCATCCGCCGCTCCGGAGCTCTAGACACGGAATCGCTGTGCATAATCGCGGGCTCGAAATGCTTCTCCATCCGCGCCGACATCCACATCCTCTCGGCCCACGGCAACCTCATCGACGCCAGCTGCATCGCCCTCGTCGCCGCCCTGCAGCACTTCCGCCGCCCGGACGTCCTCGTCGAAGGCGAGGACGTCACCGTCTTCTCCCGCGCGAGCGCGAACCCGTCAAACTCAGCATGCAACACCATCCCTTCTGCGTCACGTTCAGCTACTACTCCTCCTCCTCGACGGACCCGGATGCGCCGCCTACGATCCTGCTGGACGCCGATCTGGCCGAAGAGGCCGTCGCGGACGGGAGTGTCGTGGTCAGCATGAACAGGCACGGAGAGGTGTGCCAGATTGCGAAGTATGGCGGGGATGCGGTCGATCCGGTCACGCTGTTGAACTGCACGAGGGTGGCGGCGGAGAAGGTCAAGGGATTGCATGGATTGGTGCAGAAGGCGTTGGAGCAGGACGAGAAGAGGAGGGATGTGGGGGTTTGATGGCCGAGTTGAGGGCGGACAATGTGAGGCCTGCAAATGATTTGCAGGCTGAGAGGGCGGCTATGGTGTGAGATATGGAAATCGAGCTTCTGCCAGCGCGGACTGCAGGGCTGAAGAGGAGATATGACTTCACGACCGTGTGCGACTTGTCCCTACCACAGAGTGGCGGGGCTGATGAGCGCGACGTGGGAAAAAGGTGGAGCTGCACAGCATGGATCACGTAGCAATTCCGGCAATATGTGTTGGGAGGGAAGGGAACATCGGGCCTCATTATCAGGAAAGCAGGCCCCCTCTACACAAGAGGCGCAAAGGAAAGATCCCTTGCCCTGTCATGGTATCTCCGGGGCCTTCGAAGCTCTATGTTAGATATAAGAGACCTTGACCCCGGCTCCCACAGTGCCCCTCACTTTATCCCATCCCTTCGCTAGCGCCCGCCTCACCCTCTCTCTGATGTCCCTCCTCGCGACCGCGACCAGGAAGGCGACCAAGAACAGTACCCACCGCAGCATAGCCATGGGGTTCCGACTCATGGACCGCTGCGCGCCGAGCAACGTACTCTGCACCACGGCCATGAACGAGCTCGCGCGCCGATACACGCTCGGGGGCGGGGAAATGGGTTTGTTCTTCCCCGTTCCCGTTCCCGTTCCCGTTCCTGTTCCTGTTCCTGTACCGCTCTTGGGATTCCTCGATGCCGTCGGATTGCGCGACGAGTTGCGACTACCCGCAGTACTGCCTTGGCCCGGCGGCCTAGTCTGGCTTCCTCCGCCGCCCGTGGCATTCACTGCCCGCTCCTTACCCGACCTCCCCGTCCTCTCCGCCTGCGTCTGCGTGTGCGTGTGCGTCTGCTCCCCTTTCCTCCGCCTCTCCTCCTCCTCCGCCCGAGCTTCTTCGTTGCGGCGACGCTCCTCCTCCCGCCTCCTTGCCTCCATCTCCTCCTCCTGCTTCCGTCGCAGTTCGGCTTCCCGCTTGCTTGCCGTGTCTTGCTCCTCGCGCAGCGCGGTTAGTGCGTACAGGAACGCGTCGCGCCGCTCCGGGTCCAGGTATTCGGAGATTTGGATGAAGGATTGCGCGTACGACCACTCGTTGTTCCGGGGCAGGATGTGCAGGGTGTAGAGTTCGAGGAGCTTGAGACGGGTGCCGAGATCGCGGGGCGTGGCGGTCCCGGACGAGGGATGCAGGGGCGAGGGCGAGGACATGTGCGCGGACACGTCGAGGGCGGGGTGCGAGGAGTAGGAGAGGTAGGTTTCGAGTCGTTGCTGGTTGAGCTTTTGCGATGCCATGTGGGTCAGTAGGAGCGTTGCTCTGTGCTGTGTCAGAACCTGGCATTGCGTTCTTGCGGTGCAAGAGGGCCGCTGGGATGGGATCGGTCGTACAAGTTCACTACCACCTCGCCGTCGACGTCGCCCTCGGAGCCGGCGTAGCCTACTTTGACCACTTCGTCCCACACGCTCCCCTCTCTCGCTTTGGCGGCCAGCGCTTTCCACTTGCTGCTCCCGAACGCCAGCTTTCCCTCTTCGGGCCCCAGCTCGATGATGGCGTTCAGAAGCGTCAGATAGAAGCTCCAGACCTTGACCCTCGTTCCCCGTGACGCTGCGGCTACGGGCGCAGGCTGTGCGGTGGTTCCATCGCGTTCGGAGGAATCGTGCGTGTGCGTGTCCTCTGGTGCAATGACGGGCTCGATGGCTAAGAGCGCCTCGGACAGACGGCGGGTCAGGTAGAGTTGGGCGGCGCGGCGATATGTCTTCGCTATCCAGGATGATTGCGAGCGAGCGGACGAGAGGGATGATATGGATGAAGACAGGTACTGCGAGGAGAGGGAATCCTCGTATGTCATGGTCGACGTGGCCGAGGTGGTGGCCATTGTCCGCTACAGGCTACAGGCTACAGGCTACAGGCCGTCGCTGGGCATGCGCAGGACTCGTTCAGCCGAACAAAGAGCAGAAGGAAGGCAGGAAGGGCAGGTACTCGTAGTCGTGCAGAGCATGTGTCGGTAGCTTCCCGATCCGGCAAACTCCCAGTCCTATACCTGACAACCGAGGTTTCGTCGGGGGAAGGAGCGACAGTCGCCGATGTATGGCCGATGACGCGACGAACGTGTGCTCGTATGCTCGTGTGTGGTACCTCTTCACACGTGCAATAATGCACGCCTGCAACACCAACACTCACTCACCCTCTTTGCTTGTCTGTAGTGAGTTTTGGTTTCTTCCGTCGTTCCGGGGTATATATTTTGCAGTCGCATGTGTCAGACAGCACGCGCAGTCACTGCCTCGTCTGGCAAAGCGTTGACCATGTGCTGTAGACTGTTTGCTCCTGTCTTGCCACTAGCGCCCCGTCTCCTTCTCATTCACCCACCGTAACCTGGAGCCTTCCTCGTCTCTTGTAATCGTTTGATGCTTCGTCTTGCTTCATTCCCAAGCGCTGTCAGGACTAGAATCATCCCGACCTTGTCAATCCTTAGGGCTCCGATCAGGCCAGCTTCTACGTCTTGCGCGCGTCCGTCTGGAGCGATGGATATCGACAAGATCTCGTTCAGGCCCCGCCTGCTTGATATCGTTGTTGCCGTCTCGGAAGCTCACTTTGTCTCTTTCGATCTTGAACTTTCCGGCGTTCCTGTCAAGCAGCCGGGAGATGCCTCCGCCGGCAGACCATCACTACAGCAGCGCTATATCGAGACCAAGAAGGCTGCCGAACAATACCAGATTTTGCAAATCGGACTAACGTGCGTGCGAGAAGACGAGCATCGGGGAGCTTATGTCTGCAAGCCGTACAACTTCAACCTCAATCCGGTTGTTGAAGAACGCATCGACATTGACCGGACCTTCGCGTTTCATAGCGGTGCCGTCGAGTTTCTGCTTAGCGTCGGCTTTCAGATGGACCTGCCGTTCACTTGGGGTGTTGGCTATCTGTCACGGAAGGAAGCACAGCTGGCCAAGGAAAGGGCTGCCGCGAGGCAGACAAGGACGTTTGACGACATGCAAATCAACCCTGAAGACAAGGAGTCATTGGAACTCCTCCGCAAAGTGCGCGCGGAGATCGAACGGTGGAAGGTAACGAACAAGCCGAACGCCGACTATCTTAACATTGGCCCTCTGGTCGTAGCAAGCGGCACGGAAGCGCCTGTGAGCAACGAGCTATCGAGGTTCGAGAAACGACTTGTTCATCAAGTTGTCCGAGCGGAATACCCTGATCTGGTCACTATATCGAAACACGGCTTTATCCAGATCGTCAATTTCAATCAAGAGCGCGAAGACTTCATCCAGCAGCGTCGCAGACGGGAGACCAGAGAACGCATCATCCGACAAACCGGGTTCAGATGGGTCATAGAAGCCATGTGTGGTGGTGATTTGCACCAAATCGATCCAAAGTCCTTTGCAGTGGATCCGCAGACCGGCGAAGCCGTCTTCGTGGATCTGAATGACTACAAAGCTAGGTTCACACGCGCGCAAGCAAGACTCAAGGACAAACCAAGGGTTGTTGTGGGGCACAACTGCTTCCTCGATCTCGTGTACATCTACCGCACTTTCGTTGGTGATCTGCCGGACACTGTAGAAGAGTTTGCAGACCTCATCCATGAAATCTTCCCCGTTGTAGTGGACACAAAGTACATGGCCACCCACAACTGCGGAGACATCAACCCGGCGTCCTCGTTGGAGCAAATAGCGGACCAATTGAACAAACAGGAAAATCCTTTGTTAGGTGAGTACACTATCGTCTCACCCCCTCTCAATGACGATCCCTGACGTGACTACAGAGACACACAAAGACCACGGAAAGTATCAAGGCGTTACGGCTTTCCATGAAGCGGGCTACGACAGCTTCCTCACTGCGCAGGTCGCCGTTCGACTCTCGGCCAAACTAGAGTCAGAAGGGAGCTATATCGAGATCGACACTCCGGGCGACGAAGAAGTTGGTGGTGTCAAGTTGGATGGCGCTGCCCCGGGCTCTGGCACATCATCAACACCTGCCGTGGCTAGCACTCTCACCTCAGCTATCAACGGCGTCAAAGGCCTTCTGCTGGCACCAGTAAAAGCACTGACAGGCGACGGGCAAACAGGAGGCAAGAGAGACGCTGATTCCGAACACGCCTCAACGCAGCAAAGCGCAACAGAAACGGACACTTGTCAAACTACGATGTCCAATGACGGAAAGAAGAAAAAGAAGAAGGCCAAAGCGAACTCAATGCTGCAACCCGCACTAGCACCTGCACCTGCACCGGCCACAAAGGCACCAACAAACCGCTTCGCACATGCCACAGCCTTCGATCAGCTGGCCGACGCGCCTGTAGAAGACGAGACGGTAGACGCGGAGGAGGTGCTGGATTTCGACAACCTACCATCCTCAAGCGCCCCAACCTCCACGAAGGTGGTATCTGATACAGACGGCGTCAGCGCCCCGGATACTTGGGGCCAAGCGCAGGAGTGGGTTCCTGGACGTCTGATGCCTAGGTTCGGGACCGACTTCTGGAGTGTATATGGGAACAAGCTGAGGGTGTTTGGGACTAAGGAGGGGTGTTGTTGTTGGATAGAGATGGCGCGTAGTGCTGTTAGAGGACGGGTGTACTGGATACCACGACGCAGACGGCTCTTGCGAGTTACACTTGGTATCGGCTCTCATGGCGGATGAGGTAGTCTTACTGAAATGCCAAGAGTGAGGACGACACTTGCTCGCGCTGGATTGTTGGCTCAAGAGCATACGTCAGGCTTCTGTTGTTGTAAGATTCGAGCCTTTACTCCTCGACTGACTTGGCAGGAATGTTTGTGCTTGCGGTTCGATTCAGCCGTGTCCTGATCATGCTGGTCGAAACACGAGCTGATGTTGGCCTATCCCCGATCCTTGCTCGATTCCACACATGGCTCTCAGTAGTCTCGGCAAGGGTCCTGTGTAACGTCATGGCGCATGAATATTGACCTGGGGTTTCGAGATGAAAAAGCTGACGTCATCTCACCAGCCTCACGATGGCGGTGCACTGCAGGACGACGATCCAGCACGTTGGCGCTATTCCACTTCCCACTGATCGAGACTCTCGCCGTGTGTGCAAAACTGTGTCAGAATGCGATCTGCGGTGTGGCTGAGCAGGCGTCATGTATGGTGGTGAAGCGAGTGGACCCTGCGAGAAAGTTGAGAAACTTGGCAGGACGAAGTGCATGTGCTCGTTTGGACTGACTTCGGCCGGAGCACGTCCTACGGCAGTGACACGAGAAAGCCCTTCAGGGCGACCAATTCATCAATTGCGGAGAAGCCTAACTGCTTCAGCTGCAGGATCCTGCCTCCGTCAGTGGACGACGGCGTTTCACAACGCTGACATGGATCGTCCGCTGCAGGGCACAAACAGGGATAGCATAGGGACGAGCTGCGTCACTGTATCAACCCATACGTCGTCCAAGGCAGGAACATGCGCTTTCCATCTGTTGCGAGCAGCAAGAGCAGGCCATGCACGCTTCTAGAAGAGCACATCGCGAAGACGTGCGAACGTGACGCCATTCGCTCACCGAACCTGTTCTGCCAGGGAAATAGCATTCGAGATGGGCTCGTGAGAGCATATATAACACATTGCTGCTCTTCTTCTGCAGCGAACTCATCTTCTCCGTACAACACTTTTGACTAAACGTCTTCGTCCACCCTTGACACAAAATCACATCTCACCACCAATCATGTCCAACTACGACGATATCAACACTGTAAGCTCTTATCGTCAACCTATCTGACCTTCTCTGCGTGGCTTGCATCTAATACAATCCTCGCAGGGCCGCCAAGCTGGTGGCTACGGCAACGACTCCCTCTCTGGAGGCTACGGTGTACGTCCCTTCTCCACCTCATCCCATCATTGGGTGACCTCCGCTGCACGCCAAGATTTGCTTATCAGTGAGACAGAGCTCCGACCGCACTGGAACCTACGGTGACTCGACCACCTCTGGCTATGACAACTCTGGATACGGCAACGATAGCTACGGTGAGCGTAAGGGAGGCGTAGGCGCATCCCACGCTACCGGCCATAGCAAGGTTCCCCATGGTCTGCAGAAGGCCGTCCCAACCAAGGTCGAGGAGGCCCTTCCCGATAGGCTCCATGACACCAGCGGCCGCACTGGCTACGGCGACGACTACTCTTCCTCCCGCACCGAGGGCGGTCTTGGCGGCGATAGCTACGGCACCACTGGCGACAACTACTCTTCTGGCCGGACTGGAGGCTATGGCAACAGCACCAATGATCGTGACAACTACTCGTCCGGCACCACCGGCGGTCTAGGCCGTGACAATTACGGCTCGTCCACTACCGGAGGTTACGGCAACGACAACTACGGTTCATCGACCACGGGAGGCTATGGTAACGACACCTACGGTGACAGGTCTGTTGGCCAATCCCACGCTACCGGTGATTCCAAGGTTCCCCACGGTCTGCAGAAAGCCGTCCCAAGAGGCGCTGAGGAAGCCCTCCCAAACAGGATTCACGACACTAGCGCCGGTGGCCGTGATACATACGGCAGTGGCCCTGACGACTACAGCACTGGTACTGCTGGCGGAGCTTATGGCGTAAGTGTGCAGGACTGTTTTTGGTTAAAAGCACCTTCCTCCGTCACTCCGCGCATCGTCCCACTCTCCTAAACTGACACAAAACGAACCCTAAACCATCCAAGCACAGCCCATCATGTCTTCCTACGGCGTATCTCCACATCTTTCCCGAACCTTATGAATTCCGTCACTAACCACACACCCAAAGTCCACCGGCCCAACCGACTCCCTCGAGCGTGAAGGCACGCACGGCCACAGCTCTTACGGCGGCCACAACCCACGCGAGGGCACCTCCGAATATGGGTCCGGCACCGCGGGCGGCGTAGGCTTCGGCAACAAGACCTCTGGCGGCGACTCCCGCTATGAAAACGACGACACCCGCTTCGGCACCGGCAGCACCACCGACGCCTACAGCGGCAGCACCGAATACGGCAGTGGCGCAACCGGCGGCGCCGGCTTTGGGAACAAGAGTGCCAGCCACGGCACCTCTTCCGAGCACAACAAGAAGCACGACTCGACTATGGGCAAGCTGATGGAGAAGGCGGGCGGCATGATGCACAACGAGGGCATGGTCGAGAAGGGTCGCGCTAAGCGCGAGGGAGCTGGTGCCAACGTCGACACCACCTACTAGGTGCCGCCGTACTTGTTTGCTGCCACTGAGGCCAGTGACGATTGATATACCCGATGACGGAACGAAGGGGTGGTGGATCGACCCAGTCCGCCCTGTTACCCTGAGAATGTACTATAATGGCTCATTAACGATTGGCATGAAAACGTGTCCATAATCTTGTTCCAAGTTGCACTTCGATGCTCTCGTGATCCGGCCCTGCCTTGGTACTGAAGTGATGATAGACCGAAGATGACTGTGCAGAACCATTGCCGAGACCAAAGCGACGCAATCTTTGAATGATTATTTTATTTTAATCTTTCGTAATTCTATACTGTGGAGCGGTAGCTCAGTGGTAGAGTATGGGATTGCAGTCAAAACGTTTACGGCAACTTAATCCTAGGGTCCCGTGTTCGACCCACGGTCGCTCCTCTTTTGACTATCTTCACCGATCCATCGCAGCCATCGTATCATGGGCGAATGCCGATCATGACACGATTGTTGTATTGCCCACTTCTTGTGCGGAAAAGGTCCCAATGACGTGTGGGAGACCACAAGTATGATAGATATCAATGGCCCGGTCTCCGTGGCTTGGGAGCCAGGATGCTCGCGCCCGCGGCGGGACCAGAGCATGAATCAATGGGCTACAAAAGGACTGCGATTCAAAAAAAGGGGCGACCGTGGGTCGAACACGGGACCCTAGGATTAAGTTGCCGTAAACGTTTTGACTGCAATCCCATACTCTACCACTGAGCTACCGCCCCCACTATGATCGTACCAATTTTCAAAATTGACAATATATCATCTAATCGCGAGCTGCATGTATCACCGGGTCGGGTCCACTGCAAACTGGCGCACGGTATAGTTCTTTCGCATCGCCCAGAGATCTCCAACTACACCTGCTGCGCTCAGCTGAACTTCTCTGTGTGTGTCAACGTCCCAGAACCCGAGTTCTCGTACTTCTTCCCGTAAGCTGGCCCGATACGTATCGTTTCACTTTGGCTCGACCCGATCGGGCGCTTGTGTCCTCCCCGGGGGACGAAAACCGCGTCGACGGTGTATCCTGTTCTCCGCCCCGGCATTGGGAGCTAACCCCCTTCCCCTGGACCAGCGGAGATGAGGAGACATATAGTGAACCCGTAACCTGTTCTCGACGCTTTCCTTGAGTGTGGCACTTTCAATTAATGCGATTCTACTACTGTATTGAGCTGTTGGTCTGGTTCGTGGAGAGCAACGTTGACCTCAGCATGGTGGAAGGGGGATTGCGGATCCGAGGACGAGAAAGCCAAATTGTATGGCACCGCTGCAGAGGTACGTCTACTTTGCGGGAAAAGGTAGCCGTGATATCTGTGTAGCCCAGCAAGGGGATATTCAAGTCAGCTGGCAAGAATTTTTTTTCCTTCACAAATATGAGGTAGGTCAAGCGATGTTCGTGACGGCGGGGCAATGCGGCAGGGTTCAAGACCTATAAGGCTGCCATTTGTGTCACGTAGGGGCACTGCGTTATGGGAGATGGAGTATGACAGTCGAAAGTGTTGGTTTGATATCGGTTATACTATGGAGAGAGAGAGAGAGAGCTCATGAGGACCTCTGTGAATCCGTGATAGAAAAGACCCTCGCCAGAGGAGCCAGCTGACACAGTGCGAGCGAGAATTGGAAAAAGTAGGAAATGAGAATCCATCATCGTGCCCAACTCCATCGCTATGTTTCGAAGACAATTCATCATGCCATCACCGCTCGATCCGTTGTCCACTTCATCCCAGCCATCCCCCTAGCTGTAAGTGTTGCATGGTTCACTTTGTGCTGACTCTCAGTCCGCCCGCCTTCATGCGGTCAATGTCCTCCTCGTAGAGGTAGTCCAGTCCGTTCGCAGCACGAACGCGACGATCCTCAATCTCGGCATTGGCCTCCTCCCGCTTCTTCTGCATGTACTGCTGACGAGCACGGCGGCACTGTCTGGCCCGGCGCTTCTCTTCCTCCCGCCTCACACGCTGACGATGGGCGTGAACGTCCTGAAACCGCCGGTCGAGGTCAGGGTGGCGGTCCGTGAAGGCGTAAATCTTGGCATCTGCTTCGTCGTCGATCAAGCCCGCTTCGTGGTGGTCGTAGTATGCATTTATCATGCGTGAGATGAGGCCGTGGTTCAGAGGAAGCTGTATATACAGCATCTCCACGGTGGAGACGTCAGAGACTTCGGTGGTGATGCGGTTCAGGAGCATCGTGTGAAGCTCGTCGAGTGCGCTCATGGGTAGGATGTTCAGAAGCTTTCCGGCAGCGTAGAGTTCGACGAGACTGACGATAGTGCTCTCCTCGGGCTTCGGTGGAAGAAGAGGAGTAACCGGCTCGTTGATCTTGCTGGAACGGTTGATGCGCATCCATTCGATGACGATATCGAGCGTGGCTTTGCAGGGAAGCAACGCGGAAGGGACGTTTAGGTAGAGCTTCGTGCGTTGAGGACCAGTGTTAGCGGAAACAATAGTAGAGGCAGTGGCGGTAGTGATAGGCGTCGTTGGATTGCCGGACTCCTGCTTGAGGAGCTCACGAGCCATTCTCGAGAAGCGCTTCAGAAGGTTCTTTGGCGCACCGCCGTAGACTAGAGCCCCGTCGCCAGTGTTCCCTATGTCCCTCGTGTAGAAGTCCACAACGTCGATCTTGTTTGCAGCCATGATCGAGCGGTCGTTGGTATTGCCGCGGCGAGCGCCATTGTACTTCGAACCGATCTTGGTAATGTGGGTGTCCATCTTGGTTCTGGTCTTGATCGATTGATATAAGTAAAGGTGTGAGCGAGGGATGTTTGACTTGGAGGTAAGAGGTGGTGGTCCGTCGGGAAGTTTTTGTGCGGGTTGATGTGTGAGGAGGGAGTCCAGGTCGAGAAGATTGGGGCCTTAAGTAGCCAGGATCAGCTCTGGGTCATACCATTCACGAGCGCGGTAGGCTCCTATGAGGCATTGTCATGGGATATTGCAACTCGTCAAACGACGTGTCCTATCTGGAAGCGTGAGAGAGCCCGCGCATGATCGCGGATGCCAGCGACCAACCGAATTCCGGGAAACTGCCCCAAAAGTGAATCCAGTGACAACAGTCTCATGAAGTTGATGAGTTCAAGGCGCACGGCCTTGTGTATAGCGTTGCAAACAGGAGAAACGTGATGAGGGAACCCATGGTGTAGTGAATGATGTATGACGGGAGTGGAACACAAACAGGCGTCTTGACAGCCAGTCCAGTTGACTGGCTGACCACTTCAACAAGGTAGCGACATCATTTACCGTATCTGCATCCGTGCATTGTAGGTGTGATCGAATCATGCTGTGCTTGACCTCAGGCCCTGGCCGCAGCTATGAAGGCGGTATGTTCTGGCAGGTAAAAGTTCATGCTGCCTGGTAGCTACAGCTACCTTGCGGTAGTAGTCAATCAGTCAGTCAGTCAGACATGACCATTGAGAGCACTGAGCGTGAATAAGCAGGGCTTTTGTAGCCTTCGTCGTAACAGCTATTTGCTTTGTCACTTCATCATCTGCGACATCATGCATGCGGACGGTAAAGATAAACATACCATTGGAACCAATGAAATCTGTGAGTCATACATCGGTGGTTCATCTTTGCAAGCGGACCTAATCAGAATTGTGCTTGCTAATTGAAGAACAAAAGAGCACCATCTCCTCTCTTCAACGTGAAGCCTTGTTTGTTCCGACGTCAACGACCGGACTTTCCCCAGCATTGAGATAGCTTAATGCGCCATGATGGACGTGAGTTTCAACATCCGTTCAGTGTGATCAATGGCAGAGCGCCCGCAATACAGCAAGCAGGCCGGCATAGCAAGTGTATTCCTGGTTGGTTTGTACGGGGAGCGTTTGTGGTTTTCGGATCGCCTTCTGGTGCAGGAGCTGTAGGTGACAGACTGGTCTAGATTATGCCCTTATCTTGTGCAGATGCGAAAGACCAGTGGATGAGTATGACCGATTTTCTAGGAGAGATGAGATGGAGATGCAGTTTGTCCAAAGAAGCCAAGTTGACGAACAGTCTTGGCAGAGTACTGATGGCTCCAATTGGCTGTTTGGGATCTGGTCCGATCTGGACTGATACTGACATTGCTGCACGTTAACGCACGCGGGGAATACAGTTCCATGCGACTTGCTTTGTTTCCAGGTTGGCCAAGGGTATATACAATCTATTGGCGCTCATTAAATCGTTCGCGAACAATGCGGCGTGACCATTCTGAAAACCCCTCGCTGATGCCGTCCGCCATGCCGAGTATTCATAAAAGAAACAAGAGTAAGAGAGAACAAACATTACGCACCAGGACTAGGAAATGTTAAGGCGAATTGGGGTTGCCTCAATCAGGCACCAATCCTTTCCCTTATCTCGGTGTCTCCACCATCGCTCGTCTGCGGCGGTGTATCTCCCGCCTCATGCAGGTACACGTGCGGCCTGACAAACCAACTCAGAATGAAAGCTACACCGAACGTGCAGGTCAGGCACACAAACACCGTCTGCGTGAACTTGCCGACCGTAGCGGCGTAGATGGCGTTGAAGATGGTAGGTGCCACCACTCTTGCCAGCGCATGCAACAAACCGCTTGCACCAAGCAGCTGACCGGTGCGGTCACTGGGGACATGTTTCGTCAGCGCTGCCTGCAGCGTCGGACTCCCAATGCCGCCGATACTAGCAATGGCGCCAGAGAGGATCATAAGCGGGCCGGTTCGTGCGAGAGCATAACCCAGATAGCCAAGGGTGTCGAAGAAGACGGCGGTACGAATGATCGCCAGCTCGAAGTTGTCGGTGCCAGAGCTCTTCAGTTTGGCGGCGGCGTTTTTACCACGGACGAGGCGGGTAATGGTGGGAAGAACGACAATAAGACCAAGGGTGCGGCAGCAATTGACGACGGACATGAAGATGCTGGATTGGTAGGTGCCCCAGCCGAACTCGTAATTCGTGTAGATGATAATGACGGTCATGCTTCCCATGGCCACGCCGAAAAGAATGGTATCGACTGCGGCAAGGAACACCAGATTCCGGCGGAGAGCAGGAAAACTGCCTTCACCAGTGGGCCAGAGAATTTTCAATGGTTCGAACAGGTTGATCGCGCGTATTTGGTTGATGAAATCGCTCGAAGGTCCAGCAAGAGCTTTCTGCTCGTTGTGTTTCTCTTTGCAGCACGCTGTCGACGCTTCGACAACGATTCTGGAACGACAAACGCGAGGAAGAGGATAAAGAAAGCGTGGACTCCGAGGGCGACATAGAACACACTAACGTTGGACTCTGTTACCTTTATGATGAATGCAGCAAGAATGGGGCCCAATGCAATGCCGGTGAACAGACAAGCGTGGAAGTATCCGAAAGCAACGTTGCGGAGAGCTGGTGGTGTGCAGTCAGAAGCGTAGGCGTTAGCGATGGCCATAGCCGCGATAAATGAACCGCAGATACCGTCCAAAGCAAAACCAAGGAGGATCCAATTAACAGGGAATGTTTCGGGGTTTGTAGCGGCGCAGACCGTGATGATGTCGCCAGCAATTGTTCCCATACTAGTGATCATGAGCATCTTTGTGCGGCCGTAGCGGTCTGACAAAGCTCCCAGTTTGGGACTGGTGATTGCTGAGAGTAATCCGGCTATGAGGTTGCCATAGAGGGTAAAGCGAGCCACTCTGGCCTGTACTTCTGGTATTCGGCATTGTTCATTGTCGCTTCCATCGAACAGCACAGGTATCATAGTGAACCCAGGATCAAGCGACTGCTGCTCGGAGATGTACTCGCGGCATATAAGGTTGAGCAAGAGGTTCAGCTTGGGCGCAATAATACCACCAAACGCGAGGGTCATGAGGAAGAAAGGCCCGAGCATGTAGAATATCTGCAGGTTGTCTCAGTGGCTGCTCCATCAACTTCCATTGTTTGCACACATACCGATGGCCGTTTGTACCAAGGCAAGCCTTCGAAGTCCTTGGCGCCTTCCCATGCTGGCGCACCTCCGTTCCCTCCTCCTTCTCCCAGCAATGGTGTATTCTCATTTCCATCTCTCCCCGGCAGCTGGTCCTCTTCAGCCCTTGCGATTCCTGATTGAACGGCTACACCTCCTTTTGAACCCAACACGTTGCCTTTGGTGTCGATCTCCGCCTGAACCGCAAAGGCTGTGTCGGTGTCATCTTCCAGCATTGTAGATGGCCTGTTTCAGTGAAACAAAAGTGAACTTTCAGCGCGTTCCCTGCAGTTCTTGGAAGTTTCGTGGATCTTGACGACCTCAAAGAGACCTACGGACCGGCGACTGAAAAGACGATGGCGCACGGAATTCCAGGCTGCACCGCTGCTCCCCACAATAGTTTTGGCGCGGGAAGGGAGGTAGGGAGGGAGGATCTTGTGTGAGAGGCGGCGGAAGAAGTGGATAGGTTATCTGAATGTACAAGGATGGAACGAGTGAGGCTATTGGTCGCCGTCCAAGTCTATACGTAATGTTAGCGGCCTACTCTACGGGAGCTAAAGGCAGCTTCGATTGCTTGCAAATCAAGACGGGGGCAAAAGGGATGATGCGAACGCCGGAGCGAAACCCCTGGGGAGCCCTAGAAAGATAGGCAAACACTGTTTCCCGCCTACCTTTGCCATTCGGACGAAACGTTGTTGCGCAGCGTGAAAGCGCAGCCGGTTGTCATGTCTGTGCTACAGCGTCCGGCCGTCGTCTTTGATCTGTCATCTACGCTATCTCGGAATAGCTGCACCTTCCCGTCGATGTACGCACGATGACGGATAGCGGTATGCCGTATGCCCTATCGCCTATCGGACAGTCGGCCAATTGCGGAGCCGACTGCGCCTACCTTGTTTAGTTAGTCTGGGGCTTGGGCTTCGGCTTCGGCGCTTATCGCCATTGGCCGTGGAGTGTTGAACTATTCATCTCTTCTTAAACATACGGATACCTATGCCAAGAGGGCTTTGGCTGGAGGAGAGTGTTGTAACCAGCGTGCGAACCATCAGAAACCCTTCGTTCGGTTGGATGTCCCAGAACCTAGAGACGAATAAAGGGTTCCCGTCTGTCCAGTTAAGAGCGCGATCTTCCGTCCTCGGTATCTGTATTCCGCTCGTACTAGAATGCTGTTATCAGCGTTCTCTAGAGCGGCACTGTCAAGGGATATATCTCGCAGCGAGATAGACATCAGCTCCTTCCACCTGACACCTTTCTCTGTCACCGCAAGCAAGCATTGCTCTTGTTCCTCATTACACGATAATGACGTACAATTTGTGTCACTGCGTGCCTGTTGCTGCTGCAGCAGCAGCAGCAAGATAGCATGATAGACACGCAAGATCCTTCCTACTACACCTTATCAACACGATTCATCTGACATCCACATCAAACACCCACTTCGGACAACAACTAACAGTGCAATCCATAAAG
Organism: Taxawa tesnikishii (nom. ined.); assembly: GCA_030247885.1. Lineage (NCBI taxonomy): Eukaryota > Fungi > Ascomycota > Dothideomycetes > Dothideales > Taxawa tesnikishii (nom. ined.). Next base: position 120,556 of record JAPDRO010000014.1, on the reverse strand, counting down.
CTGCCGAACATGCCACCGTATGTATTCCCTAATCTTGCAAGAACAGCGTTGCGTGCAGCTCGTACGCCATCGAGCTTCGCCAGCAGGTATGCTTACCGAAGGGTTAGCACTCTTCCCTGCTTCACTCTCGAGGGGAAGATTTGTGTGGGTAGGTACACGTTCCACTTCGTATCAGGGCCGCAGTCACTGACTTGTTTGCAGTTACGGGGTAAGCGCGTTGCAAGGACAGGTTGTATCAATGCACTGACAGCGTTTCGAGCGCCTCTCAAGGTCTCGGAAAAGAAATCCTCACCGCCTTCTCCCGGTCTGGAGCTCATGGCGCCGTTGTCGATCTCTCCATGGACAGCGCCCAGAAGTCTGTTGAGAGCATGAATGCAGAAGTCAAAGAATCTGGCCTTCCGCCTGCCGATCTACGCCCATACGAATGCAACACCGCTGATGAGGAAGCCGTCAAGAAGACTTTCGACCAGATCGTCAAGGACTTTGGCAGGGTCGATGTCGTCTGCACCAATGGCAAGTCCCAAAGCGAATCTTGGCGTATAGCAGAAGATACTGACCAACTACAGCTGGGATTACTGGTGGCGCCCCTGCTGAGGACTACCCATACGAGGTGCGTAGCAAGCACCTTAACCGTCAGACACAAACATGCCGAGCTTAACCCAGAGAAACAGGAGTGGAAGCAGATGCTGGATGTTAACCTCAACGGCACTTTTCTGTTCGCTCGCGCAGCCGGCAAACACATGATCGAGAAGGACATCAAGGGCTCCATCATCGTGGTCTCAAGCATGTCCGGTCGCATCGTTAACCGTCCACAGAAACAGAGCGCTTACAACACCGTAAGTTCCCCGGTCCTCCGCCCCGTACATGGACTCGTACGACTGACCATTCCAGGCCAAAGCAGGAACGGCGATGATGATGAAGTCATTGGCTGCGGAGTGGGGTGAGCACGGTATTCGTGTCAACGCTATGTCGCCCGGATACATCCAGACTGCCGCTAATGAGGGCGAGGAAATGAAGGAGTTGAGCAAGAAGTGGGTGGAAATGATTCCACTGGGCCGTATCGCCAAGCCGGAGGAATTCAGAGGCACCGCAGTCTACCTGGCAAGCGATGCGAGCACTTACTTGACTGGAGCGGAGGTCGTGGTTGATGGCGGATATACCATCTGGTAAAGAGAGAATCGGGCGGCGTTCATGGCGGCGGGTAAGACGGAGAATGGCGCGTAGGCTTCTCTCGGGTTCAGGGATTGAATCACAGCTACAGAGTAGCCAAAAGCGAACTCGTAAAGGCCGTTACTCAAAAGAGTTGAGAACACTGCTTGAGACGACTGTGCTTCCTCCTCTCACGATCTGCTTGCGAATGACAGATAGGGTAGGGCGACGTCACGTGTTCTGGCCCCATGGTCATCGCGCACTCCTCTTAGCCTCTTCCTCTTAGCACTGAATCGAAGGATGCATCTTCCCTTCTGCGAACCTCCGGGTGTCGCGCATTCAAGACGATGGGGAACATTTGCTTGTCTTACCTCCGCAGCGTCGTCTCACGGTTGAAAGAACCACAGTCCGGCTTGGCATCGTTTCAAAATATTCCTGAGGCTGGCGTTACAGATTCGTTCTTACCACTGCACCCTCTGCCAAGCAGTAGAGTAAAAACGTTGGCTGCAGACCCACGTTGTACAAGGACGCTGGATGCCTAAGGATCGTCTCACGTTGATCTTTCGAAATCGGTAGAGATCGAAGTGGTGATGATTGACGGTCTTGGCCCAGGTTTGTGACTTTCGCAGCTGTGCCTTGCACGTTGCCCAGAACGATCGGCTTGCTCAGCCTCGTTTTGTCCCTTCGAAGGATTCTTCAACGCTCGTATGTAGCAAGCGGGGAACCTGCACGCTACGCCTTCTGATTTTGCTAGGTTCGATAAAAGGGCGAGCGTGCTAATTCGGTTCCATCAAATACATTTCCGTTCTTCTACGTTTCAACTACGTTCAGGTACTGTCTGATTCAACCATCTCATCTACCCATTTGCTAGTCACAATGGATCACCACTACAATATCGAGCAGCAGTCGTCGCTTCCGGCCGCTCCTCGTGCGACAAACGTCGGGAATGCACCTTATGCGAAGACAGTATGGAACAAGAAAGGATTGATCTGGCTCTGGGTTCTTCAGATGCTCTGCCTTCTCGCTCATCTTGGCATTGAGATACTCTGGGTGGGTCTCATCTCGGAGCTAGAAAGCATACAAGACTCATCTTTGCACAGGCTGCCTTCACCGCATGGCAAACGGATGCCGACCACGTGGATGGGGCCCGTGACTTTGCGTGAGTAAAACGTGTCTAAACGATCGACCTCGCTGATTGTTCTCCAGAAGATGCATCGTCTTCATCATCTTTGACGGCTTCTTCATAGCACTAATCGTTCTCCACATTGTCCGCTACAAGAAGGGGCGCCTGACGCCGTTCGCCATGCTAGTCACGTCGGCCCTGGCGAGTGTCTATTGGACAGCCAATGGACTCTTCGAAATTCTTGTGGTTGCTCTCCTCCGGATTATACGGGATATCGTGGTCACTACGAGGGTGGGGATGGCGTCACTGTTATCGACATGTCACTTGCTCTGGCGGTTATGTATGTTCTCCTGAACCCTTCTGCCTTATCACCACAAGATTTTTTTCCATCCGAGTAGCACTGACTGTTGCCTCGACAGGCTTACTTTCTATGCTGGCCTCATCTATAGTGCCATCCTCTACCGCCGACAGCGCCGTAGCAGACTCGCCGATTCGCGTGTGAGGGCGTTAAGTTTGGCGGACATGTAATGGTTTATGCGCTTGGTAATGCGACACGGCAAGAGTGGTGAGGCGCGGTTGTATTGGAACCTGTAATGTGTAATGTATATACCTTATTCGATGTTCAAGAATCCGGGAGTTCGACGGTACCCAATCGGGAAGGTGGCGCGTTTATCTTATCGCGAACGGGCAACTTGAACCCCTCACTGTTCTACACTACTACTCCGATTGCCAACTACAAACAATCGAAACCAGCATTTTTGGTCTCGACAACCATCGCAATGAGCAGCTTGGGAGGGTTGAACAAAACCCCGGTGGCATCGTCATCAGTGTGGTGCAATCGCAGCTTTTTCAGGTGGACACACCCTCTGATCTGGCCAAGGCCGTCTCGCATGTCGTATCCCTGGTAACTATCATCTGCAGAGAGAAGGGACCGGCATCAGACCATCCATTTGACTGTCGTTACAGGTTTCCCGGACCAAGCGCGCATACCCCGCCACCGACTTCGTTCTCTTTCCGGAATACTGCATCCATGGCTTATCCATGTCAACCGACGACGCCATCATGTGCACCGTTGACGGGCCGGAGGTGGCGGCCTTCAAAGACGTGTGCAAGAAAGAAAAAGTCTGGGGTTGTTTCAGCATCATGGAAAAGAACCCACTGGGCAATCCATGGAACGCAGGAATCACGATCGATGACAGTGGCGAGATTGTTGACTACTACCGCAAGAGTAAGCTATTGCTATCATTATCATCATCATCATCTTCTTCTTCTTCTTCTTCTTCTTCTTCTTCTTCTTCTTCTTCTTCTTCTTCTTCTCGTCTCCCCAACTGCCCCCGACAGAACGTGCTTCCCGAGCAGACTTCGAAACAGATTCCGTGCTCTAACGAGCGAACCAGTGCACCCATGGATCCCAGTCGAGCCCTGGTATCCAGGCAACCGCGGCATCTCCGTCTTCACCGGCCCGGGCGGCATCAAGATGTCCCTGATCATCTGCCACGACGGGCAGTTTCCGGAAATGGCGCGCGAGGCCGCGTACCGGGGCGCCGAGGTGCTCCTCCGCACGGCGGGCTACACGCCACCGATCAAGAACTCCTGGGAGCTCACGAACCGCACGAACGCGTTCACCAACCTCGTGTACACGGTCTCGGTGGCGCTGGCCGGGACGGATGGCACGTTCAAGAGTATGGGCGAGGCAATGTTCTGCAACCCGGAAGGCGACGTGCTCGCCAAGGGCAACGATTCGCCCGACGAGATCTTTGCGTGCGAGATCAGGGCCGATGAGGTGAGGAGGAGGAGGAGGCATTGGGGAGTGGAGAACAATCTCTACCAGTTTGGCCATCGCGGCTACGTCGCAGTCAAGAATGGTGAGCGCTTTTACTGGTCCGTTATCATCGCTAAACAATTGCTGACTGGTCGGAGGTGCAACTGATTGCCCTTACACATATATGCGAGACCTCATGGAGGGGAGGTGGAAGACCGCTGAGGATGAAGAAGTTGTTGTCAGGGACGGAACACCGTGTGGTTTCTCGCCGCCGGATCAAACGTTCGTCAGTGAATTCAAGGGATAGAATGAAGCAGGCAGCAAGCATCGACTCCAGTCTCCGCATGACCAACATTCATCATCCCCATCAGTCCATCACACACTGATCCACCTCGCCATCCACTTCTCCGTCACACTTTTAGCCTCATCCACGAGTCCCATATCTAGCAGCAACTGCGTCGTGCCCCTGACCGCACTCTCCAACGCGCTCCAGATCCACGCGTGCGTGAAACTAGTGTGCTCGCCCACGAAAACGGTGTTCATTTCCGTCCGAAAGTACGCGGGGAGATACAACTCCTGCTGTCCGACCATAGGACTGCACCACGCGCCGGCCTGGAACTCGTTGTTCTCCCAACAGATGCGGTCGTAAGCGCCCGTGAACTCTTCCTGCGCAATGGATCCGTGCGTTTCGATCATTGCGCGCTGGACGAGCGCCACATGCTGCGTCTCCGTCAGAGCGCCGAGCGAGCGCGCGGGGGTACCGGAGCTATAGGAAGCGAGAATGACGCCCGGTCCGGAGCTGTTGAGGTGGTACGACGGGTAGCAGATGCTGCCGATGCCCGGGATGTTTGAAGAGCCGCAGCCGCCGATGATGGGGCGGTCCAGGTGCTCCCAGAACCGCGTCTTGTAGTGCAGCGCCACCTTGCAGCTCTGCTCGTAGTTGAGCGTGGAGATTGCGCGGGAGAGGAGCGAGCTGTACGCCGGTAGACGCCAGAGACGGACGCGGCTGAACGGCACGGCGACAATCGTGTAGTCGAACTCGACCGACTCGGGCGACATGTCGAAGGGGTTTGAGGGCCGGAACTTGACGGCCATCTTGCGGGTTGTGGCGTTCCAGGACATCTCCTGCACGGAGGTCTGGAAGCGCGTGCGATTCAGAACCTGTGGCCCGAAGGCGGCGGGAAGACGTGACAAGCCTTGATCGATCGTACGCCACGTGGTGGCTCCGAAGTAGACGCTCTCGTACGGCCAGGCAGGCGACACGTCCGATGTCGAGTCAACTTGGTCGGTGATGTTGAGGTCGGTGCGGAGCTTGTAGCGCAGATAGCTCGACTCGGAGTAATCGAACAACCCATCCTCAACTGCTTGCTTGTGCGCCCTGAAGATGTTGCTTGCAAATTCAGCGACCTTTTCCTGGTCCAGGCCAAGCCAGTTGTCGTACGCTTCTTCGGCTCCTTCAACAGCGGTTGCATTGGAGTATGTTGCGGTGGTATTGTCTGCATAGGCCGGGTTGGCGGCGACCTCTGCTCTACCAGGTACTGTTCCGTCTGGTCTGCGTTTGGATGTTGACGCAGGATCATTGGCGGCAGACTGGATCCATGGAATAAAACTAACCGTATAGGCCGAGTCGTTGCCATTCATCTTGTTCAGTTCATCCGCCAATTGGAATACCAGGCGGTGGTCTGCATCGTCGTCAGCTTGTGTGACAGGATGTCAACATGAGCTAGGCTGCAACGTACCTTGTATCTGAATAGTCTCATTTTTGTAAGCGATGCTGACGGGGAAGCGCATGGGACCCATTTCTTGATACTGGTATTGATTGGATTTGGTGGCGTTCAGGTAAGAGGTGTGGACACGGCCACCAATCCTTCCCGACGCCTCGATGATTTCCCAATCATGAAAGCCTACAGAATCCAGGATATGCTACACGAAGGGGTCAGTCAGGACATACTGAAGACAGCAGTTGAACTCACAGCACTCATAAGGCCGGACATTCCTCCACCAATGATACCGATCTTCTTAGTCTTCGCTTGAGCAACGAAGACCTCATCGGGCTCCTTTTCCTTAAGGTATTCGACACCATCAAACCACGGACCCATCGCATCCATGACATCAGCAGCAGCGGTCCAACGACGGATGTTCCGCTTCCGGACGGTGACCGGTTCCGAGCGTCCAAGTAGCCCGTCATTGGAATACGCATGCAAACAACCTCCACTCTGTATGTCTGCTGGAGGAAGCCATACAAACTTTGTCGGCCGGGATTCGTGCCATTGGATGTGACGTTTGGCAAGGGGATGATCCCCTACATGCGTGCTTCCAATGGCATGATGAACGTTGTCGAGATGAGGCAAATCGCAAGGGCCGTAGTACAAGGAGAGCTCGCCGTGTACGGGTTGGTGGTATTGAATGTGGATATTATGCACGCCTTTGGCCTCTACGGTGATTGCATTTTGAAACGAGATCGAAGGAGACGAAGGAGCAGCGGCGACAGGCGCAAGAGTGCCCAGCAAGAGAAGACAAGTAGCAGACAGTACGAGGGATGCCATGGAGAATGATGTGCTTACCTACCGGAGCCACAGATGCTTGCGCTCTTTATACCTACATTGCACGCCCTACTGTGTTCATCGTATTTCGGGGCGAGGTTGCACGGGCGAGGTTGCGCGAGATCCAACCATGCTGCTGTGACTGCTGCGGTGTTCTGGCGATTGATATCTAGCCAAGACGTGCGGCTATGCAGGGCGTACGTCGTTCGAGATAGGGCAACTCTTATGGTCTCTCGGAAGGATCGTCGTGGTTGGGTACAGGCACGGAACGTCCGTTCACCGCATGCCGAGTTGCCCAATTGAGGGCTTGGCACACAAGATTGTCAGGTGCATGCGATAAGCACGGAGGCGGTGTAGTCGTACTGTGGAGGAAGAGGTGGAGGAGGGAGAGATAGGCTGTCGAGCGGGTGGTTTGTGGACGGGCCGATGTCAGTCTCTCGCTTGCAAAACTGTCTGACATACGAACTGTAGCCAGCGTGCTATCGCTAACGCTAACGAGCTGCAAGAGCAAGAGCTTCACCATCAACCCTTCATCATATCTGCTAATCCGTACAACCCGGTACATCCTCCGGCTTGCCCTTCACTTCCGCCGCTCTGGTCGTGTCATCCTACCCGATCCAGCCACCAAATCACCTTCCGGCTCATTGAACCTCGCGCGACGATCGGTCGCATCTCTCGTCCGTACTACACCATTACCCTCGACCAGTAGTCACTCAACCCTCACCATGGCGCGCAACTCGGAGAAAGCGCAATCCATGCTCTTCCGCTTCCGGGCCGCCCAAGCCGCCGACCTAGGCATCCTCGACACCTCCAAAACGCGCCGTCCCAAGGCCATCTCCCAGCAAGAATCGATCCCCAGCTGCGAGAAATGGCGCGGCCAGGTCCTCAAAGAAATCTCCCGCAAGGTGTCCCGGATTCAAGAGCCCAGTCTATCCGACTACCAGATCCGCGACCTGAACGACGAGCTGAACAAGCTGTTCAAGGAGAAATGGCAATGGGAGCTGAGGATCAGGGAGCTTGGCGGCCCGAACTACATGCGCGGAGGCGGACGCGTGCTGGATGAGGAGGGGAGGGAGATCCAGGGCGGGGGAAAGGGGTATCGATATTTTGGGCGTGCGCGGGAATTGCCCGGAGTTAAGGAGTTGTTCGAGGCGGCGACGAAAGGGCCGAAAGAAGACAGAGGGCCCGAGAGGGCCGAGTTGAGGACGAGGGTCGATGCGGGATATTATGGGTACAATCTGGACGAGGAGGACGGCACGTTGTTGGCGTACGAGAGGGAGAAGGAGAAGGAGGCGTTTGGAGTGCTGTTGGCGACGGCGACGGATGACGCTGGTGGCCGGGGCAAGGAAGATGCGGAATGGGAACCTCTGCCTGGGGATGCGGGAGATGGGGTGGGCTGGAAATTGCCTACAGCGGAGGAAGTAGAGGCAGAGTTGTTGGAGAGGAGGAGGAGGAAGTTGCTGGATAAGCTATGATCGGTGAATTGCAGGCCGATAACACTGAAAGGATGAAGAGCAACGTGAAATCAGTGCGAAGTCACCGACCCACTGCATTTTCGACGCTTTTGAAAGCTGCTGATCCGATCTCTGAACGCCAGCACTGCGGAAGTAGTGCAAGAAGCGAGAAGCACATCCACTGTCTCGCAGCTAGCCATAGGACGAAGGAAGGCGAGCGCGCTGGGAAGCATTGAGAGCTGAAACGGTTGCGCCTTGCGATCCACCTCACAGCAACCTGAGCTGCTCTGCTCTGTCGGCGATGGTCCTGTATGTGTATACAAAGGCGTACATCATGATCATACACGGATATATTTTGGCTTTGCTCCAACCAAGTACGATCATTCCATCATACGTCCCGAACCCGTAACAGCATTGTCCCACACACTATACGCCCCCAGCTGTCTTATGTATCTAACAGCTGGAGGCATCCACAAAAGAACGCGCCTCCAACATTGCGGCAGTATCAATAACATAGTCACTGCATCACCCACAGGATCCTCGAGACCTCGAGTCTTTCAGATCCGGACCAACGCTCTTTCTCGGGAAGGCGCGTACCGGCCCAGGCCCGGCAAGCGGCTGCCATGTCATGTCGAGGCTTCACAGCCATGGCGAAATTCGGCGTACATCGAGAGCATCACTTCAATCGGAGCGCAAAGACCTCCTCCGTTTTCTTCTTGCCGGAAAATTCTGCGGGGTTTGAATATGGGCGGGTTCGACAATCAGCAAGACGCCAATCCGTCCCACAGTCGTACAGTTGGATCCGAAGACTGCCTCACGAGAGATCCTCTCACGCCCTCCCTTCATCCGACCTCCGTCTTCTCATCAGCTGCTCCGCGTTCCTCTGCATGTACGACTCCCCAAACTACCCGCTGTGTTCTGTCTCACTGGACTCGGTCGTCCGATCTCGTACCCAACGCCGTCGTCGACCTTTTCGTTCTCGTCAAGCAAGAACTGCGGGTCTTCGCGCACGGATGGGCGCAAGAAGCCGGGTGATGTGGGTTGCAGTGACGCCGCGGCGGAGGCCCGAAAAGGGGAGATGGTGATACTGGGGTTGCGGGCTGTGGATGTTGTTGTCGATGTCGTGGTGCGTGGTTCCAGCTGTCGAGGTGAGGGCGCACGGTCTTGGGTTGGGATTTCATCGTCGTCATCATGGAAACTCGAGTTCCGCATCGAGCGGTCGTCGTCGTCGAGATCCTCGTTCATTTCGAACGATGAGGCTGGATCGAAATCGTCAAACACGTCAACCTCAGCTTTCTTAGGTGACTGCGGTGGAGGTGTTCTAGGTTCTGCAGTGACGGTAAGTATGCTGCTTGACTCAATTCTCTCGATCTGCAAAGTCGGTGCCGGACGCGGTGCGAGCGCTGCGGCATGGAGTTTTCCCAGCTCGGTTGGAGCAGCCCCGGCCTCTTTTGTAGGCGTGTCGTGTGGCGGTTGGGACTCTTGTGGTTGTTCTGAATGTCCAGGTGATCGAGTGGCTTCAGGAGGGATCTCCTCGCTTGGAGCGACAACGGAGCCACCAACGACAAGTGAGACTCTTTTCCTTCTCGGCAGTCTCGCTTGGGCGCCCGAAGTTCTCAATGCAGAGATGAGAGGCCTGCTACTCTCTGAGCCGGAAGACGATGTCCGGTGTTCGAGTGTGAGGTGCGCAGGCCTGTCCTTCATTGCCTTGCTGGGCACAGGATCCGTGTTCGCCCGTTGCAGCAGAGCCTTTCCTGCTTGATCCAGTGAAACTGTGTCAGAAGGTCCTGTCGTGGGAGGTGCTGAAGGTGGCCGGTCGATATCCCGAGCCTTGTCTTCCAAAAGTGGTAGATACGCAGGCGTGAACAAGCCAAGGAGTTCCTGGTCTCTCTCACGGACGGGCCTTTCTTCTTGCAGGCCATCGTCTTTCGGGGACCGAATGTCGTTTTCGTTGTTGTCGTGTCCGGTCGCTTCCGCCTCACCGTCGAGACCCGACTGCTCGGTCCTACCCTCGTTGACCGTGGCTGAAGTCGGCTCTGCTCTCTTTTGTGCATTTCTGTATTTATTGCGCAGATCTCTTTCGAAGAGTTTGAACTCTCTCTCCTTCGACGCGATATATTTGTGAATCTGGTCGTCAAGCTGCCGTCTCTTCTCCTCCAATTCCCTCATAAAGGCGGCAACATCTCCATTCGCTTCCGCAACGGACTCTGCGCTCTTGCGACGAGTCACGCGTCTTCCGTCTTCGCGCGGAGATGTTCTGACTGGCTCTCCCCTCAGCGGGTTTGATGCTTGCGCCGCGCTAAACAGTGCATCCATCCCGGAAGCACCCGTGGTATTCTCGCCAGACCTCAGGTCCTTCAGTACACGTTCCATCTCTTCGCGACCTGCGCTTGGTGGCATTCCATGTCCAGGAGGCATGCGAGTCGGCGACAGAGAAAGGTTCGGTTCTGGTGGTTTGGCGACTTGAATGGACATTGTTACTGGCTTGGGAAACGGCCGGAATTGAGGGAACAACCGCGAAAAACGGGCCTTGCCTGTCTTGTTATAGCAATAAAGGGCGTTACGACCTCGGGTTTTTCGTGGCAGGCACTCCCATTTCGATCAATGTCCCTTAGTTTTTAGATGGGATGAGCAGTGGTCACCAGTGCAACCGCAGTGTTATTTCTCCGCGAGAAGCAACATGTGGTGGAGCTCGAGATGTACAGTACTGTAAGCTCTATGTTGTGTCCACTGCGATCGTGCCTGAAATCGGAGCTCTTTGGGATTCTATAGGCGGCTCTGATGGATGAGTGTTTCCCGCAAAATTAAGCGATAAAATGCAAGTATACGAAGGAAGTGCGAGATAAGCTCCGAGTAGCAGCAGTGTGAGAGCCGCAATGTGCTATCCAAAGACGAGAAAGCGTGCAGTGTTGCACTCGCAGCTCAATCATCGATCGGGATTGTGGGGTTTCGAATGCTTGCTTTGCCGAAGCCTTATCGGCTGACTGCATCGGGAAAGACGGTGGAAGCTCTTCGCGCAAGGCTGTTACGTGGACTGAGGTGGGTTTAGAACAGGCGGACCGTTCGCCATATACTGTCCTATGCTGGTAGTTGTAAATGTAACAGCCACGACATGTATATTTTATCCTTCTTTCTAACTGGATGTCTGCCTTGGGAGGGGCATGGAACGGTTTTATAGCGTTGGGGACATAGTGTAAAGGGCCCGTCCGTAAGGAAATGCTCTCCTAATTTTGTAGCCACAAGTTCAATATATCTAGACATGCAAGCATCCACCTTCACAGCACCTGGAAGAAACTAGCGCTTGTTGATGAGACGCTACCTCTAGCTGGACACCTCGCCAGGTTAAGCGTCTAGTTAGGGGCTGGTGCATCTGCTCCCTCTCTTCTCGAGAGTCCGGAACTCACTGCCAGCATCGTGTCACTGTGATGAGCTTATACCATCGCTTCCAGGGTGAGGATAAGGCGCTGGATCTTAGCCAAGTCCAGATATAAAAGCAGGACCAATCATTGGGGTGGAGCGGGATCATGTTTCCCTCATTCCAACGTGAGGGTCTCGGCTCCCACAGCCGTTGGAGAGTTGTGATCCTTGCGATGCTTGCGATAGGCACGCGCAGTTATCCGTTGTGTTTCTGGACAAGCTGCTCAAAATGTGCCTGGTATAGGAGCCTTGGCTGCGGTGCAAGTTGATTTCATCGAAATCGGAAACCATGTAACACGATGGATGGGTTTCGAAACCTGTGAAGAGCACGTTTGGCATTCCCGTTCCATGTTCCGCTGCATCAAGATTACGTGCGGGGTATGGCCGCGGCCAGACTTTCTTCTTCCCTGTTGCGCGGAACGAGTCCACCACAAGCCCGTACCATCCGGCAGCTGCCAGCTGGAGTTGTCGATGTTCAGGAAGAGAAACGGGTAAGAGACCACATCAGCGCCTCAATGGTCGATTGTGAGGTGGTGAGATGCGATAAGGCGGGCGGATGAAGCTCGACCAAGACGTATCCGCAGCGAGGGAGAGAGTCGAGAAGTCACAAGAATGGGTAGCTGAACGGATATATGTAGGCATATGCACCTGACGTGGTGCGGGATCAACGTCGGCTATATAGTTGTTGCAATTGCCCGCCGAAACAAGTCTCCTGCTCTTTGCTTTCGCGATCGCCCAGACCCTCCGCCGCCCCGCAGATCTGGCTCGAGTCGATGAAGCTGGTGGTGCAGTGTTCAGGGTGCAGTGGGTGAGGTTCAGAGAGGGTCGCATCCGTAATGTCCTACGTGGTGTTCCCTCTCACCCAGCCACTACCCAGTTAGCCATCCAGAGCGCCACTTGACGCATTGATCGTCCTTGGTGGTAGCTCCTGAACTTTGCTGCCGTGCTGTTAAGAACGGAGACCAGTGGGCAGCGACGGAAAAAGGCTCCGGCGAGGGGAACGTTTCCAGGCGCCACACAGCCCACGCAGGGCCACCGGCAACACGCAAGCGAAGCATCCTGGCCATCACACCCCACTTTTTGATCTCCGATCCTTTTCGTCGGCTGTGTTCGAGTAGCTCTGATTGGCGCGCTTCTCGGTGGGCTCGTCGGGGGCCCTGCCGTCTCCGTCTCGTCTGCACGGCTGAGAGGCAGAAGTCCAGAACTGCAAAGCGGGCGTTCCTCTCTATTTATCGACCTCCTGTTTGCCTGTATGCCATGCCACGGGCATTCGAGGCTCTGCTCACGGCCACTTGCACGAGCGGTTCAGTCTGTACAGCTCCAGCTTTACCAGAGATCGAGGAATCTGATGCGATCAGACTCTGCAGCAGCCCCTGCGCCCCCATCGGCATCGCATCTCGATTAAAGGCAGACCTTCACCTCTTTCAGTTCGCACGACACGTTATGCCACAAACTTAGCCCGTACCATCACCGATCTCTCCCTCAAACTTCTCCCACGCGCTCGCGCCCCAGGTACGTGTTACTCTTGGGCATTTACTCGGACGGGCACAGCTCTCTGCGTCTCAATCTGTCCACTGCCCTTCCTCCTGTTCTTCCTCGAGCACATGCTGACGGCAAAGCGCTTCCTCACAAACAGTCGCAAAAGTTTCCTCGTCTGACTTTTTATGGGAAGCATCGGGAACACGGGCCCCACGGCCAATATGTCGACGTACCAGCTAGACAGTCCCGACAGTTCGCAGCGTCGTGAGCGCGCTGCAATCGCTGCACAAGCATGCCAAACCTGCCGCAACAGGTAAATATCGTCCACCCACGCACGCCATATACACCAGACGGACGTTCAAGAGAAGGTGCCTCATTCGCACACGCTAACTGCGTCTCCACAGAAAGTCAAAATGCGACGAGCAACGCCCCAAGTGCGGTCTATGCAGACGACTGAATGTCGACTGCCAATATCGCGAGCCTCAACCAACAAAGTATGCGCCTGTATCATACTGCAGGATCTGACGTCAGTCTGTTGACGATCTCCCAGGAAGGACAAGACCATGGTGCACATCCTCGAAACTCTCCAAAGACTCGAGACAAAATTCGATAATCTGTCTGTCCAAGGCGGTTCTTCCCTCACTACACCCTCAAGCGGCCGCGAACGGGGCAACCAAGGCGACCGACACTCATACAACTTCGGTTCAACCCTCGTATCACCTCATGTCGATGTCCTGGCGGACACACGTGGGGACGCCTTCCCCAGAGAGCTGCAAAGATCGTACCAGCATTTGACAGTCGCGCATAAGGTGCTCCTTTGGCCGGCTATATATCTGCATATACTCAACTCGGGGATTTCAGCGGCGGACGACCTGCAATATGTCCTGCAAGATGGAACAACGTGGTTTATACATCATGAGATAGAAAAACACCCTGATCCTTTGCCGGCCGACCAGGATTTGAGGAGTTTCGTCATCCCGTCTTCACGGCCGGGAGAGTCCAGGAAAGGGTTTCCCAGCCTGACTCTCGACAATATCCAGCGTATGACCGACGCCTACTTCAGCACTTTTAACGTCCTTTATCCGATTTTGAATCGCGAAAGTTTTATGAACGACGTGGTCGGTTCGGTCATGCGCAATGGATACGGTGAAGATGCTGGAACAACTTTGGCTCTGCTCGTGTTCGCGCTGGGCCAAGTTGCTATTGATGGCGTGTATAGCCCTCCGATAGCATCCTCGAACGGCGTGCCCAGCGGTCTCAGAGGAGGCTCGGCCGATAAGCCTCCGGGCCTAGACCTGTTCAATGAGGCTAGGAAGAGGGTAGGGTTTATTCAGCATCAGATATCTCTTGAAAACGTTCAGATTCTTCTCCTCTCGGCGTAAGTGAAGATATGGCAGCTGTGGCGTAGGCCCATCGACTAATCCCTAACAGGACATACTATGAATCCTGCGCACGCCATATGGTATGTCTGACTGAAAGCATACATCCTGCTACGTCGTCTTGGGCGGCTCGCCACTGACCGATCGCGCAGGATTTTTGGCGAGCCACTGTGGCGGCGTCAATGGCGATTCAAGTCTTGATAAGATGGTGTGTTGGCCTTGATTGTGAGCACAGCTGCTATTGATATGCTGATCGTGCCGCTAGTGAAAAGATTGACTGGTCTACCCCTAAGGCAGACTTGATCAAACGAGCGTACTGGATGTGCATACTGAGTGAAGAGTAAGTCGGACTGGCCCTGCATTTTGTCTACCGGCGCCTTTCTCTTTATGTCTTCTGTGCAATCACGCAGATGACGCAAGTCCCCGTCATTCGAAGCCCAAGATGTGGCGCTGCAAACCGGATGCGGGCTCTTCTCCGAGGCCCATCATCGATCTGCTGCTGTGTGTACAACAACAGTCTTCTGGCTTTGCTGCTTCGTGTGCGCCCAACTCACAAACTGGCACAACACTGTTACTCATCGACCCCGTTACTGACACACCTGCAGTCTGTATCATCTTGAACTGGATTTACCCCAGACTGGCATTCATACTTTGGAGGACCAGGTTCCTCTGCCCTATTTTCACGAAGCTCAGGATGCCTTCACCAGCGGATGGGGTGATGAGAGATCTCACTTCCAGTATCACTTTCTTGCTATGATAGCTCTGCGACGACTGATAACTCGAATACATAGCTCTATCCATGACAGTAAGTACCCGCCGTCTGCTGGCCTACGCAGGTCCTCACGCTTCGCTACAGCATCTAGCGCATCCGCAGAATCAGCGGAAGATTATGGCGGTCCACCTATCCACATCATCAAGGAACTGGCTCGGCAACTTGAGTCTTGGCGTTCCCTCCTCCCACGACCGCTGCAGTGGTCAGACAGTGACAAGTTCGATTTTCCAAACACGAATCCGGGTATGCGGCGACCTGCAGACACCCTCTTCGCCATCGATCAGGGCCCTGTGCCGATTAACCACCGCTTCAATCTCGATATTATTACGGCTCAGCTTCGCACGCGGTTCTATTACGCGCGCTTCATGATATACCGACCTTTTGTCTACAAAGCGCTGCACTTCCCAGAGCTGATGAGTACAGATGATGCAAATTGTTGCGCATTGGCTATTCAGTCTGCCTGCCTATGGCCGGTGGCGATGGCGCCGGCGAAGAACAAAAAGAGACTGGTGCCGCATCTTTTCACATGGACGCAAAACTTCCTCGGTATACTCCTCCTTTTGCGTATGTCCACGGAAAACGAGGGTCTGAGGACTGTATGTGATGAAAGGGTCAACAGAGACGACATGGAGAAGACGGCGTCCTTGTTGCTCGACTGGCTGAAAGACATGCGGCAAGTTGATGGCATTGCTGAGTGGGGTTGGAGGATTGTAGAGCCGCTCTACGTGGCACAGGCACGTGTAACGAACGGATAACGATGCGAGGGCACACGATGGTGTTCATGACAGCATGAAGGGCGTCAACGGGAACCGCATTAGCATGACGCAGGGTCCGACGGAGCAATGTGGAATATGCTAGCGATGGAGTTCTGCATCAGGCGGCGGGCATTGGGGTGGCTTGCTGGCTAGCAAACTGGCAACTGCCGCTTGGTGCTACAGGGAAATCGTTGCTTCAAGTCGCGCACATCATGTAGCAACAGCTGCCTGTCTTTCATTGCATAACATTTGAATCTGTTGTTCATACCATCGCCAACGATATCCTGAGTGTGTTCCCGCCTCTCGCTGCAGAAACGCACTAGGAGGGAGTGTCAGACCATTCCCGTCTGCCAAGACTTGGTACCCTTCCCAATCCTCCAATCCTCCAAAGATTTTGGTACTCGCAGTACACGTACCTCAGCACCTTTGCACCCCACTGATCTACTCTGTATGCATACCTTCCACTCTCGCACGCAGTCTTAGAGACTCCTTAATCATGGCTTTCGATCTGTCATGCATCCACCTCGTCGCCCCGTTCCCTCCGCGGCAGCCCTCCGCGTGCTCCGACAGCTCGCCTACATCTCCTCCGGTACCGCCTGCGGCGCGGCAGCCTTGGTCGCTGAAGAGCGAAGAAGGCAGATCCACCTTGTGGGAAAGGTAGCAGAGAATGCCAGGAAGATCAAACAACATCCCCGGTATGCGCACAGCGGAGGTGTCGATGCTGCTGCCGCCGTTGTAGAAAACGAGAGTGGCTGTGATAACTGGGACGCGCCAGGGCATTGGGACGTGCGGGACGTCACAAAGGAAGGGAATTTTCTGAGGGAAGCGGCGGGTCCAAAAGAACAGAAGCATGGGTATGGGATGAAGAGGCGGGCGAAAGGACAGAGAAATCCGGAACCGAAACACGAATCTTGGAGGAGTGGCGTGTTGCCCTCTGAGGTGGAAAAGGGCTATCGAAGACTGAGCGCTCTGGAAGAAAGGATTTCCCGTCAAGGGCTCACCAGCAACGGAAAGAGGCGTGCATTAGGGGTCACGGAGCAGCAAAGCCCATCTCAAGAAGACGCACCTATGGCTACACCGTACGGAGAACACAGTTCAGACCGGGCACCCACCAAAGGACTGGAAGACCTCCTGCAAGCAATCCAACTGGACATCAAACGCGAAGACGCTGAAGGAGCCTATAGGCGTTTGTTTTTGTACTCCGCTGTCCAGAAGCACACAGGTGAAGTGCTATCCGACACTGTAAAGAGGTATGTTCTTGGGCCGAGTAGCGAACTCAGTGATGAATCGATACGCATGTTCTGTACGGAGCATGGATACTCCCCCAACATGCTGTTAGAGAACAGAGGTTCTTCCCAACAGAGAGAGCGACGCGTCCAAGCTACTGTCGGGTTGTTCCTGGGTTTGCGCTCCTATCCGCAGCTAAGAATCCTATCTGCCCTCATCGTGTCGAAGCTACTTGACCAAGCCGCACAGGATGGTCTTCTCAATGAAGTCCAGAATCTTTGCTCGTGGCTCCTGGATAAGGGTTGCTTAACAGAAGGCCATTTGCGCATCCTCGCAAAGCGATCACTCGTAATCCTCAGGCGTTCAGAGGACAACTTCAAGGAGTGGCTGCGATTCCTTGCCGACTTTTTCTCCGCATTCAGCACCTCAACTCGCTTGATCCGACAGCGGTGACACAATGCAAAGTCCAAGTGTTCATCAACTCGCTGGCAGTGAATCCGGCTCGTGAAGGAAGCATCTCCAATCGCGGCACTGGTGACGTCCCTGCGTTTTTCCAAGCAGTCCTGGAAGCTGAAGGCCATGTTGCAGCATACAAGAATCTTGAAGACACATGCAATCAGCTACTCCGCGAGTCTGAGATTTTCACGGCAGCGGATATCTTTGTGCAATGTTTGTTGCCAGACAGTCCCAAAGAGCTGCATCAATTCGCACGATCCATGTTCAGCATCTGTATTGATGAGAAATTGGTGCATCATAGCAAGAGCATTTTGGATTGGTTGTACAAGCATCAAGAAACATCCCAGGCTCAATTTGATCGGCTTTTCGCGCTGTACGAAGACTGCAGCAACGACATCGGGTTTCTTACACTACTCAACTGGAAGCGCATTCGAGAAGTCATTGCAAAGGCTCGGCGAGGCAATTTCACCGTCCCGCAGAGTGCAGTCGTGGCGATATTCAAAGCTCTTGCGGCTAGACACCCAAAGGAATTCGCATTAGCATTCAACCGATATGTTCTTCCCCACGATCAGGACGCTGTGCTCGCCCAGTGTCGGCCAGCTTGCGCTGAATTGATTTTGCGCCGGTGGAAGGACACGAGAAATTTCGAGGGAGTCAAGACTGCATTCGTCAGGGTCCAGAATGCTATCGGCGGGACTCGATTAGGCATTGACTTTTACAACGCCATGATACTGGTTTGTGTATATGCTGGTCGTTTGAACGAAGCGCAGTCATATCTTCTCCAGTTACAGGATCAAGGCCTAACACCGAATGCAGCAACTTTTGGTCATCTCATGCTTGCTGCTGCGAAGAAAAGGGATTGGAACCATGTCAATGCTCTTCTGAACAATATGGCACAGGTGAAAGCTGCGACTGTCCCGAGTACCGAACAAGCTTCCATATTCGATCCACTCTTGCGCGAGTATATCCGGCAGCACAGGACAGCAGAGGACATCTGGACCTTTACATCAACCGCTATCGATGAACATGGTGTCACTCCGACCCAAATGACTTTAGACCTCATGCTGGAAGCCTTCGTACGGGCACAGAAGCTCCGTTTGATCCCTAAATGGATACGCTACGTGAAGACCTGTGGCGCTGAGCTGCGTGTCAACTCGAAGACAGCAGCCAGGATGATCAGGCGTTACTATAGGGAATATCGACCATCCCATGTCCTTCTCATGTCGATCACTCGAAAACTAACAAAAAAATTGAAAACGATGATGTCAGAGGAGCTGGCCGATGTTTTGCGCGAGGCAGCCGCTTATGATTTGCGCAACTACAGTGGTCCAAATGCGAAAAGGAGCGCCGAATTCGCCAAGGCTCGATTGGGGATGCTTCAAGGTCCCCTAGAAGAAGTGCCTAGTCCCGTCTTGAACACGACAAACACACAATTGCCGCTGGCCTCAGCGGCTCACTGCAAATCTCTCGCCCCACCCTCCATGGACGATATTTCGTCTCTAGTTATGAACATGCCGCATGAAGCGTCCGCAGACGATCACTTACCAACACAAAGGCGGGAAGTAGAAATGAAGTCGCTTGTTGATCTGTCGCTCAAAAACCCGTCAAAAGTCGTTGATCTATACAAGAAGAAACTGTCCGTCAGTGGCCTGCCTCAGTCAAATTTCTCCCTTCAATTAGCGGTCGAAGCCAGCATTCAAGCTCAATCTGGGGACACTGCAGAAGCTAGAAAGTTGCTTGCAGACGCTGCAGAAGCCGGTATGGACGTGACGTCCGCATTGTCACCTGTGCTTCTCCAGAGCTTGCGAGATTTGACGCGTTACGAGAAGCGCGATCTCCATAGTCTGCAACGCGTCGTCGAAGCCTTCTACAGAGAAATGGACAAGCATCAGGTTCCGGTGACGCACCAGGTTGGTGTTAACGTCGCTAACGTTCTCGCGAGCCATGGCCGGCCAAGAGATGCCATCACTTTGCTTCAATTTATCCACAACTCACAATGGGCCGCCGAGAAACCCCTTGATATCGTAGCCATGACTGTCTTCCTCAAAGCCTACACCGCCCTCGCCTACGAAGAAGGCATTGCCTGGACCATCCGCACTGTCTTGGAGAAAAATTTACGCATCGATCGCCGCTTCTTGGCCGAGCTTGCCGACGCCCGCGGGGCCATAATGAAGGACGAAAGGCACCGTCGACGTCGCAACCGTGTACGGTTAGCACGCGACTTGTATGTCTGGCGCGCCATGTGTCGGGAGCAACAGAAGAGACAGATCAAAGAAGCCACCTATTTTGGGAACAAACTGGTCAATCACATCATCATGTGCGAGCAGCTAGACAAACTCGAACCTATAGACATCAACACCCGACGCGAATACGAAAATGCAGAGTTTGGGGCGGCGCTCGTTGACGATCGTTTTGACGACGATACCAAACGTGGCTTCTACCGACCTAACAGGGCGAATGTTACCGCTCATGAGCAGAGCAAGGCGGGTGCTGATGACGAGACCACGGCTGACCCAAATAGAGGAGATCGTAGCAGAGCGATCAGGCCGAGTACGCAGGGGTATTCGCGATGGAGAGCACATTTGAGACGTGGACTCAAGGACGGGAATAGGTTACTGAAGTTTAGATACAAGCTGCCCGGCACTGTAGCAGAGCGGAAAGTGTGGAGGAGCACACGGGAATATAGGGCAGAGGCTCGGAAAGCGAGGGCTAAGGCGAGATTTTAGAACAAGGAGAAAGCGGAGACAGAGGTGTCTCCCTCAGAGCACGAGCCTGTGAGCGGACAAGGGAGGCGAGGATGCGTCGAACGAGCGGGAGGATGTGTGAACTCCAATTGCATGATGGGCGTCTTTTTCGGGTAGGGGGATGCGTACGATTGCATACTGGAGAGGCGTAACAGAGTGTATATATTTGTATGATCTTGTACACACTATCCATCGGTGGCGGCGGGATGAAGTGGTGGAACACCAGTTCGCAAACCGGGTCGCCACCAACAAACGTCCACCCAGAACCATTCTGGTAGTGTTCTGCTGCCGCCAGTGCTCAGTGGTACTATACATACACACCGCTCACTGTTTGGTGTTTTAATTGATGCGGAGATGGACTTGCCCACAACAACCGACGTGAGCAAAAGGACTTTGTTTATCACAAACAGTACGGCAGCAAAAGAAAAGATCTTTGCACTGACAAATCTTAAGAGGCCTCTGTGCACACCATGTATGGGTCGCAACTGTATGTTCAGTGCCTCGTTGGAGGTCAGAAAGGCACATATAACAAATGGATGCTTACCTCCAAGCTTCCAGCGTGCGGCATACAATCTTACAGAAGATCATCCGCCCACAAACATACTCTACGAACGATTGATGCCACGCAGAGGATTCCAAAACCGGATATGTCCCACCTTTAAACTTAGCGGAGATACAGCAGATGACCCTCCATGACATTGAAGACGGACGGTATGTTACGTTGCCCATTTGCATGCTAAAGAGACGTGATATGCGTGTCAGTGCCGAGGCTGGAAAAGGGAAAAGAGGGCCGAAGTTCCGGTTGAGAGCGGTTTAGCCGGAGCATCTTCTCCAACCCATCTTTTTCCGCTCCACCCGCTCCAACACCCCGCCGGGGATAAGTAAGAAAAGTCCATGTAGTGGGGAGAATGACTGGTTATAAACACGTCTAGTTCGCATTGGGCAGGTAATCTGTGTATAAGTGTGATGGCATGCCAGTAGGTTTTCCCCTCCAGACTTCAGACTTCCATATTCTCTCCCTCCTTCCCCCGGCCCACAATCAGACCACGACAACATTCCATTCCATCGTCTCCCATCCTCCTCCATCAAGATGCCCATCTACGCAATCACAGGCGCAAATCGTGGCCTCGGTCTCGAGTTCACGAGACAGCTCTCCGCCGACTCTTCCAACACCATCCTTGCCGCCACGCGATCCATGTCCTCCGATCTCTCGGACCTAAAGGCGCTGAACAAGCACTCCAACATCCACATCCTCGAATGCGACACCGGCTCCATCTCCAGCATCGAATCCTTCATCGACTCTGTTGCGCAGACGCTCGGCGGCAAGAAGATCGACTACCTGCTCAACAACGCCGGTGTCAACTCCGTGCCCGAGCAGCGCAGTATGACGATCAACCCCGACGATCTGAACAGGGAGGTCCAGATCAACGTGGTCGGCCCGGCAAAGACGACCGAATTCGCCGTCAAGAAGGGCATCCTGAGCGACAATGTCGTCGTCATGAACATGACGAGTGGACTGGGTAGCATGGCCGTCAACCTCTCCATCACACCGCGCAAATGCTGCACCTACAGCATCAGCAAGGCCGCGCTGAACATGTTGACAGTGCACCAGGCCGGTGATCTGAAGGAGAAGCTGTCGGGCGCCATAGTCATCTGCATGGATCCTGGTTGGGTCAAGACGAGGATGGGTGGTGAAGGTGCTGTGTTGGAGCCAGAAGAGAGCATCGGTGGAATGCTGAAGTGCATACATGGCTTGGGGAAGGACGACAACGGAAAGTTTTACACATACACCGGAAAGGAGGTGCCGTGGTAGACTATCGGTCATGAGGTTTGGTAGTCATGCGGAGTCGTTTCTAAGTTGAACCTTTCGAAGCCGCTCGACTTGCCCTCGCGTACGTCGTGCAGTACATACGTCGTTTTGTTCCGTGGCTTGCCGAAGCTCAGCCAGGTTTCCTTTCTTTCTTTAGTCGTTTCCTGACAAACGAACTAGGTGGGTGCGCAGTAGTGTCGCCAGAGTCTGATCGTGTATTTGCATCGGCGGCTCGTCTCAAATAGTGCGGTAGACCTTGTGAGTGCCGTGCCACGGAAACCCCGGTCTGCAACCGTCCTGCTGCACGCGAACCGTATCTGTAAGACTGGCCGCAACAACAGCCAGCCACGATTGTATACTGACTCTTCCCTCAACCTCCTGAGTCATGTGACGGGAGCAAGTACGCTGTTGACGGCTCCGCCTTGGAAAAACCTCAATCTCTACCGCGTTCGGTTCGTTTAGCTCCGCGGATACAACTGCATCGAGGGCTTTGTCGATACTCGTGCAGGTATGAGAACAGAGCAGTATCAATCGGCTAGAAACATAATGACTCTTCGCGGGTGTCCGACACTTGAATTTGGATATGGCGGAGTGCTGAAAACCTTGACCATATGTGGTCCAAAACAGAGAGGCTAATACCGTGTTTCGTCCATCCTGTGCTGCTAGAAGGGCTTTGAAAGGAGACACAATCTATTGCCCAAGTTCCATTGCTTATCTGAGAAGTCCGCATCAGTCCGATTTACTGAGGGTAAGGGAGGGACGTAGATGTGTTTTCCAAGGCGGGTGATGCCGCAAGAGGCACGCTGGACCTTATTTGATTATCCATTTCGAAAAGTGGATCCAGTCTGTTTACGATTGTAGATTCGAGTGACCTCTTCAGTACTCACCGCATCCTCAGCCTCGAGAGTATGTCCCGAGGACAACGCGCGGTTCTGACACGTTGAGAAACCGTCTGCCGAAACATAATCCAAAGGACTAGCCAGACGAGTGCAGCATGAGAGCAGTCCGTTGATGATTTGGTTTTGGACCTCGTTGTTCGACCGGCATTCTGTATCTAGAGATGAGATTAGGTGAATCGGTAGAATCACCATTCTTTCTCGTCTGGGATTGTCAGATGTAAAGCGCCCAGTTCCCGGCTGGACCACTCACCGGCTCAGCAATATCAACACCGAACTTCCGAGCGACTTCGTCCACTGTTCCGAACATCCTCAACCTCAGCGCGAGAGACTCACTCGAACCGTCGGCAAGAAGTTTAGGAAGAGGCAAGGAGTACTGTGACTCGAGCTTCCCGGTTCCCAGAAACGCAGACGCTTGCGCAATAAGAAGGAGTTGAGCGGCGAATTCGAGAGAAGAGCAGGCGGTAAGAGTTCGAGCAAAAAATTGACGAGCTCAGTGCCACTTGCTATCTCCTCCGTCGAGGCAGTGAGAGCAACGAGTAATCTGATTCCCTCCTTTTCTGCGCCGACGCTGCATGACTCCATTGTAGTATCGCAAGGAAAGGGAGTTGGAGCAAAGAACACCAAAGGGGAAGGTGACGAAACGTCACTTCGGAATGACGGAGAATGGAAAAAATGGAGAGAGAGAGGGGGGGGGAGCTGCTTCGTGCATGCAGCCGTCACAGAACCCTACAAGATTGTATTCGCGCTCAACGTTCAGCTCTGACTGAGCCTCGTTTGATGTTCGTCAGCCACGTACAAGACTGTTCCATTTTCGAATTGATTCAGTCCACCTCCTGATTGCCTGCAAAATATCTCCGCGCGCTTGACGTCTGTCACAAAGGGAACCCGGCGACCGGCTTTGCGCCTCACCTACAACCGCAAATCTTGGTTTTGAGACACCTGCCTCATCTGTGCCCGGTCTTCTGAGATCCGCCCACCTCTACGCCCCAAAGCTACCGTCCCTGTATAGAAGACACCCGTGTCGTGCCGCTCCTTTCCGCTTTAGCCTCGCGTCTTGCGTCTCACGGTGCGTATGTAGGCGCTGATAGTGCATATGCCTAGTTTCGATGTTCTTGCGTCTCAGAGAACGCTTGCCGCGCGAATTCGCTCTCAGGTAGTGAAAAGCGTGTCTTCTTCTCTCAGATATTCTCCGACATCCGCCTGTCTAAAGCAGACAATCCCGGTAGGCTCAAGTCTCCTATAGAGCGCGTCAGTGACTGTACACCGTCCTATGGATTGGAATACCGCTTACCTGGCCTCTGCTGTAGATCTTGACGTGACACCAAAGCCCAGCGGAGTGTCGTTCATGCTCAGAACTATGACTCCCTGATGCTCCGGACAATCCTCACTCCACCTTCCAACGTGCGCTTTAACGATGTGACCGCCGTACAGGAACGGCATCTCTCCGTTGGGCTTGACCCACACCTTGTACCGAGCGTGTGGTGCAATTATATCCAAGCTCGTGATATGAAGACGGAACTTGCCAGTCTTTGTGAACTTGACACACTATCAGCACGGCTTCTAACAGGGTCGATATTATACGTCTTGAGAACTAACCTTTCCCAAACAGGTGCCCAGAGAAAGCAGGTTGTCGCGGGCAACAGAGGTCGCGAGGTTGGCGAGGGATTCCCGAACGTAGTAAACTCTGTTGCCCTGGACCCGAAAGACGTATCTGTCGGGTTCGCCTTTGTCTCCGGTAGCAGTATCCGTAAGCAGGGATTGGAGAGAGCGGCCAGTATAGCCGGCGAGCTTCTCAAAAGAGTCTTCGTCTCTGGCTCTGTAAGGGCACGCATGGCGAGCGCTGATTCGGGGCGGTGGAACTTTGTCTGGTGGCTCTTCCTGGTGCGTTCGCGACGGTCAAAGCCGAGGAAAAAGAAATGAGGGTGGAAGAGGAGAATATAGTAGACTAGCGTTGTAGGATGATAGACATGGAAAAAGTCGTTTTCACATGACGAGGCTCTGCAACTAGTTGGCGAAGCGGAATCAATTCCGATCAGGAAAAAGTTGCGGTGGGCTTTTGGCATTCCCGAACAATTCCTCACACGACACACATCGATTTCCCCAACTATTAGATATGGCGCGCGTTCCAGCTCCCAAGAGAAGACGCTTGAGTCCTCCAGAGGACGATGTTGACGTTGACAGCGCTACTGCTTCCGGATCGGATGATGGTGTCAACAGCTTCTACCGCCAGGCTGCGAACTGGGATCTGGAACAGGACTACGAACAGCGACGGAGGAAAGGAAGCAAGAAGGATGACAAAAAGGCCAGACTACCTATAAAAACTGCGGAGGGATGGGTGGAGCAAGACGTCGTACCGGAACCTGCTAAGGAAGAGGAAGACGAGGACAGCTTTCTAGGCAGTGGTGACGAAGAGGAAGAGGAGGATATTGAGGAGGAGCTCGTGGAAAAAGCAGAACCCCGAGTCCCTACAAGAGAGCAGATCATCTCGGCAAAGGAGGAGCTGGCGCGCATAGCAGGTCTCATCAGCGAAAATCCGGAAGAGAATATTGGGAAGCTGAAAGGGCTGGCGGAGCTTGCATCTTCACCCAACTCTACGATCAGGAAGCTGGCGCTGGCAACGCAACTGGCAGTCTACAAGGATATTATTCCTGGGTATCGGATACGACCGGCCTCGGAAGAAGAGATGAAGGCGAAGCTCTCGAAGGATGTTCGCAAACTTAGGGATTTTGAACAGGCGCTTGTGCGTGGTTACCAAGGCTATGTCAAGAACTTAGGTCAAGCAGCGAAGAAAAGTCCACCGAATCCTGGATCAGAGGCCGAGCAGAGCGTGGCAACGGTAGCGATCTCTTGCGCATGCAACCTTTTGAACAGCGTACCACACTTCAATTTCCGCGGAGACCTGTTGAACATCCTGGTTGGGAAGCTGAGCACGAGACACGTGGACCAAGATTTCGGCAAATGCAGAGATGCCATCGAGAAGCTTTTCCAGGAAGACGAGGACGGCAACGCTTCGCTGGAAGCAGTTGGAATGCTTACCAAAATGATGAAGTCCAAGAGTTACCACATACATGAGAGCGTGCTGAACACGTTCCTGAATCTACGATTACTCTCCGAATTCGCTCTCAAGGGTGGACTGAACAGAATCGACAAACCGGAAGACGAAGCTCCTCAGACCGGCAAGAAGCCCAAACAGAAGCGCGAGTTCCGGACAAAGAAACAGCGAAAAGCGATGCGTGAGAACAAGGCCGTGGAGAAGGAAATGCAAGAGGCCGACGCCGTAGTCAGCCACGAAGAGCGCGACAAAAACCAAGCTGAGATGCTCAAACTAGTGTTCATCGCCTACTTCCGCATCCTCAAGTCCCGCTCGCCAAGCTTGATGGGCGCGGTGCTGGAAGGCCTAGCCCGTTACGCACACCTGATCAACCAAGACTTTTTCGGCGATATCCTCGAAGCTCTCCGGGACCTGATCACCAGCGCCGAAGCGGCCGAAGCCAGCGACGAGGGCGAAGCAGAAGCCGAGGACAACGCACCGCGCAACCTGAATCGCGAGTCCCTCCTCTGCGTCATTACAGCCTTCGCTCTGCTGCAAGGCCAAGACGTCGCCAAATCGGCCTCGGCCCTGCACCTCGACCTCTCCTTCTTCATCACACACTTGTACCGCACGCTGCTGCCCACCTCGTTGAACCCGGACATCGAGCTCAGTGCCAAGTCGCTGCGGCTCGCGGATCCGCATTCAGGAGAACGCAGTCCAGAGCACAGAATCAACGTGCAGACGACGACGGTCCTGCTCCTGCGCTCTCTTTCGTCCGCGCTGCTCCCGCCGACCGCCACCCGCAGCGTCCCGCCCGTCCGCCTCGCCGCTTTCACCAAGCAGTTGTTGACGGTAGCGCTGCAGCTGCCCGAGAAGTCATGCCTGGCCATGATCGGGTTGCTGACGCAGGTGGCCAAGGTGCAGGGCGGCAAGATCGCGGCGCTGTGGTTCACGGACGAGAGGAGGGGCGATGGAGTATTCGACCCGTTGAGGGCGGAAGTGGAGAGCAGCAAGCCGTTTTCGGGCACGGTGTGGGAGGGCGAACTGCTGAGGTTGCATTATTGTCCCAAGATCAGGGAGGGCATTGTCGGCTTGGAGAAGGGCATCATGGCGAGTAGGTCATAGGTGGGTGAAGAGGTCGGTCGGTCGGTCGGTCGGTCGGTCGGTCGGTCTCGTGCGAACCAAAACACCAATATCTTTGAACTTTTTTGATCCGCTCCTCTACGCTGCTTGTTTTCCGTCCTCCCAACGCATAGCACCGTGCCTTCGATGTATCTGTTTTTCTCAGTATTCCCATCGATACTTCTTCCGACCGCCCTTGTGGTAGGGGATCGGCTCGTTCCTGGGGGACGAATGTAACTCCGTCGAGTCAGGTTGACTGGGTTCCCGTCGTCGTTTCTGGATTCGTGTCGCAGGGAGCCGTGGTAACGAGGAAACGGAACTCAAAAGTGTCTCGAGAGACGTTGAAAACGATTCTCGTGCTTGAATTTCGTTTATGATAAGATGTGTGCCCTGCCCTGCCCCGCTCTGCCCTGCTCTGCGTAAGCGTAGTAGCGGCAGAGAACAGTTCATCACGCTATATAGTGCCCACTGCTCTTGTTAGCGTAGGTATCAAGAGATAGATACATGTGTCCCCAGCTTCGTCCGTCTCCAACGCTCACGTTGCACTAGAGGAAGGGTTGTATCGACCCAGCACTCTTACACTCGGGTCTCATGTGACCTGCCCCTTCGTTATTTGACCAGCTATATGCAGGTCTACGAAGGAGCTCTATTTTGGAGACAAATCAAGGTTCACGACGTCGACGACCAAAGGGAAGTCACAACTGTATCTCATTATGCCTCATATCCATGCCGTCTCAACTCCCCGATGAACCCACGATATGTACGAGAGACGGTTCGAGCGCTGTATAGACCAACGGCTCCAGTAGGAAAAGCCCCGTCAGCGCCCGCAAAGTAACCCAAAGAGTAGAAGAAAAAGAAAAGGCCCTCGAACGCTTTTCATCCCACCCCCCCCCCCCCTTTCCTTCATATACACGCGTCTCCGGCTCAGAAGATCATGCTCTTCACGGCATCCCTTTCCCTGTGCCCTCTCCTCGGATTCATGGGCGGCGTAAGCGGCCTCTGCGCATCCCTGTCCGGAACATCCGCCTTCTCATCTCCCTCCTCGACCGTGTCTGCCGCAGTCGATGCTTTGGACTTGACGGACATGGAGCTCCGCTTCACCGGGCTGGTGGGCGCGCTCTTACTCGCCTGTCGCGCCGGGATGCCCACACTATTGCTCAAGCGCTTGCTCTCCCTCCTGTCGTCGAGCTTGGCGCCCTCGTCGTCGGCTTTCCTCGCGGCCTTTTCCACGGCCCGCTGATGCGCGAGCACGACATCCGTCCACTTGTTCCGCTTGCTGGCCTCGGACGCCGGCTTTCCGAGGCTCTGCGCCAGCGCCTTCATCCACTCGTCCTTCTGCTCGCGGTTGTCGGCGTAGAAGTCGATCGTCTCGCCGTTTGCGAACCGGATCCGGAATCCCTCTTCCACGAACGCATAGCCCTCGTCTTCCTCCGCGAAGGCAGACTTGCGCCGTCCTTTGCCGCCGGAGGAGGTCGACGTTGCACCCGTGACGGGGTCGGCGACGAGCGAAGTCCGGTCGTCGATCAGCTTGGTCGCTTTCGAGAGGTTAATCGTCGCGCGCGGCTGGTGCGTATGCTCATGGTACGCCGTGAGCTTGGTGCCGCTGAGGCGGAAGAAGCGCCGGCGCCAGTAGGGGCAGTCGCCGCCCTGCTGCGAAAGGCAGCCTTCCCATTTGCTTTCTTTGACTTCCATCGCTGCCTTCATCTCGCGGATCGCGCTGCTCATACTCTTCGGCATGTCGTCGTCCTCGGCGCCCTTGGGCTTGGGTACGTACATCAACTGCAGCTCAAGCTTGCCGATCGTGTACGGTGGGCGTTTGACCTCTCCTCCTCTGCCGACCGCGCCGCCGTACGCGTTGCTTCGCTTGCTGCGTACGCTGCTGACCACGCTGGCGTCCTTCTCGAGCGCCCACTCGTTGAAACACGGGACGTCGACCGTGTACTGCGTCCCGAAGCACTGTGCCTCGTGGCTCTTGAGCGACACGTACGCGCGTGCGAAACTGCCCGTCTTCTCGTCCACGACTTCCCGCATGCGGTCCCAAGGCGTCGGCTTCACGATCGCCGCCGCTTGCCGGCGCTGGAATTCCTCTTGTCGCCGACGCTCCTCCGTTTCCGCCTCTTCGCGCTCTTTGCGTTCGCGTTCGGCACGCTTCTTGGGCGATGACAGAAGGCGAGAAAAGGCGGATTGCTTTGTCTTGGTGGGCGATCTGGGTGCTGCGGCAGGCAGCGGCGCGGGAGGCTGAGGTGCCTTTGGCTTGGGTGGCAGCTTGGACGTCAGGGTGAGTTGGAACTCCAGATCGTTCAACACGACGAGCTCGAACTCTTGCCCGATCGGCGCGCTCTTGCCGAGTTCGAGGTTGGGCGTCGTCACGCAGTGGAGGCCGTTGTCGAGTGTGAGTTGGAAGTAGAGGCGGTCGTCTGGTGATCCGTCAGTAGGAGTACAGCATGCGTGAAGAATGTCACTTACTACGCGGCATGGGCAGGTCAAGATCCTTGACGCCAACAACCTTGACGAACAATCGTCCGCGTTCGGTCTCTTCGTCGGCGTCATCGCCATCCATGGTAGTGTACTCATCCACGACACCCAGAGCGCTTTCCTGGCCAGGCAGCGGAGGGGCAGGACCAGTAATGTTCGACTGTCTCCGGCCAGTGGACTGGCGAGTACTCTTCCTACGAGTCTTACCGTTCCATGGCTCGGTAGTCAGGAACTTCTCACCGCTCGGTTTCCGCGGGCTGCTGCCAGCACTCTTAGTGCCTCTGGCTGAATGCATGTCTGCCACTGTCTCAAAGGTTGGCGACATTGGAGGCATTGGAGGCGACTTGTCGTTGCTAAAGTTGCGGTTGCTTGCAACAACCACCTTGGTGTTCTGGCGCATGAGGTAGCCCTTCTGTGGACGAGTAAATAGGTTAGTCTGAGTGCTCTTCTGTGGATAAAATGGGGTGATGACGGTGTTTTCGGTACCACTCGAATTGAGAGGAAAAGAGACAGGAGAAATGTTAGGTACCGCAGTACTGTTTTGCTGGATTTGGGGAGGGTGATGTGCGGATAAATGAAATGGGTAAGCAACCTTTTGAGACGCAATGACACGATCGAACTCCTTGTCAAGGCCAAGGCCCAGTCCTTCTTCGGACTCAAAGGTAGGGATGTCGAGGTCGAGCTTCAACTGCTTCCGGCTCTGGCGACGCTTGGTGTTGGACTCCACGAGCGAGTCGGCCTGAGAATCATTACTGAGTTCACTAGCAGAGACCAATGACTCTTCGCTCAGCAAAGACTCGGATGGCTCCTGGTAGATATCAGGGAGGGCCGGTGACGGTGGAATCTCGCCGCTCACAGCACGTCTGGCATTGATCATGGCTTGCAAGTCAGCTTGGGTACCGGAGGGTCTTGCCTTCAGCTTGCCCCCTGTCTTGATGGTCGCTTTGCGCTCCGGAATGACTGGGGCTTCGATTATGGGTATCTCCTCGGTGGGGGTTGCAGGAGCCTCGCGCACCTCAGGTACTTCGTGCGCGTGTCCAGGCTGGACTTCATACTCAGATGCGGGCTCGAAGTCAAGCTCTGTCTCGTGTTCAAGCTCGGCTTCGGCAGGGAATTCGTCTTCAAGATCAGCGGAATGATGAACGACAGATCCTGGAGTCCCCGGCCTCTCGAGATCTTGTTCGACCTGTTCAGCTGGCTGTTCTGTGTGGTGCTCCTCGAAAGAACCGGCACGCTCGGGTTCGGCCTCAGTGGGAGTATGGGGAGCAAGGACTGGTGGATTCAATATGCTCTCTTGCGGCTTCGCATGCTCCTTGGAGACTGGACGGGAGATTGGGGAGAGGGCGTGATGTAATCTTTCAGACCAAAGGCAAAGTCATCGGTACCGAGGAAGTGGGACAGCACAGGCAAGCCCATGCTCTTCCTCCTGCTTGGCTCTTCGAGTGGCGTCGCAAACTCATCGTCGCTCATCGGCCTCTTGATGTCGTGGTGTAGGACAGATTCTTCCTGTGCCTCCTCCGTGGGGCTCGTAGTACGACGGTAGTTGAGCCAAGTTGCTCCTATTCGAGAGTCCTGCGGAGGGAAGGCTGGTTCCTCCTGCTTCTCTTCCGCTTTCTCAGCAAAAGACATTGGCGAGGAGTAGCGGCTGGCATCATCCTCTTCCTCTTCCTCGTGCTGAGCCTTGTGGTGGATCACAGAAGATTCTCTTGCGTAGGCATCAATTCTGGACGGAGAGCGCTCCGTTTCAGCGTTTGGTAGAGTTGGAATGGCGTCCAGGTCGATGCTCTCGTCCTCTTCCTCCTCCTTGACGAAAACTTCTGCATCGTCTTCGTTGAAGTTGGTAGAGGTCTCACGAGAGGGAATGGGCACATCAGGATCTAGGTTCGCGTAGTCTCTAGGTGGGCTCGACCGAGGTGTCGGCTCATCACCATATTCGTCATCTTCAAAGTCGTCATATCTGCTGGACTTGACCTTGCGCAAGATGGATTCCCGGGAGATGCGTGGTGGAGCAGCAAAGTCCGCCAGGTCAGCTATTTCTTCCCCTCATCAACCTCTCGTTCCTGCACTTGGGTCTCCCGCTTCCGCGCCTCAGGATCAGTGTAGATGATTCCAAGGGATCCTCCAAGGCCCAGACCGACCGGTGGCTTTTCTGTACTGGGCGTCGTGGCAGGTGAATCTCTCAGGGCCATAAGCTCCAGTCTGTCTTCGAGCGACATGGACCCCCGTTTCGTCATGCTCAGAAGGTCGTCTTTGGAAATTGCTGCTGCGGCGGGTGGCATGGGTAGCTGACGTTGCAAACTGCTTGCACGCTCCGCCGCTGCGAAAAGGCTCCCGGACCCTCTTCGGCCGCGGTCGGCGCCAGGCGAGTGGATGGCGGGAATTGGAGGAAGAGGCCGTGAGGAGCCGTCCGAGGTTTGAGAATCAGCACGGAAGAAAGAAGGGCGCTCTTGCTTGGGAGTGCCTGGCTGCGCCGAAGGAGCCGGGCTACCCTCGAACACATCATCGAACTCGTCCACGAGATCGGTACGAGCAATGTCGGGACTCATGTGGCGCCAGTCCTCAGGGAGTACTACAGGCGTCTTGGTTGTGTCCTCAAGCGAATCATCAAAGCTGTCCTGATCCAGCGAAGAACCGCGTTCGAAACTTTGGTCTTCGTAGTCGTCAGAGTCAAAGCTACCCTCACGCGACCCGGACGCAATCGAAGAAGGCTCTGGGGTCTGTTGCTCGTATTCGTTGATCTCTGGTGGCGCGGTCTCGAATGTGACGCTCTTGGCATGCCGTGGACCTGCCTTTGGTGTACCAGCTCTTTCCTCGTCATCCGAGAACAAATCGTTCTCAGGCTCGAAAGTCCCCGGAGAGTTGTCAAACCTGCTATTGGCGGAGAGAGAGGATTTCGTAGGAGACGCAGGTTCCCTCTTTGGAGAGGTTGTGACCAGTGCAGGCGCAGCCGCAGCCGCAGACTCTAGTTCTGGGCTCTTCAAGAAGGACCAAGTGGGCAACTCTGTCTTGCTCTCCGTTCTGCGATGACTTGGGCTCTTGGGCGGACTGCCGCCAAGCGCTGGGCTGTTAAATGCTGAAGGTGGGCCGTTCAATGGATTGTTTTCCTTGCGCAAACTATCGTAGCGTACGAGGGGTTGCCCTGCAGTGAGCTGTTGAGGCTGCGGTTGGCCAGAGGTCGCTCAATGAACGGTGGAGGCGAAGAAGGGTCGTAGTTGTCTTTTTGCTCACGAGCAAAGATGTTACTGTTCTTAACACGCGAAGCCCTTGCCAATTTCTCAATGGATGCGCGCCTGTGGGAAGGGGTGAGCTCGCGTTCTGGAGTGTTCTCTGAATCGAATCTGCCGGGCGAGAGCATGCGCTCGCGGTCTTCCCAAAGCAGACGCGGAGATTTTTGAAAGGGAGAGGAGTCGAAAGGGGAGGATTCGCGGCTTCCACCAGTCGTTTTCTGCAGAATTTGTCAAAGACGGAGTGCGAAGTGATGGGGTAGCTGTTGACGTACCCTTGCAGCTGCGAGATAGCTAGGAGAGTTCCTTCTCTGCGATGTGCTGCCAATCTCAGACAGAGGGCGAGGCATCTTGGACGGCGAGGAGGAGGGAGTGCTATTCTTGTTTATCCGCAGTGGTTGGACCTGTTGTCGTCGTCGTCGTCAGTGCCCCGTAACCCATGCGCACGTGAGATGACCTAGACGTACTGCTTCGGAAGCCATGGTCTGGGTCAACCGAGACAATGGCAATGGCGTGGTAAGCGAATGGAATGTGTCTGGGGGATGAATTCCAAGAAGAATGCGCGCCGTCAAGGCGACAAGGAGGTTAAGCTACCGCGCAAAGATGACCGTATGACGGAGGCATACAGCTGACAACGAGTGAATGTAAGAAAGCTGCGATGCAAGGGACGCGAAATGGTCGATTGCGTGTGTGCGTGTGCGTGTGCGTGTGTTGTAACGAATCGATTGGGCGGCAGCAGCGCAGCAGAGATGTATGTAGGAAAGCTGTGCGGAGGTGCTTGTTGTTGTGTCAACAATCGACCGTTAGCGCGGTCCCGGCTAGCAACCGGTGCCCCCGCTGCCGAAGCGCCTCCGTCGTTGAGTGAATCAATCAACCATGTCCTTGTACTGTACTGTATTGTACTGTAGCATGTTGTAGAAGCCGTGCACCGTATCAATCACACACACACACACACTGCCGCCTCCTCGCAGCTAGCAGATGATGCCGCAAAGAACCAGATTTCTCGAGGCCTAGGGGCCTAGGGGCCTAGGGGCCTAGGGACCTTCCGTTTCCCGTGGCCGAAGAATCTCTGGCGCAACGATGCTGTACACAGAGGCACGCAGACAGAGCTAGGCAACAGATCAGATCAGATCAATACACCGAGCTCGGTAACAGATGAAATTGATACACAGAGCTCGGCAATAGATCGATACTGATACTGCTCTGTTCGCACAAGACAAAAGACGAAGGCGGCTTTGCAGCTCAACTGTCGTTCTCTGTGTCGCCGTTGAGACCCTGCAACCGCAACTGCAACCGCAACGCCTTCGCAGCTACATGTACATGTACCTACCGATACACCGATACACCGATACACCGATACACCGGTAGACCGGTAGACCGGTGGACCGGTTAGACTTCGGCAGCGCGGCTCAACGACTTTGCACTGTTTGCCCTACTTCCCTTTCTGGAACACCAACCAGCCGGTTGCAGCTTCTCCGTGAAATTTCACCGGGGGCGCAAACACCCATCGCTACAACATTATACCATTGTTCTCCAACAATGTCCCCTGCCATCTGCCCTTTCTGCGAGTTCGCCGCCCTGTCCAGAACCCGCGCAACATGGCAGGCAACGCGAGGAATGGCAACGCTGCAAAAGCGGCAGCCATCGCGCATGACTCTCTCGCCCAAGGTCGCCCAAGCTCCTCCTAAGATCGCGGCGAGCGGTAAGCCGGTCAAGAGACGCACAAACAGCCCGTTTGGAGGCATGAACATCACCGAAGCGAAGATACGTGGTCAGCCGAGAAAAGTGTCGCAAGCAGAGCAGAAGAGGGCGTCTCGGTATAGCAACGAATCCAACGAGAAGGGCAAGGCGGACGGCTTCAGGGCGCTCAAGATGCAGCGCGCTCTGAGCGAGCTGTCTTATGGCCACAGATCGGCAGTCAAGCAGAGGATAGCAGACGTGGACAGGTTCGCCGACTTCGATCTGCTGCCTGCCATACAAGACTCCATCTCGTCCCAAGCATTGCATGGTCTGGTGGACGTATCCCCTACCCCTATACAACGTCTGGCCGTACCTGCACTGCTAGCTACCGAGACCAAAGGGCGCCGACGACGTTCTTCTGTTGCCGGCAAGCAAGAGATGGAACAGTTTCTTCTGGCGGCCGAGACCGGCTCTGGAAAGACCCTCGCCTACCTCCTCCCCGTCATCGATGCTCTCAAGCGCGCCGAAGCAGAAGAGGTCGAGCGCGCGGCCGCGGAAGCAGCACAAAGGGAAGCCCAGCGCGCCTCCAACGCCTTCGAGATCGATGCACCACCCCTCTCCAACGACCCACACCCAACCACGGGCCGGCCGCGTGCCATTATCCTGGTACCAACCGCTGAGCTCGTGTCCCAAGTCGGCGCACTCGCCAAATCTCTTTCCCATACAATCAAATTCCGCGCAGCACTCATCTCATCCGCATACAGCGGCCCCGTGATCCGGAGCCGGCTCTTCTCACCCTCCGGAATCGACCTCCTGATCTCCACGCCACATTTGCTTTCAAGCATCACAACCAGCGACCCTAACGTGCTCTCCCGCGTCACGCACCTCGTCATCGATGAAGCCGATTCCCTGCTCGACCGCTCCTTCGCACCAACCACAAGTGCCATCCTCGACCGCGCAACGCCCTCTCTGCGCCAACTGATCCTCTGTTCCGCAACCATCCCCCGAAGCCTGGACTCCTACCTCCGCAAACGCTTTCCCGACATCCGACGTCTCGCAACTCCCAATCTGCACGCGATTCCCCGCCGCGTGCAGCTGGCCGTCGTGGACGTGGAAAAGGATCCCTACAAGGGTAACCGCAACCTCGCATGCGCGGACACAATCTACGGCATCGGGCGCGAGGCGAGCGAGGACGTATCCGACGCAGCTGATGCGGTCAAGCGGCTCGTCGTCTTCGTCAACGAGCGCGAGAGGGCGAGCGAAGTGGCCGAGTACTTGCGCGGCAAAGGCGTCGACGCAGTCGCGCTGAGCCGAGACGTCGACGAGAGGAAGCAAGCGGATATCCTCGCTTCCTTCACAGGCGTTGGCGTCAGGCTGCCCGCATCACCGTCATCATCCAAACCCAATCCCGCAGAAACCGCCGCGGACAGAAAACCAGCAGAGCCACTGACACCTTTCTCGCCCTCAACCTCGACCGGTTCGAAGCGCCAGCTGCGCAACGCAAAGGTGCTCGTGATGACGGATCTGGGCTCTAGGGGCATCGACACCCTGCTCGTGAAGCACGTTATCCTGTACGACGTCCCGCACACGAGCATCGATTTCATACACCGCTTAGGCCGCGTGGGCCGCATGGGCCGACGAGGGAGGGAATCGTGTTGGTGGGCAAGGGAGACAGGAGGGACATTGTCAAAGAGGTCAGGGAGGGCATGTTCAAGGGACAAGCTTTGATTTAGAGGCTTCTCCCGTAGCTGTTGGATCCATTGGATCCCCGCAACTGTGGTGTTAGGTTGGGCGGGTTCTCGCTCTCGTTTGCGCTAGACCATTGGTGGGATTCGGCATCGGTGTTTTGGATGGGTGGTATAGAGATACCCCGTTGCAAAACTCTATCGTTGTATGGTAAATAGGTCAGGGTTGGTTTTTCGCTACTCATAGGGTTCCTTCTTGTTAAAAGGACGGGAATGCTGGATCATTGGGTCCAGCCGTCCCTTCAGGATCATCTTTCCGGATTCAGAGACGGTGAGCACTCAGCAAAGCTCGTGACTTGGCGCGCTTGAAGTTTCCCACACTCTCTTCCGCCCCGGAACTCGTAGCTCAGGAGAGAATGGTATGCCATCGTTGGCCCTACCTGTTTGTTATAGAGTTCGAATTCCGGGGTAAGTACGGAATGCAGAGACTCCGCCTCCACTCGGAAATTTTTCGGCGCCTTCGCGCATAGAGGATTAGAGATGCTTGATGTCTCACTTACGCTCGCGCTCCGATGAGCCGGAAGTCACAATCAGAACCCGAGACGGGTTGTCGGCCTCTGTCAAAGCTCGGTCTTCGGGGCCATTAGTTCCGTACCCCACGTTTGCCTCTCACAGTGTGCATTATGAAGCAGTCGAGTCGATT
Source organism: Taxawa tesnikishii (nom. ined.) (assembly GCA_030247885.1). Classification (NCBI taxonomy): domain Eukaryota; kingdom Fungi; phylum Ascomycota; class Dothideomycetes; order Dothideales; species Taxawa tesnikishii (nom. ined.). The sequence goes on along the minus strand of JAPDRO010000014.1, from coordinate 83,667 downwards.
ACAGAGCACTTGAGCTCGGCTTCAACGAGGGCTTCATCCTACGTCTTCCAGAGCGAATCATGATGGTTTTGCCGGAAGAGCAGGAGGTAACGCAGACTGACGGCTAGCTGTCTCCCCGATATGACTCCATATTAACAACCATACAGGTCATCAGACAACTTAATTCGAACTGGATGTGGGTTCCCGATTGGACCGACTCATCTGAAAAGAATACTGCGGGCAGAGTGACCGTCTTCACTCGCCATGTCTTCCTGAAGACTGCCGCTACGAACGCAGTGCTTCATTGCTCGGCGGACACTCGATACAAACTGTATGTCAACGGCACACGCGTTGCTGTTGGACCCAGCAGGGGAGTCCCTTCATCTGGTACTATGACTCCCTGGATATTTCATCTTTCCTGCGGCAAGGTGACAATGAACTGAGATTCATTGTAGTCCGGTACTTTTCTGCCAATAGGGCGGCGATGCCGTTTGGAAGGACGAGCTTCCCTGGTTTAACGGTTTTTGGTACAGTCAATGCTGGCGAGGATCTGATCGAACTGAGATCGGGAGAGGTAAAGGAATGGAAGGCTGAAGTCAATGAGAGCATCGAATTCCCGACCGGATCGGTTGACGATGTGTTTCTCCATGTGAGCATTCTTTAGCGGCTATCGACAGCGAGTACTTGCTGACGAGCGGGCGGATCTACGAGCGCATTCCCTCGTCATCATCCGCAAGGTCTATAGTCCCCAAGGCATATGGTTTCAAGACACTCAACGGCGATCTCCTCCCATGGAGACTGCAGCCAAGACTGATTCCGATGCCAGAGGAACGCCCAATCTCCGTCCGGATACTCCGAGAGTTGGAAGGCCAAGCCTCCTGGCCTGAAACGCTCTCCGGCAACACCCCGTCCGTCTACCGGCTAATTCCTCGCACGTCGTGGAACTCCTGGCGAATACTCATACTACCGCATTCCTGAAGTGGACGTTCCGGGCAGCTACTCAAAGTGAAGTTCGCATCAAAGCCATCTACTCAGAGGGCTACGAAGGGCAGCCCCGATCTTATCCTTTTTCGAAGCAAAGGCGATCGGCTGGCATACAAGGACGGCCTCATCATCGGTCCTCGCGATGAGGTCACTCTAGTGATACCGGAGAAGCAAGATGCCACTTACGAGCCTTTCTGGTTCCGGACCTTTCGCATCATCCGACTTGAAATTACTGTTGGCCAAGAACCTGTGGAATACATCTCGTTTGACGCAGTGCAGACAAACTATCCTCTGGACGTCAAAGCCAGCTGGATTGAGCCATCAAATCCAAACAGTAAACGCATGTGGGACGTTTCGATTCGCACGATGCGCAACTGCATGTTTGACGGGTACTCCGACTGTCCGTTCTACGAGCAGCTCCAGTACAGCATGGACAGCCGCGCCGTCGGTCTCTTCCACTATCTCCTATCTGGTGATGATAGACTTATGAGGCAGGCCATCACAATCTTCGCCTCGTCAACGACATTCGAAGGATTACCTCAATCTCGATTCCCCTCCCACGTCAATCAACTGATTGCTGCCTTTCCTCTATATTGGATCCTGGAGGTGTGCGACCATCATCTTTACTTTGGCGACACACCTTTCGCACGCTCTTTCGTTTCACGTATCGACGGCATCTTCGAATTCTTCGACCGACACATTTTAGCGGATTGCCAGAAGATCTCTGGCAATTCGTGGATTGGGTCGACACATGGCACGCAACCGATGAGCATCCTGACAAAGGCGTACCCGTGTCTGGAAGGAAGAGCAATTGTCACACATACTTCAGCATGCTGCTTGCCTACGTCCTTCGACAAGCCGCAACACTGTTGCGACGCGTGGGACGGCCTGGTAATGCAGATGAATACGACGGCCGCGCAGCCGCTCTTTGTAACGCTGTACGGAAGCACTGCTACGACGGGCAGTATTTCACGGATTCAACATGCGATATCGCAGACGGCCTAGCTTACTCCCAGCACTGTCAGGTGTGGGCCGTCCTTTGCGGTGCAGCGCCGGCATCGGACTGCGGTCGCCTCATCACCGGATGCTTTGCCGATGACGCAAAGATCGACTTCTCGAGATGCTCGTACATGATGCGCTTCTACGCCCTCCGAGCCTTCGCCATTGCAGGTGACGAGATCTACGAGTCGTTCTGGACACGGGCGTGGGATCCTTGGCAGAAGATGCTCGAAAACAACCTCACCACCTGGGAGGAGGATGACGTGAGACAGAGATCTGACTGTCATGCCTGGGGCAGCGTGCCTGTGTATGAGTATTGCACCGAGGTGGCGGGATTGCACCCAGTCGCACCCGGGTCAAAGAAGGTCTCGTTCCAGCCCAGAGTCAGGTTGAGCGCCGAGATTGATGCAAAGGTGGCTCTGGGAAGGGATAACCTGGCAAGCGTCAGCTGGAAGAGAGGGCAGGATGGGAATACAGTGCATGTTCAGCTCCAGTTGGAGAAGGCTGTGGAGGTTACGAGCCGGTTGCCAGGGTGCGACGAGACGGAACACGGTCTTGTTGATAGTTTGTCACTTGTGTGGGCGTGTTGATGCTGGTAGGGATGTACAGAGTCCCCACAACAGCTGGTCAAAACCGTGTGCACCGGTACCAGCAAGCTGACCGTCTGTGGGAACAAGTCAAGATAATATGCAACCCAAAACGAAGAGCTTTCCTGCGATGAAACGACGAATAAAAAGACACATGTTGGCCGCGACTGTTCCTTTCCTGCAGATTCTGAGCCTCTCGACCACCATCACTCGCCTCACTGACGGTCATGGATTGACCCTGCTCTACATAGCTAACGTCTATTGAGAGATGGCGAATTGTTAGTGCGGCCCCATTAGATTGTAGTTTTACATGTCGGCGAACGAAACGCATGTCTCGTCCAAGTTCAGAATCACGACATTATGCAATCATTGGCCCGATGGACGTGGGAACGAGGCGACCCGAGCCATCCGGTCCGCTCTCTCTCGTGATCATCGAGGTGTGATATCGTGGCGTGGGATCCCGGGCAAAGAAGCACCGAAGCTGCTGCTTTGTTCTCACAACCTGGCACGCGCGCTCAACTCAATCCTTCGGTTGTAAGCGTGCGTAGGTAGCTGCAAAAATGTTCTCGATACGACAGCGTGTATGCAGGCCTATCAGATGAGCCTATTCGCACCTCAAGGCGACAAACCTGCTGTAATTGGTGATTGGCCATGGTACGTGTAGTGAAGGTCAAGAGTGCCAAGGCATGCGGCAATCTCTTGTTTCGGCGTGCCTGGAGTCCGGCTTGGCTTTCTGAAGGTTCAACGATCAACGATGCCCCAGAATGGAGAAATGCGGGGTCTCCTCGTACACCCTTAATGTACGCAGAACGCGTCTACAATAGTCGGAGCAAAGCGGGGCGAGAGCGAGAAGGATCTATAAAGTAAACCCCAGATCTCCGCTCAACTCTTAACCAGCATGTTGGTTGCGACAGCACGACAACATCTTTGGATTCCGTCCGCACGATGACAGACCAAGAGCAACACCGGGGTGCTGTCGTTGGCACACACAAGATCGATAGTGTTCATGTCGAGACAGTGCAGCCGAACATGGCTGGGGCCGAACCCGTCATGCGTTCGGAGTCAGACGATCTCACCGTCTGGCAAACCGTTAAGCGCTACAAATTAGTCACGGCCATGACAATGTGCGCAGCTTTCTGTGCCTCTTTGGATGGATACCAGATCACTCTCAACGGGGGTATAGTGTCGAACAAAGGCTTCATCAGGCAATTCGCTGGAGCAGGAGTAAAAGTCATCCCCGGCAAGTACATATCAGCATGGGGTGGTATCCAGAGCGCTGGGCAGACTTTGGGTCAGATCGTACGTCTCTCCTGCCACTTGCTCCGATCCGCTTTATTGACGAAAAGACAGTTCCTACAATTCGTAACCGATGCTCTTGGGCGCAAGCCTGCGTTGCTCGTCCTTTGGGTGATCCTCACCGCTGTGAGTATTTCCCGGTTACGCCTACGATGCTGAATATACCACTTGGCTGACGCTTTTTGCAGAGCATCTTCGCCGAAACATTTGCAACTCACTGGTCCCATTGGCTTGTTGCGAAGCTGTTCTCCGGCATCGGTGTTGGCATGTTGCAGGCGACAGCGCCGGTCTACCTGTCCGAAATGGCACCGACACAGCTCAGAGGTTTCTTGGTCAATGCATACAGCTTGTATGTCCATGTCAAACTCAAACTAATTGGAGAAATGGGGCTGATTGTCGCAGCTGGTTCGTTCTTGGCCAATTATTTGGCTCCATTGCTCTCAACGAGCTCAACCACCGTGACCCGTATGATTTCCGTACAGCGATCTACACCCAGGTAAGCCTTCCGGACTATCTTCCATTGATCACGTCTAACGAGGTTCCATCAGTGGGCCATGATTGGACTGATGGGTGCCATCTTTCTTGTCCTCCCGGAAACTCCTTGGTGGCTTTGTAGCAAGTCAAAGACCGAAGAAGCAGCCAAAGTGTTACAGAGGTATAATGGCCATCTGGAGGGCTACAATGTCCATGAAGTTATTGTAAGTTGGCGCCATTGGACAAAGCACCATTGGATCTGCCCAGCCGCTAAACAAACCTACAGGGCATCATGGTAGCTACGATCGAGCAAGAACAGGCGTCGGCCAGAGAACAGAAACAAGAAGGCCTGTGGTCGGTGTTCCAAGGCCGCAATCTTGTCCGCTTCATCATCGCTTCCTGGCCCAAGATCACCCAACAGCTCGTCGGATTGAGTGTGTTCAACACCTACGCCACTTATTTCTTCCAGTACGCTGGATTCAAGAATCCGTTCCTTGTCACGGTTATTCTTGGTTGCGTTCAGCTCATCTCTATGCTCATCACATGTTCCTTGACCGACTCACTTGGTCGTCGACCTTTGACAGTGTACCCATACGGGGTCACGTCTCTATCGCTCCTGTCGCTAGGTATCGTTGGTTGCTTCGACTACACCAGCGAAACTCTGAGCTCGCTGCTGGTACGTCGTTCATACGCTCGCTCGGAACAGTACAGGCTGATGTTTTGACCTATAGATCTTCTTCGCATGTCTGGCGACATTCACGACCACCGGTGCCTCAGCGATCGGCTACGCCTACGCTGCCGAAGCGCCTTCCCAGCGTTTACGTGCCCGAACTGCAGGTTGGGCACTAGCACTCTCGAACTGTGTCGCCATCATCTTCTCTTTCTGCACGCCCTTGATGATCAATGGAAGCGTGACCAAGTGGGGAGTCAAGACCGGTTTCTTGTAGGTCGTTCGTATTCAACGTGTGGAGATGAGAAGACTGACATATGATCTGTCGCAGCTTTGCCGCCGCTGGTGCCATCGCCGTCGTTATTGCATGGTTCATCATGCCTGAATTGGCAAGACGAACGCCTGCTGAGATTGATGAAATGTATGTCTCAGTTTCATACAAAACTCACCGAGATTCAGAGCTAATGCTATCGTCTATTATAGGTTCGAGAAGAGAATCAATCTGCGCAAGTTCGATAAGTATGTTACCGAGGTGCAGATCCACGCGGAAGAAGTACATGTACATCAGGACAAGTTGGAATCGGCGTAGAAGATTCGTCATACCTTAATGCTCTATCTACGTTCTTCCGAATCATCCGACGTTAGGGTTAGGGGATGTGTCACGTAGTGAATTGATCGACGGTTGAATATAGTGAAGACGCCCCAGATTAACATGGTTCTACGAAGAGAAAGAGGCCACCAGACGAGCAAGCTTATTGACGATCGAAGAAACCACGATTTTGCCCCCGGTTATGCTAGACTATAGGAGAGTAATTTACTACTCACCTCGGAGTATTAGCTACCCCAGCCGTTAGCGGATTATGTTTCTTAGTAAATCAGCCAGGGCTAAATGCAGGTACCGGCTATTTAAGGTTGAATGCTATCCTGGAACTTACGGGGTAATCCCCACAGACCCGTACATGCGGCTAAAAGAATCCGGGCGAAAAAGCTCGGCTACGAAAAACTACAAGCTTACTACCGTTTCGACAAGAGTTCCTCGTCCACTACTTGAGTGAATTGAAGAATCGATGAACCAGATGTACGCGCTCAGATATAGAACCTTCCCGAACTACCTCCACAACCACTACACTTGAGGCGCGCTGTGGCGACAGCGCTTATGCCAATCGCCGTCCGCAATAAACTATTTTCAGCCGAGCGCCGCAACCCGCTTCCCCTCATTCGCCCGCCGTCGCTCCGGTCCGTCTCTATTTATCCAGCTCACCGTATTGGGAAGGTCAACCTCTGTGAAGGCGACATGGCCCTGGTCGGTCTGCAACCTCAATACAGGCTTCGAGCCTCCGGCAAAAGGAAGTGATGATATATGTTAACCCCATGTCCTTCTCTTTCCTCCCTTTTTCCACTCTCGTCAAAATCTCCGCCAGCGACTCTGTGTCGACAATTCGAGAGCAACATGAAGTTCTTCTCTCGCGTGGCGGCCGTGGGCCTCTGCGCCCTTGAGCTCGTCTCTGCATACGGTGGCAAGCCCGTCTGCAGCTTCAACAACAGCCAGGCTGGCTCCTACCGTCTCGCCGCCCCCGGTCTCAATCCGACTATCGTTGTCAGCCAGAGCGATCTCTGGGGTGTGCAGCGCGCCGCCAACGACCTTGCTCTCGACTTTGGTCGTGTCACTGGCCACAACGGTACTTTCCTCAACATCACCGGCGGTTCTGTACCCACCGGTCATCAAAGTCTCATCATTGTCGGCACTGTTGGCTCTCCTCTGATCAACAGCCTCGTCAAGAGCAACAAGATCAATGTCACCGCCATCCAAGGCCAATGGGAATCTTTCCAGACCCAACTGGTGTCCAATCCCGCTCCTGGCGTCTCCCAGGCCCTCGTCATTGTCGGTGCCGACAAGCGTGGAGCGATCTACGGTGTTTACGATCTTTCCCAGCAGATCGGTGTCTCTCCTTGGTACTTCTGGGCCGATGTGCCTGTGATGCCTCAGAGCACCGTTTACGCCCTAGCTACCACCAAGGTTTCCAAGTCCCCTTCCGTCAAATACCGTGGTATCTTCCTGAACGACGAAGCTCCTGCTCTTACCAATTGGATCATGACAAACTTTCCTCCTGGAAAATACGGGCCTGGCTACAACCACAACTTCTACGAGCTTGTTTTCGAGCTTCTCCTTCGTCTTCGTGCCAACTACCTGTGGCCTGCTGAGTGGAACAGCATGTTCTACGTCGATGACGCTCTTGATGGACCAACCGCCGACGCGTATGGCATCGTTATCGGTACTTCTCATACCGAACCCCTTGCGCGTGCTACGAAAGAGCAGTCGCTCTTCCTGAATGGTACTTGGGCTTGGCAATCCAACCAGGCAAACGTCACTGCCTTCCTTGCCCAGGGCGTAGCTCGTGCTGCTCACTGGGAAACTCTCTGGACTATGGGAATGCGTGGTCTCGGTGATACCGCTTCTCCTACTTTGAACGCTTCCCAACTGCAGACGATCATCCAGGTCGAGCAACAACTCCTTGAGCAAGGCTTGAACACTACCAATCTCAACAACGTGCCTCAAATGTGGTGTATCTACAAGGAAGTTGGTGGGTACTACGAGCAAGGTCTCCAGGTTCCTGACGATATAACGATCCTCTGGGCGGATGACAACTGGGGAAACCCGGAACGTCTTCCCATTGGCAACGAGACAACTCGTCTTGCTGGCTCGGGTATCTACTACCACTTCGACTATGTGGGCGCCCCGCGCAACTACAAGTGGATCAACACCATGAACTTGCCTTATGTCCACGAGAAACTGACCCAAACCTACGACCGTTCGGCTCGCCAGATTTGGATGTTCAACGTTGGGGACCTGAAACCTCTTGAGATCCCCATCAACTTCGCCATGGACCTCGCCTTTGACATCGACCTTTACCATGCCCCCAACTCCACACTTACCTGGATGCAAAACTGGGCCACCCAGAACTACGGTCCAACACTCGCTCCCCAGATTGCCGAAGTAATGATGAACTACTCTATGCTTGCCGGAAGGAGAAAGGTATGAATGGATCCATTACGATATCCCGGTGCCCACTGCTGATCAAACCGAATAGTACGAACTCATGGATATAAACTTCTACTCCCTTGTCAACTACAACGAGTTTGACACTGTCATTCAAGAGTGGAGGAACCTTTCTGCGACCGCTCAGTCCATCTACAACCAACTTCCTGCCAACGCTCAAGCATCCTTCTTCGAGATGTTGCTCCACCCCTCTCTTGCTGGAATGACCCTCTATCAGATGTACTACGATGCTGCCAAGAACAATCTTTATGCTGAGCAAGGCCGCACCAGCGCCAACCAATACCTCTTCGAGGTCTTCAACGACGTTGCCAACGATGCCAACCTGACCATTGCTTACAACAGCCTCCTCAACGGCAAGTGGAATCACATGATGGACCAGACTCACTTTGGCTATGACAACTACTGGCAGCAGCCCATGCGCAACTCTCTTCCCGGCAGTTTGTCGTACGTCCAGACTCAGCTCATGGCCCTTCCCGGCGTTATGGGTGTCTCTGTCGAAGGTGGCAACGGTACCATCCCTGGTGACGATCAATTCCACAGCAACGGTGGCCAGTCCCTGACACTCCCGCCCATGGATCCCTTCATGTCGACTCCTTCACGCTGGATTGACATCTTCTCCCGCAGTGTCAACACCCCCATCGATTTCTACGTTAACACGACCGTACCCTACGTCAAGGCTTCCACTGTCAGTGGCACCCTTGCTGCCATGGGCTCACCCAACCAGACCGACATCCGCGTGTACATTACCGTTGATTGGGACAACGCGCCTGCAGGGGACACTAAGCTCACTATGACTGTGTCCACCTCCTCCGGCGGCCAATTCCCCTTCAATCAATCCTCTCCATACGGCCCTCAATACGCAATCCCGGAGATTCTGCTCACACTTAACAACACGCGGTCCAAGCTTCCCTCCAGCTTTTCCGGCTTCGTTGAATCCGACGGCGTGGTCTCCATCGAGCCCGAGCACTTCTCTGCCAACAAATCCTCCCCCGACGCAAGCGCCTACTACGCCGTCATTCCCGGCTATGGCCGTACCCTGTCCGGCGTGACGCTTTTGCCACCCACTGCGCCTGTGCAGAACCCCAATAGCTCTACGGCCCCGTCGCTCGTCTACGACTTCTACACCTTCAACGAAGCGCCAGGTAACGCGTCCGTCATCGTCTCCATCGGGCCCACACTGAACACGGACCCGAACAATCCCGTGCAGTACGCGGTCAGCATCGACTCCATGCCGATTCAAGTCGTACAGCCGGTGCCGACGACGGTGCTGGGCAGCTACGGCGTGCAGTGGACGAACATGGTCAGCAATTTCAGCACGTTCAACGCGAGCACGTTTACGAACGTCAGCGCGGGCGCGCATAGTCTGAATCTCTGGGCGCTGACGCCGAGTATCACGTTCCAGAAGGTGGTGGTGAACATGGGCGGTTTGAGGGATAGTTATCTGGGACCCCGGAGAGTTTGAGGGTTTAATGTCTGAGGGAAGACCTGACGCATGCAGAGATAGGTATATATGAGTCCTTTAACTAGAAGCGACATGTCTGAGCGCTCAGGCCACGTGACCGTGTGTATATGTCGTAGTGTTGTTGTTGTCTCGCAAACGTTGTGGTTTCCCCCAGTACTAAGCCTCAAAGCTTGGAGCGTTTCAGATACTTCTACCGACAAGCCACTTACGGCGCCATTCATGTATTTGATGATAGCGTGTGCCCATGTATGATCACGTGAATTTCATCAACCGGCGTTCCCGCCAAGCCGAAGAGACGACTCCTAACGCATCCCGCAACATCCAAATCACCCAGCTCGTGTAGCAGACGTTGTCAGCAATACTGGATCACTTGCTATCGACCTTACGTATGACAGGGAACGAAGATGAACTTGCAAAGATGCCGCTTGCTGGAGCTTCCCAATGAACTGATAGAAGCAATTATCACGCATCTGGAAGCCTGGAAGGATATCCTGAATGCTGCACTTACATGTCGTTCTCTATCCATCCTGACAGAGCCACATCTTCACCGTAGCATCACCGTCATCTGCAGAGAGAAATGTCTACGGAGGCCGGCCTGGTCATGGAGAGCTTGTTCTACAGCGATTCGCTCAACACATGCGGGCTCAAGACCGGAGACTGTCAAGCTTGAAAGAGCTATCCATCACGACACACGACTTCGAGATTGACCATTTTAGACAAGACACCTTCTATTCGTTGCTGCCCGAACTGGTGAATCTACAGACGTTAAGCATTCGCTCAGTGTATCAATCGTTCAGGGAAGAACAACATCAGGATCGTCAGAGCAATCGGAATAGATTCTACGATCAGTTCCTTCTGGAGCACCCCCACCTCAAGAACAAAACACCATTGTTGCCATCTTTGCGTGTCCGTAAGTGTTGTCATCTGTCCCCATGTTTGTGCCATGACCACCATTCCTCGATATTTCTACTGATCTTTGGCTATTTACTGAGAACGTGCTACTGAAATGTTTCTGACTACCCTCCAGTCCGCCTCGATCACGAACCGTATCGGGACGGTTGCTGGGATCTCAGAGCGAAAAGCAGTGTATTGATCCACCCCACGTTGGAAACCTTATATCTACGTCAAGCCGGATACAGGCATCACCGCACCGTTCCGATGTTCGGTACCTCGATGCAGCGTAGGACAGCGCTCAAGCGTTTAGACCTTGAAGATTGCGACATATCTGCGATGCCTATGAGCCACTTCTTGGGCCTGCCTCGTGAGCTTCGGGTTTTCTCCATCCGTAACCCTTATCGTCGGGTGCACGCTTACGCTCCACTGCTGGCCGATGACTACATCGACTTACTTCGGGAGAAGCAGCAGTCCCTGAAGGAGATCACCGTGCACACATCCCCGTTCAGCTCAAGCCTGCTCGGACCGTTACGTCTGTCCGAATTCCCTCATCTTAAGCGTATCTCGGCTGTGTGCACCAGTCTCTTTGGACGCGAGGAAGTAGGACCCAGCGCGCCGTACACCATCCAGAATATTCCACTCCAGACGCTTCTTCCGAAGTCACTGGAGTACCTTACCATCGCTAGCGTCTGGGAACCGCAGCATGAGCGGCTGTATCCGCTCTTGCAGCAGTATATCGCGGTCAAGCCGGATGCAGCGCCGGTTCTGAAGGAGATCACAATCGTGCTGGACGTGCAATGGCCAGAGGATCCCGCCGTCTGGCCGTCGCAGGAACTCAAGGCGAATGCCTTCCGCGCAGGGGTGAGGTTGGTCGTTGAAATGGACAGAAATCCGACCTATGGGATATGAACTCTGTGCGGCGCTTGCTGTGGGCTATTTGGCGTGGCTGTTAGCACTCGAGATTTCTCTTCCATCTGCATTCTAAGCTGGCTCTCAATATGTGTCTTTCATTACTTGTTGCTGGAAATGCATAACCGTCTCAAGATCTATCATTAGGAATCTCCGTGCGTATCGGATGCAAACCTCGCGTTCGCTTCCCTTGAGCCCTCATCGAAATTGCTCCTCATAGTTCTTTCTATTATAACAAGGATATAGCGCTCTATTACGACGTAGCTACTACTCTAATAAGTAGTAAAGTTAATCCGATAAAAATATAGTCTAATAAGTAAGATAGTAAAAACTTCCCTTTATAACTAAATCGAGTATAAAGAACCTTAACTACTACTATTTTATAAATTCTATAGTTATTTATTACTTTTTACTTTTTAGAATTCTTTAACTATAATAGTATGCGCTATTTAAATTAAAAAATAGAATTCTAACTATAATTAAGCTTCTAATAATAAGTATATAATTTAAAAAGTAAGTACTAATTAGATTAAATAATAAGTAATAACGTATTTTATTACCGAGTAATTTACTATTATTAAGTAGTTTACCCTTACTAATATTACGACTATTATAAATTATTATAATAATACTATTATAATATAATGCATAATTAACTTATAATAAAGGTATATTATACCTTACTATTAAGACTACTTAAATAATCCTTCTTAATAACTAAAGATATATATTTAAGGTAGTTAATATCCCTTAAATAACTTTAAAATAATAATGTAATAGAAAGCTTATATAATATAACTATAAATTTAACTTAAAGAAACTAAAGAAGATAAAAGAAAAGGTAATAGTAATATTATAGTAAGGAAAACCTTATATTAAGTTAAGTTAAGACTATAAAAGAAAGCTACGTAAGTAGTAATAAAGATAATAGTAGATAATAATATAATAGTAAAACCTAGAATAAAGTTATTATTAATTAAATAAGTAACTATCTTATATATAAACTAAATAAGTAAAAAGTAAAGGTAACTTTTATAAATACTAGTTAATATAAGAAGATAACTAACCCCTTTAGTAACTTATATACTTATAATAGTACGAAAATCTTAAAGGCTAAAGATAACTCCTTTATTAGTAGTACGATATATATAAAAGCCTTATAGGATATTATATAGTTAGTATCTTAAGACTTTCTATTTTAGGAATAAAGTATATTTAAGTAAAATAAGATCTAAAAATATTTATAAATATAAGTATTACTTAAAGTCTAGTTAGATTTAAACTATAAGTAACTACTAAATTTATAACTCGTACTTATATTAAGGGTAATCTTTTTAGAATATTAAGATAAAAGTCTAAAATACTAGATTATTATAAAGGATTAAGATAGTAGTATTACTTTTACTAGAGATATTTATTTATTTACTTTAGATAGTATTAACTACTTTACTATAACGTATTTTATTACTAAGCGATTACCTCTTACTAAGTAGCTACTCCTTACTAACATTATAACTATTATAGACTATTATAATAATACTACTATAATATAACGCGTAATTTACTTATAACGAAGGTATATTATACTTTACTATTAAGGCTACTTAAGTAACTCCTCCTAATAGTATAAAATACGCGTCTAAAGTATATAACGTCTCTTAAACGACGCTAAGACGACGACGCGACGAAAAGCTTATATAACGCGACTATAAGTTTAACTTAAAGAAGCTAAAGAAAATAGAGAAGGAAGTAATAGTAGTACGTATACTCGAGTTAAACTTATAAGGAATAAGTACTATAAGGACTATAATAGAAGAAATAACTAACAATTTACTTACTATACGTAGTAAAGGACCTATTAGTAAGTACTAAGTAAATAGGTTTAAGACGTATATTAAGGAAGTTAAGCTTCGACGTAGTCGTCTATATAATTGTTAGTAAGCCTTAAACGAAGACGTACGTATTATAATACTCTAATTCGAGCTAGTTAAGAAGATAAAGAAAAAGTATAATATCTTAGACGAAGATATATATAACTTTAATAAGTCTAGGTTTATAATAGGTATAATTAACGCTTAAATAGTCTTTATAAGCTCTAAGAAACGAAGTAATCCTAAAAGATATAACTAAGTAACTAGGAGTAAGTTATAATTATTTAAGGTATTTACGCTACTAGGTAACTTATCTTACTCTTTATTATCTTTAATAGTAAGGTCCTTATATCGAGCTAGTACGTCGGCTTACCTCGCGATTAAGTAATTAAGACTAGCGCTAATAGCTAGACGATAAATAAGCTTACTTTAAAGTAATTAAAGTACTTTAACGCGTATATAAAGGCGCGTTAAGTAGGTATATATTACCTACTAATTATAAATAGTTACGAGAGTTATAGTAGTTATAATTTCTATAACTATTATAAAGAATAGAAGATTATTATTCTTTATATACCCTTATACTTATCGTACTTATTATAGCCGCTTAATATAGACTATTTTGCTCCCTTAAAGTAAGCGTATAACGCGGAGATTAATAGCTAATTATAGTACTCTACTACGTAAGTTAAGAAAGAAGCCTTCTTACTAGTCTTTTATACTACTTTTAATAAGGCGATTATAAAGGAGAATATCCTAGTAAGCTTTAGAAGCGCTAGTTTAATTCCTTACGACTTAGAGTAAGTACTATTAAAGCTTAACGTAATGCTTTATACGCCGATACTTATACTATTAAAAGTTACTTTATAAGAGTCTAAAATACTAGTTAACCTAAAGGAAATAAAGGCGTAAATAACGCTAGTTTATAAGTAAATATAATAGTATAGAAAATCGCCTATTTCGCCTCTCTTATAAGTTATAAATTCGCTTACTAAAGGCGTAGCTATTATAAGTTATAAATTAGAGTTATAGATAAGGGAAATTGTAGGTCTTTAGAAGTCGATTAAAGCGTTAATAAAGTAGTATAATCGTAAAAGAAAGTATATTTAAATAGAGGAAAGCCTAATAGTAAGTAATATATAGGATTTAATAGCTAAAAAGGATAGTAGTAGTAAGGAGAGTACTAAATAGCCTATAAAGAGGGTATACGTATAAAGGTACTATAAACGTTATAGTAAGACTAACTATAATACGCGTACTTATACTATAGAAATAGTAGATATAGATAATAGCGACGCTTTTAAATAGTATTATAAGCTAAAGTAAGTCTTTATATAGTATTATAGTACGAAGGTAATAGTCTATAATAGTTACGATATTAGTAAAGAGTAACTACTTAGTAGGAGGTAACTACTTAGTAATAAAATACGTTATTAGTTATATATTTATTATAGTTTTAAAAAATCTATAAAATAAATAATATTTAAATAAACTAATAATACCTTCGGAGGATTTAGTTTATATTAGTAAGCTAAAGAGGATTATTACTTTAATAATAAGTCTATACTTTCTACTAAGTATAATAGTATAATAAGGAAAACTCTATATTAAGTTAAGTTAAGACTATAAAAGGAAGCTATATAAGTAGTAATAAAGATAGTAGTAAATAATAAGATAATAGTAAAACTTAAAACGAAGTAATTATTAATTAAATAAATAACTAACGTGTTTTATTACTAAGTAGTCTACTATTACTAAGTAGTTTACCCTTACTAATATTGCAACTATTATAAACTATTACTTCTATACTATAATACTATATAAAAATATACTCTAGTTTATAGTATTATTTAAAAGTATCGCTATTATTTAAATCTACTATTTCTATAGTATAAGTACGCGTATTATAGTTAGTCTTACTATAATATTTATAGTACTTTTACGTATATACTTTCTTCGTAAGTTAATTAGTACCCTCGTTATTATTATTATTCTTATTAACTATTAAATCTTATATATTACTTACTATAAGACTTTCTTTTATTCGAATATACTTTCTTTTACGACTATACTACTTTATTAACGCCTTAATCGACTTCTAAAGACTTGCAATTTCTCTTATTTATAACTTTTATTTATAACTTATAATAACTATACTTTTAGTAAGCGAATTTATAGCCTATAAAAGAGGCGAAATAAGCGAATCTTTATATAGTTATATACGCTTATAAACTAGCGTTATTTACGCTTTTATTTCCTTTAAATTAGCTAGTATTTTAAACTCTTATAAAGTAACTTTTAATAGTATAAGTATCGGCGTATAAAGTACTACGTTAAGCTTTAATAGTACTTACTCTAAGTTATAGGGAACTAAATTAGTACCTCTAAAGTTTACTTAGATATTATCCTTTATAATTACCTTATTAAAAGTAATATAAAAGGCTAGTAAGAAAGCCTCTTTCTTAACTTATATAGTAAAATATTATAACTAGCTATTAATCTCCGCGTTATATACTTACTTTAAGGGAGTAAAATAGCTTACGTTAAGTAGCTATAATAAGTATAATAAGTATAAGAGTATATAAAGAATAATAATCTTCTATTCTTTATAATAGTTATAAAAGTCGTAACTATTATAGTTTTTATAGTTATCTATTAATATATATAACCTTACCTAAAGTATATAAGAGTTAATACTTACGTAACGTTACTTTTGTTATAAGTTAAAACTATTTATAATTAGTAGGTAATATATACTTACTTAACGCGCCTTTATATACGCGTTAAAGTACTTTAATTACTTTAAAGTAAGCTTATTTATTATCTAACTATTAGCGCTAGTCTTAAGTACTTAGTTACGAAGTAAGTCTACGTACTAGCTTAATATAAGGACCTTACTACTAAAGATAATAAAGGGTAAGATAACTTACTTAATAGTATAAATACCTTAAATAATTATAACTTACTCCTAGTTACTTAGTTATACCTTTTTAAGATTACTTAGTTTCTTAAAACTTATAAAGACTATTTAAGCGTTAATTATACCTATTATAAAGCCTATCTTATTAAAGTTATATATATCTTCGTTTAAGATATTATACTTTTCCTTTATCTTCTTAACTAACTTAAACTAAAGCGTTATAATATATACGTCTTCGTTTAAGGCTTACTAATAATTATATAGACGACTACGTCGAAGCTTAACTTCCTTAGTATACGTCTTAAACTTATTTACTTAGTACTTACTAATAGGCCCTTTACTATATATAGCTAGTAAATTATTAGCTATTTCTTCTATTATAGTCCTTATAGCGCTTATTTCTTACGAGTCTAACTCGAGTATACGTACTATTATTACTTCTTCTTTTATCTTTTATAGTTTCTTTAAGTTAAGTTTATAGTTACGTTATACGAGCTTTTTATCGCGTTATTATTTTAGGGTTATTTAAGAGACGTCAAATACCTTAAACGCGTATCTTTAACTATTAGGAAAAGTTACTTAAGTAGCCTTAATAGTAAGGTATAGTATACCTTTATTATAAGTTAATTATATGTTATATTATAAAGGTATTATTATAATAGTTTATAATAGTCGTAATATTAGTAAGGGTAAACTACTTAGTAATTATAAACTACTTAGTAATAAAACACGTTATCTTATATATAAACTAAATAAGTAGGAAGTAAAGGTAACTTTTACGTAACTAATAACTTATAACTATTTAATAGTTACCTTACTATATTATTATCTTATTATTTACTACTATCTCTATTACTACTTATATAGCTTTCTTTTATAGTTTTAACTTAACTTAATATAGGGTTTTCCCTACTATACTACTAAAATATAATAGTATTAAATATATAACTTATTTAATATAATAGTTCTTACTATTAATAAAACTATTAACTAAGTCTCTAAGTAACTATATAGTATCTCTAAGCCTCGCTTAGACTATTTATAGTCTTATATAGAGCGTATAAAGTATATATTCTTTGTTATATATATAAGAATTTATTTTATACTTATAATTAACTTTTAAAGAACCTTTAACTAAATTATAACTATATTACTATTTACTAGATTTTAAAGGACTAAGGTAATAAAAATTAAGTTACTAAGAGACGTACTTTATTATTAGAAGTCTTAGCTAAAAGAAAAGAAACTAATATAAGTTATATAAGTATTAAAGTATTAAAGACTAGCTAAAAGTTATCTCTTTAAATAAGTACTTTATAAAGTATAAATCTAGTAAACTAGTCGCCTTTATATAACGTACTATTAGCTAAGTATAGTAGAAAGATAAAGTATAACTATATAATAAGAGTAAGGATATATATATTATAATATAAAGTAGTATATATAGTAGCTAAAAAACTAAGTTAATTATTATACGTGTTAACATGTATAACCCTACCTAAGGTATACAAGAGTAGATGCTCACGTGACATCACTTTTGTCACAAGTTAAAAGGTTATGAGCCCGGGTTAGCGCGTTGGTTAAATCGTGATCTCGATGTACGACAGAAGGTCACGAGTTCGATTCCCACCTGAGTTGTGGCAGAAGCGCGTAAAATCCCAAACGGGAGTAGAGCCTCGGCAAGCCGCGGAGTCGGCCAATAAGCCCGGAAGGTTGCGAGCCTCGAATCCATTAGCGACGTTGCACGCTTGTACCCCTTACTAGGGTTAGGGGAGTGTTAACATGTATAACCCTACCTAAGGTATACAAGAGTAGATGCTCACGTGACATCACTTTTGTCACAAGTTAAAAATACGTAAGGATATAACTTTAAAGAAGTAAAGTTACTTAGTAAACTTATATATTAATACTCTTACTATAAGCTTCCTTTTTATATACTAGAAAGAGCTACTATTTTAATAAGATAACGCTAAAGTTTATATAGCTAAAAAGTTAGTAACTTTTCTTAAAGATTAAAGTATTAAACTACTAAAAGACTAGCCTTTATACTTACTAAATTTAAACTCTATTAAGTATATATAAGTTATACTAAAAAGGAGGTTTTTACTACTATCTTAATATAAATCTATAGAGTAATAGTAATAAGGTTCTTTATAAAAGAATAAAAGATACTCTTATTTATATATAGGATTATATTAGTAGTAATATAGTATATAATTATAATATAAGTATAGTAAATAGAATCTAGGCTTACCTTTAAAATAATAGCTAGTATACTAAATACTAAATAAAATTACTATTCCTAGATAACTATATAAATCTCTAATTTTTAAACTATTTTATACTTAATTTACTAGTAAATTACTAGTAAATTACTAGTATTACTAGTATAAAACATAGGGTAATATATTAGAGGGTAAGATTTAAATTTAGAGAATTCTAAGACTTTTAATAATATATAGTAGTATATATACTTAAGTTAAACTCATGAGGAATAAGTACTATTATAGTAGGGAGAACCTTATATTAAGTTAAGTTAAGACTATAGAAGGTAGCTACGTAAGTAGTAATAGAGATAGTAGTTAGTAAGATATAAGATAAGAATAAGACATAAAAAGAATAGTTATTAATTAAATAAGTAACTATCTTATATGCGGACTAAATAAGTAGGAATTAAAGGTAACTTCTACGTAACTAATAACCTATAACTATTTAGCGGCTACCTTATTATACTATAAGGACTATAATAAAAGAAATAGCTAATAATTTACTAGCTATATATAGTAAAGAACCTATTAGTAAGTACTAAGTAAATAGGTTTAAGATATATACTAAGAAAGTTAAGCTTTAATATAGTTATTTATATAATTATTAGTAAGCCTTAAATAAAGATATATAAGTTATAATACTTTAAATTAAGTTAATTAGAAAGATAAAGGAAAAGTATAATATCCTAAATAAAGATATATATAACTTTAATAAGATAAGCTTTATAATAGGTATAATTAACGCTTAAATAGTCTTTATAAGTTCTAAGAAACTAAGTAATCTTAAAAGATATAACTAAGTAATTATAAGTAAGTTATAACTATCTAAAGTATTTACGTTATTAAGTAAGCTATCTTACTCTTTATTATCTTTAGTAGTAAGGTCCTTATATTAAGCTAGTATATAGACTTACTTTATAATTAAGTAATTAAAACTAGTATTAATAACTAAATAATAAATAAGCTTACTTTAAAGTAATTAAAGTACTTTAATATATATATAAAGACGTATTAAGTAAGTATATATTACTTACTAACTATAAATAGTTATAAAAACTATAATAGTTATACTTTTATAATTACTATAAAAAATAAAAGATTATTATTCTTTATATATTCTTATACTTATTATATTTATTAAAGCTACTTAATATAAGCTATTTTACTTTCTTAAAGTAAGTATATAGTATAAAGGTTTATAGCTAATTATAGTATTTTATTATATAAGTTAAAAAAGAAGCCTTTCTATTAGTCTTTTATATTACTTTTAGTAAAGTAATTATAAAGGATAATATCTTAGTAAGCTTTAAAGGTATTAAATTAGTTTCTTATAACTTAAAGTAAGTACTATTAAAGCTTAATTTAATACTTTATATACTAATACTTATACTATTAAAAGTTGCCTTATAAGAGTCTAAAATACTAGTTAATTTAAAGGAAATAAAGACGTAAATAGTACTAGTTTATAAGCGTATATAATTATATAAGAATTTACTTATTTTACTTCTTTTATAAGTTATAATTTACTTACTAAAGGTATAGTTATTATAAGTTATAAATTAAAGTTATAAATAAGGGAAATTATAAGTCTTTAAAAGTTAATTAAAGTATTAATAAAGTAATATAACTATAAAAGAAAGTATATTTAAATAGATAAGAGTCTAATAGTAAGTAATATATAAGATTTAGTTAAACTAAGTACTTAACTATAATTAAATATATAATAAGACTAACTATAACTTATTAATTAATTAAGCTATTTATAACGGTAGCTAAGAGACAAAGAAATTCCCTACTTAACTTAATAAGTTATATAACTATCTATTCGAACTAGGCGACTATTATCTTATAATAGATTTAATAATTAAAAAGAATAGTAATAATAAGAAAACTACTAAATAACTTATAAAGAAAGTATATATAAAAGTACTATAAATATTATAGTAAGACTATTTATAATATATATACTTATATTATAGAAATAGTAAATATAAATAATAGTAATACTTTTAAATAATACTATAAACTAGAGTATATTTTTATATAGTATTATAGTATAAAGGTAATAGTTTATAATAGTTATAATATTAGTAAGAAGTAGCTATTTAGTAATAGTAGCTACTTAGTAATAAAATATATTATTTAGTTTTATAAGATACAGTTAAACTGAGTGCTCAACTATGACTAAACATGTGGTAGAACTAACCGTGACTTGTTAATTGATTGAGCTATCTATAACGGCAGCTAGGAGACAAAGAGATTCCCCGCTTGGCTTGACAGGTCACATGACTGTCTATCCGGACTAGGCGGCTGTCATCTTGTAACAGATACTTTAGTTATATAAGTATATAACTAAGAAAGTATATAAAAATATAGAAGTAGAGTCGCTAGGATAATATCTTTTGCCGTAGTAATAACTATAAATAGTTATATTAGATCCGTACTATAAAAAGAATAAAAGGGAGAAGTAAAGACGGCACCGAAAGATCTAAAGTGACGTCCTTAGTCCCTTAGATCTCAGACCTCATAGGATACGAGTTAAAGGCATTTAGATTACTCCCGACTCTAGAAAGTCCTAAGTGTCTCGCCCTTACGCGCACGGCAAGTATCTAGGTTTAGACCCTTCGGAAGGAAGACGCTACCTTAGCTATGTAAGGTAGACGACTAGCTAGAGATACTAGTGAACCTAGTAGCTTCAGTCACATGGATACACCCTAGGGATCTAGATTGCCAAGGCGCTTGGAACCCTACCTTCTTCAGACTACTATATGTTGGTGTGCCTCGCCGATATTAGATGAACAAAAAGTGGCGCTTTCGGACCTCAACGTAAATAAATGTGGGGTCGCATAGCAGTTCGCGATACCAACATCCTGACATCTCGTTTCCAGACAACTCAACAAGTCGCGCCATTGAGTCCTGCAATCTATCCCTATATTTCCTTTTAGAAAAGCCATCATTGCACTACTGGGGGCATATCGACCATCCCGTTTGTGGTGCTTCTACAACTCAAGGTTCAACCTTAAAAATGCACTAAGATTTGAAGGTCATGTTGGGATAGTATATGTGTCTTCCCCTTTGGATACACGCGGAGTGATGTCCAACCACTAAGATGCCTCCAACGAATATAGCAGGGCTTCAAGTATGACTAGAAGAGCGAGTGAATGCGCAGGATAGGAGAGGTGAGGTCACTGGTGACTCCACATCCAAGCTTGAGTTGATTGTGGCCCACATGGGGGCGTACGCGATTCATTTTATTTGCCTGCCGGCACAAGCTGTGCACGAGTAGCAAAGCTGGTGGAGGGACGGTCTTAAGACGACACATTCACCTCTAGTCAATGATGCATTTTTATATCAGCCTGCTCTGGGTTAACATTCGTCCACGACAAGACTGAGCTGTGATCGTTCGTGATGTCCATCCTTGGCGTCTGTACCATTGTATGGCTCTGGACCGCGGGTGGTAAGCTCACGTATGTACTTGCCCTTATGATACGTATGCTGACTTGCATCAGTTGCTGCGTTGCCACGACCAGCCACCGATTCCACAGATCCAAGCAGGCGCTTCGACAATGGTGTTCAACTGAGGATACTACCTCTCGGCGCTTCTATCGTCTACGGATTGACATCGCCCGATGGCAATGGTTGGCGCTACGGCCTCAGAAATCAGCTCGTCTATAACAATGCCAATCCTGTCAACATGATCGGTAGTGTTCATACTGGCACAATGGCGGACGGTGACTGCGAGGGGTGGCCTGGCTACGTTATCACCCAGGTTGTTGCTACGTTCGAGCTATCTGCGCCTGCTTGAACTAACTTTGCTAGGTTGCTGAGAAAGCTGAGCTCTCTATTCCCTCTCAACCTAATCTTGTCCTATTGCACGTTGGTACCAATGATTGCGTTCAAAGTATCGACATTGAGAACGCGGGAACACGCCTAGCAACCTTGATCGATCGTCTGTTTGATGCGATTCCAGGCGTTACTATCATCGCTTCTACCCTTCTGCCAAACGGGAATGCCAATACCCAGGCAAACGCCGTGATATATAACAGTCAGATCCCTGGCGTCGTCCAAGCCCGTCAAGCCGCTGGAAAAAGATCGCTTATGTCGACTTCTCATCCTCATACTTCAGCCTCTCTGATATAGGTTCTGATGGAACACACCCTACCGAAGCTGGATATCTGAAGATGGCGGAGGTGTGGTATCAGGGCATTCAAGCTGTCGATAGCCAAGGATGGTTGTCGCCTCCGGCAGCCGTGTCCGGTGTAGACGATACTGTCACGACTGGAGCTGGTAATACATGTGACAAGGTCCCTGGAAACGCGATTGGCCCGACCCAGACACAGAATGGATCTGGCAGCGACGACGGAGCGTATGTACACGTCGGTACACAGGTATCCAGTTTTGCAGGATTCAACAACCCTTCGACCGTGAACTTCAACAACTCCCATCCTGAGGGAGTTTTCTGGGCTGATATTGATGGTGATGGGATTGACGACTACGTCTACGTTGGATCCAACTCGGACTACGGTCTGGGTGTCGCGTTGAGTCTTGGCGCTGGTAATATGGGACCTTATCTCTATTTCACGTTCCCGAACTCTTGCAATCGACCCGGCGTCCAATTCGCAGACATGACGGGTGACGGAAGAGATGACTTCTGCTGCATTGGTCCAGACGGAGGCGTGGACTGCTGGCAAAACACCCCAGGATCGGATTCGCGAAGCCCGACATGGGTTTCTATGGGCACCGTCAAAGCGAGCGAGGGCTATCCTCAGGCTCAGGTCCGTCTAGCTGACATAGACGGTGACGGAAGAGCAGACTATGTCGCTTTTGACGCATTTGCCACAGAAATCTATGGATGGCGAAACGGTGCAACATCGAATGTTGCACCCATGTACTGGTATCCAATGGATGGAGTCTTCACTAACTTGCCAGATGGCCTTCCGCTTGATGGATTTAGATTTGTTGACCTAAATGGAGACAAGAAGGATGACCTGATCTGGGTCAATGCGAACGGCCAAGTGACTACCTGGATCAATCGTCGAGGTTTTAAGATTGGTCTTGAGCCTGCATGGGTTTCTCACGGAGTTACCCACCAGGGCTCATCGAGCCCGGTCAACGTCACTTTCGGTGCCTTTATGGGTTCCGGGCGTGCTGATTATGCCTTGGTTTCGATCAAAAGGGCAATGTGTACATTCAACGTTGGGAAAATCACGACCATGGTGGGACAATGGTCAGAGGAGACGGAACGTTTTACTGCGACATGACAGGCTCCGGATCAGACGACTATGTCTTCATCAATTCGACAGGAGCAATCACCCTCTTCGAGAACGGTCACAATTGGGGATACTGGATTCCATGGGGCCACATCTATTATGCCAATCGAGCTCGTGAAGAGATCCATCTAGCCGACTTTGACGGCGATGGGAAATGCGACATTCTGCTTGTTGACAAAGCTTCTGGCGCGACGACGGTCATCCAGAACCAATACTCTGGAACATTCGCCTTCTCGAACCTCGGTGTCGTGACTGGAAGTGCAACATGCACCGAAGGCTATGGCAAGGACAAGCATGACAAGGGAGTCCGTTGGAATGATATCGACGGAGATGGTAGAGCTGACTTCCTTTGTATGTCAAGTGACGGAACTGTCCATGGCTATCTGAACAAAGGAGTTGGCAACATGGTCGATCTAGGACAAATCAAAAAATCCGAGGGCAAAGAGCGTGTCAACTTGAGATTCGCGGACATCAACGGTGACGGAAAAGACGACTATCTTTATGTCGACATGCTCGATGGGGCCGTTACAGCTTGGTACAATGGTGGCGCGAAAGAGAGTTCTGGCAGCGCCTATGAGTGGAACTGGCAAGGCAACGTTTCCTCGGGTGGCTCTAGCCGAGGCGCATGCGTTGAGTTCGGGGAGCTCTACGGCGTTGGAAGAGCAGACTACATCGTTGTTGAGCCCGCCACGAACAAAGCCTGGACTTGGTTTAACGTCTGTCCCGGTGGTGGTGTAGGACCGATTACTCCAAACCTTCCATCAGGTGCTCCACCAGTTCCAGTCATTGGCTCCGGATCGATTGGTGGTAACGGCGGCACCGCAACAACAGGGAGTAGCGGCGGCACCACAACAACTGCCGAAGAGGATGGATCCGGCTATGTCACCATCGATCCGACCATCTACGGCGGAAATCCCGCGTCCGTGACTGTGCAATGCAGTCCGCCATGCACATATGTCATGCCGCCCTTGACAATCTCAAGCCAGACCACATTCAGCTTTCCCCGCTAACGACCACGGTGGAAGTTGGCTGGTTGACGTCTTCAGGAGGCTCGACGAGCTATACCAGTGTGGTAGAGACCACAGTCATCACTATCCCTGCAGTTACAACATCTGTCATATCCGTCTTCGACGTGACCGTCACAGACACCGAGACGGTTTTCTTCCTGACGCCGAGTGTGGTACCTTCGCCTTTCAATATCACAGACCAGAATACCATCAGTGGCACAACACATCCTTCCAACACCCGCACATTCTATCCTCCTCCTTGGCCAGGAACAACAGCACCTCCAACCTCATCAATTCTGCCGTCGGATACTTCCCATGACTCCCATTTCCCTCCTATCACCCACACTTCCGGCTCACCGGGCCCTGTCTGTACAAGTCTTACAGGATGCGGCAGTCACTGCGCCGGTATCTGCTCACCGTGCTGGATATCTTGTCCGGGACCACCGAGTCTCAACTGGTGGGACTCCAACGACCCGGAAGCTCCTCCTGGGCAAAACAACAATGACGACCCAGATGGCCCAGATGATCCAGACGACCCAGACGAAGGGGATTCATGTGAAGCGGACCTTAGTGTTGACACAGGTCTCTGCTCTAATGGAAACTTCCCACTCTACGATCCGGAGACTGCATTGATCAATTGCGATTACAATTCTGAGGATGCGTTGGATATGATGGGGTCTTGCCAGAAAGAGGCCCTCAACGATCCCTCCTCGGTGCAGGATGCCGTCGACAACGCGAAGAACTGCGATTGTGGAGGCTCTGCAGCTACCAAGCGATCGGTCGTACCGCTTGCTTACGAGATCAAATACACAGAAGACGGTCACATCAACCAAACTGCATGGCGAGAATATCGCAGAGTGTTGGAGCATGAGAACCTCTTCAAGCCTCGTGCAGACAGGAGATGTGCAAGCACTACATTTCCTGCCGTTGAGGCGGTGGGCGCATGCGTTGCAACGTACACTTGCAACTTTGACGACTTCCCGAACGTCTGCGCGAATGCTCGAAGTGCCATCCTAGAGCGCGGCAAGACCAGTGTACTCACATATAATTACCAGGGTACGTGCCGTTCAGCTGCATAGCAAGCAGTTGCCCACTCAGATCGGGACTTTCTTCTCGAAGGACAGCTCAAGCACTGACGCGCAATACCTAGATTCGGATTACCACGATACAATTACGTGGACACGCGGCAAATTTGTCAATGGTAGAAGTGAAGATGTCGCAAACGCTATTCGGGAGAACGGTAAGGATCCGCGCCCTGGCTGGGGTCTAGTTGGATGTGAGGTTGAAGAGTATCCATGGTACGTGTTCCCATCATTGCACGTTTCCGAGGGGCAACCTTAGGTCGAGAGAATGGTCCTGCGACTCGCACAGCCAGTTGTGCCGCCTGAGTACGAATCGTAGCACGTTTCCATGGGCTGACATGGTGTGTGTTGCAGGGGCTCTGGGAACCCGGATCGTAATCCCAGTCCGACTCTACTCACAGAGCATGCCGTCAATCGCTTGATTCCAAGGAAAGAGAACGGTCTCCAAGGCAATGACTGGAACGATTTTCTCAAATCACAAGATCCGACAGGTGAGGGGAAGAACTACAATATTCATGGGCTCACAGTTTGTAAGCAACGGTGTATCCGCGTTGCAATGACGATTTTGAGTTTAACTGTCAGCAGGTATTGAGTTTGGTGGCTCGAGCATGACTACTGGCAGAACTGAGGATGACTATCTTCTTGGTGCCGATCAGAGCAAGAATGTTTGCGGCCAAGGTCAGTCCGCATTGGTGCTTTGAAATCGACAAGCTGAGTTCCTAACCTTTCAACAGCCTACGGACCCGGCTTTCTGTTGGCCAATCGCATGAACCTGGCAGCAGCGGCTGACACTGATCCCAATGTTCCAAATTGGGATCCTTGGTGGAACAACCACCTCAGCAATCATGCTACCTCAGTCAACGCGGCTGGAGTTACGCAATATGCAAACATTCCATCTCAATACTGCGCCAGTCCCGCACCTGGTATGAAGTCATGGGATTCAGCTGCTAACATCTGGAACACCGTTATCGGTGGACACACCTTTGGAACTTCTGCGTCCAAGAAACCAGGCAATCGATACCTTCGCTGCGATGAACCCGTCGTGTACAGTGGCCCGTTCGGTACCACTGGCCCACAGAAACGCGATATCGGGATCCGTGGACGAAACGCCACCGCTGCTCCAGAACTCGAGGAGTTGGTTCAAGAGGCTGAGAATCAAACAACGAGAGCCAATAGAGCCTTTGCTGAATTTGGTTCCGGGCCTCTTGAATCGTTCGACCAAAAACTCGTTGCACGGGCGGCCGCTGGCAGTTTCCTGGACGCGCGTGTGTATGCGCTCAGCGGATGCGATAACATTGATTTCGACCCCTGCGCCTGGAGTGAGGACTGCGGGGAAGATACTCCTGACTTGTCCGACGATGACAGTGTTCCAGTGGTGACTGTAACCGCCGCACCAGCTACGTCGACTGTAATCATTACATCAACGCCAACGCTAGTTCAGTCCACTATCGTAATCACATCGACAGTCTTGCCAGCGACGGTTCAATCTACTATCACAAGCACATCAGTAATCACGCCGACCGTCACGACTTCGACCACAACAGCGATCGTGGCCCCAACGGTATCTGCCAATTGCGATTATTGGTCAGTTTCTTCCATCTTCGATATCAGAATATTACGAGCTAACTATACCTCTGCAAAACAGGGATGAATCCTTTTTCTACACCTTTGAGGTATACAATATCGAGAACTGGGCTATGGACGGCGGCGATGAGCTGCACGCGCAGGAAGATGGGTGCGGTGCGCTCACAGGCTGGAATTGGACGGACGCTACCAGCACCTCGTTTGCAAAAGTGTACTTCAACCTGCCAATAATCCTGACAGCAGGGTGCGTTGAGCGGGCTATTGTGTCGGCAGGCGGGCCCCAACTCTCATGCACATATGACGGCATAGCAGGCATTAGCAAACGACAACAGCATGATGCGGCGCAGGAAGATGAGTGGATGGAAGAGGATATGCGAAGAGAAAAGAAGGCGCGAGAGGAGGACGCGCTTGGAAAGAAAGCACTTGCAGCGGACATGGTGAAGAGAGCCATCACTACCGAGGGGCCGCAAGCGCCGACGATTACAGCCACGCCGACTTACTCATACCTGTCAACGATTTCGTCGATGCCGTCTTACACTCCCATGAGCTGGGACGCGAACAACACCGTCGTGCTAACCTGGACGTTGACTAAGACGGATACAACCTTTACTTCGGCGGTGTGGATCACCAGAAATACGACCGGCATGACAACTTTTACTACCACGATCTCAATTACCCCGTCGATGAGCACGCCATCTTCGACAGTCTCGGCATAATCACTTTCGTCGATCTTGATATCCGGCAGTACTGCGACGAGGTCTTCGATTGAAGCTTCGTAGAGTGATGTAGGGGGACTCTGCTTTCATTATAGACTATCCATTCCTATGTATCTTATTCGTTGTAATCTTACCTCGTACAGGGTCCTTGTTGCATCTTCAATTGCAGCATGTGGGAAGATGCTTCCCATTTATATAAACATTTAAGATTGTAATCGATGCAAACGCTATGCTACTTATTTCTCGGTCCGTACAGCCGATACTGGGCTGTAGGATTAAGCGAACGACAAAAAGCTCGCGATACCTGTAACCTTGCATTCGACGCTGCACGAGCAGAGGGTACTCTATTCATTTGAAAAGCAGTTCCTTCCATTCTACTAGCTCCCTACTCAACTTGCCCTCGATCACAGAAGCGCGCACTCATTGGTCATCAACAGGATTGCCATCTCCATCGAGATAAACCCCGTTTTCGTAGTCCCAGCTGCCGTACCTCCTGACATCATACCCAGCATACCACCTCAGAAATTCCTCTACGCTATCATACGTGAACGGGCAATCATCCCCTGTAACGCAAACACGATCCTCCACGCCTTCCTCCTCTCCCTCGCGTCCTCCGTAGCAGCGCGTTCGCACAAAGCCCAGCCGGCGCACGCGCGCTCGCCATCGCTATAAGGCTCGGTGATGAAACCCGCGTGCACGATGTAACCGACTTGCTCGAGACGGAGACGCTGTTTCAGTTCGTCGAGAGGGGGACTTGTGTGGCAGCGAGACCGCGAATGGCCACCACGCTCCTAGAATCGACTTCTGAGTGTAGGCCCGAGGGGAGAATTCCGTCGCAGAGGGACATGAGCACGCGGTACTCATTTGGCAAAGCAACGTTGCTGTCACTGCCACCGTCCCTATCGTAGGATGCCGCAGCCGCCTGCGCCTGCACTTCGCTTTCAATCTCGCGCATTCTCTGCTCGCACACTTCCGGCGTTACGGGTGGGTTGATGACGTTTGGAAGGATGCGACGGGCCGTATCTGGGTCGAGCAAGTCGTCGATGTTGGTAACCAGATCTTCGAGTTCGGGAGGGTCGCCACCGTATTCGCCGACGAGATATTGGTCCTCAAAACTCGCGATACGCTCTTCAATCGAGTCTGCTTGCTCTTCTTCTGATGGTGCGGACAGGTATGCGTCGAAGCGTACGTTAGTGTCGTGGACAGCGGAGCGCAGTTTTTCGTAATTGATCTTGTAGAGTTTGGAGCGGTAGGATTCTAGAGCTGAGGATATGCGCTGGCGCAACTCATCTGTAGGCGGAGAAATCGTTGGGTCCATGGTGGCAGCGCTGCAGTGTTGGAAGCAAACAGTTGGCAGATGCTCTGCTGGCAGCAGGGCGAACTGAATCGTTCATACGTATATGTTAGTGGGTGTTGGCGGAGAACATGGCAAACTCGAACTCGGTGCTTGGCGTGGTCAATCGACTACCATCTAGTTAAAATGCGCGGCCCACTACGTCGATGAGTAACCCCTGACTCTGCTGCCTATCTCGATGATCCACCGGACTGTCCAAAACAACGACGTCACACTAAATATACAATTGTAGCTATTCCACCAACTAAAACTCAATAGCCCACAGGCTCACAAGGATCCCGTGTGCTATAGAGATCAGTGCACTCCAGGAAGTCATAGATTAGCTATGAAACGGAGTAGGTGCAGTTGCGTGACGTAGTGGAACGCATCCTTCTGAACGCTACTCGAGTATGGTGCGACAAACCAAGCGACACGGGACGTTGAATGGTGGCTCCTGTTAGCCAGGAACAACAAATTTTAGCTTGTGGCGTATGGTGTTGGCTTAGGGCGGTCCCCGCGCCTTGCCGACAGATCATCCTGGCCTCGATTGTTCCGGAAAGCCGCACCTAGGTTCTACACGACAATAGTTGCCCGACACCAATTGACTTGCAGCAATATGCGAGATGTTGGGTTATCGCTCGCAGCTCACCTCCCAACCCAGCAGGACTGTACATCTTCGTCCATTCCTCCATGATCGATGGTTACAGTCTTGCTTCGGTTAGCTACCATGTTCGCCAGCTTACTCTTTGCCTCATCCATCAGCCTTACGGCTGCTGTGCTTTCAGCGCTTTCCTTTCCACTGGACCGAGAAGCTATCCACGTCCATTCCACAATTTCCACTTTGTTGCGCCGTGGACAGCTCGCTATTGAAACTTTCCCGCCACTTTCCTATCTTTTCACCCAGTCATTTCCTGATATACAAGCTCGAACGGTCCGCTCAGGTTGCCTTTTGCGGCCGGCTTCGCCTTTGTCCAATGCTTTTCGTGTGCATGGTCTTCGAGGCTTGCGGCTTGCCCTGATAGGAGGATGACGCAATCGGTGGTTGCCGTCGCATGCGCTTGGGCCATGACTTCCTTCCAAGCACGCAACTACCCTGACGAAGGTCTCGAGATCTCTAGAGATGTATCAAGTCTTCAGCTTGTCACATCCGTGTGCCTCACTTTCTGGGCCCAATACCTTGGCCGTTTGCGAAGAGAACTGGCCTTGCTTTGTGCCGAGCTTTTATACCTTGTTGCCGCTTTGGTGGGGGATGACTGGGCGTCTGGCATTGCAGTGCTGCTCATTGTCCAGACTCAGAAAATAGTTCAGGATTGCGATCGTCTGGCAGATACACAATGCTCCATTGTAAGTCACACAAGAAAGCGATTGCAACGTTGGCTGACCTGACAGGGCTCTGTTCTTTCCTCTCTAACACTCCGCTTCTTGCGCCCAATATTATTGGGGGCCGCCTTGACCGTCTTGGTTTTTGTCCAAATCTTTCCCACATCAGAGGTCCAGACCGGAGGAAATTATAATCTCCATTTCTTGAAACCTTCTATGCGTCGTTCGCTCCGACCAGCACAACCACAATCGTTCAATCTATGGAAAACATCTCCGAATGACTCTCTCGCAACCAGCCACGCAGCTTTTCCTGGAAAGCCCTTCAGCTTGTATATGCCTCAGGCTGGCTTTCTCTGGACCGATGAGCTTATCTGGGATAGCGATGTCAGAGCTTTTGACACTGAAGAGGCAGCACGCAGTAGATGGGAAAGACGACGACAGGAGAAGCGAAAAACCCAGACTGTCGAAGACTTTGTCTTTCCGGGTCACCGCGTCATCCTCCAGGACAAGATCAATAGAGTCGGTAAGAACGTTCATGTCTAGAGTTCGAGAGAAGTAAAGTCTGATGAGAGCAACAAAGCGCCATGGATGTTTGAGCGCGTCCTTATTGAAGAGGCGGGCTACACCGTCGCCACCTCTCAAAATTTCCCAATCCACGATACTGAACCAGTCAGGATAAGGAGCCCGATTAGTGGCGGCTACCTAGATGTCAAGAGAGAGCAGAGCATTATGGACAGGGAACATGGAGCGGACTTTGTAGAAGACGGATTCACCAGGTATCTTGTCAGGTCAGTACTGTAAGAACACGTCAATGATGACCGGGCACAGCTGACTGGTGTGGCCACTAGTATGAGCTCAAGTCAAAGCAATTCGACCGTATGGATCATACACTACGACCAAACTTCGGGCGAAGAGGGCATGCAGATCTACAACCCATCGACGGGCTGTTTTCTCTCTACATCGTACCGCGGCTTCCCAGATTACGATGGAGTACGAACGAACGATACGGTGCTGCATCAGCTCTGGCTCGAGCTGGAGACGACATGCAGCACGAGCCCGAGACTTGAAGCAAGAACTTTCTTCGCCATCGATGGCTTTCCTCGCGCCAACACTTCCACATGGTTGACATTGCGCGGTATCAACTTTAACATTGTCGGAGGAATTACACGCACTACTCATCTTCTTCGCGCCATGTACGCTTTGCAACGTTTCCGAACAAGATACGGACACATCCAAGACACGCCTACGCCTCTCCTCAACGGTCGTGAACCCGGCAAGCCCTCCTTCGTTAAGAACATAGAGACTGTCTGCATATCTCTCGCATTCTTCGCATGCCTGGGACGGAGTGCGTGGTGTAAGCGTTGGGGACAGCAACACTTCAAGCCTTTTGACTCCCGCCATGGAAGAGCATGGTATCCTTTTGGCAGCTGTGCATTGGTATGCAGAGCTTGTCTGAGAGTGTTTGGGGTTCCAGGGATCGGTGATGGCAGAGTCGCGATAGTCATCGCGCTGCTAACGTGTCTGGATGTCGCTAACAATGTATGCTAGACCCTAACTGATAGGACACCTCCGATCGCCTGGAATCGGAGCCAGATTGAGCCGAATTCGGTAAAGCACGGGGTTGATGCTAAGCGAATTAGGAAATTTTGTACTAGGATTGGAGACTAGGATTGGGCAACTATAAAGCCGCGTCAATAACGCGCTTCGCGTTTTATACTTATCGAACCTATACGTCCTATTCTTATATTACTACGCGTATCTCCTATAATACGGAAAATTATTTAAATTACTATAACGTAAACTATAAGGTAGTAAATTAAGTAAAGTAATACGTTACGAAATCTCGGATCGTAGTATTAGTAGTAAGTATAGTACAAATAATCGTACCGTATATACTAGGTATACTACGCTTACTACGCTTACTACGTTATATAAATATATACTACGTTATGCGAGACTATACTATATTATAAGAAATATTATTATAATAACTTTATATAAAGTAAATTAATAACTCTCTTCCTATAGACTTATTTATCGCCTAGTCTATAAATTATTAACTAAATTGTTAACTAAATTGGCTACTAACTTAACTATAGCCTACTATCTCCTTACTATATATAAGTCGTTTAATATACGAGCTATATATAAGACTACGTAAGTCGCTACCCTTATAATTCGTTTAGTAAGTAAGTTAATAATTTAATAAATACTAAGGTTATCTTACTTATAAGTAGTATTTAGCTCTTTAGTATATTATAACCTTTACTATTCTTATATAAGCGTTCCTCGAGTTAATAGTTATTCGAGTTACTTTTTCTTCTTAGTTTACGTTTTATAGGAAATTATACGTCTCTTAATTAGTAGTATTATTAATATATATTTTACTACTCTTATTATTTTATAGTACTAACGTAGATACTACGTAGATACTATAGTAAATACTAGTTAAGGGATATATTCTTCGTTTACTTAAGCGTTATAAGTCTCTCTAAGGTAATAGTAGTATTAACTTAATAATAGTTATCTTATATATAGTATCTACGTAGCTATATAAGTTCTTAAATATATATAAATTAACTAACGTACCTATATATCTCTACGTAGTTATATTACTATTTTTGTTACGTTACTTATCTTTTATAGTAACGATAAGTTATAAGTACGCTAGTAAACGTCTATTAAACGCTACTTAGGATATAGTATTTACTAAATCGTTATACGACTCGAAAGTAACTATTACGTACTCTTATACTTATATTTAATTATATCTTACGTTACTATTAATATTTTGCTAGTTTAGCGCGTATCTAACTATATTATATTTAGTACTATCGGGATTATTAGGATCTTTACTAGTAGCTTTTTTATACTATAATAAGGGGTAAAACTATACTTAATATAGTAATATTTATAAGTCGTCTTCTTCTAACTAATTAAAATCGTATATACTAGCTTAAGTAGTACTAGCTTCTAGTAATCTTAATTCGCGTATAAATATAGTTAACGCTTATTAAAAGATAATACTAACTATAAGCTTAAGGAGTATTTATATTTCGTTAACTTATTACTATTTCTCTCGCGCTATATATAGTTTTAGTTACGCTATTAGTAGCTACTTAAAATAACGCTTTATATTAACTACCTTAGTTAGCCTTACTAGTTTATTTACTTCTTTTATCTTCTCTACTATAGTAAGGTTACGTAAGTATAGTTTAATATTAAATTCGATAGTTATACTTAGATTATAATCGTTCTATATAGTAAGTTAATTTTCTTAGCCTTCCTTCCTATTAGTACGCTTATACTTTTACTTAATAAACGTTATATAGTTATACTTATTATAGCCTATATTAAGTCCTAGCGCTAATTCGAGTCGTTTAATTATATCCGTATAATATATTATTATATACTATTTAAAGAAGTTAAAATAGCCTTTTATGTCTTTTATTATATTAGACTAATACCTTCGGAATATTTCCTTATATTAGTTTATACGAAATAGCGCTAACGTTATATAGCGGAGGGTATTATTATTATAACTATAATAGAGCGAAAGTAAGATAAAGTCGACGACTATACGTATAAATAGAATTATCTCTATAGCTCTAGCTTCCTTTAAGAATAAAGTAAATACTAGTAGTAACTATCGTAAGATACTCTTAAGCTCTTTCCTTATTATTTATCTTTTACTTAATAACTACTCGAATATATGTAAGCTATAGTATAGTAAGACTATTATAAAACGCTTATTAATAAGATTTACGACGAAGTCCTTTAGTAATATTTTACCTTAAAATCGTATTTTACGCTATTTAGCTTCTTTAATTACTACCTTATATATTTTGCTATACCTTTTAAAAAGTAAGTCCTCTAGTAAAGTAATTAACTATTACTATACGTAATTAAGTACGCCCTTAAGTAGCTAGTATAAGATATTAACTATTATTATTACGTATATATTTACTTATAAATAGTTAAAAGTAAACGAGTCGATATTATATACTTAGTCCTCTTAGTTATAGTTAGTAGGGTTTATTTATTAGTAACTAATTTACTATTAAGTCTCCTTATATATCCTCTAGGGAGCCTATACTTCGAGGTTCTCTCGATTACTTAGACGTATACTATATATAGTATATTATTAACTACTCTTAACCTCTATTACTTAGGCTTACTCTTTATAGTCTAGAGTTATTATAGCGAGAATAGGGAAGTACTAACGCGTCTATCCGTTACTATATAGTAACTCTCTATTACTATTATATAGGATTTCCTTAATAAAGTCGAATAGGACTTTAAGATAATTATAAAATATACGAACTCGAGTAATAATATCCTTTTCTTTTACTATTAAGATTAAAGTAAAAAGTATAAATCTAGGCCTTTAGTTAAAGTTCTATATATCTACTATAAGGTTACTTATAATAAGGTATATTAAATAAGCTAATTAATTTCCCTAATAGTTCGTTACTTATATCTTATTAGTAGATATAATTAATAGTATAATTATAGTATTATTATAGTTAAGCTACTCTTAAGTATCTTATTACTAATTAGTCGAAGCTATCTTATTATATACTTTACGCGCGTTTCTATTACTTATTTATATCTAGTAAGGAGAAAATTAAAAGTTATTACTAAAACTAAGATACCTTAAGAAGAACCGAATTACGTCTTCGACTCGTTTATATCGAAAGTAGTATCTTTTAGTCCCTTATAATATATTCGTCGAAGGTAGCGTAAAAGGCTAGATA
Source organism: Taxawa tesnikishii (nom. ined.) (assembly GCA_030247885.1). Classification (NCBI taxonomy): domain Eukaryota; kingdom Fungi; phylum Ascomycota; class Dothideomycetes; order Dothideales; species Taxawa tesnikishii (nom. ined.). Next base: position 48,228 of record JAPDRO010000014.1, on the reverse strand, counting down.
TTTTATTATATAACGTTTCTTCTTTTTCCTATTATAACTATCTTCTCTTCGAGTTTAGCTACTAAACGCTAGCTAAAATGTTACGTAATCGCATATAGCCTTAGTTTACGTATTAAGCGAGTAATTACGTTTTTAAATATATTTTCCTAGTATAGCTAGTTCGCGAATATAATATCTATATTACTAGTAAAGCTAGTAAGTTATTTTAAGTTCGTAAATACGAGAGGCGTATATATATATTTATATTAAAACCTAGAGAAATAATATCGATATATAATACTACTTACTTATTTACTTCTCTACTTACTACTTTCCTTATAACTTCTTTAAACGTCCTCGTTTTACTTTCTATATATAAGGTAAACGACGACAATTTACTCTTACTATTATAAGCTATAAAGCTACTAGTTCTAATACTATCTCGTTTGTCCTTTAATATAAAACTCTATAGTATATTTCTATATAAGTTATTTTCTTCTTTTATAGTTAGTAAGTTATAAGTAACGTCTTAAAAAACGTTTAGTAGTTCTTTAAACTTACTATTATTTATAGTTACGCTAGTTACGTTTTATATATTATAGTCTTCGTTAATATAATTAAACTATAACTATAGTATATCTTTAATTTATAGTATAACTATTTCTCTATTTATAATGTTAGTTAATATATTAGTTATTAGTAAACGAGTAGTATCTTTTATACTAATAGTTATATATTAAGGGTTATATAAATAGCGTACTCTATACGTAGTAATATATATCCGTAGGCCGTATAATTGTTTATATACGCGTCTATATATACTATAAGTATATAGTCGAACTATAGTAGTAGTATATATTTACTATTATATTAAAGTCGTATATATATAAGCTAAAGAGAGTTAACTCTAAACGCCTAGGCGCTTAATTAAATTAAATTAAATCTTTCGATTCGCCTTTTACTAATTCGTCTTTTACTAATTCGTATTATAATTCGTATTATAATTTAGCGCGTCTAAATCTACTCTAGATTATTTCTTCTTACGTCCTATCTCTATACCCCTAAAGAATTACTATAAGTATATAAGTCGCCTTGCGACTTATTTAATAACTCTCGAATTATAAATAACTTATAGTTCGTAGTAAGAACTATAATATATTACGAATAAAGTAAAGGGTATAAGAAAGCTAATAACATTATATTTATTTACCTTTATAATCGTAAAGAAAGAAGTAAAACTAAGTATAAGACCTAGCGAATTATATCGCTAAATATAAGGGATCCTTTATACTATTTTATAATATCTTCTTTTAAGTACTATTTACGCTCTAGGTACTTATTTAATTACTACTATAGCTAGTCTATCTAACTATATAATATACTTAATCGCGAATATAAGTAGCTAAATTTTAGCGCTTATATATCTAATCCTAAAGGTTATATTATAAAGTACTATATATTAAACGAAACCCTTTAGTATAAGGAGCCTTTTACGTAAGCCTTATACGTCTTACTCTAGCTATAACTTACTTAACCTTTACTATATTAAACTCGGGATCGACGATAATTACTACGTCTACTAAGTCGAGGGATAAGCTTACTATAATTTATATCGCTAAGGTAACTATAATACTAGGCTATTCTTTATAGCTAGGGGTTATAGTTTTAAAGTTAGTAATTTACTTATTACACTCGGTTTAACTATTCTATAAAGCGACAAGTACGATGTCCTTCTTATTATTAATTACTATATAGTTTAGCTACCCTACTAGCTAAAGTAAGTACTATAATAGTATTAGTAGTTTATTAGTATATATAAGTAGTAACTACTTACTATATAAACTACTATAACGTTAAATAGTATAAAAGCTATAATAATAATCTTTTATAGTCTCTTAAAGAAGTTAAGTTAACTACGTATTTACGCGATTATATCCTTTAATATTATTATTAAAGGGAGTTAATCGATCTCGTATATATAGCTTTATAATATAGAATTTTATACGCCCTTTAAAATCCTTACTACGTCGTTATAGTCTATTTTATTTAGCTCGGCCTTTATCTTATTATCGTTTTCTATTAGAGTATATAAATAAGGGAATATTATCTAAATATAAAATTTACGAATAATTTAAAAGAATAGCTACTTTATTTAAGCTTTAAAGTATTTATTAGTCTTCGTTTAGACTTTCTTTACTAATTACAACTATTTATCCCCTAGGCTATTACGACGAAACTTCTTATTAATATTAAAATATTAATCCTATATAGTATATAGTAGGAAGTCTAATACTAGTTAGCCCTCGGAATTTAAATCGACTTACTATTAAAGCTTTATAAGGAAGTAAATTATATACTTTTTAGCGCCCTTTACTACGACTTATATTATACGTTATAACTCTAGTATTAACTCGACGTAAATACTATCTAGGAGGGTATCTTACTTATTATTACTATTACGTCCTTCTTTATCTTCTTTATCCTCTTTATCTTATACTAATTTAGCGATTATATTAGAGAGTTTATTCTTCTTATTTTAAGCCTTATCGATAATCGCTATACTTTAAGTAATTAATATAAAGCTAATTCGAAATAAAGCGCGTTACTTTACTTAAGTAAGGTTTAGTCGAAATAGTAGATTCGTAGTATATACGTTACTTAGAGTCTATTTACTTACTATAATAGTTATAAACTTTATTTCGGACTTTAGTTTATAGTAGTAAGCGTAAGTAATAAGAAGAAGAGGAACTAAAGTAAGCGTTAGTAGAAATAGAGTTTCGCTTATAAAAATAAAATTTAAATTACTAGGAAGGTACGTTAACTTAAACTAAATAGACGAATTAGAGTTATAATTTATATAGTACTCGTCGAATGCGACGATACTTTAACGAGCGTAAATTTCTTTATAAACGTTTAAGTTTCCTAGTACTTTAACTACAAGTTTTAATATTATAATTACTTAAGTAGTAAGTATATACTATTCCGATTATTATAACTTAGGTTTATATAACGTATTAGATTCTAGTAGAATTTTAGCTATAATTATTATAAGTATATCTTCCTCTAATTTATAAGTAGTTACTAGCTACTCTCGAGGCGGTAAATCTTTAAGCCTAACTATATCGTTAAGCCTATAATAATCCTTAAATTCGGATTTTATAGCCTTATTAATTAATAGGCTAACTAGTAATATTAGAATTATCTTAACTCTAGTAGATTTTTCTAAGATAACTATAAAAAACTTACGCTATTTATTAACCTAGTTAGATAATAAGTAAGTAGGAGTAATTACTAATATAAGTCCTAATTAAGTATATCGTAATAGTCTATCAACTTAAGTAAGCGCGTTAGGATTTAAATAGAAGCTAGAATTTAATAGATACGCGATACTTATTACTTTATCTTTAGTTACCTTTACTAGAAGCTTTAAGAGTATAAGGATAATAGTTATTTTACTTATACTTATAAAGTATTTAATAAAGACGTATTTAGATCCTTATAGTAGCTTCTTTAGAAACTATTTAACTATATAGAATTAGTATAATAGAAGCTTAGTACTACGCTTTTATCCCGGGAAGAATACGCTAGATCTTAAATATATATTAGTAGAGTTATAGCCGAAAAACTTATATATAGCGTTCTAAGTATCGACGTCGATTTATTTTAGATTTATTACCTTCGCTAAGGCTTCTTTAGTTAAACTTTCTTATATCTTAGAGCGTAGCTTCGCGGACGATAGTACCTTATTTTTCGAGTAGTTATATTTACTAAGATTAATAGAGAGTATAATAGGGCTTTCGGTAACCTTAATATTATTATTTAATATAGTAGGAATTATTTACGACTATCTAGTCTCTTTAATATTACGTTCTTTATTACTACGTTAAGTTTCCTTATTCGTAAGTTACTAAGCTTCCTTATTTGTGAGTTACTAAGCTTCCTTATCTATAAGTTACTAAGCTTTCTTATTTGTAAGTTACTAGGCTTCCTTATTTATAAGTTACTAAGCTTCCTTATTTACGAGTTACTAAGTATTCTTATTCGCTAGTTACTATTAGACTAAATTATCCTCTATAAGTTACTCTTTTAGAGTCTAAATAACTATATTATAAATGTTATTAACTAAGCGCGTCTTAACTATTAATATATTAGTAATATACTACTTAGAATAGCGTAATAACTTTACCTTTTTCTTCGTAGAATATAAGTTAAATAGTATCCTTATTAAGAGTAAGAAAGAGCTAGATAATACTACTCCTTTTACGCTAGAATTTCTAGAGTTATATTACTATAATACTAAGCTTAAACTTATTATCGACTCGAGAGTATATATATCTAGCCTATAGATTAAACTAAAATACTAGCTAATTCTTATAGTTCGATATACTTAGAAACTTAGTAAACGTATCTTACTAAGTAACTCTATCTAATATAAGGAACGTACTAGTCTAACTATAATAGGTATTCTAGTTAATATAAAGATATAGCCTAGTTTACTTAATAACTATAATAATAAGAAATATTTTATATAGTATATATACTATAAATAGTAAGTTATTAATATTTATCGCGTCTTTATTACTAGGGCGTAATAAACTAAAGTTAAGGTTTATAAAGTTATCGACTCTAAGGCTTAAACTTAATAAACGTAACTTAAGAGGACTATAGTTATAATAGTTAAACGATAATATTACTATAGGGCTCCTCGACTAAGTCTAAGACTATAACGTAAAGTAAGTAAGTATTAAACCTTTATTTCCTTTCTTTTAGGCTCCCTATACCTTTATAATTTACGCTTAAAGTACGCTCCCTTTTACGTCTATTAGAACTTTTATAGTATAATTTAAACTATAAAGTACTTTTTTAGTAAACTATTATAGTTACATTTTACTATAATATTTAAATATATTAGCGAAGTTATTTATTATTAAGCTCTTAACTTTAAAGCGTTACTCGATTTAGAGTTTCTTATTATTAAGGTAAAGGGCTTTTATATTTATACTAGTACTCTTATATTTATCTATAATAGTAGTTACTATAGCGTAGAAGTTATTTACGTTTTAGTTAAAGAACGTCTTAAAGAATAAGTTAGACTTCTTACTTATTTTAGTACGTAACTATATTATAATACTATCTTTTATTTAAGTTATATTATCGGATATATTAAATACTCTAAAATAGACTACTATAATAACTAGAATATAAAATAAAGGAAGAAATAATCGAAGTAGTAGGGCTAATAAATAAGAGAGTTAGTAAAGTAAGTAATCTAGAGATATTAATTATTAGTCCTAGATTAATAGCTTAAAGAGCGAATAACGTACGCGAGTACTAAGTATATAGCTAAACTAACTAAGTAAAGGATCTTAAAATAGTAGTATTTCCTAATAGTAGCGTAAATAAAGAGTTTTAATAGAAGCCTTATAGCGCGTAAGGTAACGCGTAAGTAATAGTCGAAGGAAGTTTAAATAAAATATAAGGCGAGATAGTTAGTAAATCGCCGAGAAACGTATAGTTAATACGTAGAGTAACGAGTTACTATATTACTAGTATTATACGTAACTAATATAACTAGACGTAGTAATTTATAATTAAGAAAAGAACGTAGTAAAAAGGAAAGCTTTATATAGTAATAAATAAAAGAAGTAGTAAACGTAAGAAAGATTATTAATATATATATATATATATTTATAAATAAGATAAACGATAAGTATAATTAGACTAATAAGGTACCTATATATAAATATAAAGTAAACTCGGTTTACTAGTAAGTTAAAAGGCTAATAGTAGAAATAAATCGCTATTTAACTCGTTACTTATAAATTACTTTCCTATTTACTTTATATACTCGTATTATATAAGGCGAGTCTATATATAGTAGTATATAAATATAAGGGATAAAGGCGATTCGAAAGGCAATTTATACGTAGTAGTATTAACTTATCGACTTAATTTACTAAATATATATTATCTACTATACTAAAAACGCGCTAAACTATATAACTTAATATATAATATAGTAAGTATAAAGAGACTAATATAGATAATATACTACTATAATTACGCTATTAGCTAATATATAGGCTTTATAATAAAGAAATAGGGAAATAATAATAAACGTTTTAATTAGTATATTAGGTATATATACTTATATAGAAATATTTCCTTAAACTAAAGATAATATCTTACTATATAGCCGTTTAAACTAGACTATTAACGCGCTATTATAGTCGCCTTAATAAAGAGAACGTCCCCGGCTAATAAGAAGTCCTTATACTTTAGCTATCGATCCTAAAGGTAAGTCTAACCTAGCGAGAATTATTAGTATTATAAGCTCGTATACGATAATAACGAAAGTAAGTATATAAGTTATAGTTAATATAAATAACTAGCCGTTCGGATTTACTATAGTTTAGCGTATTTAGTAATAGAGATATTATATATAAGTAGAGGAAAGTAATTATACGAACTATACGCTTAAATATTACTATTATCGAAGCTAATATTAAACGAGGTTATTATATTTATAAAGTATTCTTTTTAATAATAAAGAGAAGCGCGATAAGTTAACGTCGCTTTTCTAAGGGTATATATATAAGTAACCTTAGTTAACTTATATATAACGTAAGCGTAGTTCTATTAACTCGAGGTAATAAGTATAAGGATATATATATATAATAATAACTTAGAATATTAAGATCTAGGCTAAATATAGTAGTATATATAATAGTAACCCTTTATATTAAGCTACTATACCTTATATAATATATCGGCATAACGAGGCTATACGATTAATAAATTTAACTATATTATATTAATATTTACTTCGTTTTTTAATAAGATATAACTACGATCTTTTACCGTTAGTTAATATAGTACTAACTCGAATAAACTAGTTACTCTAAGTAAGATAACTCGAATAATAATAATAATATAAATTACTAAACTTATATTTACTTAGTTGCTAGATAGTTAACTTAGATATAGTAGTCTTTAAGAGGGTCTTAGTCTAGATAATAATAGTTATAAAGAATTTTATATACGCGTAAAATACGAGATTATATAAAGAGGCTTACTTAAGTAAATATTCTACTCGATTTCTAAAAAGAACGCTATATATAAGGAGATATTTACGTATATCTTTACGTCTAAGTAGACTTAAAGTTGCTTCCTAAATATAGTTAAGATTATACGGACGGAGAAGAGTTAAGTACTCTTTCGAGACCTAGTATATTATATAAGTATAAACTTCTAACGACGGCGTAAAGGACTTCCTAAGAGTAAGGATATAAAGTACGTAAACGAAGAGAAAGATATATAACTAAAATACTACTTACTAGACGATACTTATTTATCTACTAGTACTCCCTAAACTTTTATAGTAACTATAAAATATAAGACGTAATAAGAAATAATATTAGTTATATAAAGGGACGGTACTTTTAAAGCGCTTTATTAACCTTATAAACTAGCGCGTAGTTAGCTATATAGTACTTCTTTAAGCGTAATTATAATAAAAGATTTAGACTAGGATATATTTATATTAATACTAGAATCTAACTATAGTTTTTAACGCGAGGCTAATTTCCTTAAATAAGATAATAACTAGATTAGAGATTACTCTTTAATAGATAATAAGTAGTAATAGAAGGTAGTCTTAGTATATAAGACGCTCTCGAAGTAACTTTTAACTTTCTTTATTATACTACTAGTACTAACTACGTTAAAATATTTAGAGTTATAAACGGCCTATATATCTAGCTAGTTTATAAAAGTTATTAGCTTATTAACGCTTTCCTTTCGCTTATTTTTAAGTAGTAATACTAAGTAAGCTATTACGTATTTTAACTAGAGATAGTCGTAAAGAAGCTATAAATTATTAATAGAAATAGTATTAGAAAAGCTTATACGAAGAAGTTTACTAGACTATAAAAAGTATAATTTAAGAGACGCGTATAAGACTATCTAAATAAACTAAATACTAGAACTAATAAGAAGATTAATCCTAATAGATTAAATAACAATAAGATTTATAACTATATAAGGCTACTACGTAAATATATTATTAAACTACTACTCGTCCTTACTAAGTCGCGTCAAGTAATTAAGTAAAGTATATAAACGAGGAAGTATTATATAAAGAAGAAAGTATCTATATAAATAGTTTATATAAAAGTATACTATTTTAACTAGGAGCGCTATTAAGGCTTAAAAGATATAGTAAAGTATATAAGTAAGAAATTAAAGGTAAGAAACTTAAGTCCTTTAATACGTTACTACCTACTATAAATACGTAAACTTATAAGAAATTACTAAATCGTTCGTAGCAATTCGACGATATAAGTAACTTATATCTTAAGTTAATAATTTCTATAATTTATATTTTAAGTCGAATAAGGGCGAAGTCTCTACTAATTTCCGAGTCGACTAAGTAGATAGTTAACTAATTAAATATAAGTCTATTAGGTCTCTTTTGTTAAGTAATACTACTCGCTATATAGTATCTTAAAGCTCGGCTTATATTAACGTTAATATAATTAGTAGTATTAAATACCCTAGTATTTAGAGAGTTAAGATTATTAGATATTACTAAAGACTTAGGCCCTAATATTTATACTTAGCTTCCTACTAGTAGAAAGAACTACTTCGTATATCGAATAATAGTATAGTAAGTTAACTACTAGGCTTACTTTAAATAAACGCTAGTTAGCTTAACTATATTTCGCGAATTAGACTTTATATAATATCGCGTTAGCTAATAATTCCTTATAAAAGATAACGTTCCCTTACGTCGATTAGTACGCTAAAACTATTAAACTTAACTTAAATCTATACGCGCCTAGTTTAATAAAAGCTTATACTATATTTATTATTATTACTTTAAACTAATACTAAGAAAGTAAGTAATACTTTACGTCTATATACTACTATCTTACTAGTATATAAGTATAATATCTTAGTAGTATAATACTAAGAGAGTTTAAGATATATAATAAGTAACTACGTATTTAATAAACGTACGCTAATATTACGCCTAATAGTACTAATAAAAGCGAAGGCTAGTTATATATTTTTAGTCTTTCCAAGGTAGTATAAGAGGAAGTAAGTAAGTATACTATTAGTAGTAGCGCTATTACTTACATTCTCTAAGGAAATACCTTTTAGTTAAAAAAGAAAATAAGACGTAAGTATAATAAGCGCTAGCGTTAATATAATCGATATTAGTTCTTTATAATTTAGTAGTTAAGCGAGTAGCTCGTAAGATAGTAATATACTAGACTAACTAGAATACTATAGCGTAAATATAAAGAAAGGATAAGTAATACTACTAGACTAGCGTAAGATATACTTAAAGTACGTATATAACTTATTACTTATATATATAATAAATACTACGAATAGTTAATATTTCTTACTTTATAAGTAAAAGTTATACTTCTCGAGATAGTTAAGGGTAAGTAAGTAAGAGTCTAAGATAAAAAGTTAAAGACTAACTCTCTATAGAGTATTTTAGTAACTATATATAAAGGTATAAGATTTAAGGTAAGATATTAAAAGACCGACGGAATAGGTATAATACTAAGTATATACTAGCTTCGCGAAGTTATTCGTAAGAGTAAGAGTACTACTACTACTTTAATTAAGGCTATACTTAAAAGGCTAGTTTACTCGTAGTATTATAGCGTTATATTTAAGAAGAAATAAGCTTATAAGTATATACCGAACGCCTTATTTAAGTATAAGGATAAGAAAAGTATACTAACGTTATTCTTCGCTAGATACTAAAAGCTAATTCGAACGTAAGCTAAGAGGTATACTAGTTATTTAATAATAGAGAGTATCTAGTTTATATACTTTAAAGTAAGTTAAGCTAGTATCTATTTATTAATAGTTAAGTTATTTCGACTACTATTACCCTTCCTTATAGTATTAGTCTATACTACTTTATAGTTATTCTTTAATAGCTAAGCTACTAGAACGTATAAATTTAATAAGACTAGTAAGCTAATATATTTAGACTTTAACTTAAACGAAGTAATAAAACTATTCGAGGAAAAGTAAAGGACCTAGTTAACTTAATATTTAAAACGTTAAGAACTAATTTAAAGTTACCTTACTAAAGCCGTACTAGCGACCCTTAAGAAGGACCTATATATAGATAAATTCGTTAACGTAACGAATATATAAAAATAGGTAAATATACTTACTAAACTAACTTTTAAGGAAAGCTTAAATAGTAAGGAAATTAATAGTAGTAAAGATTTAAATAAAGTTAGTCTTTATAAGAAATAGTCGTCTTCTCTATTAAAATCTAGTTATAAAGCTACTATAAACTACGCTATACCTCGTAAGTTAAATAATATAGAGTCGAACGATAACTTAACGAGTTAGGATATAATAACGTAGTTAAAGCTACTATAAAAGTAAGAGTTTTAGAGCTTACTTAAAGTAAAGTATTCCCTTAAATAATAGTTTAATATAGTAGGAAGTATAGTACGGTAATTATTAAGTAGTTCGCTATCTTTTTACTATTATTTATTACGTAACTATCTATAGATACTTAAGGACAATAGTAAACTAGAGGGTAGTTAGAGTATATACTAAAAGTAGTAACCTTTACTTATAAAGGTACTTTATAAGTAAGAGTTAAAAAAGGACGTTAAATATACTAAAACTACTACGAGGCTAGTACTTATAGTTATATAGTATTTACGCTAAGGCTAATAGACTTATACTTATACTATAAGGTAAAGATAATCGCCCGTTTAATAAGAATAGTTTTAAAGCGATTTGAAAGTAGTTACTAGATTCCTAGTTTAAGAAGAAAAGGACTAAAGTAAAGGTAAGGATAGAGTTAATAAATAAGTAGATATTATAAAATAAATATACTAGGCTACGCTCTTATACTAACGTTATATATTACTAGAATCTATATATACTATATATTCTACGTTAGGGAAGGCTAATATATATTAGCGAGTTAAAGTAAGCTAATAAGCTAATATATACTAGTAAGTTAGAACGTATAACTTAGTTAATTTAAGTAACTTAATAATAGTATATTACTAACTTAACGAATATCGACGAGTCGATATATATAACCGACTTAATATAAATAGACGAATTAGTTTATATAGACGAGTTAGTACGTATTATTAAATCGCTCTAAATAAAGTTATTACTTAGAACTTACGGAAATATACGTAGTACTAAGTTAAAGTATAATTTACCTAATAATTCGCCTAGTAAGATAAGTTAAATATACTAGTATATACTAGAATTATCGGTATATATAGTAATTACTATATATACTAGTATACGTAGTAAGTACTATAACGTCTAGTATAAGTAGTATTATTAGTACGAGTAGTATTAGTAGTATTACTACTAATACTATAATCCGGGATTTTATAATATAAACTACTAAAATATAACCCTTCGATCTTTTAACTTTATTACTACTTATTATAAATACTTTTATAACTAGTAAACTAGTTTATACTAAAGCTAATATTTAGAATATACTTTATACCTTAAAAGAAAAGTAATACCCTTCTATTTATAAGGCTATTAGTATATATATAATATTCCTTATAATATTTTATATAATTATATAACGTAAACTACGAGGAAGTTAACTAGGTAAAGTATCTAGTTATTAGAATATAAACTCTTTAACTTTAATTACTATCTACGTACTATAATAATAATATAGTTAAAATCTAAGTTACTATATATACTTTTAAGTACTTTATCTTCTTTATCTTTAAGTACTTCCTTAATTATATACTTACGTAGTTATTTACGTAGCTTTTTAGTAGTTAAATTCGCTTTTACTACCTTTACTATCTTAAGTACTTTATAAGTACTAAATACGAACCTTTCCTTTAATATAACTTACTTTCCTTTCTTTTAAGCCTTTTATATATTAAGAAACTCTTACTACTCTTTTAGTTATTTTCGTAATATAACGTTCTTACTATATATTATTTTAGTAAAGCGACTTATTTACTTCGTATATTACTTTATTAAAAAGGTAAGTCTTACGTAACTTTAATAGCCGAGTTAAGCGCTACGTTTACTTTATATAATTTAGTACTATTTAAAGGAAAGCTATCTAGTAGTAAGAGATTTAAATCGGGTTATTATAGAGGTATATAAGGTTATATATTTATAATAGTTAACTTTATAAGTAACTTATTAAGTATTATTATAAGGCTTAAAAGCTTAAGGCTAGTACCTTTCTATTTACTAAGGATATTATATATAGTAAGCGCCTTATTTCTTACTCGAATATATATCTCCGTTTATTTTATACGTAATATATAGCCTATATCGAGTCGTAAAGTAGTATTAGTTTCTAAAGTTAGCGCGTACTTTAGTAAAGTAAAGATACTAATATTAAGTAGTTAGAGTATATATAAGTAATAAGGTAGTAAGATAAGTAAATTAATCGTATTCCCTATATAGAAGGCGATTACCTTTATAGTAATATAACTATTATAGCCGTCTATAATTAGTAGTTACTATATTATAAGGTTATTAAGTTATATTAATAACTCGAAAATAGTAGTTAGCTACTTATAGCTATAGCTATTAAACGTCTAGCTACTATTACTAGTTAAGAACTTTTAGTCTTATAGTATATTAGTAAGTATTTATATTATATTAGTATATTTAGCCTTAAAGATAATTAAGGATAGTATAACTTCTCTAGTAGCGCTTATATACTTAATTATAGTTATTTACTCTTACTAGTCTTTAATTTACTTTTAGTTAAATACCTCGTAAATATTAACTAAAGCTCTTAATAACTAACTTACTTTAACTATAAAGTTAAACTCGTCTATATTATAGACGCGCTTTAGAAGATATTAGTACTATAGAAATAGCTTTATTACTACGTTAAATTACTTCTTTATAACGTTATAACTTATTACGTTAAAGTATATACTCTTAATTTAACGAGTCTAAATACTTATAATATTAAGATAGTAAGTCTTAAAGTAGTTAAGTTACTTCTTACTAATTAGTCGAAGTAATAATCGTAAAGTCTTTAATAGTTAAACGTAACTACGTTAAATCTCCTTAGTTATTTATACTATTAACGTAAGTAAAGTAAGGAAACTAGTATATATAAGATACGTAATCTATCGTACTAATATACTTTTTTCGGCGTTTAAGAGAATCTACTCTATTTTATACGCTCTTACGCGCGAATTATATCTAGCTATATAATTATATAGAGTTTAGTAAGGTATACTATATATACGAGTAACTTATCGAATCGAGGCGTAGTCCTTTTTCGTAAGGTAGAGAGTGCACTCTAGATATTAGATTTAGTATAAGCCGGCTTGCTAGGCATAGGAGTACTCATGGTTGACGGTAGTAATATATAAAGATGAGAAGGTCGCGTTTAGGTAGCCGGCTACCCCACCTGGCCGGCTTCCCCGCGGTTTACGTTAATGAGGATTTCTTGAGATTCAACCGATCATTAGCAAATTATGGTCTAGTCGCACTTTGTTACTATAGTGAAGTTGAGCTCGTCCGCATACCAAAACGTGCCGACACTTATCACGATGAAAGGCCACTTTAGACATAGCAATACTCGGCTCTCTTAGCCAAGTCGAGTTGCAGACACCTTTGCTCTTGCAGAATTATAGCAGCAAAGCGTGTCTTTTTATACGGCAGGGTGAAGTCTGTCAAATCCCTCCATTTCTTTATCGCCATCCCCAACCGGGCCGATCTGTCCGCTGTTAACATCAACAACGCGTCCGTACTCGAGCAGTAACCTATAGAGATGAGTCTCGATATCTTCCCTCTCCGGAAGTCCTCGTGCACACATTCTATTCCTGTTTCGCAAGCTTCGTGGCCTCGAGAGCATGTCGCTGGACTCTAGTTCCCCTACTCTCTTGTCTCAAGTCCTCACTTTGTGTGTCTGAGTTCGTGTTGACGCCGATGGAGTAGGTCAGCAGGCTGTGCAGGTCGTTGTACCTGCTGTCCATTGGGACGAAGTGACGCCAGGCGAAGAGGCGATTGTCGTGCCACTACCGAGACACTGTGGTTTCGATGCCGAAGCTTCTGTCGAGCAAGAAGGCGCGCCATCTGCATAGGGTAGCCAGACAATGCTGTCATCTTTGTCGTCCCAACTAGCACCGTTCCCTCGTTGTACTTGTGTCTTTTGTGCTCCATTCGATTCATACATATCCGCAGGAAAAAGGATGTCATTGTTAAGATTGATTTTGCACTCTCCGAAGACAGGCCTCACACGCTCAGTGATGAGCATGCTTGTGCTTGCTTGGAGCATGCCATGCATATCCTGTATCTCAGGACCTATAGTACATAGGTCTGATAACCTATTGAAATTAGTCACGGAATCGCCCAAGGGGTGTTTCCGGTGCCTCTGCGATTCTGACTCGAAGATGTTTGCGTCTGCCGCATGAGAACATGGCGGGCAGGACTTTGCCACAAACTTCATGGATTGCTGGTCCTGCGCAGCAAACCAACCCCAATCCTTCGGCGGCCCGTGTTCCAATACTAGAGTGGTGCCCATTATTCAGTCCGGCATCCAACGATTCCACCAAGCTGCCTCTATTGCTTTCGGTTTTCGAACAAAGAACCTATCCATTCCGGAGGTGAAGGCATCCTCGGCGTCCGGGCGCCGTGAACGTGTCTCAACCCTCCTTGGCCAACTTTGTAAATCGTCCCACAGTATGAGCACTCTAGGCTGATCCAAGCGAATAACAAAAATATCAATTTCCGGCAACTTCTCTGCAAAGCCCGCTATCGTGGAGATGAAGTTTTCAGTACGCCAAGAGCCCCAAGCATACTTGAAAATCTGCCCTCCTCGAACCCTTATGGTGAATAGAGCGTGGCCAAACTCATCAGATGCATGAGCAGCAGACTTCGCAGCTTACTAGGCTCGGTGGCCTAGAAGGGACGTAAATCGTTGTTGATCTTGTCGAAAGCGTCGATGGCATATACCTCTCACTTTCGAGCAAATTTGTACAACTAGACAAAGGAAAACAACTGCCGCTAACACTGACTACCCTTCCTATACGAAAAACGGCGTTTCTGTACGACGAAGAGCAGCTGCTCAGCTAGTGGAGAGGTTGAGGTCGAGAAGGAGGTTGTCTGTATCATACGCTTAGCCGCCATGCCCTATGACAAGAGCCCAACGCGACCATATAAGTAACATCATATCCAGCCAAATCTTCGCGCACCCCAGCTCAGACCCCCTACTCCGGCTGTCACGCCAGTTATGACAATCAACTCACTATATTCAGACGTGTATCCCGCCTTAGATCCGGCATAAGATGCCCTCGCGCTTACGAGTGCCTTACTAATAAGGCCTAAGTAGACGCTGCCGATGCCTCGGCCCATGGCGAGGAAACTAAATGCAAGACTTGGATGCGTCTCCGGCTATATGGCCATAGTATCCTTGATAATGCCGCTCCAGGTAGTGCTAAAACTGCCGGCAAAGAAACCGTACGTAATCGCAAATATAAGGAGCAACGTAGTCGAGGATATAAGACCCCGGAAGATAAAGACTAAAGTAAACGCACTAATAGTAGAGATCTATATTACCGTAGTAATTAGAACCGATCTATAATTACGCTAAGGGCAATATACCCTACTACTACCGAGGCATTTAGTAGTACTATAATAGCGGTAGCAAGTACGTCTAAGGAGCTAATAGACTAAGCGTAAGTTAAAAGCTAAATACTAAATAGAAAAGAAACTACTCTTTCGATCCTATTAGCTATATTATAAATAAGAAACTACTAAGATTTAAGAAATAAAAGATTAAGTCGATAGCGAGGTATTAATTAAGAAAAGTAAACTTATACTTAAGGGCGCGTAAACTATAAAAATAAGAGTATAAGTAAGACTAATATAATTACCTATATTTTTAAAGCTATTTAAGATAAGTATCGTCTTAGTATAACTAATACGCGAATTTACTTAATACGCGCTAAATACTATATTACTACGACTAAAGATAAAGCTATAAGGCTACTTATAATAGTTATTATTATAAGGTTTTATAGTAGAGTAGTAAATAGACTTATATAAATAACTTATATTACTTATATTTACTTAAAAGTATAACGTTATAGCCGCGGCGCGTAGTAATAAGTAAAGGTAGTAATATAATACTTAAAGCCTTCCTATTACTTATAGTATTAACTACTTACTTCCTACGCTTAATATTTTACTTAAGTAAGCTTAAGGCTTTTCTCTTACTCTTTCGGGATAATTAGAGAGCTTTTATAGCGTTTTAAGCTTCTTACTAGTAAGCGTATTTAGCTACTTATTTAGCCTTCTTAGTCTTTTTCTTTTCTTTAATTACTTTAGTTACCTTTCTTATTATATACTTTTCCTTAGCTATTTTAAGCTTATAACGTAAACCGCGAGGAAGCTAGCTAGGTAAAGTATTTAGCTATTAAAATACGAACTCTCTAGCTTTAATTACTATCTACGTACTATAATAACGATATAGTTAAAATCTAAGTTACTATATATACTTTTAGGTACTTTATCTTCCTTATCTTTAAGTACTTCCTTAATTATACGCTTATATAGTCGTCTACGTAGCTTTTTAATAGCTAAATTCGCTTTTATTACCTTCGCTATTTTAAGTACTTCGTAAGTACTAAATATAAACCTTTCCTTTAATACGACTTACTTTCCCTTCTTTTAAGCCTTTTATATATTAAGAAGCTCCTATTACTCTTTTAGTTACTTTCGTAATATAACGTTCTTACTATACGTTATTTTAGTAAAGTAACTTATTTACTATATACTACTTTACTAGAGAAGGTAAGTCCTACGTAGCTTTAATAGTCGAGTTAAGCGCTACGTTTACTTTATATAATTTAGTACTATTTAAAGGAAAGTTATCTAGTAGTAAGAGATTTAGATCGGGTTATTATAGAAGTATATAAGGTTATATATTCGTAATAGTTAGCTTTATAAGTAGCTTATTAAGTACTATTATAAGGCTTAGAAGCTTAAGGCTAGCGCCTCTTTATTTATTAAGAATATTATATATAGTAAGCGCCTTATTTCTTACTCGAATATATATTTCCGTTTATTTTATACGTAATATATAGCTTAAGTCGAGTTATAAAGTAGTATTAGTCTCCGAAGCTAGTACGTACTTTAGTAAAGTAAAGACGCTAATATTAAGTAATTAAAGTACGTATAAGTAATAAGGTAGTAAGATAAGTAAGTCGATTATATTCTCTATATAGAAGGCGATTACCTTTATAGTAATATAACTACTATAGTCGTCTATAATTAGTAGTCGCTACGTCGTAAGGTTATTAAGTTACATTAATAGCTCGAAAATAATAGTTAATTACTTATAACTATAGCTATTAAACGTCTAGCTATTACTACTAGTTAAGAACCTTTAGTCTTATAGTATACTAGTAAGTATCTACGCTATATTAGTATATTTAGCTTTAAAGATAATTAAGGGTAATATAGCTTCCCTAGTAGTACTTATATACTTAACTATAGTTATTTACTCTTACTAGTTTTTAATTTACTTTTAGCTAAATACTTTGTAAATATTAACTAAAGCTCTTAATAACTAACTCGCTCTAACTATAAAGCTAAACTCGTCTATATTATAGACGCGCTCTAGAGGATACTAGTACTATAGAAATAGCTTTATTACTATGTTAAATTACTTCTTTATAATATTATAACTTATTATATTAAAGCGCGCGCTCTCGATTTAATAAGTCTAAATACTTATAATATTAGGATAGTAAGTCTTAAAGTAGTTAAGCTACTTCTTACTAATTAGTCGAAGTAATAATCGTAAAGTCTTTAATAACTAAATATAACTACGTCGAATTTCCTTAATTATTTATATTACTAACGTAAGTAAAGTAGGGAAACTAGTATATATAAGACGCGTAATTTATTATATTAATATACTTTCTTTAATGTTCGAGAGAATCTACTCTATTTTATATACTCTCGCGCGCGAATTATATTCGACTATATAATTACGTAGAGTTTAATAAGGTATACTATATATACGAGTAACTTATCGAATCGAGGCGTAGTTCTTTTTCGTAAGGTAGAGAGTATACTCTAGATATTAGATTTAATATAAGCCGACTTACTAGGTATAGGAGTACTTATAGTTAATAGTAGTAATATATAAAGATAAGAAGGTCGCGTTTAAGTAGCTAGTTACCTTACCTAGTTAGCTTCCTTATAGTTTACGTTATAGTTAAGTAGCCTTCTTAAGTTTAACTAACTTAATTCTTTAGAGTTACTACTTCTTTTCTTTACGCTCCTTTGCTATTTAATAAGTATATACCTTTTTAACTTTTCTTAGTAATTAGAAAATAGCGCTATTATAATACTTCTTATATTATTAAAGATTAAGAAACTTACTATACTTTTAATACTTTTTCTTATTACTTAGAGTCTTTTTAAGGCTCTTATTTTTATATTAAAGTAACTAATTTTAAATTAAAATAAAGTAAAATAAGTAACTAAGTTTCTACGCTTTAGTAGTAGTATTATCCTTTACTATTACCTTAATAATTCGCTTTATCTTCTTTTAGTTAAAGGTACTAAGTATTAACGTAAAGCTTTTTTATAACTCTTACTTATTCGAAGTAATATTAGTAAATTATTTAAGTATAACGTCTATATTAAGTAGTAATATACTAGATACTTTAAAGGAGTTAAGTACTATTATTTCCTTAAAGGAATTTATTTATACTTTCTAAAATAAAAGGAAGAAGTCTTCCTTTTTAATTAGTAATAATTCTTAGTTTCTCTTAAGAAAAGCTAATAGTTCGTTTAAGTAAACTTATAAGAGAAGCTTAAATATTACTATATTAAGTAGTTATAATATATATATTAAATAGGGAAGAAAGATAACTAACGTATTTTATTACTAAGTAGTTTACTATTACTAAGTAGTTTACCCTTACTAATATCGCGACTATTATAAACTATTACTTTTATATTATAATACTATATAAAAATATATTCTAGTTTATAATACTATTTAGAAGTATTACTATTATTTAAATCTACTATTTCTATAGTATAAGTACGCGTATTATAGTTAGTCTTACTATAATATTTATAGTACCTTTACGTATATATTCTCTTTATAAGCTATTTAATACCCTCGTTATTACTATCGTTCTTATTAGCTATTAAATTCTATACGTTACTTACTATAAGACTTTCTTTTATTTAAATATACTTTCTTTTATAACTACGTTACTTTATTAACGCTTTAATTAACTTTTAGAGACTTATAATTTCCCTTATTTATAACTCTAATTTATAACTTATAATAGCTATACCTTTAGTAAGCGAATTTATAACTTATAAAAGAAGTAAGATAAGTAAATCTTTATATAGTTATATACGCTCGTAAACTAGCGTTATTTACGCCTTTATTTCCTTTAAATTAACTAGTATTTTAGACTCTTATAAGGTAACTTTTAATAGTATAAGTATTAGCGTTAAAGTACTACGTTAAACTTTAATAGTATTTACTCTAAGTTATAAGGAATTAATTTAGTACCTTTAAAGCTTACTTAGATATTATCCTTTATAATTACCTTATTAAAAGTAATATAAAAGGCTAGTAGGAAGGCCTCTTTCTTAACTTACGTAGTAAAGTACTATAACTAACTATTAATCTCCGCGTTATATACTTACTTTAAGGGAATAAAATAACTTACGTTAAGTAGCTATAATAAGTATAATAAATATAAGAATATATAAAGAATAATAATTTTCTATTCTTTATAGTAGTTATAAAAGTCGTAACTATTATAACTCTTATAGTTATTTATAATTAGTAGGTAGTATATACTTACTTAACGCGCCTTTATATAACGTATTTTATTACTAAGTAGCTACTTTTTACTAAGTAGCTACTCCTTACTAACATTATAACTATTATAGACTATTATAATAATACTACTATAATATAACGCGTAATTTACTTATAATAAAGGTATACTATACCTTACTATTAAAGCTACTTAAGTAACTCTTCCTAATAGTATAAAATACGCGTTTAAGGTATATAACGTCCTCTAAACGACGCTAAGATAATAACGTAATAAAAAGCTCGTATAATATAACTATAAGCCTAACTTAAAGAAGCTAAAGAAAATAAAAGAAGAAGTAATAGTAGTACGTATACTCGAGTTAGACTCGCGAGAAATAAGCGCTATAAGAACTATAGTAAAAAAATAACTAATAATTTACTTACTATATATAGTAAAGGACTTATTAGTAAGTACTAAGTAAATAGGTTTAAGACGCGTACTAAGGAAGTTAAGCTTTAATATAGTCGTTTATACGATTATTAATAAGCCTTAAATAAAGACGTATATATTATAACGCCCTAGTTTAAGCTAGTTAAAAGATAAAGGAAAAGTATAATATCTTAAACGAAGATATATATAACTTTAATAAGTCTAGGTTTATAATAAGTATAATTAACGCTTAAATAGTCTTTATAAGCTCTAAGAAATAAAGTAATCTTAAAAGGTATAACTAAGTAACTAGGAGTAAGTTATAATTATCTAAGGTATTTACGTTATTAAGTAAGTTATCTTACTCTTTATTATCTTTAATAGTAAGGTCCTTATATTAAGTTAGTACGTCGGCTTACTTCGTAATTAAGTAATTAAGACTAGCGCTAATAGCTAGACGATAAATAAGCTTACTTTAAAGTAGTTAAAGTACTTTAACGCGTATATAAAGGCGCGTTAAGTAAGTATATACTACCTACTAATTATAGATAGTTATAAGAGTTATAGTAGTTATAATTTCTATAACTACTATAAAAAATAAAAGATTATTATTCTTTATATATTCTTATACTCGTCGTACTTATTATAGTTACTTAACGTAAGCTATTTTACCTCCTTAAAGTAAGTATATAACGCGAAGATTAATAGCTAGTTATAATACTTTACTATATAAGTTAAGAAAGAAGCCTTCTTACTAGCCTTTTATATTACTTTCGATAAGGCGATTATAAAGGAAAATATCCTAGTAAGCTTTAAAGGCGCTAGTTTAGTTCCTTACGACTTAGAGCGAGTATTATTAAAGCTCGATATAGTACTTTATATACTAATACTCGTACTATTAAAAGTTACTTCGTAGAAATTTAAAATACTAGTTAACTTAAAGGAAATAAAAGCGTAGATAATACTAGTTTATAAGCGAATATAATAGTATAAAGAATCGCCTATTTCGCTTTTCTTATAAGTTATAGATTTACTTACTAAAGGTATAGCTATTATAAGTTATAAATTAGAGTTATAAATAAGGGAAATCGTAAGTCTTTAAAAGTTAATTAAGGCGTTAATAAAGTAATATAGTTATAAAAGAAAGTATATTCGAATAAAAGAAAGCTTAATAGTAAGTAATATATAGGATTTAATAACTAAAAAGAATAGTAGTAGTAAGGAGGGTACTAAATAGCTTATAAAGAAGGTACGTATATAAAGGTATTATAAACGTTATAGTAAGACTAGCTATAATACGCGTACTTATACTATAGAAATAGTAAATATAAACGATAGTAACGCTTCTAAATAGTATTATAGGCTAGAGTATATCTTTATATAGTATTATAGTACGAAGGTAATAGTCTATAATAGTTACAATATTAGTAAGAGATAGCCGCTTAGTAAAGGGTAACTACTTAGTAATAAAATACATTACGCGTTAAAGTACTTTAATTACTTTAAAGTAAGCTTATTTATTATCTAACTATTAGCGCTAGTCTTAATTACTTAGTTACGAGGTAAGTCTACGTACTAGCTTAATATAAGGACCTTACTACTAAAGATAATAAAGGGTAAGATAGCTTACTTAGTAGTATAAATACCTTAGATAATTATAACTTACTTCTAGTTACTTAGTTATACCTTTTTAAAATTACTTCGTTTCTTAGAACTTATAAAGACTATTTAAGTATTAATTATACTTATTATAAAGCCTATCTTATTAAAGTTATATATATCTTCGTTTAAGATATTATACTTTTTCTTTATCTTTTAACTAGCTTAAACTAGAGTATTATAACGCGTACGTTTTCGTTTAAGGCTTACTAATAATCGTATAAATAACTACGTTAAAGCTTAACTTCCTTAGTACGCGTCTTAAATCTATTTACTTAGTACTTACTAATAGGCCCTTTACTATATGTAACTAGTAAATTATTAGCTATTTCTTTTACTATAGTCCTTATAGCGCTTATTTCTCGTAAGTCTAGCTCGAGTATATATACTACTATTACCTTTTCCTTTATCTTTTATAACTTCTTTAAGTTAGGCTTATAGTCGCGTTATATAAGTTTTCTATTACGTCGTTATTTTAGAGTTATTTAAGGGACGTTAAATACCTTAAATATATATCTTTAACTATTAAGAAAAGTTATTTAAGTAGCCTTAATAGTAAGGTATAATATACCTTCGTTATAAGTTAATTACGTATTATATTATAAAGATATTATTATAATAGTCTATAATAGTTACGATGTTAGTAAGGGTAAACTACTTAGTAATAGTAGACCGCTTAGTAATAAAACACGTTAATACTATACTTATTAATTATTTTAGTATAGTTAGGAAATTCTCTAGGCTTTAGCGATTTTATTTCTATAAGTATATTCTTAATTAAGCTTATATTAGCGAAGTTAATATAGTATTAAAGTTTAAAGTACTTAATATCTACTATATATTAAGTAGATTTACGTATTAGTTATATTAAGATAATACTAGTTTAAAACCTAAAATAAGATATAAGAGATTAATACTCTAGTAAATCTACTACTAGCTTATATAATACTATAAGTAAAACCTTTATATTTTAAGAACTATTTATCGACGTATTTATACTAAGTTACTAAATTTAAAAGGTTAACTCTTATTTATTTATATTATATTTATCTCTTTAGTTATAATAATTATATATAAATCCTATGTTATTTCTATGTTTCTCCTTATATTTATAGTAAATATATTATTTATTACTTTAATAATTATAATAGTAAAAGACTCGAGTAAATTCTAGTTTAAATACTAATTCTTTATTCTCTTAGCTATATAGTTATAGTAAGTAATCTAGCCGGCTTATATACGCTATATAATAATACTCTTTAGCTCTATACGATTTATAAAAGAGTATTATAAGGCTAATATTTTAAGTAGTTATTTAATATTCTTTATAGTTAAAGTAGTCTTAAAAAATAATAGTAATATAAACTATAAGAAAGTTAACTAAGTAAGGAAGCTAACTACTAAACTACTACTTCTTTTACGTTAATTATTATTTACATATTATAATAAGGATATAGTTCGAATTCGAGTTACTATATATATTTTTAAGTATTTTATTTTACTCCTTCTTAACTACTTCTTTAGTTAGATACTTACATAGCTACTTATACGACTTTTTCTTTACTATATTCGCTTTTACTTTCCTTATTATTTCGAGTACTTCTTACGTACTAAATATAAACTTCCCTTTTAATATAACTTACTTACTTTTCTTCTTAGACTTTTAGGAATTAAGAAGTTTTTACTACTCTTTAACTTACTTTTATAAAGTTATATTTTCGCTATACGTTACTTTAAAAGCGCGAGTTATTTATTTTATATAATACTTAACTAGAAAAGGAAGATCTTATATAACTTAAATTACTAAGTTAAGTACTATATTTACTTTATAAAGTTTAGTACTATCTAAAGGAAAACTATATATTAATAAAAGGTTTAGATTAGCTTATTATAAAGGTATATAAGGTTATAAGTCTACTATAGTTAGCTTTATAAGTAGTTTATTAAGTACTATTATAAAGCTTAGTAATATAAGGCTTATATTATATTATCTATTAATAATATTATAAGTAGTAAGAACTTTAGCTCTTATATAAATATATATCTCCGTCTACTTTATATATAATATACGGCTAAAATCGACTCGTAAAGTAGTATTAGTTTCTAAAGCTAGCACGCGCTTTAGTAGTATAAATACCTTAATATTAAGTAGCTAAAATATATATAAATAGTAAGGTAATAGGATAAGTAAGTTAATTATATTCTTTATATAAAAGGCTATTACTTTTGCTATTATATAACTACTATAGCCGTTTATAATTAGTATTCTTTATATTATAAAGTTATTAGATTACGTTAAGGGCTTAAAAACTATAGTTAGTTACTATAAACTATAACTATTAAATGTCTAGCTACTACTACTAGTTAAAAACCTTTAGTTTAAAGGCGTATATATAAGTACTTATATTATATTAGTATATTTAGCCTTAAAGATAATTAAGGGTAATATAACTTCTCTAGTAGTACTTATATACTTAATTACTATTATTTACTCTTAATAGCTTATAATTACCTTTTAGCTAAATACTTTACGTATATTAATTAATATTCTTAATATTTAGCTTACTTTAATAATAAAGTTAAACTCGTCTATATTATAAATACGCTTTAAAGAGTAATTATATTTTATAAAAAGCTTTGTTATTATATTAAATTACCTCTTTATAGTATTATAGCTTATTATATTAAAGCGCGTACTCTTAATTTAATAAGTCTAAATACTTAAGATCTTAGAATAATAAGTCTTAAAGTAGTCGAACTAATACTTACTAATTAGTTAAGGAAATAATCGTAAAGTCTTTAATAATTATACGCGTTTATGTTAAACTTCTTTAATTATTTATATAACTAACGTAAGTAAAGTAAAGAATCTAATATATATAAGATATATTATCTATTGTACTAATATCTTCTCTTCTACGTTTAAGAGGATTTACTCTATTTTATATGCTATAACGCGTAATCTATATCTTACTATTCAATTATATAGAGTATTATAAGGGATCTTAGATACGCTAACTACCTATTAAATCGAGGTGTATTTCTTTTCTTTAAGAGTAGCGATAGCGTCCTAGACATTAGCTTTAGAACAAGCCGGCTTACTAGGTATAGAAGCGCTTATAGTTGATAATAGGAACATTTGAAGATGAAAGGGTCGCGTTTAGGTAGTCGGCTTCCCTACCTAGTCGGCTTCCCCGCGGTTTACGTTACATAGAGGTAGTTTTTCCAGGTCTTCCCCGTTGTTTGCTCCAACTCGGAGGTTTCTGTTATCTCAAAGGCCAAATTTTGCGCAGTGTGAAGCATTATGCGACCGATCGTGATAGATGGGAGAAATGGCTACGGATCTCCCAATACTCCGCTTCAACGGCCCTAGACACACTGATCTTCCTGGAAGTATTGTTTGTACATAGATGGTACACAGCGGGTACTCTAGTATACTCTGACGCTTGGATTCTTCTCAATTGCCTCTGCTTGGCTGCCCACACAATCTTACTTTGCGAGTTGCTTGGTTCCACCGCGTGCATGACGAGAAAGTCAGACCAGTTGGGTGTAGCGAGAAAGGTTAACCATAGAATGCCCAGAAGGGTGCTCTCTCAAATGACCACTCTAGGTAATGGCCAGCGTTCGCAACGCCACTTTATGCTCACTATTGATCTGGCTCCAAAACGTGTCGCGCCCGTGGATCGCCTTCTGCTTGAGAAAGATGGGTGTGGAAGCGGACTTTGTTGGTACTGT
This sequence comes from Taxawa tesnikishii (nom. ined.), assembly GCA_030247885.1. Lineage (NCBI taxonomy): Eukaryota > Fungi > Ascomycota > Dothideomycetes > Dothideales > Taxawa tesnikishii (nom. ined.). The sequence goes on along the minus strand of JAPDRO010000014.1, from coordinate 22,591 downwards.
GGCCACGCTAGTGAACATGGTACTGGATGGGTTGCTCGGCGTCGCATTTCTCGCATTTATCGATTCCGTTGACGTGCAGGAGCGTGAGATGTCGCCTCCAATACCTCTATGGCCTAACGATGACTTGGAAAGGCAGGACAGCCTTACGGCTGAAGATGAGGGGTAGCAGAGGGGCAATGGGTTTCGCAGCTCATTCACTTTCTGCATTAGCTAGATCGAGCAACGGCCCAACGATCTCCCTCCAGAACCGATCTCCCACTTCCATCGCATCCCCAGTGAGAGGCTTTCCACCAATGCCCTGCTCAACACATTGTAAACAGACCTGGACGATTTCCACATGGCGTTGGTCTACCCGCTCGGGAAGAACTGTTTTGGAAATTTCCACAATGGTTCGTTGCACGTCCAAGGGTTTCAAAAGACCCTTCATCCTTGATGCCGGGTCTTGATCCACCATGACACAACCGAGTCTTTCAGCGGCTGTGCAGTAGATAGGAGCTAGGGCTGGTTGACCATCTGTCCATGTGATCAGGGGCTCCCACAACCCAAACTCGAGTAGCGTTACACCAAGGCTGTAAACGTCATGGCGCATGTGATATCGTCTCTGCGGGAGAAGGCCTTGACGACGTGGGTTCCGATATATATCCTCTGTCCAAGCGTCACTACCAGTTTGCGAGGTCACACCTGATCCTGACCGCAGCAACCTCCATTCTGACAAGAACGATCGTAGCTGCGGCGTCTGTTCATCCGTCGTGGTCTGGAAGATGTTAACCGTATCTAGACGTATGCTTTTATGCACAAGTCGAGCGGCATGAACTACTGCAACAGCAGCGGCGATATCGTAGGCCACTTGAAATCGCTCCACCGCGGGAATTGTGGATTTGAGCTGGTGATCTGCAAGAAGATCCTGCAATGTGGTTACGGCTGATTCTGCAAGTTCAGAAGGGACACGGGAGATCAATTCCAAATTCGGTCGGGTTCTGTACCCGAGGCAGAGCATGATTCCACCTGCCGGCGATGGGATATAGTCTTGGCGTACAGAGACGTCCAACATTTGGGCAAGCTCGATGGTTGTCTTCTCAACTTCATCAGCCTCCCTGTTGTGTACATCTTGTCTTTCGATCAATACAGTAACTTCTTCTGGTTCGCACTCAGGCGAAGAGAGTGTTTTGTATCCGCCATGTGCAAGACGAGCCAATCTCTTTCTGCCCAGACGGGACTCTTCTCCACCGCTGTATAAGCAGAAACGATCACCACTCAAGTGCGTCTGCGCCGGCGCTTTGAGGGGCTGACGGAGTATCTCAGCAGTAGAAAGGAAAGCTTGAAATCCGATGGGGGTTTTCGGGAGATCCTCCGAGGTCTTCTTCAAATGCCGTTCTCCAACAAGCGTAAGATAGAGTTGGCGCACGTTGTCCTTGTCGTCGAAGCATTTGATGAGTTCTTGGGATGCATCGCGCAAGACTCCAGACAGCTTTTCGATGTAGCTGTTGACTAATTCGCGGTGTTTTGCGTCATCGTCCTGGGAGACCAGGACGGAAGCCGCTTCAAGCTGGAGTTCTATCTGGCCGGCGTAAACATCGTAGCCAAGACGTTGTAGATTTTGCAGGTAATGCGGCCAGTGGTTTCCAGTCTCTCCCCGGTGATGGGGGGCAGACCTTGGAAGAACAATGCTCAGTTATAGAGTAATTGATTGGTAGTGTAGTATGTAGCTAGTTACTAATATAAGATAGGAGGAAGAAGCTGGTTCCGAGGCCGCTGAGTCAGACGGCTAATTCCGAGCCAACACCTGGCCTTGTTCTTAGCACGATTGTTCCGAGGCCCTATCTTTGCATCACGTAAGTAGCTCTGTTCGTGCTCTTTCAGTAGATCTATCTCGCAACTCTCAAGTATGTCCGCTTCTACAACATGCACAATCTCCGATGCGCTTTCCTCGCCCAGAGACCAGGCTATCCGTACGATCTGCTCTAAGTACTTCCACCGGACTCTATGGCTTTCCGAAACAGCAGACCACCCAAAGCTTCGAGTGACATACTCTACGACAACTAACTTTGATGATGCATCCTTACCGGTCATCCTCTTCATCGGACCAATGTTTGGCTCTCGATGGAATGCTCTGGATTTTGACAAGCTGGCGAGAGACTGTGGCGTGCGACTCATATGCACCGATAGGTAAGTGTGCTTCCGGCGATGCTCATCACGGTCATAGTTGACTGGAGACACTAGACCAGCGATGGGCGGCTCCATGGCTGTGCCCATCAACGTCCGCATGGATGTCTGGCTCGAGACAGTCCCAGCACTGCTACAGAAGCTCGACATCAAGCACGTCAGCCTGGTGACACATAGTGCCGGTGCCATATACACGCTCAACACCATGTTCCACCACCGGATTTTTCTTGACCCAAGGGCACCTATTGTAGTGTTCCTAGGTTTGTCCCCAGCAGCCCCAGAAATTCATTCATCCCGCGAAAGCTGACCATCGCATTAGCTCCCTATGTCCCGACGACGGCCTCTGGCGCAACCCTGACAACCCTCCTCTCTAAACTCCCTATCGGCATGTTGGACTCATGGGCTGATCTGAACATTTTCGTCAATGACAAGATAATGCCCAGCGCATCCTGGTCTGGTGGTCTAGTCTCATCCGCAGCATCATTCTTCTCTTCATCCGCAAGCACAGACGTTCCAGGCACTGAAGTCTCAAATTCCACGACTCCAGCAGAGCGCTATGGCGTCGATGAAGAAACGGCCAAAGCAATCGACAAGTTATCTATGAAGTACAAGTTCGCCGAAGACACAAGCGGCGTCAATGATGAAGCAAAGCTTTGCCTCCGAAAATGCCAGGATGCTGATTGGGGAAGGGCGCAGGACTACGCGGCTTGCATAAGGTCGATCATCCAGAACGAACGCACTTTCCAGCAACAGCATCCCGGCAGAGCAAAGCTGAAAGTCGAGGCTTTCTTCAGCGGCTCGGACATAATGTCCGGAAAGCGTGGGCAGGAGTACTTCGAGCAGTGCTGGCAGCAAGACGAATTTAGAGAAAGCGTAGAGTTCACGACAAGGACATATCCCGAAGCAAACCACGACTCCGTGATCATCGATTACAAGAAAGGCGCGCTCCGGAACGCGTTCGAGAAAGTCGCTAAGTCAGGCGTGGGGCATAGCTGATTCAGAGGCTGTCACTCGTGCACCTGCGCTGGTGTGACGCTCTACGGATTTATAGCGAAGTTTATAGTAGCTTAGCTCCTGATACATGATTTACCCCTCATTCTTAGTGGAAATATCATATTTCCTCTTTTCGGCTCAGCGTAACGCTATACCCTGACTCGCTCTCCATACCTAAGACAGGTTAGCGCTTTGTATTGTTCTACTATCAAGTAGTAGCCTCTCGCTCAATAGCACGACGTTATTCTAGCACGCAAAGACCTACGCGTATGTACATCGCGTCAACTACCCGTCTCCCATTGAATATACTACGAACAAATCTCCTACTATGTCTTTTTAACAATATCTTACATTCCGTAATATAAGTACTAGAATTTACGTCTTTAACCTTATTTATACTAACTACTATATTATAAATACCTCTATAATAAGATAGAAAGTATATATTATAAGTTTAATAGCGCTCTATTAGAAATTACTTAGTATTAATCTATATTAAGAACTCTAGTAGTTATAATAGTCTCTTATAAATACATTTAAGAAGTTAAAGAACTTAAAGCTAATTTTTAATCTTTAATAAAGTATATTTCTAACTATAATATAAATAAGTTAAAATAACTAATATAATAGTTAACTTTATTTATACTATATTTAATATAAGCTTAGTTTTAGTAATACCCTTATAGTACTTAGTATCTATTATATTATTACGATTATTTAACTCCTTATATATTAAATAGAGTATATATATTAACCTTAAAATTAAGAGGTAAACTCTTAATATTAACTAAAGTATTTATAATGTATTTTATAAGTAAGTTAACTACTTAAGTAAGTCGGCTACCTTACGAAACTAAAACGCCTATATAGTAACATTACATAATACTATAATACTTTATAGTAGTCTATAAAATAGTATATAATTATTTAGAAACGTTACTATCTTTTATATCTTTTATTTTTACTTTATAAGTATAGGAGTTATACTTAGTTTTACTATAATAATTATAACGCTACTTTACGCGTACTTTCTTTATAACCTTCTCGCTATTATTACTACTACTACTCTCCTTAGTAGTAACTAAATTAGCTACCTTACTTACTATTAAAGTCTCCTTTATTTATACGTATTACCTTTTATAATTCTTACGCTTTATAGTTACTTTAATTATATCTCGTAAATGCGCTATTTCTTTGCGTATTAATACTATCTTATATACTATCTACTAAGTACCCTTAGTTAGCTATTTAACTTACTTATTTAAAGAGCTTATTAAAGACTCTTAATATTTTTATATACGATTTTAAATTAGCATTAACTACGCCTTTATTTTGCTAGTATTATATAGTATTTTCGCCTCTTATTTAACTATACTTAGTATAAGTAACGTTAGCGTACGTAGCCTTATATTTAGCTTCGATAATATAGCTTCTAAGTTATATAAGACTAGCCTAGTACTTTAAAACTTTACGTAGATATTTTCCTATATAAACGCTTTCTTAAAAGTTACTTTAAAGGTAATTAGGAAGGTTTCTTTTATAATATAGTAAACGCGACTATATATTAAGATTAAGATCTTATTACTATATAAGTACTTTAATAGTAAGTAGTAAATAATATTAAGTAACTATAATAAGTATAAAGAATATAAAAGTATATAGAGAGTTATAATATTATTTTCCTTATAGTAATCTTAAAATTCGACTAAGTAGTAACTCTTATAGTCGTTAATAATAAGTAGCTTATATACTTTAATAATATAAGCCTTCGTATACGTATTAAAGTACTTAAGCTACGTAAGCGCGAGCTTATTATTAGTTTAACTAATAAAAGAGACTTTAATAATCTAGTTATAAAGTAAATTATTAAACTAAGTTAAGATAAGGACCTTACTTACAAAGATAATAAAGAGTAAAATAACGCGCCTTATAATCTTAATACCTTATACTAAGGTAACTTACTCGTAATTACTAAGTTATAGTTTCTTTTATTTACTAGATTTCTCTAAGCTTATAATAACTAGCTAAGACGATATTTTACTTATTAAAAAGCTAGATTTATTAAAGTTATAAGTATCCTTATTTAAGATATTATACTTTACCTTTATTAACTAAATAAGCGTAAACTAAAGTTAAATAACTACTAGATCCTCGTAAGTAGCTCGCTAGCGATTATATAAATAGCTTTATTACGTTCGTAACTTAAGTATATACTTAATAAAGTTATTAACTTAGTTCTTACTAATAAGCTTCTTATTATATTCTCTTAGTAGTTTATTTACTATATTTCGTACGTTTCTCTTTAAGAGTAATATACTATAGAAACTCTTATCTAATATATACTATATTATTACCTTTTCTTCTAGTTTTATAAGGTACTTTAATTTCGGCTTATAGTTACATTAAGAGCGCTATATAGCGCGTTAGTCTTATAACGTTAATTAGAGTATAATATATACTACTATAATACGTCTTTTACTTTAAATTTACTTAGATATAATATTAGAAATAGTAAAGTATATATCTCCTTTAATATAAGTATATTATACGTTATATTATTAAGATATTACGTAGTATTACTATATAAGTATTTTAGTTTTATAAGGTAACTAACTTACTTAAGTAACTAACTTACTTATAAAATACGTTAGTTCTTAAGTAAACTCTTTAAGCCTTATATACTTATTAATACTTATATAAACTATATAGTAAGTATTTATATAAGTATTTAATTAAAGTAATAGTTAATAAAGAGAAAGAAAAAATGCTTAATAATATATAATAACTTAAATTTCTACTATATTACTAAAAGCGAAAGAAGTAGTAGTTTAGTAGTTAACTTTCCTACCTAGTTAACTTTCTTATAGTTTACGTTATTAAATTTCTATTAGTTAGTAACGCGCTAATAAGAATTATTATATCGAGGTAGCGTTCTTTTACTACTCCTATAACTCTAATATAAGTAGTATATAATCTTCCTATTATAGTAATAAAGTTTCTTAGTAAATAGAAGTCCTTTATTTAATAGAGAGTTATAATATAATAGCGATACGCTTAAGAGTTAGTAGTTAATTAGGAGACTATTATCTAGCGGAATTTAAGGTTATAAGTTCGCAAATTTAAGAGTAAGAGTAAAGAATACTAGTATATCTAAATAATAAAATCTAATTAACTAAAAGAACTATTAGTACTATAACATTAGATATTATTTTAGATCTAAGATACTATACTAAGATAATTATACTTAGTTAATAAGAGTTTTAATTTCTTAACGTTACTAGATTTATAGGACTAGATAATATAGTACGAACGATAATTTATACGTAGTTTATATAAGATTACTATAGGAAATAAAGATTTCGAGTTAATCCTAAATTAGACTAATATAAGCTATAGTCGAGATAAGGTATATAAAGTACGTAACGTATAAAGAGGAGCCGAGTCTAACGTTTTTAGCTTAGTATTTATAAGTTAAAGCCTACTCGAACGCTACTATAACTAAAATATAACTATAAAGTTATATTAACGTTAACGGAAAAGTTACTTATAGTAAAAGAACTTATTAATAGTAAAGTCTTTAACTTATTTAATATACTTTCCCTCTTATTTATATCTAAAGTATAGCTTTTTATATAGTAATATAAGTAGGGCTAGTATAGTACTAGGGACTAATATTTATATACGAGATTATTATAAATGGCCGTTTACTATCTAATTAATTCTAGTATTAGTAAAGATTTCTTCGAACGCTTTAATAGCTAAAATAGAAGAATATAGTTTAAGTATACTTTATATAATTAAGCGTTCTTTTATATTATATTCTTATAGTCGTTTATAAACGTAGACTTTACTCTCTAAAAGGGAAATTCTTTAGACGCTATTTATTATTAAAACGAAGATATTTAGCTACTTAACTAACACCTTAGTAGTTCCTTAACTCGTTTTATAAACTTTATAGTAAGCGTAGTAGTAAGCTTAATAAGTTATAAAGTATTATATAAATTAGTCGAAGTAGCTAGGATCTATTTAAACTACCTAGAGTAAATAGTTTAAATACGAGGGAAACTACGAAATAAGTTATTTAGCTCGAAGATATAAAGGCTAGTTTTATAAGCTAATAGTAGTACTAGAAGTTAACTAAGTAATAAACTTAGACTTTTAGTACTATTTAAACTAGTTTTATAAGATAATATATCGAAGCTTTTCTTTTAATTTTAGCGCCTAGTAGTTATAAAAGTAGTAAATACGTTTAGCGTCGCTTATAATAGTAAAGAAATATCCTTTAAAAGTATACTATATATTATCTAATAATATCTTATAAATACTATATTAACGTAGTTAGGAACTCTTATACTACTATAAATATAACGTACGCTATAGCTATACTAATTTACGTTTATATTTACTTTTATAATATAAGTCTTAAGTTACGCGTTATAAAATTACTCGTTAAAAAGTTAAAGAAATACGCTAAGTAAGTAATAAAGGCTTCTAATTACGTAATTAACGCGAAAGATAAAGATATAATAAGAAGAACGTTTTAGACGCTTATAATAGGAAGTATCGCTACGTGCGATTAAGGTTAATAAAGGTATCTTATAATCCTATTAAGGACTATTTAAAATCGGTTATATCTTAGAGTTAGAGTTAGTACGTAAGTACCTAATTAAAGAAGTACTTAGAGACAAGGAAGAAGAAGTACCCGAAAATATATATAGCGACTTAAATTCTAATTATATTATTAACGTAAACTATAGGGAAGTTAACTAAGTAAAATATTTAGCTATTAAAATACGAACTCTCTAACTTTAATTACTATCTACGTACTATAATAATAATATAGTTAGAATCTAAGTTATTATATACGCTTTTAAGTACTTTATCTTCCTTATCCTTAAGTACTTCCTTAATTATATACTTATATAGTCGTCTACGTAGCTTTTTAGTAGCTAAATTCGCTTTAGCTACCTTTATTATTTTAAGTACTTTATAAATATTAAATATAAACTTTCCCTTTAATATAACTCGCTTTTCTTTCTTTTAAACCTTTCGTATATTAAGAAGTTTTTACTACTCTTTTAGTTACTTTTATAATATAACGTTCTTACTATATATTATTTTAATAAAGCGACTTATTTACTTTATATAATACTTTACTAAAAAGGTAAGTCCTACGTAGCTTTAATAGTTAAATTAAGCGCTACGTTTACTTTATATAGTTTAATATTATCTAAGAGAAAGCTATCTAATAGTAAGAGATTTAAATCGAGTTATTATAGAAGTATATAAGGTTATATATTTATAATAGTTAGCTTTATAAGTAGCTTATTAAGTACTATTATAAGGCTTAAAGACTTAAGGCTAATACCTCTTTATTTACTAAGAATATTATATATAGTAAGTACCTTATTTCTTACTTAAATATATATCTCTATTTATTTTATATATAATATATAGTCTAAGTCGAGTCGTAAAGTAATATTAGTCTCTAAAGTTAGCGCGTACTTTAGCGAAGTAAAGATGCTAATATTAAATAGTTAGAGTATATATAAGTAATAAGGTAATAAGATAAGTAAATTAATCGTATTTTCTATATAGAAGGCAATTACCTTTATAGTAATATAACTACTATAGTCGTCTATAATTAGTAGTTACTACGTTATAAGGTTATTAGGCTACGTTAATAACTCGAAAACGATAGTTAATTACTTATAGTTATAACTATTAAACGTTTAGTTATTACTACTAGTTAAGAACCTTTAGTCTCGTAATATATTAGTAAGTATTTACGCTATATTAGTATATTTAGCCTTAAAGATAATTAAGGGTAATATAACTTCCTTAATAGTACTTATATACTTAACTATAATTATTTACTCTTATTAGCTTTCGATTTACTTTTAGTTAAATACCTTATATATATTAACTAAAGTTCTTAATAACTAACTTACTTTAACTATAAAGCTAGACTTATTTATATTATAAATATACTTTAGAGGATACTAATACTATAAAAATAACTTTATTACTATATTAAACTACTTCTTTATAGTATTATAACTTATTATATTAAAGTATACGCTCTTAATTTAATAAGTCTAGATACTTATAATATTAAGATAGTAAGTCTTAAAGTAGTTAGGCTACTTCTTACTAATTAGTTAAGGTAATAATTATAAAGTCTTTAATAACTAAACGTAACTACGTTAAATTTCTTTAATTATTTATATTACTAATATAAGTAAGGTAAGGAAACTAGTACGTATAAGACGCGTAATCTATTATACTAATATATTTTCTTTAGTATTCGAGAAAATCTACTTTATTTTATATATTCTTACGCGCGAATTATATCTAGCTATATAATTACGTAGAGTTTAATAAGGTATACTATATATATAAGTAGCTTATTAAATCGAGGCGTAGTCCTTTTTCGTAAGGTAGAGAGTATACTCTAGATATTAGATTTAGTATAAGCCGGCTTGCTAGGCATAGGAGTACTCATAGTTGACGGTAGCAATACATAAAGATGAGAAGGTCGCGTTTAGGTGGCCGGCTACCCCACCTGGCCGGCTTCCCCGCGGTTTACGTTACTATAATACGTAAACAGTAGTTAAAATCCATGAGCTCGTATTTTAGTATTTCGCTACCCCGCCCAGTTCGCTACACCGCCAACTACGTTATGTTGATAACAGTTGTGATTGTGATTCGGTAAATTGTAAGGGGGCCGCTATCTTTGCTTTGTTCCCCAAAATCGCGGGTAGGATGCCTCTCGCTTGGTCACGCCGCTCACGCTTCTCTGCTGTAGTCCGGCCTTCGCCCATTCGTTTGAAGGCATCTGTGATCATGTCTAAGCCTCTGCCATCACTGTTAACGGACGTGGTCAGATGTGTGGAAACGGAAGGTTCTTACCTGTACCTCCTGTCTCCCCAGGCGTCGTGTGCGCTCTTCGTCTCATCTTCTGCTCGAGTGCGAACCTCCCAGCCGCAAGTATCGTCCAGTATAGCAATCTTACTGTCTCCGGGCTTTCCGCTCACCGTCTTCGACGAAGGTACGTACTCATCCCACGGCTCGAGACCATTGCCAAATCTCAGCCATTTCCTAGCCATCTCTTCTGACTGTCTCGCAATGAAACCGTTTCTGCGACGAGGATAACGTTCTTTCATGGTCATGAAAACAAAGTACAGGTCTAGGAAATGATGGCCTGCCACATACGAATATATTGAGCCGGGAAAAGGGTTCCTTACGCAAAGTCTGTAGCGATACACCTTGCGACGTCCTTGCTGATGTAGGGAAGTGTCGCCCTTTTCTGAACAAACTGATTGAGAGAGCTCATCGCAGAGTCGCTTAGTAGGTTCGGAAAAGAACAAATCCCCCGCCAACTCAGCAGTCTGCACCCATAATACTGACTCAGGTATGTCTTCTTCCTTCGGGTCGATCCCATATTCCTTCAGTAGTCTTTCGGCATCCTCCCTGCCGAAAGCCTTTATCATGCCCTGGATCACGGCGTTCCGGTCAGGGCAGCCGTCGGCAATGAAAGCCCATCCCTCCAGGTGCGTATCTCCAAGGACGATGTCTCCAGCCCATGGACAATTTATGAGTAGATCGTTATCTGTGCCGAACGAAGGGAATCCCCTGCTAAACCATACATTCTCCGGGCCCGCATAGGGCCAAATGACAGAATGTCTGAGTTCGCGGATTGCGTCGATAAGACGCTGCTGGGGCACAGCTCGTAAGGCTATCAGACGTTCTTCCTTCGAGGAGGCTGCAATACCGAGGAATGCCAGAAGGCTTTCATACTTTTCCTGACCATCTTCATGCGAGGTCGGCGCTTTCATGAAGGCTGCACTCATGACGATGGCTCGTTTGAACAGAGGCTCATCCCCACCAAGATGGAATACTATACTGCTTGCTCCAGCGCTTTCTCCAAACACCGTCACCTGTAAGGGATCGCCTCCGAAGCCAGCAATGTGCTTTTGGATCCATTGGAGTGCAGTACGTTGATCATATAATCCGAGATTGAAGGGAAAAGGTTCGCTTGAGGTTTCCTTGTGCTCATCCCTAAGATCTTGACAGTTGAGGAATCCGAAGTAATTCAGCCTATACCCGATGCTCACAAGAACCACAGGCATATCCTCCTTGACGCTAAGCGCCGCCATTCTTGTCGTGTCGTGTTGGTGTGAAACATGGCCAGCGCCTTCAGTGAATCCTCCGCCGTGGATGTAGACCATGACGGGCAGCTTGGGTTGCTCTCCGTTTTCCATTTTCTCCGTCGCGAATTTCGGTATCGACACGGTGAGGTTCAGGCATGTCCACTCATCGTAACTCCTTGGTCCTTCCCCAGGCAGTGGCCCACCATAAGGATCCGTCCCTTGGTCAATCTGTGGGCATGCTTTGCCATACTCGGTGAAGTCACCCTTCGATCTGTCATCAAACCTGTCCGGTAGCTCATCGAGTAAGACACTGGGTCTGAATCTTTCGGGAATCGTCGCATAAGGTATTGATCGAAAGTGCACAACCTCTGCTAGGTCAAGAGGGCGCACTAGGCGGCCCTTGATTTCTCCAAAGGCCTGGTGTCCGAAATGGTAGACCTGGTATGGGGCCTCTTGAGACATTTCCGTGGGCCGTCAAAGATCGACGACAGTTCTTTGAATGCTTCGCTATGGTGAGTAGGCCTTCTTAGCTTGCAAGAAAGCCGGCACTCTTGCAACTAGTCCTATAATGAAATGATTCACACCATTATGAGATCCTCTCTGCCGTAGAAACAGGGTAGACAGGGTATGGTGGTCTGGGGATATAAGTAGGCTTCGCATGAACGACCGCTGACATATTCACATCAAGCGTGTCTGTCCCCGCTCAGATTAGGACAGCCGGTAAATCGGCTCGTTTATGCTATCTCGGAGGGCCGATGGGCCGACACTCCGACGCTCGGCGGCTCTACAAGCTATCTCACCTGGCTTCGCTTTCTTCCGCTGATTAATCCCTCTGCCGGACCAAGATTATCTCCGAGCACTGCGAGGAGGATCAGTAGTGAGCTGACTGAGGCTTGCGGAGCTTCATGATCCGAAGCGTTCACGGCGAGGCGCTGACTTGGCGTTTATTCTCGTATTCAGAATCGGTGGGGAATTCCGGGAATTTTGTTAGCTTGCCCCACCAAAGTTGCCCAAACTGTCCCAACTTACTATTATCTCACGGTATATACCCTTACAACTGTAGTGTAGCTTCTAGAAACAGTATATAGATAGTGTAGTTAACGTTAGAAAGTAAGCTAAGCTAGTTTTTAGAACTATTTAAACCTCTATTATATTATAGTTCTTTTATTTATATATTTACTATAAAAAGTCGATAAATCTTACTTATACGCGTATTTTAATAACGGTAACCGCGTATATAACCTTATTAGCGTATTTTTAAATTCTTCTTCGAGTATATTATATTAAAGAAAGTATAATTATTATAACTTTAATAACGTAAACTATAAAGAAGTTAACTAAGTAAGAAAGCTAACTATTAAACTATTACTTCTTTTATATTAATTACTATCTACGTATTATAATAAGGATATAGTTTAAATCCGAGTTACTATATATATTTTTAAGTATTTTATTTTACTTTTCTTTAACTACTTCTTTAATTAAACGCTTATATAGTTACTTACGCGACTTTTTCTTTACTATATTTACTTTTACTTTCCTTATTATTTCGAGTACTTCTTATATATTAAATATAAACTTCCCTTTTAATACGACTTACTTACTCTTCTTTTTAGACTTTTAAGAATTAAGAAGCTTTTACTACTCTTTAACTTACTTTTATAAAGTTATATTCTCGCTATATATTACTTTAAAAGCGTAAGTTATTCGTTTTATATAGTACTTAATTAAAGAAGGAAGATCTTATATAACTTAAATTACTAAGTTAAGTATTATATTTACTTTATAAAGTTTAGTATTATTTAAAGGAAAGCTATATAGTAGTAAAAGGTTTAAATTAACTTATTATAAAAGTATATAAGGTTATAAGTCTACTATAGTTAGCTTTGTAAGTAGCTTATTAAGTACTATTATAAGGCTTAATAGTATAAGGCCTTTTTACGCTATTTACTAATAATATTATAAGTAGTAAAAACTCTAGTTCTTACGTAAATATATATTTCTATTTACTTTACGCGTAATATATAGCTAAAATCGACTTATAAAGTAATATTAGTCTCTAAAGTTAGCGTATACTTTAATAGTATAAATACCTTAATATCGAGTAGTTAAAGTATATATAAATAGTAAGGTAATAGGATAAGTAAGTCGATTATATTCTCTATATAAAAGGCTATTACTTTCGCTATTATATAGTTATTATAGCCGTCTATAATTAGTATTCTTTATATTATAAGGTTATTAAACTATATTAAGAGCTTAAAAACTATAGTTAGTTACTATAAACTATAACTATAAAATATTTAGCTATTACTACTAGTTAAGAACTTTTAGTTTAAAGGCGTATATATAAGTACTTATATTATATTAGTATATTTAGCCTTAAAGATAATTAAGAGTAATATAGTTTCTCTAATAGCGCTTATATACTTAATTATTATTATTTACTCTTAATAGCTTATAATTACCTTCTAGCTAAATACCTCGCGTATATTAACTAATATTCTTAATATTTAACTTACTTTAATAGTAAAGTTAAACTCGTCTATATTATAGACGCGCTTTAGAGAGTAGTTATATTCTATAAAAAGCTTTATTACTACGTTAAACTACTTCTTTATAGCGTTATAACTTATTATATTAAAGCATACGCTCTTAATTTAATAAGTTTAAATACTTAAGATCTTAAGATAATAAGTCTTAAAGTAGTCGAGTTACTTTTTACTAATTAGTTAAAAGGATAATTATAAAGTCTTCGATAATTATATATATTTATATTAAACTTCTTCGACTATTTATATAAATAACGTAAGTAAAGCGGAGAATTTAGTACGTATAAAACGTATAATTTATCGTACTAATATCTTTTCTTTCGCGTTTAAGAGAATTTACTTTATTTTATATACTATAGCGCGTAATTTATATCCTACTATTCGATTACGTAAAGTACTATAAGGGATTTTAAATACGCTAGCTACTTATTAAATCGAAGTATATTTCTTTTCTTTAAGAGTAATAATAGTATCTTAGATATTAGCTTTAAAATAAGCTAGCTTACTAAGTATAAAAGTACTTATAATTAATAATAGGAATATTTAAAGATAAAAGGGTTATATTTAAGTAGTTAGCTTCTTTACTTAGTTAACTTCCTATTCTAAATACTTATTCTAAATACTTAATAAAGACGTAAGTAAGAACTTATTATTTATTAGTATTAAGAAATACTTAGAGTTAAGGTTACCTTAATAGTTTATATTATAAGGGGTAGAAACTCGTTATAAAAAGGCATATATTCGCGTTTTATTCCCGCCTTAGAACCGTCCTAAATTTAAATATATTTATCGTATATATACGCCGTAACTTTAGTCGTAATTTTAAAGTTAAAATTATATATTAAAGGGTACTTAGAGTTACGTTAGGGTTATAGTTTAAAGGGTTTAATATTCGTATAAAGTAACTATACGACTATACGATAGCGCGACTACTAAGCTAGTATAGAAAGTAAAGTAAATAACATTAATTATTAATTAACTATATAAAGAATGCAAATCTATATTAACGCTAAAGGAATTACGTTATATATAAGAGTCGTATACTTATATTAAGTTAAGGAAATATATAGACTCTTTTATAAAATATAAACATAAAACTTATAAACTATTTTTATAACTTATTCGCTATAGTTACTATCCTAAATACTTAACGAGGACGTAAGTAAGAACTTATTATTTATTAATACTAAGATATACTTAAAGTTAAGGTTACCTTAATAGTTTATATTATAGGGAGTAAAACTCGTTATAAAAAGGCGTATATTTGCGTTTTATTCTCGCCTTAAAACCGTCTTAAATTTAGATATATTTATCGTATATATACGCTATAGCTCTAGTTATAATCTTAAGGTTAAAATCGTATATTAAAGGGTACTTAGAGTTACGTTAGAGTTATAGTTTAGAGGGTTTAATATTCGTATAAAGTAACCGTATAACTATACGATAGCGCGACTATTAAGTTAATATAAAAGGTAAAGTAAATAACGTTAATTATTAATTAACTACGTAAAGAATATAAATCTATATTAATACTAAAGGAATCGCGTCGTATATAAGAGTCGCGTACTTATATTAAGTTAAGGAAATATATAGACTCTTATATAAAACGTAAATATAAAACTTATAAACTATTTTTATAACTTATTTACTATAGTTACTTATTTTATATTTTCGTAACTTATTTACTATTATATTACGAGCGTTAACGTGTTTTATTACCGAGCGGTCTACTATTACTAAGTAGTTTGCCCTTACTAATATCGCGACTATTATAAACTATTACCTCCGTACTATAATACTATATAAAAACATACTCTAGTCTATAGTACTATTTAGAAGTATCGCTATTATCTAGATCTACTATTTCTATAGTATAAGTACGCGTATTATAGCTAGTCTTACCGCAATATTTATAGTACCTCTACGTACGTACCTTCTTTATAGGCTAGGTAGTACCCTCGTTACTACTATCGTCCTTATTAGCTATTAAATCCTATACGTTACTTACTATAAGACTCTCCTCTATTCGAATATACTTTCTTTTACGACTACGCTACTCTATTAACGCCTTAATCGACTTCCGAAGACCTATAATTTCCCTTGTTTATAACTCTAATTTATAACCTATAATTACTATACCTTTAGTAAGCGAATTTATAGCCTATAGAAGAGGCGAGATAAGCGAATTCCTATATAGTTATATACGCTCGTAGACTAGCGTTATTTACGCCTTTATCTCCTTTAGATTAGCTAGTATTTTAAACTCCTATAAGGTAACTTCTAATAGTACGAGTATTAGCGTACGAAGTACTACGTTAAGCTTCGATAGTACTTACTCTAAGTTATAGGGAACTAAACTAGCGCCTTTAAAGCTTACTTAGATATTATCCTTTATAATCGCCTACTCGTAGAAGTCAAACGAATGGCCACGATTCGTTTGCTTTTGCGTGGGCTATAACCCTAAGGGTTAGAGGAACGACCACGATTCGTTTGCACCTGTTGACCACGATTCGTTTGCCTTCCCGAGCCCCAACCTTCTCGAAACCCACACACTATACTGTCATAAGGTTATTCTCTCTGCATGCCAAACACCACTCATATATATGCCATATACATGGAACATCAAGGGCGGCGGTCTTAAAAGGAAAAAGATGAGGCGCCTTGTGCATAGGCCACTCCCGCATTTTCGCAGGGCGGCCTCTCCAAACAAAGACCAGCCCTGTGTCTATGCGACGTGATCAGTACGCTCTAAACAATTGATCCTGAGCATCACATGGATCCTTTAAATCCTTAGAAAGGTAATATAGCTATGTCTGGCCTCGCAAGTATGGCAGCCGTGAAGGCAAGCCAAGACTCAGATGGATGATTTTCATCGTCTCTTCCAAGTAGTCGCCCAGCACCGCATCCTTGTTTGCATCCATTGTCAGTATGCAGTCGTACCTTCGCAGCTCGCCAAACATCTTCGTGTGCATCACAAGCGTCTCAGCTTACAACAACGGCGGGACATTATTGCCAAAGTCGGGTCTTTTACCGAACTTGCGCAAGTCGAGGCAGATGTCATCTATCCAGCAGCAACAGAGCCTCCCGTAACGGGACTTCCGGTGTACTTCGACGGCTTGAAGTGTGGCGGGAAAGATGGCGAAGGCAGGCTTTGTCCCTATATATGCCGCACTCCGCGTGGCATGCAAGATCATTGTGAGCGGCAACACGGCTGGGTCAACGGACAGAAGCGAGGCGGCGATGCTCGTTTGAAGCAGGTCCATACCCACAACAAGCTGTGGTCTTGCGACCGCGCCTGTCAGCGTTTCTTCAAGGTCGGAAGCTGGCAGAGGTACTTCGAGGTCCAAGTAGCGGACCTGGAGATTTGCGGTCGGAGGCGAGCCGGTCACCAGCGTGACTTCTTCCGGACGCAAGAAGAAGACATCCTTCAGGCAGAGCGCGACGCCGCATCTGCGGCCAACCGTGTCCGCGGATTCGACGAGCATCGTTCTACCGTGGTACCATGGCTCAGAGAGACCGGCATCGTCGACCATGTCTGCGGCTTGAAGAAAGACGAGATCCGAGCAGCGATCGCCGTGCCCTCGCGAGACGAAGGATGTCCTCTGCGGACGATCGTCGATGCGATGGAGGACGTGCTCAGGGAGGCGCACGGCTGGTGTTTCGACGGACCCGACTGTATGCTCACTTGGCCATGTCGCGTCGTTCTCAGTCGGTTCCAGTCGTCGCAGGTCGAGTCGATTGGGAAGGTTCGGCCGTTCGATCCTTACAAGGAGCCCGGCACGCTCAAGGTCTACTTCAAGCTGGCGTCACAGTTCCTGTCGTACCTGGAGCGAGTGGCGATCTGTGACGAGTACCACTTCAGTGCTGACTCGGAGGAGACGATCCGGCCAGAGGACGTGATCGAACCGACGGACAAGCAAAGGGTGGTGTGGCATAACCTCCGTCGGTTAGCAGAACGGGGAGCGACGGGCACGGGTGAAGGGATCAAGGGCCAACTGAGAGATGGGCTGGTTGAGTTATGGATGCTCGTTATCCGTCACACTACCGGAGCCCGACGGTACCGCTCGCCAATAGTGAGCTTCTGCGCGATGCTAAGCATCAAGCCGTCTACGCAAGGCTGGATGGAACCCGGCAACTTCAACAGCAGTCTGTCTGCGATGATATGGGTCGCGCAGCTGCTGATCTTCTATGACTGTGCTCGCAAAGAGCGGCAGGGTGGGGAGAAACGCTCGCGCTCGTCAAGGAATGCTGTGAGAGTTATCTGCAGCAGACGGCCGAGACGCCGATGGGGAGATACTCCGCTGGCGCCTGTTGCTGTTTCGCATCTCGAAGGACAGCGTGGGTGATCATGAGGCCTGTTGGGACGAAAGCGAACAGGTCCTGACATACGAAGATACAGAGCTGCGTATGGACCAGATCCCCACGCTACTGCTCTCCGAATACCGTGAGTGCGAACGGCTACTGTACGACGACTTGCTGCTGGGTCAGAAGGACCTACGCCGCATGCAGTCTTGGGCGCTTAGAGATAGCGGCAACGTCGATACCGTCGGCTGGAGCTTGATCCAGCATCGTGACAACGCTCTCCTGCTGAGGGGACGGACAAAGCTCTGTTGGCCGCCGTTGAGCGTTCCGAGCAACTGTGCCGCCTTTTCCTTCAGCAAGACCGTCGATCAGCGAGCGGCTTCGTTTGGAGGGACAGTGCGCTAGCCGGCTACGAGGCAACTGTGCAGGAGTTCTTGAAACGCTTGTGTGTCCTCGTTCACATCAGTGGCGGTCAGCCCATCCGCGAAAGCGAGTTCTTCTCCATGACCTGGCGGAACACGCAACGACGACGATCCATCACACTCCGCCACGATCGTGTCATGATACATGTCAAATACCACAAAGGTCAGCAGCAGACGGGCAGGTACAAGGAAAACATCCGGTTTCTCGCCAATCCGGTGGGCGACCTGTTGCTGGATTACCTCGTCTATGTCGTGCCGCTACGACAGGTCTTTCTGCGGCAGCAATCACCAAAGGCACTGCTCTCCTCGTTCTTGTGGGAGAAAGACGGAAAGGTGTGGGGCGAAGGACGGTTGAGTCGTTGTCTGGAGGAAGCCAGTGCTCGGGCGTGCACACCCCGGCTTCACGTTTCCAACTGGCGCCAGATGAGCGTGGCCATCGTCAAGACCAAGTTTGCGAGCAACATAGGCTGCTTCGAAGTCAACGAAGACGACGAGGACGCCGAGGAGATGGAGGAGGATATCCGAGCGATGACGAGACAGCGCAACCACAAGACACGCACGGTCAACAGGGCGTATGCCAATCAGACGGGAGCGACCTTCGGCAACGTGTGGGACGGGCTGATCCGAATGGGACTTCGCGCGTCAACGTTGTGGCAGGACTTCTGGGGAGTGGAGACGATGCTAAAAGGCAAGAAGCGAAAGAGGGACGGAGAAGAGTGTCGACTGAAGGAACGACTTGCCAAGGGTGTCTATCGGCCCCGCAAACCGTGGTCGGCAGAGGCTCTGCTGGAAGGGCTCAGAAAGCTCTACGGCAACCAGAGAATGATGTGGAAATCGAGGGAGCAGGAACAGACCCTCACCACGATCATGTCGTGGACGGAGCAGGTGGTGGCCATCTTGCCAACCGGAGCCGGAAAGAGCCTGTCCTTCATGTTGCCGTGTACGCTGCCTGATGCCGGGATCACCATCCTCATCGTGCCGCTCGTATCCCTTCGGGCAGACCTGCTTCGGCGGATACGGGAACTGAACATCGCTCACCTCGAATGGTTGCCGGGAGAAAGTCGAGAAGCATCGCTGATAATCGTCAGCGTTGAGGCTGCGGCCACAACACACTTCACGAAATACGCACGAAGCCTGATCGTCCAGCAGAAACTCGATCGAATCGTGATCGACGAATGCCACCTGACGGTGACTGCCGTTGACTACCGATCGAGCATCGTCGACCTTACTGCGGTCCGCAATCTCAGGACGCAGTTTGTCTACCTGACAGCCACACTGCCTCCGTCCATGAAAGAGGAGTTTGAGGAGCGCAACTACCTCTACCGTCCGACAACCATCAGAGCATCGAGCAACCGACCCAACATATTCTACATGGTCCGCAGGGCAGACCCTCGCAAAGGCAGCCTTCTGGAGCAGAGTGCGGTCGAAGCGCAAGACGCGTGGCGCGACTCCGACCTGTTCGATCATTCCCGTGACAAGATCGTCCTATACGTCCGAACGTGTGAGGACGCGGACAGCCTGTGCCAACTGCTTGGTTGTGCTGCATACACCGCAAAGAGCGGAACGCCGGAACAGAAGAAGCTCATCGTTGATCGCTGGATCCATACCTCCGACCGCCCGTATCTCGTTGCCACGACCGCTCTTGCCGAAGGCTTCGACCACGCTCATGTACGTCTGGTCATGAACGTAGGGGAGCCGGACTCGTTGGTCACCTTCGCGCAGGAGTCGGGTCGGGCCGGCCGCGACGGGATGGAGGCGTACTCGATGGTTCTCCTGCCGGCGACGTGGCAGGCACAGCTCGAAGACGACGTCGACGTCGGTTCGGAGCAGACGGGCAGCTGCAGGGACGACGTGTCACTTCGCAAGCGACGGGACAAGCAGGCCGTGCACAAGTACTTACGAGGCGAGCAATGTTTCCGAACTTCGCTGAGCGAACACCTCGATCTCGCTCAGCACCGAAGGTGGTGCATGCCGGAAGACGTGGCTTGCGACGTCTGCAAAGCGGCTCACGAGGATCCAATCGCAGCCTCGGACGCGACAAGACGGCAGACCGCCCACACCGGACTCGATCTCATCCAGCAAGAGCGGCTGCAGGCTCACTCCGAACTTGTCAACTACCGTCTGGACCTGGCCAGCGTGCGCGGGACATGCTTGCTCTGCCGTGCGATGGACGAGGAATGGAAGCACGAGTTCTCCAAGTGTGCCCGGCGGCATGAGGTGTTTCACGAGCGCAGTCGAGTACGGCAGCGGCACGAGACACGCGGACGAAAGTGGTTGCGTCCGTACACGAGCTGCTTCTGGTGCCTAAACCCTCAGTCCATCTGCCAAAGGGCTGAGCTCAGCAAGACCAGTAAGGAAGAAGCGTGTGAGCACGGAGACGTGGTCCTGCCGCTCTGTTACGGGATATTCGTGAGCGCCGGAGGAGCCAGATGGCTAGAGGACCACTTCCGGCGCAGATTCGCCGGGGTGGAGGATTTCTTTGACTGGTTGGGAGAGGAGACAAGATTTGGAGGCGGAATGGCGGTACAGGGAGTCAGAGTAGCGGCAAAGGCTTTATTGTCGTTCTAAGATAGCGAGGTCAGAGACAACTAATAGCAACGACCTATAAGAAAAAACAGAAGAAGTAGTGAAGGAAAAAACAGAAGAAGTAGTGAAGGAAAAAACAGAAGAAGTAGTGAAGGAAAAAACAGAAGAAGTAGCGAAGGAAAAAATAGATAATAGCTTAAGAGGTAAATACGTTAGGTCCTTACTAGCTCCGACAAGCAAGAAAGAGTCCTAACAAAAAGTAAACGCCTAATAATAAGTTAGTTAGAGTAGTTAAGAAGAAGTCTAATAGATAAGGAAAGTAACTTAGTTAAATAGACTTAAGCTAAGTTATAAAGAAGTTAAGAAAGAATCCTAAAGTATAATAAAGTTCTTCTTAAACCTTAGGGATTATATAGGATAATATAGAACTAAGAGTTAGGGTTTAGATAAATAAGGGTAAAAAGTAAGTATATAAATGAAGAAGACGATAATCATAGAAAAGCTAAGTTTTAAAGAAAGGAACAATATTTCTCTATATAGGATTTTCAAAAAAAAAAGGTAATATTTCTCTCTATAACAAGTATAATATTTTAAAGAGAAAAGATATATCTCTTAAGATAAAAAAAGATAAAAGAAAGAAAAAGAAAAACTAATAGATTTAATAGTAAAGTAAAAGAAATTAAAGTAAAATAGTGGAATATAAAAAGAAAAAGGAGATTAGTTAAGAATAAGAGAAAAAAAGTAAAAAGGAAAGTAAAGTAAGGGAGGATAATATAAAAGAAAAGAGAAGATAATAAAAAGAAAAGGTAATAAAAAGAGAAGGAATAAAATAAGTAAGTTAGAAAATAAGAGTTATAATAAGGAAGGAATAAAGAAAGAAAGTTTAAGTAATAGGGATATAATAATATAGAAATAGAATAAAAGTAAAAAATAGGAAAATAAGAAGAGATAAAATAAAAGAAAGAAAAGAAATAAAAGAAAAAAGTTAAAATAAGAGATTTATAGTAAAAGATAAGGAGTAAAGTAATAGAGATATAGTAATATAAGAATGGAATAATAAATTAGTAGAGTTAAAGTAATATTTAAAAAGAATAAGAAAGTAATAAAAATATAGTAATAAAGTAATAAAATAATAAAGTAGTAAAGTAGTAAAGTAATAAAATAATAGAGTAATAAATAGTAGAGTAATAGAATAGTAGAGTAATAGAGTAGTAAAGTAATAAAGTAGTAGAGTAATAAGATATAAGAAGAATAAAAGAAGTAGAGAGATAAAATAGAAAGAAAGAAATAAAGTAGAAAGAGAAAAAACATTGAAAAAGAGAGTGAGTGAGTGAGAGTAAGAATGAGTAAGAATAAGAGTGAGTGAGTGAGTGAGTGAGTGAGTGAGTGAGTGAGTGGGTTAGGGTTAGGGTTAGGTTAGGGTTAGGGTTAGGGTTAGGTTAGGTTAGGGTTAGGGTTAGGTTAGGTTAGGTTAGGTTAG